>JAFJYJ010000099.1:0-1200000 GCA_019022615.1 Acacia melanoxylon
GTGTACATCGACCTCAAGTAGGCCCAAAAGGCCTATGTGCCCCTCGAAGGGACAAACGGAGGAATCTCGCAACAAATTTTTGCATTCTGGAATCCTCATGAAAAATGGGGAGGGTGGATGAGGTTCCAAGCAATTCCTAGATCTTGAAGAAGTTCGTGTACATCTGAGCTCAAGTAGGCGCAAATGGCCTATGTGCCCGTTCAGGGCACAAACGGAGGAATCTCGCAACAATTTTAGGTATTCTGGAATCCTCATGAAAATTGAGGAGGGAAGGTGGGTTTCTACGCAATTCCGAGACGGTGAAAAAGTTCGTGTACATCTGACCTCAAGTCGGGCCAAATGGCCTATGTGCCCGTTCAGGGCACAAACGGAGAAATCTCGCAACAATTTTAGGCGTTCTGGAATCCTATTGAAAAATGGGGAGGGTGGATGAGTTTCCAAGCACTTCCGAGACGTTTAAAAAGTTCGTGTATATCTGACCTCAAGTAGGCGCAAATGGCCGATGTGCCCCTCCAGGGCACAAACGGAGGAATCTCGCAACAATTTTAGGCATTTTGGAATCATCAAGAAAAATCAGTTGGGAGGGTGAGTTTCCACGCAATTCCGAGACGTTGTAAAAGTTCGTGTACATTTGACCTCAACTAGGCCGAAATGGCCTATGTGCCTGTTCAGGGAACAAACGGAGGATTCTCGCAACAATTTAAGGCATTCTGGAATCCTCATGAAAATGAGGAGTGTGGGTGAGTTTCCAAGAAATTCCAAGACGTTGAAAAAGTTCGTGTACATCTTACCTCAAGTAGGCGCAAATGGCCTTTGGGCCCCTCCAAGGCACAAACGGAGGAATCTCGCAACAATTTTAGGCATTCTGGAATCCTCAAGAAAAATTAGTTGGGTGGGTGAGTTTCCACGCAATTCCGAGACGTTGAAAAAGTTCGTGTACATCTGACATCAAGTAGGCCCAAATGGCTTATGTGCCCCTACCAGGGACAAACGGAGGAATCTCGCAACAATTTTTCACATTATGGAATCCTCAAGAAAAATGGGTACGAGTGGTGAGCTTCCAAGCAATACCGAGGCATTAACAAAGTACGTGTACATCTGACGTCAAGTAGGCCCAAATGGCCTATGTGCCCGTTCAGGGTACGAACCAAGGAATCTCGCAATCTTTTTTAGGCATTCTGGAATCCTCAAGAAAAATGAGGAGGTGGGTGAGTTTACACCCACTTTCGAGACGTTGAAAAAGTTCATGTACATCTGACCTCAAGTAGGATGAAATTGCCAATGTGCCCTTCCTGGGCACAAACGGAGGAATCTCTCAACACTTTTATTCATTCTGGAATCCTCATGAAAAATGAGGAGGGTGGGTGAGTTTCCAAGAAATTCCGAGATGTTGAAAAAGTTCGAGTACATCTGAGCTCAAGTAGGCGCAAATGACCTATGTGCCCCTCCAAAGCACAAACGGAGGAATCTCGCAACAATTTTAGGCATTATGGAATCCTCAAGAAAAATCAGTTGGGTATGTGAGTTTCCACGCAATTCCGAGACGTTGAAAAAGTTCGTGTACATCTGACATCAAGTAGGCGCAAATGGCCTATGTGCCCGTTCAGGGCTCAAACGGAGGAATCTCGCAACAATTTTAGGCAGTCTGAAATCCTCATGAAAATTGAGGAGGGTAGGTGGGTTTCCACACAATTCCGAGACGGTCAAAAATTCGTGTACATCTGACCTCAAGTCGGCCCAAAATGTGCCCGTTCAGGGCACAAACGGAGGAATCTCGCAACAATTTTAGGCATTCTAGAATCCTATTGAAAAATGGGGAGGGTGGATGAGTTTCCAAGCAATTCCGAGACGTTTAAAAAGTTCGTGTATATCTGACCTCAAGTAGACGCAAATGGCCGATGTGCCTCTCCAGGGCACAAACGGAGTAATCTCGCAACAATTTTAGGCATTCTGGAATACTCAAGAAAAATCAGTTGGGTGGGATAGTTTCCACGCAATTCCGATACGTTGAAAAAGTTCGTGTACATCTGACCACAAGAAGGCCCAAATGGCCTATGTGCCCCTACCAGGGACAAACGGATGAATCTCGCAACAATTTTATGCATTCTGGAATCCTCAAGAAAAATGGGGACGGTTGGTGAGCTTCTAAGAAATACCGAGGCATTTAAAAAGTACGTGTACATCTGACGTCAAGTAGGCCCAAATGGCCTATGTGCCCGTTCAGGGTACGAACGGAGGAATCTCGCAAAAATTTTAGGAATTCTGGAATCCTCAAGAAAAATGAGGAGGGTGGGTGAGTTTCCACCCACTTTCGAGACGTTGAAAAAGTTCGTGTACATCTGACCTCAAGTAGGCTGAAATGGCCAATGTGCCCCTCCAGGGCACAAACGAAGGAATCTCCCAACAATTTTATTCAATCTGGAATCCTCATGGAAAATGAGGAGGGTGGGTGAGTTTCCAAGCAATTCCGAGATATTGAAACGTTCGTGTACATCTGAGCTCAAGTAGGCGCAAATGACCTATGTGCCCCTCCAAAGCACAAACGGAGGAATCTCGCAACAATTTTAGGCAATCTGGAATCGTCAAGAAAAATCAGTTGGGTGGGTGAGTTTCCACGCAATTCCAAGACATTGAAAAAGTTCGTGTACATATGAGCTCAAGTAGGCGCAAATGACCTATGTGCCCCTCCAAAGCACAAACGGAGGAATCTCGCAACAATTTTAGGCATTCTGGAATCCTCAAGAAAAATCAGTTGGGTGGGTGAGTTTCCACGTAATTCCGAGACGTTGAAAAAGTTCGTGTACATCTAACCTCAAGTAGGCCGAAATGGCCTATGTGCCTGTTCAGGGCACAAACGGAGGAATCTCACAACAATTTTAGGCATTCTGGAATCCTCTTGAAAAATGAGGAGGGTGGGTGAGTTTCCACCAACTTTCGAGACGTTGAAAAAGTTCATGTACATCTGACCTCAAGTAGGCCGAAATGGCCAATATGCCCTTCCTGGGCACAAACGGAGGAATCTCTCAACAATTTTATTCATTCTGGAATCCTCATGAAAAATGAGGAGGGTGGGTGAGTTTCCAAGCAATTCCGAAATGTTGAAAAAGTTCGTGTACATCTAGGCTCAAGTAGGCGCAAATGACCTATGTGCCCCTCCAAGGCACAAACGGAGGAATCTCCAAACAATTTAAGGCATTTGGAATCCTCAACAAAAATCAGTTGGGTATGTGAGTTTCTACGCAATTCCGAGACGTTGAAAAAGTTCGTGTACATCTTACCTCAAGTACGCCGAAATGGCCTATGTGCCCGTTCAGCGCACAAACGAAGGAATCTCGAAACAATTTTAGGGATTCTGGAATCCTCATGAAAAATGAGGAGGGTAGGTGAGTTTCCACGCAATTCCGAGACGTTGAAAAAGTTCGTGTACATCTCACGTCAAGTAGGTGCAAATGGCCTATGTGCCCGTACAGGGCACAAACGGAGGAATCTCGCAACAATTTTAGGCATTCGGGAATCCTCGAGAAAAATCAGTTGGGTGGGGAGTTTCCACGAAATTCCGAGACGTTGAAAAAGTTCGTGTACATCTGACCTCAAGTAGGCCGAAATGGCCTATGTGCCTGTTCAGGGCACAAACGGAGGAATCTCACAACAATTTTAGGAATTCTGGAATCCTCATGAAAAATGAGGAGCGTGCGTGAGTTTCCAAGAAATTCCGAGTCGTTGAAAAAGTTCGTGTACATCTGACCTGAAGTAGGCGCAAATGGCCTATGTGCCCCTCAGGGGCACAAACGGAGGAATCTCGCAAGAATTTTAGGCATTCTGGAATCCTCAAGAAAAATCAGTTGGGTGGGTGAGTTTCCACGCAATTCCGAGACGTTGAAAAAGTACGTGTACATCTGACCTCAAGTAGGCCCAAATGGCTTATGTGCCTCTACCAGGGACAAACGGAGGAATCTCTCAACAATTTTATGCATTCTGGAATCCTCAAGAAAAATGGGGACGGTTGGTGAGCTTCCAAGCAATACCGAGGCATTAAAAAAGTACGTGTACATCTGACGTCAAGTAGGCCCAAATGGCCTATGTGCCCGTTCAGGGGACGAACGGAGGAATCTCGCGACAATTTTAGGGGTTCTGGAATCCTCATGAAAAATGAGGAGGGTGGATGAGTTTCCAAGCAATTCCGAGACGTTGAAAAAGTTTGTGTACATCTGACCTCAAGTAGGCGCAAATGGCCTATGTGCCCCTCAGGGGCACAAACGGAGGAATCTCGAAACAATTTTAGGCATTCTGGAATCCTCATGAAAAATGAGGAGGGTGGGTGACTTTCCACCCAATTCCGAGACATTGAAAAAGATCGTTTACATCTTACCTCAAGTAGGCCCAAATGGCCTATGTGGGAGTTCAGAGCACAAACGGAGGAATCTCGCAACAATTTTAGGCATTCTGGAATCCTCATGAAAAATGGGGAGGGTGGATGAGTTTCCAAGCAATTCCGAGACGTTGAAAAAGTTCGTGTACATCTTAACTCAAGTAGGCGCAAATGGCCTATGTGCCCTCTAGGGCACAAACGGAGGAATCTCGGAACAATTTTATGCATTCTAAAATCCTCAAGAAAAATCAGTACGGTGGGTAAGTTTCCACACAATTTCGAGACGTTGAAAAAGTTCGTGTACATCTGACCTCAAATAGGCCGAAATGGCCTATCTGCCTCTCCAGGGAACCAACGGAGGAATCTCGCAACAATTTTAGGCATTCTGGAATCGTCATGAAAAATGAAGAGGGTGGGTGTGTTTCCTAGCAATTCCGAGACGTTGAAAAAGTTCGTGTACATCTGACCTCAAGTAGGCGCAAATGGCCTATGTTCCCCTCCAGGGCAAAAATGGAAGAATCTCTCAAAATTTAATTCATTCTGGAATCCTCAAGAAAAATCAGTTGGGTGGGTGAGTTTCCACGCAATTCCGAGACGTTGATAAAGTTCGTGTACATCTGACCTCAAGTAGGCCCAAATGGCCTATGTACCCCTCGAAGGGACAAACGGAGGAATCTCGCAACAAATTTTTGCATTCTGGAATCCTCAAGGAAAATGGGGAGGGTGTGTGAGCTTCCAAGCAATTCCGAGGTGTTGATAAATTTCGCGTACATCTGACGTCAAGTAGTCCCAAATGGGCTATGTGCCCGTTCAGTGTACGAACGGAAGAATCTCGCAACAATTTTAGGCATTCTGGAATCCTCAAGAAAAATGTGGAGGGTGGGTGAGTTTCCACCCAATTTCGAGACGTTGAAAAAGTTCGTGTACATCTGACCTCAAGTACGCCAAAATGGCCTATGTGCCTGTTCAGCGCACAAACGAAGGAATCTCGAAACAATTTTAGGGATTCTGGAATCCTCATGAAAAAGGAGGAAGGTAGGTGAGTTTCCACGCAATTCCGAGACGTTGAATCAAGTCCGAAGTGTCCAAAGTGTCTTCCTTGAATAATTCCTCCAAATTTTTTGGTTTTCTTTATCTTGTCTTCTTTGACATCTCTTCCAATTTGTATTGTGAGTCACCACCAATTCTTGAGTTTGGGTCACTCTTGAGTGTTCTTGGAGATTTTGTTAAGAACTTAAAGAGAGCTATTTAGTGGTAAAAGGCAAGAGAGCACACTACACAAAAGCCTTATAGAGAGCAACAAACACGAGTGATACATTTTTAAGAGTGTAAACACGTGAGCGAGTAGTGAGGTCCTATTACTTTTTTTTTCTTGTTCTTTTCCTTGAATTATGGCAGGTGCAGGTGGTGAAGATATTCCTCTTCCTATGGGAGATAATAAATAGCTAATTGAAGCCATTACAACTCAAATGCAAAGGATGATGAGGGAACACATAAAGGAGTTATATGAGAGAATTGAGAGAATAGAAAATCAAGGGAATCATGATGAAGATAGACAGAGAGAGAGGGATGAAAGAAGGAGAAGAAGAGGTAATGAGAATGATGCTAGAGAGGATAGAATTAAGGGAGTGAAGCTTAATATACCATCTTTTAAAGGAAAAAGTGATCCGGAGGCCTATTTAGAGTGGGAAATGAAGATTGAGCACTTATTTGCATGTCACAATTTATCGAAGAGAAGAAAATGAAGGTGGCAGCCATGGAGTTTAGTGATTATGCTCCAATTTGGTGGGACCAATTGCAAAAGGAGAGGGTGAGATATGAAGAACCATTGGTGGATAGTTGGGTGGAGATGAAAAGGCTAATGAGAAGAAGATTTGTTCCTTCCCATTATCATCAAGACCTTCACAATAAACTTCAAAGGCTCACACAAGGTAACAAGAATGTAGATGAGTATTATAAAGAGATGGAGGTTTCCTTGATTAGAGCAAATATTAGTGAAGAACGGGAGGCTACTATGGCACGTTTCTTGCATGGGCTGAATAGTGATATAAGGGATGTTGTGGAGTTGCAAAATTATGTGGAGTTGGAGGATTTAGTGCAACAAGCTAGTAAGGTAGAACAACAACTCAGAGAAAGGGTGTCATGAGGAAAAACTCTTCAAATTTTAATTCTTCAAATTTGGAAGGATAAAAATAAGAAGGGAGGAGGTACTTCATAAAGCAATCCCACTGCTACACCTCAAAGGACTCAAACTAAATCCAATGAGATCCCTAAAAAGACAAGGAGTAGTGAAATAAAATGCTTCAAGTGTTTGGGGAGAGGTCACATAGCTTCAGAATGTCCAACTAAGAAGACTATGTTACTTAACGAGGATGGAGAGCTTACTAGTGAGTCCTTTTCATTATCTTCTTTCTTTTTCCGACAAAAAAGGAAACAAACAAAACATTGTCCTCGTGCATGTAAATCAACATTAACAAGTTCCCACAATACAGTTAAGAACATACAAAAAAAAGATCGTTTACCTTATTCAAACAAACCAAATGACTATTCTTGTCAAGGTTGGACCGTCATTGTCGTCGGTGTTACCTCGACCTGAGTTGAATATTTTCAGTTTCCTTTCAGTATCTTCCTTATTTTCGGACAAAAAGAAAAGAGACAATGAAAATGGAAACCGATAATGCTGCTCAACATCAAGAGAGGTAACATCGACGACAACGAGGGACCTAGATTGAGCGAACGCCGTAACCTCGGTTGTCCGAAAACCGAGTCAAAAACTATTAAGAGGAAACAAATATATACACAGTCCTAAAGGTTAAGCAATATTTAAAAAAAAAAATTTTATGACTGAACTTTTAGGAGCGGAGATATAAAACAACGACGGTCTTAAAAGTCTAGACATATTTTTTTGTTAATTAAACGTAGACATTTAGGACCTAGGACAAAATATAAACATTCGGTCCTAAAAGTCTAGCGAATTTTTAGAAGACTTTTAGGACGGGATGTATAAGTCATATGCGGTCTAAAAGTCTAGCCATAGTTTTTTTAGAAATAAACGAAGACTTTTAGCACCGGAGGATTAATAAATATCCGGTCCTAAACGTCTCGCCATATTTTTAAAAATAAACGAAGAAGATGGACTTTTAAGAGTGGTTATTTAACAAATTTATGGTCTTAACGTCTAGACATATTTTTTAATTAATTAAACGTAGACTTTTAGGACCGGTCTTACTATAAAGATGCGGTCCTAAAAGTCTAGCGAATTTTTAGAAGACTTTTAAGACCGGACAAATAATAACGTCTGGTCCTAAAAGTGTAGATATAGTTTTTTTAATATAGACGAAGACTTTTAGCACCAGAGGTTTAATAATTCTGCGGTCCTAAAGGTCTCGCCATATTTTTAGTTAAATAAATGAAGACTTTTAGCACTGAACTTTCAGATAGTCTCTTTTTTCTCATTTACAACATCATGTACCTCAAATTTCAAGCACTAAATATCTAGAATGAACGAACAAATTTTGAAAAATATACAAATTTATTATTGAATTACACATTGTGCGTATATTACAAATGAATTTAGGAATTAATTAGTTCATATAGATATTCAAAAAACAAATTGCGTATGTTCTCCACTTCATCATCAGGAAAGGGAGCAGGTCCGGCAAACATCTGTAAACAAAGACAGAAACTGAATTAACTTGCGTGCATATTTCATATGTAACATGAAGACAGAAACTGAATTAACTTGCATGCATATTTCATATGTAACATGAAGACAGAAACTGAATTAACTTGTGTGCATATTTCATATGTAACATGAAGCCAGAAACTGAATTCAGCCACAATATGTAACATCAAATACATTTACCTTTGAGAACAATTTTGTCGTTCTTCTCCCGATAACATCATACATGTGTTTCATGACGCATGTGCCACATAAGTTGGACCCCGTTGGTTGCCGATGGGTCTAAAACGAACAAGAAATATATATTAGAGCTAGCATATATAGCTTATCGACCAAGTTCACAAGGCAAAGGCGCGCCGTTGTGTCCAAATATGTACTAACCTCTGGTCTTAACCATTTAGGATAAGTGGCCTGAGACCCACGCTTTTTGTTTACCTCGACTTGGAAGGTCATCATGGCACTATCATCAAAATCACAAATTTATCAATAATGTTCACTGAAAATTCACAATAGAGATTTCAGACAAGAGAATCAAAATGACATGCTTACTTGTTGACGCTCTACCTCAATATAGGCTCTGGCTCATTGTGAGTGGAGCATAAGAAGATAACTTTATGATCCTCCATGCACATGAGGACCAACTGCCAGTGGCAGCTAAAAATTCACAGCAGTAAAGTACTCAGTGATATATGTAGCATAATTACATTAAGTGAATTGCATACAAGAATTATGATATGTACCTGTGGAAGTATGGAAACACGTACACCTTTCTTATCACTTCACACACCCTCTTTGACATGTATTCTTGTCTCAAGTCCAAGGATGTTGTGCTTGCATAGACGGGCACAAGAATCCAAAATCATTTATTCCGCCTGTTTGGCCAATTCTTGCCGCATGAACCTACAATAATGACATCGATCGGGAATTAGTATATATGTATGTGTGTCTAAACGATGCATTTAAATTATGTACTCATACAATCAGATACTTACTTCATAAACAGTTGAATGATCGGATTACTAAGCTCCTATCCAGGAATCAGCAGGGACATTACATCTATATTGTCAAGGTAAACATCTTCAGGATGAGGGACGCCTACTACTTCTTGGACAGGCCACGATTTATCTTTAAAATAATTTTTTTTTGCCAAATCAGATATTTTTTCCTTGGCAGTCAAATGAGCAATAGGGGATGGAACTTGAGGAGGAAGGGATGCAGCTTGAGGAGGGGATGCAGCTTGACCAGGGGATGGAACTTGAGGAGGAAGTTGCTCTGACTGTCCCACAATGCAGCTCCCCCTAGTGCTCTGCTGCATAACCGCAGTGAATGTGTGACGGGGAACACCGCTTCTCGGACGAGAGCTCAAAAGCAGCCTCATCTGATTCATTTCCTCCTTCATCTGGCTCATATGGGATTGAAACATTGATTCTTTAGCCGCTGCTTCCTCACTGAATTTAGCCAGCGTTTGTTCCATCTGGGATTAAAACATTGCTTCTTTAGCCGCTGCTTCATCAGTTATTTTGGCCAGCGTCTGTTCCATCTCCTCCTGGGTAACCATACTTTGTTTGTGGCATTTGGATTTACCAAAGTATAGCTTTAGGCCTACCCGCCCTCCAACCCCCCTTACACGCCCCGTGTGATCCAGTTTTCCGGTCGCAACGGTCAGAACATCATTCCTCCCGTCCGACACAAAAGATCCCTCTGCTTCTTTCTTTTTAAGATCTTCCTGTAATATACAGATAACGAGAAGCTTAGTTGTGAAACATGTTTAGTAACTAAAAAATAACAATAACGATACTTACAATTCCTTCAGCAACTACAAGAGTT
Organism: Acacia melanoxylon; assembly: GCA_019022615.1. NCBI lineage: Eukaryota > Viridiplantae > Streptophyta > Magnoliopsida > Fabales > Fabaceae > Acacia > Acacia melanoxylon. Next base: position 9,879 of record JAFJYJ010000099.1, read on the forward strand.
TGTTCACTCGTGTAGGCGCCACTTGGCTTTTGCCGAATATGCAACCACAACTCCTCACGATGTATAGGAGATGGCTGATCAACTATTGCAGAAGGATTGGATTCATCTTCATCATCCAATCTCTTCTGCTTGGCCGCCATCAATTCTTTTTCTACCATTTCATATCCACCGCGAGAAGCCCTATGCAGGCAATCATTCTTTCTCCCTATCTCCCGTGCTTGTTCCCTTCTTTTCGTGAATCGAATTGAAAAAAAAAACTATTAATTATGAATTCCAGCCATTGATGTCTAAATAAATTAGAGAACTTCGCTTCATATGAAGGTCAAACATTAGTCAAATTCACTTCATCAAGTTTCAACATTTTATTTAAGAAAGATGTAGAATGGTAGAAGAAATTGGGAGAAACAGAGAGGAAAGGGAGTTGCGAAATGCCGCCAACTCGGTCAATTCATTCATTCATCATAACCGGTTCCTACACATATTAGACTAACCTCTTATATATAGTTAGAGGCTTGACTCTTAAGCCTCAATAACAGCTTGCACCGAAACCATTACATAGTTAACATACTAACTAACTAACAGCAATGCTAACCACTACTTACTATAACAGAACTAAGACTATAATAATGGCTTGACTCTTATGCCATTATTATTTCCCTAATTACCTTCTTAGTATTTTACCTTTTCAGGGTTTACATATCGACTTGAATAGACAAAGGCGGGAAATGTATACTTCTATTCACACACCAAACCATTTAACTAACGGGATTAGATGAACACAATAACATTCACATATCCGCAAGGTTAATAAGCACACAAAAGGGCAAACAAAACTAAATATAAACTCACCAGAGCTTCAGGAGTGGTCCGCAGCTGAACAAATTGTTGCTAAGTTTGTTCATCAATATATGTGTACTTCTCCCAAGGATTTTCTTGTGGCTGAACCTCGGCAAAAATATACTTGTTAGCTAGAAAGGTCTTAAACTTCCTCCATCGATCAGCACAATAAGACAATGTCTTGTCTTTCAACCTCTGATAGTCAGGGACAGTGTATGTAAGCCGAATAGTGTCCCAAATAGGATCCTTTACCGTGCGAACGTCCACTTTTTTCCACTCATATGTCAAGATGCTAACCTTGCTGCGTGCTAGATAGCCAACAAAACTAGTATATTTGGATTTCTTGGGACCGAAAGGTTCCAACTTTTCATCAAACTGAATCTCTAGCCTTGAGCCAGAAGTCCGACTTAGGGTTACATCTATCATTCGTGTGCCTCTTCTACCACGATGTGCGGGGCGGTTACGAGGCTCATTGTGAGATGAAGAGGGTTCGTTCGACTCACACTACCATCAGAAGAATCGGCGTTCGGGAATGGGAATAGAGTCGTTTTCACTTGTTCATTTTTGAGACAAGAAGAGAGGTGATGCAACAGGAAGGGTTTCGCAACGTGAACAGAGGTTCTTCAGTGATAGTAACAAAAGCTTTCGCGAAGAAATGTTTATTTGGCGGTTCATTTTTAAGACCGGATGAAAATATAGACGGTCTTAATAATTAATATTCAAGACTCATATATTGAAGTCCGGTCTTAAAAGTAATTACATTTTTATCTGCACTCTTTTTCTATATTTTATACCGGCCTCATTTTATGTCCGGTCTTAAAAGAATTACTTTTAAGACCGGCTTTTATATATGTTCGGTCTTAAAACTTTATTACCTTTATATTTAAATTTTTCCTTATTATTTTGGACCGCATAAAATATTAGTCCGGTTGTTTGAGATTTCTCCATAAGGTAATTGATATTTGAATATTTTTTAATAACATTTTTAAGACCGGGTTGTTTTTTAACGGGTCTTAATAATATATGAAGTTCTTTATATTTACAAAACTGCCACCGGTCATACCTTTAAGACCGGTGCGTCCAATGTCCGGTCTAAATGAGGCGGTCTTAAAGCCCTTTTTTGCACTAGTGGGATTGCGACACGAATACCGAAACCCGACAAACGATGCCACATAATGGTGTTTTCTTCAAAAACGCAGGGCCCTACTACCCTGGAAATGTCGTATACTCTCTTATACCGGTAAATTTACGCTCAACTAATCGTCCCGAACCTTTGGACATAGTTGGGTGGCATCTTTTCCAACCGGATGTACACCGTATAAGTGCTCAGTGCCCCTTTTTCACTGACACTTAAATTCCATGGCTCATACATACTTGGTCCATTGACCCGTATAGCCGAGTTACCTAGTCCCCGAGAGATTTCCTATCTCTTGATATCCTTGGAACTCTACCTGAATTGGGCTTAGCCGTTTACCTAATTTAGGCTTATTCTCGATTCTCAGGGCCCAAAATTCATGATGTTACATACTCGTACATATTTTTCTAAAAGGATTTGTCATCAACAAAAAGGGGGAGAATGTTAGTTATGCTTAGTTTCGATGATGTCATACATATCAATATCAAGAGCAAAAAATTTGTGTCATATACTTTGACTAACTGCTATATGTAATGTAGATTAGTCCAAATTGAGTTTTGGAGAATGATCAAGAGAAGAGAAGAAAGAAATAGAAACTTGTAAATGATTAGTCCAAGTTGAATTGTGGAGAATGATAAAGAAAACAGATTGAAGAAACAAGATCTTGCCAAATATAATGAGAATATCAATATTCAAATTTCTATGATCAAATGGAAGTTAGAATGGCTCAATTTGAAGTTAAAATAAGCAAAAACTTCATGATGAGCAAACTCGAGTGCAAAACTCATAACTCAAGTTTACTACTTTGCTGCAGTGATTTGCTCCTCCTATACGAGCCAACTCGAGTTGGTCACTCGAGTCAGCCACCATGTTAGTTCCCTATTTATGTTTTGATGATAATTAACTTTGAAATAAATATATGATCAAAGATCTAAGCAAAATAATTTTTAACTTAGTCAAAAATGCTTTTTAGCATAAAAACTTTTTGCTGTCAGATTGGCTCGAGCCAATGTTGCAGCCTCAAGTCAGTCGCTTGTGCATCAATAGCCAAATTGACATGTTGCCTCGAGCCTGTGAGAAGTGTGCCTTGAGTTTGTGCCTAGACTCGAGCCAGCATATGCTGAGACTTTAGCCAATGGTCTTTATTTTAAAATGCTTTTTCGAAATCGTGGTTCTCTTGCCTCGAGCCTATACTTAATGCCTCGAGCCAGAGTCTTTTCTATCGTGTTTCAAATGCCTTCCTCACGATAGACTCGATCCTGATTTCCTACCTCGAGTTTAGAGGTTGACTCGAGCCTTGGCTTTTTGGCTCGAGTCAATTCTCTTCTATATTTTTTAATGATCATCTATCATGGATTTGGAGCCATGTTTTTGGGCGACTCGAGCCTACGTTTTATGAGCCTTGAGTCGTAAAGTATTTTCAAATCTTCTCTATGTCTTGAACGATGCCTAGACTCGAGCCTGTGATAATTTTGACTCGAGCCAAGTATGTCTCTATTTTCCAAAATGCTTTTCTACATACCGAAAATCTCCTAGTATGCTTTTGATTCTTCATATCATCTATCATAAATGTTCTAAACTACATTTAATCAGTTTGTTAATGAGTTACAGAAGATTAGAATGCGGATTAACTCTAGATTTTGAATAAAGCAACCCGACGTGTCAGAGCATTTATTGCGCTTACCTGTTCGACACACTCAACCACTAGACATACTTCTGCGCATCCAAAAGACGTTTTGGTCAAGATTATTTCATTCTCGTTGTTGGGCTCTCAACGGTCATAATTGCAGGAACAAAAGAATTAAAGAATATTGTGATGGCGATTATATAGACTTTTGCGCTTCATCTCTAACAGACATTTTAAAGAGTCTTAATGGATATTTCATCAAGCTTTTCAACAGTCATAAATATGATGGTAAAAAATCGGTTCTTGCTTGACATTCAAGCAATAAGTTCACGAGGTTGTAAAACAAAATTTTTCAGTATTTGCGGAACCCACTTTGCAAATTTAGGATCTGATCGTTAAATACTATTCTCATGAACCAAGAACCATGTACCATAACTCTTTATAATACATATTTAGGATCTGCTCGTTAAAACACATATAGGGTTTCAAGAATACCTGTGATCACTTGAAGACGTCAAAGAGTATGATGTCCTCTAACGTTGATCCACACGATTATCTCCTGATTGCAAATGAGAACTCCATCTCCTTGAATCTCCGACACCTTGGATGCTTGCTAGGCAGTAACAAGGTAGAGAGCTCAAGAGTTTGGATCTTTAACTCAAAACTAAGAAAGATTCCTTAAAGGGAAAGAGAGGCATAGGAATTGGTAATTTGGAATGAAGGAAATGAAGGCTATTTATAGATTTTCGAATGTGAATAGTGATTTACTATTTGAATATTATAATAATATAATATTAATATTATAATATATTAATATTATATTATATTATTATAATATAAAAATCATTTCATACAAGTTTCACGAGAAGCGAGTTTGCATTTTTAATTTTAATATTATAATAATATAATATATATTATAATAATATATTATTATTTCAATAGTAAATACTATTCATGGGTACCAAAATACACTCATTCCAAATTTCTCACTTATCCAATCCTGATTGGATACAGCCTCGAATAATTCATAAATTATCCTTAAACTCCTAACCTCTTTATAATTGGGCTTGAAGTTCTAACCCAATTATATCATTAGTCTTGACAAAATCCAATAACAATTATTGGTCCAAACTTGCTAAACTAAGCAATCAAGAACAATCTTAGTGTGTGACCCATTAGGCCCAATTAGTTCGACATAGATAAACTCGAACCAATTAAACTCCTTTAATAGGTTAATTTATCTAATGACTACATAAGACACTAGCAATGCTCTGCAGTCCCAGAACTAATCAAGTTGATCAAGTGATCTACCTTTCTAATTTGGATACCATGCATGTATCATCCTTACAACGTTGTTCATATTTAGTCGAGAGCAAGGATATAGTATCACCTCTCTAGATTGACTAAATGTAGCTTTTACACAGAACTAGGAATATTCTTCTATTGACTCTAAGACGGATCATGACTCTTCATGATCACTTACTATGCATAGATTCCCGAGTCAACTAGAAGTCATCCAAACCCTATCGGTCTTGTGAACAACTAATCCCTTGTAGGGGATTGTAAGTCCTTTCGGCATGTCCATCTATACTCATGTATTCAAGTTACACCCAAGAGTACACTGTTCTCCCCATATTTCAGGCGGATAGAGTTGTACAGTCAAAGTATAACTCTAAGACATAGTGTTCGATAACATCCTCAAGTCTAAGATGATCAGCACTACCAAACGATGAGAGACATTACAAATTCAATGATACTCTCTACAATGAATCCTTGTGGAGTCTCTTAGCGGGTCAGTTCAGTGCTATCTGTTCTCTAACAGATACACCTACGACATCAGCTAAGGCATCAACATGCTTGCATTCCATGAGGTCCCTACCTTGTATCACTATACAAGTAGATGATGTCGTACTAGTCTTATTGAGATCACCAATGCCCTTTCTTAATGATTCAAGACTAGGAACAAGTTTCAGGCAATAGACATGTAGTGTCCTCGATTCCTCATGATCATGATCTCTATCATAGATAATCGAGTAAACACCTATTCTATTCCTTGGGCCTTTATCTTTAAACTCATATTAACCATAAAATATAGGCGAGACATAAATATGATAAAGATAAATTATGCTCAAATATATTAATCATGAAACATCAAACAATACAAGGTGTTCAACAGATTGTCTCTAGGACACCTACATACTAACAATCTCCCACTTGGCCTAGAGCCAATCAGGTCGACAAATCAAACCCAATGACTCATAATGACTATCATGCTTCCTCTGAGAAAGTGCCTTTGTCAGAGAATCGGCCAAATTATCATCTGTGGGAACATAATCCATTTTTATATCTTCTCTTTGAACAATTTCTCGGATGAGGTGATACTTGCGGAGCACATGTTTGGATCTCTGATGAGACCTAGGTTCTTTGCCCTTAGCTATAGCTCCGGTGTTGTCACAATACAAAGGTATTGGTTCAAAAATGCTAGGAACCACTCCAAGTTCACCAATGAACTTTTTGATCCATACTGCCTCCTTAGCTGCTTCTGAAGATGCTATGTATTCAGCCTCGGTAGCAGAGTCTGCCGTGGTTTCTTGCTTGGAACTTTTCCAACAAATAGCTCCACCATTTAAGGTGTAGATAAAACCAGATCGGGATTTTAAATCATCTCGTCACTCTAGAAACCGGCATCAGTGAACCCTTTCACTTTCAACTCATCACAACCACCATAAACGTAAACGATCCTTAGTCCTTCTTAAGTACTTTAGGATCGTCTTTCAAACTGTCCGTGGCCTTCTCCGGGGGTCGGCCCTCGTATTTGCTTGTAATGCTTAAAGCATAAGAGACATACGGTCTCGTACATAGCATAGCATACATGATGGATCCAATTGCAGATGGATATGGAATCCTCTCCATGTTTTTCCTTAGCTCTTGTGTCTTAGGACACATGGCTTTGGAAAGACGAATTCCATGATTGACGGGAAGAAAACCCCTTTTCGACCCTTCCATGCTAAACCTCTTTAGCATCTTGTAATTGTAATTGTATTTGAAAGATAGTGGAAACCTCTTTAGTTGTTTAAATCTTAAGGTTGTGGAACCTTAAGTGTGGCTGTACAATTACAACTTGTAAAGGGAAGTGAGTCCTAGTGAGGATCATCCGAGTACAGTGTAATTGTATTTGTATTTGAAAGATAGTGGAAATCTCAGAGTGTTTCTGAGGACTCAACGTAGGTCAAAGTGTTGGACCGAACTAGTATAATCTCTTGTGTTCATTGTTCTTCTCTCTGTCTCTATTTTACATTTTTGAGCTTTAGCAAAAGTTTTTTTTATAATCACCTATTCACCCCCGCTCTAGTTGATATTCCACCTTAATTTGGTATCAGAGCATGGTTACTCTGTTGGGCTTAACATCCCGAGTTAGATCATGGATGGAATATTGCCAGATGGCGCCTCAATCAACCGTCCACCAGGCTTCAATGGCGAACATTATTCAATTTGGAAAAACAAGTTCAAAGTCTTCATTATGGCAACTGAGTTTGGTCTGTGGAATGTGTTCGAAAGAGGAAACTACCAACCAATAGCCGTCGAAGATGGAGTTCATATTGCAAAGTTTGAAGAAAAATATGATAAAAATGATAGAAGACTCGTTACTCTTAATAGCAAAGCTATTCAGATGTTGCAAAGCGCTCTCAGTCAGCAAGAATATTTTTGAATATGTAATTTATCAAGTGCAAAGGAGATGTGGAAAGCCTTGGAGATTGCCTATGAAGGAACAACCGGTATTAAGGAGAATCGAATCAACACCTTGACTACCGAGTATGACCTCCTTCGTATGAAGACCGGAGAATCCATCGTAGAATTTCAACTTCGTTTTACTCATCTGATCAATCAATTGTCAGCCTTAGGAAAGACGTATGAGCAAAACTCTCAAGTCAGAAAAATTCCAAATGTCTTGACAAAAGATTAGGAAGCCAAAGTAACAGCTATCAAAGAAGCTCATGGAGAATCAATGACTTTAGTTGCTTCTCTATTCGGGAGTCTATCTGAATACGAAAGTGAGCTGAAATTCAAGAAAGGCTTAGATTAGATCAACAAGAACAAAAGCAAAGGAGTTGCTCTGAATGATGTGAAAGAAAAAGAGATTAAAGATGAAAAAGATGATGATGATGATGAGATGTGCATGTTCGTTCGTAGATTCAAAAATTTTTATAAGAAGGATCAAGGTTTCAGAAATCGATTCTAGAAAGGAAGCTCCAGTAACAAACACGAGTTCAAGGATAAAGAACAAGTTATCTGTTACGAGTGTGAGAAGCCGGGACATTACAAATCAGAATGTCCTCAGTTGAAAGGCAAGGAAAATGAGAAGAAGAAGAAATTTAATCACTTCAAGAAGAAAGCCTACGTATCTGCCATATGGGAAGATAGCTCCTCAGATGAAGAAGAAAGTGGGGAAGAAGAAGAGGTTGCTAATGTTTGCTTAGTTGTAGAAGAAGAGCAACCTAAAAACAACAATGAAGAGGTATATGATTCTGAACCCACTTATGATGAGTTACTTTCTGAGTATAATGATTTACATTGTGAATTCAAAAGGATTGTGAAATAACTTATTGCTTCTAGAAAGAAGATCAAATTTCTTGAACATCAAGCTAAAGATTTACCTCGGGTTTCAGTTTGTGAAAACCTTGTTTGTGAAAAATGCCCTGATCTTGAAAAGAAAAACTCCTACCTTACGAAAACACTTGAGAAGTTCACTAAAGGTAGTGAAATGCTCAATGTTATTTTGAAAGCTCAAAGGTTTACAAATGATCGATCAGGAATAGGATACAATCCTATTTTTGACAAAAAGAAAGGCAAAAAGAAAACTGGTGGAAAATCTTATTTGAACTATTTTCAAAAATTTGTTCATACTTCAAATCCATTCGCTCATTGCAATTACTGTAACCGAAAGGGACACAGTACCTCATCTTGTTTTCATAAGAAAGATAGAAGAGATAAACCTGTTGGCAACTATCAGTGGGTACCAAAGGGAACCTATGTTCCTAAGGCCCAAACTAACCCCAAAAGACCCAAGAAAAGATGGGTACCTAAAATGTAATATCTTCTTATTTGCAGGTTTGTTTGAGAGCATCAAGAACCAACAAGTAGTACGTTGACAGTGGGTGCTCCAGACACATGACAGGGGATCAACAAAATTCGTTGTAATGAGATCAAAAGATGGTGTCAAAGTCACCTTTGGAGGAAACCAATCTGGAAAATATCTCTGGAATTGGAGAGATTGGTGCAAAGGATGGACCTCAGATTAAAGATGTATATCTTGTGGAAGGTCTCTATCACAACCTCTTGAGCGTAAGTCAAAGCGCTGACAAGTACAATTGGATCATCTTTGATTCTGAGGAATGTCTCATTGTCAACAAAGGTGATCTCCCAATCGATAAAGGTAAACTTAAGGTATTATTTAAAGCTCCTAGAGATGGTAACTGCTATACCTTAGATTTACCTAATGTTAGTTCTAAAAAATGTTTTGTTAGCAACTTGGACGAAAGTTGGCTGTGGCATAAGCGTCTGGCTCATATGAACATGTTCCAACTGGACAAGTTGTTAAGAAAAGATTTAGTTGTTGGTTTACCTAAATTACATTTTAAAAATGACATGATCTGCGATTTGTGTCAAAGAGGTCAACAAACTAAATCATCTTTCAAAAATAAGTCTAAAATCTTGACAATTTGACCTCTTCAACTACTCCACATGGATTTAGTTGGACCAGGAAGAGTTAAGAGTCTTGGTGGCAATTTATATACTCTGGTCATTGTTGATGATTTCTCTCATTTCACTTGGACTATTTTTTATCGTCTAAGGATGAAACATTTGATCTGTTTGTTGTGTTTGCCAAGAATGTGTAAAACTAGAAAGGTAGTTGCATTTCAGCTATTCAAACCGATCATGGAGGTGAATTTGAGAATCAAGCCTTCGGGGAGTTTTGTGCTGCGCATGGGATTGATCACAATTTCTCGACTTCAAGGACACCACAACAGAATGGTGTGGTTGAAAGGAAGAATCGAGTTCTCACCGAAATGGCCCGTGCAATGCTGAACGAGAATAAGACCTCAAAGTCTTCTGGGAAGATGCAATGAGCACGGCCAGCTATATCTCAAACCAAGCCTATCTGCAAAAGAGGCTGAATAAGACACTTTATGAGCTCTACAAAGGAAGGAAACCAAATTTGGCTCACTTGCACATCTTTGGCTGTAAGTGTTTTGTTCATAACAATGGTAAGGACAATCTGGGTAAGTTTGATCCTAAATCTGATGAAAGTATATTTCTTGGATATTCTAAAAGGAGTAAAGCATATAGAGTTTTCAATAAGCATACTAGTTTAGTTGAAGAGTCAATTTATGTTGTGTTCTGTGAATCCAAGTTAGACGAACCTTTGGATGATGATTAACCCATTTACAAAAATCAATTCTTTTAAAAAACTACTCCTGCCTCTCTTGAAAATCAAGAATATGTTTTTGAAAACAATTCTCAAAACTCTTGCGAAAATCCTGATCAATCTCAACCTAAAGCTTGGAAGTTATTAGGAATCATCCTTTGGACCAAGTAATATGGGACATAAATCAAGGTGTAAGGACCAAAAAAAAGTACCTTGAATGAGGTTACGTTTTCTGCCTTCATATATGAGATTGAACCCTCTAAGATTGATGAAGTTAGACAATGATTGGGGTGATAGCAATGCAAGAGGAATTACATCATTTTGATAGAAATCAAGTTTGAGACTTGGTACCTAGGCCTAAAGACCATCCGGTCATTGGCACTAAATGGGTATTCAAGAAAAAACATGATGAATCCTCAATCATAGTCTGTAACAAGGCTAGATTGGTTGCCAAAGGCTATAATTAGGAAGAAAGAATTGATTATGAGGAAACCTATGCTCCAGTAGCTAGATTGGAAGCCATACGTGTGCTCTTAGCCTTTGTGTGTATCAAGGGATTTAAACGCTATCAAATGGATGTTAAGAGTGCTTTTCTAAATGGTTTCATTTAGGAGGAAGTTTATATTGAACAATCTCCTGGTTTTGAAAATGATCATCATCCAGATCATGTTTACCTTCTCAAGAAAGCTTTATATGGTCTTAAACAAGCTCCTAGAGCTTGGTATGAGCGGTTAAACAAGTTTCTTTTGGATCAAGGTTTTGTTAGAGGAAAAGCAGACACAACACTCTTCTTTAAAAGTAATAAGCTTAATGAAATCTTAATTGTGCAAATATATGTAGATGACATAATATTTGGTGCTACTAACGATTCTCTCTGTGAAGAATTTTCAAAGAAAATGCAGGGTGAATTTGAAATCTCAATGATGGGTGAGCTCAATTATTTTCTCGGCTTGCAAATCAAACAACGGAAGAATGAGATTTTCATCTCTCAAACGAAATATCTCCGTGATTTGCTCAAGAAGTTTGGGAGGGAACATTGCAATGGAGCAAACACTTTAATGAGCTCAACTTCCTCTCTGGATGCGGATGAAGAAAAAGGCAATGATTTCAACATAACTAAATATAGAGGGATGATTGGATCTCTGCTGTATTTGACTGCAAGCAGACTAGACATTCAATTAAGCATAGGAATGTGTGCAAGATTTCAAGCTACTCCAAAGGAATCACATGCTGAGCATGGAAGAGAATTTTTCGCTATCTTGCTCCCGAAAGGTCAACAAGAATATTTGGTTGCATATTCAGATTCGGATCATGCTAGATACAAGACCGATAGAAAGAGCACAAGTGGTCAATGCCAATTTCTGGGTGGATCACTTGTATCCTAGTTCAGCAAGAAGCAAACCACTATTTCTATATCATCAACCAAAGCTGAGTATATAGCTGCCTCTAGTTGTTGCGCTCAAATCCTATGGCTCAAGCAACAACTATCTGACTTGGGAATCAATCTGAAGGAAGTTCCAATATTGTGTGACAACACCAGCACAATAAGCTTGGCGAAGAATCTAGTTCAACATATAAGAACCAAGCATATTGATGTGAGACATCATTTCATCATAGATCATGTGCAAAAGAAAGATGTCAAGGTGATGTTCATTCCTACCCACCTTCAACTTGCAGACATTTTCACAAAGCCACTAGCAAAAGAGCAGTTCAATTTCATCCGAAGAGAATTGAGAATGGTAAATCCCAATGAACTGTAAGTAATGTTAGTTTAATGTAATTAATTATTTTTTGATAATTAACAAAGACTAACTTTAGCATCGGAGTCTCTAGTTAATGTTTTTGTAGGACTCTGTTGCATGCAGAAATAGTAGAGGTGATCAGAGTAAACTTACCTTGAGCCAACATGAGAGCCACCTTGAGTCAAGTTCAATTCAAAGATCAAAGAATTCAAAAAGGAGGATTTTGCCTCAAGCCAGAAAATTCACCTCGAGTCAGTGGCCAACCCGAGAGTTTGAAGAATGGAGAGCAGTGTTTGACTCGAGTCAGTAAGTGGTACCTTAAGCCAACCACCTGCCATCGATGTCCAGGTTAGTATAAATTCTTCATTAACTTGAGCCAGTACTTATTACCTAGAGTTGGTACCTCGAGCCAATAATTATAGCCTCGAGTTAATTCCTGTTTTTGCCTATATGCTTTTCCCTCGTCGCTTCACTCTTCATTTCTCATTTTCGTGTCTTCTCATCTGGTCTCTCTCTCTCTCAGTTTCTATCTTCTCTCAAACCGAAACCCTAACTCCATCTCTCTTCAAAATCGATAATGCCTCCCATATCTAACCCTAAAGCTTTTGGCCAAATCCAAGAACTCAAACTCTGATTTTGAAGCTTCAGAATTATCGTCGCCTCCTTCATTGGAACGCCCTAAGCGAACAAAGATGGCTCCAAAGAGATATCGACCAAAGGTATCATTTGAGGAACTCGAACCCAAAAAGCCAAAGAAGTTGAAGGTTGAAGAACCTCTTGAAGTTCCCAAGAAGAAGCCCATTGACAAAGAGGCTTTCACCCAGAAGCACAAAGAAGCCGTTATTGCCGTTAGTTCAAAACAGTCAAAGAAGAAGCTATTTGTTCCTTCTTCTAAGTTTTGCGGTACTTCAAGGAGTGAAGCATTTATCTCAGCGTCTAAAGCTTCTGCTTCTGCATCCAAGGCATCAGCCTCTGCATCTAAGGCCTCTGTACAACAATCTGGTTCTAAGGTATTCGAGATACCCTCTCTTGTCTCCATATACCATGTTCCCATTGATCATCCTCCTATGGATTTTGTTTGTGGTCCTATCCTATTTTCATCCGAAGATGGGAGAAAATTTAGCAAAGATTATGCACTTAGGAATTTATGTCCTGTAGTGTCTCTGGACCTAGATAAACTCAAATCTGATTGTAATCTTGACCTATCCCCTTGGTATAGAGATTATGAATCTTTTCTTTCAATTCATGACCCCTATAGTCCTACACTTGTTAGAGTATTTTACTTTAATATGTCTGTGCATACTCTGTTAGAAAAAAATCATATTGTTGAGGAGCAAATTCTTACAATTGTGAGAGGAATGAGGATTTCAATTACTGCTGATTACCTAAATGATCTATTACAAATTGCAAATCCTCTTCCTGTTCCTGAAATTCATTATGATAATAAGCAAATTTTCAAAATTCTTCGACCAGATGAAATTAAGTGAACCTGTGGTATATCTACTCAAGGAACTTTGTGCATAAGGGCAAACATTTCACTCATTTCACCCAACGTGATTATTCCCTGTTTGCATCTTTTGTGGCCAAAGTTCCTCATAACCTTGGTCACTGAATTTTTGGTGAGATGAAAAAAATATGCCATGCACTCCAAGAAAATTTCCACCATACCTTTTCCTAGCTTAGCTTCAATAATCTTATTTCATGAAAAGATTTGGTATTTGGAGAAATATGAGGTAGCAAAGAAACCTGAGGTGTTTGGACAACACATTCTAAATTAAAGAAGTTGAGCTTCCAAGAAGGGTCTGGTCAATCGAGGGCTCCAGGACCTTCTAGATCAAGAGTTTCCAAGCCTCAAGTTCATTTTTCTGGTCCACCTGAGCATCCTGAACCTGGTCTAGAATTGACTTCACAGCCTGCTCCTTTCTCTCTTGGGGCAAATATCAAGGCAATTGTTGAGAAGGCTGTAGCTGATAGTTTGGTTCCTCTCCATATATCTCCTTGGCTGCACAGAATTCTTCATCTATGAAATTGGAGTTTGAAATTGGCAAATTGGTGCAAGAGGTAACCAAGATGCAAGAGGATCAAGAAGAATTGAAGGAAGACGTTGGGAACATGAGTAGGCATCTTGAAGACCATGGAGCTAGCATCACCAACATGCACAACACTCTGTGGACTCTCTCCAACAAAGTAGACAAGCTTCTCCAATCACAGTCTCAGTCAGATCTTGGTTTTGGCATTCCCTCTCCCACTCCCAAATTTCTCCTCCCTCATCTCCTTCACCCTCTTTTGCTTTCACCACCACTCCTTCTTTTCACCACCCCTATCATTTCATCTCCACTAGTTTCTGCCCCTACTACTGTCCCTATTCCTCCATTAAACACTTCTCCTGTGAAGATTACCTACTATGGTTCTTCTATAGCTGAGTTGTTTGGTGGGATGATCTAGACACTTCCATCTCTCCTCCTCCCTTCTCTATCATACCATATTCTTGTTAGTTCTCTATGGGTTTTGATGGTAACTGACAATTGTAAACACAAGTTGAAGTTTGTCTTAGGTAAGTTGAAAAACTTAATGTCAAAGACAAACTCGAGTTTTGGTTGGAAAACTTGAGTTTGGACTTGACAGAGAGTGGCTCAATTTTAATGAAATGAGAAAACTCCAGTTTGCATAGGCAAACTCGAGTTTATAACATACAGAGAGCACTCCATGTTTTTCACATTAAGACAAACTCGAGTTTGGATTTACAAACTCGAGTTTGTATCATACAGAGACACTTCAATGTTTCCTAAAGATTACAAAACTCCAGTTTGATTAATAAACTCCAGTTTTCATTTGCCAGAAAGTTTATTAAAGTTTTCTCTTATGAGGAAACTCGAGTTTTTGTCATATAGAATGCTCCCAAAGTTTTGAGCTTAAGCAAACTCCAGTTTTCATATGGAAACTCAAGTTTGCGCCAAATAAAGAGTTTTGTCAAGTTTTGCAAACTTGACCAAACTCGAGTTTGTGTTTTCAAAACTCGAGTTTGGGTTGGCAGAGAGTCTCAATGTTTTTCATCCTACGCAAACTCTAGTTTGTTATGACAAACTCCAGTTTGCACTTGGCCAAGTATTTTCTAAGTTTTCCAAAGTTTTGAGAAAACTCGAGTTTGTGCTTGACAGAAAGTTATCATGTTTTACCCATTTTGAGAAAACTCTAGTTTGTTTTGAAAACTTCAGTTTTCACTTAGCAAAGATTGTTAAAGGTTTTCAGTTTTAAAAGGAAACTCGAGTTTGGTTTAGTTAACTCGAGTTTGTGCCTTACAGAGAACTTTGCTCTTTTCAGTGATTTTGAAAACTCCAGTTAAGATATGAAAACTCCAGCTTTGAGCTTTTGGACTTAAACATGTTTTCACTATAAAAGTCCAAAACTTGAGTTAGTCATTAATAAACTCGAGTTTTGCTCAATGTTTCAAAATGTGCTTCAAAACTCAATTTGTGACATTCTTCTCTAGAAGAAGGAAACTAGAGTTAGGATTTGGAAACTCGAGTTTAGCCTTCTACAAACTCCAGTTTGTAAGAACAAACTCGAGTTTGTGTCGTTGAGTTTGAAAATCAAATTGCACGAATTTGTGAAATCTTCATGTTTGATCTTAATACTTCTTATCATCACTCATTACTATTCCTAGCTATGTTGAATCAGTTTGTTAGTGAGTTTCAGATGATTTGGAGGATGTTAAATGAAGATTTGAACAAAAGCAAAAAGTGACGTCAGCACATTAAATGCAATGTCCAGAAAGCTTGCACCCTTTTGGACAATCATTCTGTACACGTTGCAAAGGGATTAATGTTTCCTTTTCCTCATCGAGTAGCTGCTCTTCCAATCGATTAATATTTAAGAAGTCAACCATAAACTTCTGTGCAACTGGATTAACCAAAGAGTAGAGAGAGAAGAAGACCAAAGCTCAAGCTAATTCTTCTCTAATGAAGGCAATGGTGATTTTAAAGATTACAACGGCCATTTAATGCTCTCTTCATATAAATAGAGCTACATTCAATTCTTCTCAACAACCAATCTACAGAAAACGAAAATCATTCAAGTTTCCAACTACTCTTTGAGTTTTCTACTGTAAAGTATATTTTGATACATTTGTACTTCAGTGATTATCATTATTCACTCTTAGAGAGAGTATCATTTATTGTAAGAATCTCAAGTCGTGGGACTTGGAGATTGGGTTATTTGATTACAACTTATAAGGGGGAGTAAGTTCTAGTGAGAGAATTACTCTTAGAGTTATAGAGTGTGTAATCATTTGAGCTAGTGAAATCCCAGAGTGTCTGGGGACTGGTCGTAGGTCAAGAGGTTGGACCGAACCAATATAAATTCCTTGTGTCTTGCTCTTTCTCCCATTGCTCTGTTCTACTCTATTTTAATATTTAAAAAATAGAGTTCTTTGAAGTTAATTTTAAAATCCCCAATTCACCCCCTCTTGGTGATTTGCTCCATTTTAGTTCTCCCCTTCCTTTCCCTAATTCCTCTCATCCTTTTTCTTCTCTGTACCAGCGACCTCCTCTGTGATTCCCCTCTTTTTGATGGATGCTAAAGGGGGAGAGGTTCTGTGAATGTGAAGTGAAGAAAGAAGCCTAGAGTCTCTTTTTGTTTTGATATTTTGATTTTCAAGCTATTGTATTTGTATTGATATATTTTTGCTTGCTGTTATCTTGGACTTCTGTTTTAATTTACAGCTTGTATGTCATTTGGTTTAATTTTCTGACTAAGCGTTTTGTGGTTAGCGCTATTAGCTTTAATCATTTTAAGCTTTAATGCATTATGACCAATGTCTCTTGTTGCTTCATTTTGGTTTCTGGAAATTGTTACCTTTTGACTGTGTTTCCTGTGACAAATTTTTTTAAAATTGTTAAAAACATTTTGGTTTCTTATTTACAAAGGTTGTCATCATCAAAAAGGGGAGAATGTTAGTTCCATATTTATGTTTTGATGATCATTAACTTTGGAATAAATATATGATCAAAGATCAAAGCAAAATTATTTTTAACTTAGTCAAAAATACGTTTTTAGCAAAAAAACTTTTTGTTGCAGATTGGCTCGAGCCAATGTTGCAGCCTCGAGTCAATCGCTTGTGCATCTATTGCCAAATTGACATGTTGCCTCAAGCCTGTGAGAAGTGTGCCTCGAGTTTGTGCCTAGACTTGAGCCAATGGTCTTTATTTTAAAATGCTTTTTCAAAATCGTGTTTCTCTTGCCTCGAGCCAGCAAGCGTTGACTGTAGCCAGAATCTTGACTGTTATATTTGAAAGTCAAGATTGACTCGAGCCTGCCTACACTTAATGCCTCGAGCCAGAGTCTTATCTATTGTGTTTCAAATGCCTTCCTTCACGATAGACTCGAGCCTGATTTCCTACCTCGAGTTTAGTGGTTGACTCGAGCCTCGGCTTTTTGCCTCGAGTCAATTCTCTTCTATATTTTTTAATGATCATCTGTCATGGACTCGAGCCATGTTTTTTGGGCAACTCGAGCCAACGTTTTATGTGCCTCGAGTCAGACAATATTTTCAAATCTTCTCTATGTCTTGAACGATGCCTAGACTCAAGCCTGTGATAATTTTGAGTCAAGCCAAGTATGTCTCTATTTTCGAAAATGCTTTTCTACATTCCGAAAATCTCCTAGTATGCTTTAGATTCTTCATATCATCTATCATAAATGTTCTTAACTACATTTAATCAATTTGTTAATGAGTTACAGATGATTAGAATGTGGATTAACTTTAGATTTTGAATAAAGCAATCCGACGTGTCAGAGCATTTATTGCGCTTATCTGTTGGAGACACTCAACCACTAGACATACTTCTGCGCATCCGAAAGACATTTTGGGCAAGATTATTTCATTCTCTTTGTTGGGCTCTCAACGGTCATAATCGCAGGAACAAAAGAATTATAGAATATTGTGACGGCGATTATACTGACTTTCTTGTTTCATCTCTAACGGACATTTTAAAGAGTCTTAACGGATATTTCATCAAGCTTCTCAACGGTCAAAAATACCATCATCTATAAATACCTGAAGCTTTGAATTCACCATCTACCGAAATGCTGTGCATTCAATTCTGTATTATTGAAATCAATTATTTCATTTAATATCTTCAGATATTTTTTGTACTTCAGTGTTCA
This sequence comes from Acacia melanoxylon, assembly GCA_019022615.1. Classification (NCBI taxonomy): domain Eukaryota; kingdom Viridiplantae; phylum Streptophyta; class Magnoliopsida; order Fabales; family Fabaceae; genus Acacia; species Acacia melanoxylon. Next base: position 27,812 of record JAFJYJ010000099.1, read on the forward strand.
TTACTTTTCTACTCAGTGAGGAGTTAAACACTATTTGATTACTTAGTTGTTTAAATCTTAAGGTTGTGGAACCTTAAGTGTGGGTGTACGATTACAGCTTGTAAAAGGGAGTGAGTCCTAGTGAGGATCATCCGAGTACAGTGTAATTGTATTTGTGTTTGAAAGATAGTGGAAATCTCATAGTGTTTCTGAGGACTGGACGTAGGTCAAAGAGTTGGATGGAACCAATATAATCTCTTCTGTTCATTGTTCTTCTCTCCGTCTCTGTTTTACATTCTTGAGCTTTAGCGGAAGTTTTTTTATAATCACCTATTCACCCCCCCTCTAGGTGATATTCCACCTTCACACCATTGATTTGAGTTAGTAGTGTTTTCATCACCTCTGTTCATCCCTATTCAGCGTTTCACTTGAGCAAGGTCTAGTTATTCGATGATATCTCCCAAACCAGAGATCCAATTGAGGTGAAACTAATTTTTTATACAACTAGACTCCCAATCCATCATTTTAACATAAAATTCAAGCACAAAGAAGTTTAGATAAGAGAGCTATGAATTTTAGAAGTTGGAACTAAAATTCCCGCCACACAACAGAACCAGGTTCGGTATTTTGGGTATATCTCACAAACTACAAATCCTAATGAGCGGAAACCAGTGGCATATGAAACTAGACTCAAATACTTTTCCAAAAACATCAAAATCATGGAAAAAAAAGATCAAATAAGAGAGATACGATTTTTTTTTTTAAAATTTCAGAGTCTGTTCAAGATGTTGTAAAAACGCTAGTCCAGAACAGCTTCTATTAATTTGATTGAAATGTGTTGCTTACAATGAGTTAGAAGCTTTCAGTGGCAACATAAACAAAGGTAACAACTCGAGTTCCTTACGCAAAACTCGAGCTGGCATGGTAAAGCCTAAACTTCAATCTTTATCATTCTCAGAACTCGAGTAATGGTTTTGCTAACTCGAGTCACTTGTTAGAGTTGACATTTCAAGACTCGAGTTTACTTCTCTATCAACCTAACTCAGTTTTCATTTTCAAAATAACAAAACTTCAAAACTCGAGTTATGATCTTGCGACTCGAGTCAGCCGTTAAAGTCATCACTTAATGACTCGAGTGTTCTTTCTGTTCAAATCATTTTCAAATATATTCACGATATTTGTTGTGAGAAAATGATATTGACTCGAGTTTGAAATACGTGACTCAAGTGGCAAACTTGAAGTAAGTATTTTAGACTTGAGTTAAGTTCTTACAGAGAGATATCTTCTCATTTTAAACTTTTATTTCCAAACAAGTTTTTGTGAAGATAAAACCCTGACTCAAGTGTTGATTGTTCAACTCGAGTTAGTAACTCGAGTCAATTAGTAATTAACTCAAGTTGACTTTTCTGGTTTTGCAAATCACCATGTTTGTAAAGTTAAAATCATTGATTGTGTGATTTATTATCTTCAGATTATCACTCATAACTATTGTCAATGCGTTTAATCATATTTATTAGTGAGTTTCATTTGATCAAACGAAGGATTACTCGCAAATCCTCAAAATATCATATTTATGTCAAAACATTAAATGTTGCGACAAAAGCTTCAACGGCTACTTTCAAACAGACATCCAACGGTCATATTCTAAATGGGAGAATTGCTCAACGGTTGAATGCTCTTCATCAATTATAAAAAGAAGAAGCATTCAAGATAGAGACATGAGTTTGCACTGTTGAAATGCCAACATTCTGAATCCAACATTTATCTCATACGCTTTCTGTTCTCAATGCTTACATAGCTCATCATAGAGAGTGAAATGATTTTGTATTGTACTTCAGTGCTTATTCATTCACTTCTGAGAGAGAGAAGATTCATTGTAATAATTTTATCTGTTTATTTGAGAGTTACTCAAGATTGGGTGATCTTGGGTGGGAAACAGATTGTAACCTTACAGTGTGTAAGGGGGAGTATCTCGGTGAGAGATTCATCTTTACAAGTGCCTGGGTGAATTTGTTGGATTGTAGAGGCTTCTCTTGTGCTCGGATTAAATAAGAGGATAGTGGATTGAAAATCTTAAGTAGAGCTTGGGGACTGGATGTAGGTTAAGGATTGGGCCAAACTAGTATAAATCTCAGTTTGCATATTGTTGGTCGATTTCTTTGATGGCAAGTGAACCAATCGAACAAGTAATAAAGAGTAAGTAGAGTATCGTTTCACAGAGACTGAGATACCTATGATGCTACTAATTACAAAGACAATTGTGTTGAAAAGGAAAAGAAAATTATAATTGGTTTGGGTGTTTTTTGGTTATAACTATCAAACAAAGAAATAAATAAATGATCGTAGTCCCAAGAAAATATCAGTTTAGAGATAGGCTGAGCTCAGATTTCATCCAAAGCATATTGTTCCCCCATTTTCCCTTAGCGCATTGCTATAGCAATTATGCTGCACAGCTTCCGCAATGCTACAGCATAGCTGCCTTCGCAATGTTATGCAGTTAACCCACTACTCTGTTATTCAGAAGCTTCTGTGTCCTATACATACAATCCTAGCTTTACTTCTCCCATATTCTTATGGCAATTTTCTAGTTCGGATTATCATTCCTAATCAAGGTGTATGGTTATGAGCGGTAGACCCATTCCTGTAGCCTACAATGATAGGTTAAGCCTTGCACTAGCCTGCCCAGCAAACACTGTCTATCAGATTTCTAACCATGACTCCCTTCCAGTAAGCCAAGGCCAATGATTTAGCCTTTAGCTTCCGCTAATCGACAAGAGATTAAAATACTGATAAACAAACTGAATTTATTTAATTAAAGAACAAGCAAACTGGGTTCATTCTCCACTCAAGAATTCATCCTCGCTCAGCCAAAGGAGTTTTAGTTCATGACTGATGAGGGATTCACAAAACAAATCACAGCAGAATAGCCCAAAGAAAAAGAAAACTAAAAATCAACAAATCAAAAGAAAAGTTTTGCCGAAGATGTAACATCCCAAATTTTGGACCCTGAATATTGAGAATAAGCCTAAAGTAGGCGGACAACTAAGCCCAGTTCAGGAAGAGTTCCATGAAGGTCGAGAGTTAGGAAGCCTCTCTGGGACTAAGTAACTCGGCTATACGGGTAAGTGGACCTAGTATGTGTAAGTCATGGAATTAAAGTGCCAATGAAACAGGGGCACAAAAGACCTATACGGTGTAAATCCGGTGGAAAAGATGTCACCTAACTATGTCCTGAGGTATAGGACAATTAGTTGAGCGAAAATATGCCGGTATAAGTAAGTATATGGCATTTTCAGGGCAGTCATGAATGTCCTGCGTTTTGGAGGAAATAACAAGGGAAGAGTATTCAAGAAGCCAAACAAAAGTCAAAGGTAATGATGATTTGCAGGACACGTGGCGTACCGGGGTCAGACGTTGGATTTTCGGTAGCACGAAATACGAGGTAATTATGAGATACTGAAATATGGGTTTCTCGTTCCCCAAGGCATTGTATTCCGACCACCTGTGGTGATGAGGACATAGGAGGCGGCATGACCAAGGCAACAAACTTGGAGGACATACAAGGTCTTGGAGGCCCAATGACAAGAGCAAAAGCTAAAAAGGCTAAAGAGGCTCTAAATCTCTTGGTGACCACTTTACTTGAGACAAGCCCAAGTCTAAAGGAAGAAGAGACCGAAATGATACACTTAATTCAGATTAAAGACCTTGAAGAATAAGCCTCAATGGATATGCATGAAGGCTTCATTTTTACTTGGCCCAAATTATGCACTTAGTTTTATTTTTTTACATTTAGTTAAACTTTTGTAATAAGGCTTATTGGGTTTTGTGTGTAAGCATATTTAGGTTAAACTCAATATGGATGTTGTCCACTATATAAGGGAACACCATAGCCTTTTTTAGGACGGCAGAATTCAAAGTTAACCTTTTTGGTGAGAGACAAGCTTCTCTAGGGTTATTTTGAGAATCTCTGAACTTATCCAAGGGCATCAATCCTTGTGGCGTTCTTGGGCTTATCAATTCTTTGGAATTGTGGCGCCTACCTATAATCCATAAACTTCAATTTTCGTTTTATATTTCTTGGTTTTGTATCTCCAGATTCCCTTATCATTTTTTGGTGATTCTTGAGCTAAAATCGTTTTTCAGAAAGCCATCTTTCACCTCGTTTTGGAATCACTCAAATCCGAGGTCTATAGCGTGAGATACGTTCTGTTCTTCTCAGGACATGTTGGAGGCTGAATTTTCGGTGCTAAATTCCATTCCTAGTTGATCCAATCATCCTTTTCTTTCGGGAATCATATCATTTGGTATCAGAGCTCGGATCTAGGATTGGAATTGGGTTATCTTTTCTCCATTGTTTACATCCAATCTGGTCACACATTTGGTAACCCTAGTCCCAAAAATTTGTGTTTTTTTATTTTGAATTGTACAATTCTGTTTTAGCCGTTGTTGTTTGTCCCTAATTTGTTCTTTCAATCTTCTGGTTGTTGTTTCTTTCAATTTCTTGTTCAGTTCGCATATTTCTGCACTTGGTTCTTGGTGTTCATCCCTTGTTCATCATTGTTCTTGAATTTTAATCCTTTCAATTCATGTTCTTTAGTAATATGTTGTTAGTGTGATAAGTAATAGCTCAGTTTGTGGGGAATTCTATCTAATTTAGTTTTGAATTAGTACAATTTCGAAGTTTGATTCCAAAATCACAAATTCCTTTTGTTGAAGAATCGGGTGTTAAAAAAAACAAAAAAAAAACTATACAGCACCTTGCTATTCAATTACACACTACTACTACATGTGAATCAAGTCCAAAGTGTCTTCCTTGAATAATTCCTCCAAATTGTTTTGGTTTTCTTTGTCTTGTCTTCTTTGACATCTTTTCCAATTTGTATTGTGAGTCGCCACCAACTCTTGAGTTTGGGATTGTACTCTTGAGTGTTCTTGGAGATTATGGTAAGAACTTAAAGAGAGCTATTGAGTGGTAAAAGGCAAGAGAGCACACTACACAAAAGCCTTATAGAGAGCAACAAACACGAGTGATACATTTTTAAGAGTGTAAACACGTGAGCGAGTGGAGAGGTCCTATTACTTTTATTCTTGTTCTTTTCCTTGAATTATGGCAGGTGCAGGTGGTGAAGGTATTCCTCCTCCTATAGGAGATAATAGATTGCTAATTGAAGCCATTACAACTCAAATGCAAAGGATGATGAGGGAACATACAAAGGAGTTATATGAGAGAATTGAGAGAATAGAAAATCAAGGGAATCATGATGAAGATAGACAGAGAGAGAGGGATGAAAGAAGGAGAAGAAGAGGTAATGAGAATGATGCTAGAGAGGATAGAATTAAGGGAGTGAAGCTTAATATACCATCTTTTAAAGGAAAAAGTGATCCGGAGGCCTATTTAGAGTGGGAAATGAAGATTGAGCACTTATTTGCATGTTACAATTATACTGAAGAGAAGAAAATGAAGGTGGCAGCCATGGAGTTTAGTGATTATGCTCCAATTTGGTGGGACCAATTGCAAAAGGAGAGGGTGAGATATGAAGAACCATTGGTGGATAGTTGGGTGGAGATGAAAAGGCTAATGAGAAGAAGATTTGTTCCTTCCCATTATCATCGAGACCTTCACAATAAACTTCAAAGGCTCACACAAGGTAACAAGAGTGTAGATGTGTATTATAAAGAGATGGAGGTGTCCTTGATTAGAGCAAATATTAGTGAAGAACGGGAGGCTACTATGGCACGTTTCTTGCATGGGCTGAATAGTGATATAAGGGATGTTATGTAGTTGCAAAATTATGTGGAGTTTGTTGGAAATTATGCCCTAGGGGCAAGTCATTCTCTATTTAGTTATCATTTCATTTGCATGTTTATAGTGATAGCTGATCCTTGGATATATCTTATAGATTATCCTAAATGCCCCTGGTCAGTCATCTACGCGGGAACGAAGATGAAATAAGACCAATATGACTTTGATGAGTATGGAGATACGAGTCAAAGTCATAGGCACTTGTAAGAGTACAAGGTGCTGGACCGACCCACTATGAGAAAGCTGCATGGATTTTGTCATAAGCTTATCTCATGTATAACCACGTCACAACGCCCTATGACCTGAGATCATCATGGATTCCTACATGATGAGTTGCTGGTCTTTGACCTAGTCAAAAGTCACCTTTGACCGGGTGATGATAAAGGCTATGATCGGGATCAATGGTTTTTGTTGGAAATTATGCCCTAGGGGCAAGTCATTCTCCTTTAGTTATCATTTCATTTGCATGTTTATAATGATAACAGTATCCCTGGATATATCTTATAGATTATCCTAAATGTCCCTGATCGGTCATCTACGCGGGAGCGAAGATGAAATAAGACCAGTATGACTTTGATGAGTATGAAGATACGAGTCAAAGTCATAGGCACTTGAAAGAGTACAAGGTGCTGGACCGACCCACTATGAGAAAGCTGCATGGATTAAGTCATAAGCTTTTCTCATGTATAACCGCGTCACAACGCCCTTTGACCTGAGATCATCATGGATTCCTACATGATGAGTCGCTGGTCTTTGACCTAGTCAAAATTCACCTTTGACCGGGTGATGATAAAGGCTTCGATTGGGATCAGTGGTTCTCATGGAGAGGAATGTGAATGGTCAAGATGGAATTTGTCCCTCACATTTGTAGAGAGATAAGACTGGGCCCCTCGATGAGTAAGTCTGAGAAACGTATGGCCATACTACGATGGAAAGGAGTTTCCATTTCAATTAGACTACTCGAGAATCGAGAAAGTAGTGGTCAAGAATAGGAAGTTGACATTACCCATGCCTCATCCTTGACCAAATTATCGCGTGACAAAAGGGACGTGACATGGTTGTACAATAGGTTGCATCGTATCATCGATCCCCATATGAATTGCATAGTCACAATGTCTTGCTAGAGGCCGCTTGCGACTTATGGGCTGATACAGTATTGGCCCACTACCAATCTCATGTGGGCCTGCAGGGTCACACACAAGAATAGTCCAACACGAGTATTAGTGTCCATATTCATTGAATCTTAGATATGTCTAAGATTTAATGAATGCAACGTTTAATCTAGGAAGGATATATATATATATATATATATATAAAAATAATTCGAAATTAAATGTTATTTGTTTTGTATTTAATTTATTTGATAAATTAAATACCTAAAATGCATAGAGATATAGTATCTCACATTTAATTTTCGAAGAGAGATATTATATCTTAGATTTAATTTAATTGAGATACAAAAGTATCTCGATTTAATTAAATAGATATATATCATATCTTAGATTTAATTTATAATGATAAATTAAATCACAAGGCTTTTTAATTCGGATTAAATAAATAGATTAGATTAGATCTGTTGGACAGATTTAATTGATATATTACTTAATCCAAATTCGAATTCAACAATTAATTAAGATTAATTTTGAATATTTTAATACGGCACATTAGGATTTTGGAAACTCTATAAAAGGATGATGATCTAGTCGTATTAAATAGCTGAAAACGAATTGAGACAGGCCGCAAAAGAAAATCCTAGAGAGAAAAACGTGAGACACAAAGAGAAGGCGCTAGCACGCTACCGTACGTGTTGGAGAGCTGTTCGGTGTGGATACCGGTAGAAGGAGGAGACTCGAAAAGGCTACTTCTGTTTGATCGAACGAGATGGCACCACGTTCAAGACGTACGACAGTTGAGGCGCACGGACAAGGAGATGCGCACCAGACCGGATCGAACGAAACTCTCAATCCCTCGCATAGATACGGTTTACTAACGAACCTTGATTTAAACACAGTTGATAGATCCTCTTTTTGGGATTCGTAAAGTTTTTTTTTTAATTCCGCTACGTGTACGGATCCCAACAGTTTTCATGCAGAGGAATGTGAATGGTCAAGATGGAATTTGTCCCTCACATTTGTAGAGAGATAATACTGGGCCGCTCAATGAGTGAGTCTAAGAAATGTATGGCCATACTACGATGGAAAGGAGTTTCCATTTCAATTATTAGACTACTCGAGAATCGAGAAAGTAATGGTCAAGAACAGGAAGTTGACATTATCCATGCCTCATCCTTGACCAAATTATCGCGTGACAAAAGGGATGTGACATGGTTGTACGATAGGTTGCATCGTATCATCGATCCCCATATGAATTGGGTAGTCGCAATGTCTTGCTAGAGGCCGCTTGCAACTTGTGGGCTGGTACAGTATTGGCCCACTACCAATCTCATGTGGGCCTGCAGGGTCACACATAAGAATAGTCCAACACGAGTATTAGTGTCCATATTCATTGAATCTTAGATATGTCTAAGATTTAATGAATGCAACGTTTAATCTAGGAAGGATATATATATATATATATATATCTATAATTCGAAATTAAATGTTATTTGTTTTGTATTTAATTTATTTGATAAATTAAATACCTAAAATGAATAGAGATATAGTATCTCACATTTAATTTTCGAAGAGAGATATTATATCTTAGATTTAATTTAATTGAGATACAAGTATCTCGATTTAATTAAATAGATATACATATCATATCTTAGATTTAATTTATATTGATAAATTAAATCACAAGGCTTTTAATTAGGATTAAATGAATAGATTAGATTAGATCTGTTGGACAGATTTAATTGATATATTACTTAATCCAAATTCGAATTCAACAATTAACTAAGATTAATTTTGAATATTTTAATACGGCTCATTAGGGTTTTAGAAACTCTATAAAAGGATGATGATCTAGTTGTATTAAAAGATGTTGAAAACGAATTGAGACAAGCCGCAAAAAGAAATCCTAGAGAGAAAAACGTGAGACACAAAGAGAAGGCGCTAGCACTCTGCCGTACGTGTTGGAGAGCTGTTCGGTGTGGATACCGGTAGAGGGAGGAGACTCGAAAAGGCTGCTTCTGTTTGATCGAACGAGATGACACCACGTTCAAGACGTACCACGGTTGAGGTGCACGAACAGAGAGATGCACACCAGACCGGATCGAACGAAACTCTCAATCCCTCGCATAGGTACGGTTTACTAACGAACCTTGATTTAAACGCAGTTGATAGATCCTCTTCTTGGGATTCGTAAATTTTTTTTATTCCGCTGCGTGTACGGATTCCAATAGAGTTGGAGGATTTAGTGCAACAAGCTAGTAAGGTAGAACAACAACTCAAGAGAAAAGGTGTCATGAGGAAAAACCCTTCAAATTTTAATTATTCAAACTGGAAGGATAGAAATAAGGAGGGAGGTACTTCATCAAGCAATCCCATCGCTACACCTCAAAGGACTCAAACTAAATCCAATAAGATCCCTAAAAAGACAAGGAGTAGTGAAATAAAATGCTTCAAGTGTTTGGGGAGAGGTCACATAGCTTCAGAATGTCCAACTAAGAAGACTATGTTACTTAAAGAGGATGGAGAGCTTACTAGTGAGTCTTCTTCGATTACGCCTCACATGATGATGAAGATGAGTATATTGAAGAAATAATTCCAGAAGGAGATTTGTTTATGGTAAGAAGGATGTTGGGTAGCCAAGCAAAAGACATGGATGATAGTCAAAGAGAGAACATCTTTCATAGTAGATGCCTTATCCAAGGAAAGGTATGTTCTTTAATTATTGATGGAGGGAGTTGTACCAATGTTGCAAGTGCTAGAATGGTGCCTAAATTGGGCATGGAAACCAAACCTCACCCGCTTCCATACAAGCTTCAATGGCTTAGTGAGGATGGTGAAGTGATCGTAAGCAAACAAGTGGAGGTGAACTTCTCCATAGGAAAGTATGATGATACAATTTTATGTGATGTGGTACCGATGGAGGCTTGTCATTTTCTTCTTGGGAGACCTTGGCAATATGATAAGAAAGTTATGCATGATGGTTACACCAACAAGTTCTCTCTTGTACATAAAGAACGCAAGACTATTCTTGCACCTTTGACACCAAGAGAAGTTAGTGAGGATAATTTAAAAATGAGAGAAAAGAGAGTGGAAGAGAGCAAGAAAAAAAAAAGAGAAAAGGAGAGAAAAGCACCAAACTTGTTTATAAAAGAAAAAGAGGTGAAAAAGGCAATGCATTTGAAAAAGCCAATGCTCTTACTTTTGAGTAAAGAGAATAATTTTACAGATGCAAGTCCTACTACTAACTCTCTTCCAAATGAGGTTTCTAATTTGTTGCAGGAATTTAAAGATGTTTTTCCTAAAGAGGTACCTCACGGACTACCGCCTCTAAGAGGCATAGAACATCAAATTGATCTCATTCCAGGAGCTTTATTGCCTCATGGGTTGTATACTCCTTTGCCTATTCCAGATTGCCCTTGGATTGATATTTCTATGGATTTTGTGTTAGGACTACCTCGGTCTAAAAATGGCAAAGATTCTATTTTTGTTGTGGTGGACGGGTTTTCTAAGATGGCACATTTTATCCGTGCAAGAAGGTTGATGATGCAATCCACATTGCTGATTTGTTCTTCAAGGAAGTGGTAAGACTCCATGGGCTTCCAAGAAGCATTGTCTCGATCGTGATACTAAATTCTTAAGTCATTTTTGGAGGACATTATGGAGTAAGTTTGGGAACTAAACTTCTCTTTTCTACTACTTGTCATCCACAAACTAATGGCCAAACTGAGGTAGTGAATAGAACTCTTTCTTCTCTTTTGAGGGCTGTAATTAAAAAGAATATCAAGTCATGGGAACAATGTTTGCCCCACGTTGAGTTTGCATATAATAGGGCTGTTCATAGTGCTACTCATTATTCTCCTTTTAAAATTGTTTATGGCTTAAACCCTTTCACTCCTCTTGATTTGCTACCTTTGCCTAACAACTCTGTTTTTCAGCATAAAGATGGTAAGAGTAAGGCTGAATATGTGCGGAAACTACATGAGAAGGTAAAGGCAAACATTGAAAAAAAGGTAGAGAGTTACGTTAAGCAAGCGAACAAAGGAAGGAAAAAGGTAGTGTTTGAACCAGGTGATTGGGTTTGGGTTCATTTGAGAAAAGAGAGGTTTCGCCCAAAGGAAATCTAAGCTTCAACAAAGGGGAGATGGTCCTTTCCAAGTGCTATCCAAGATTAATGATAATGCCTATAAAATAGATCTCCTTGGTGAGTATGGTGTAAGTGCTACTTTTAATGTGGCTGATTTGTCCCTTTTTGATGCAGAAGAAGAGGATTACAATTTGACGACAAATTCTTCTGAAGAAGGAGGGAATGATGAGGACATAGGAGGCGGCATGACCAAGGCAACAAACTTGAAGGACATACAAGGTCTTGGAGGCCCAATGACAAGAGCAAAAGCTAAAAAGGCTAAAGAGGCTCTAAATCTCTTGGTGACCACTTTACTTGAGACAAGCCCAAGTCTAAAGGAAGAAGAGACCAAAATGATACACTTAATTTAGATTGAAGACCTTGAAGAATAAGCCTCAATGGATATGCATGAAGGCTTCATTTTTACTTGGCCCAAATTCTGCACTTAGTTTTATTTTCTTACATTTAGTTAAACGTTTGTAATAAGGCTTATTGGGCTGGCTTATTGGGCTTTGGGTGTAAGTATATTTAGGTTAAACTCAATATGGATGTTGTCCACTATATAAGGGAACACCATAGCCTTTTTTAGGACGACAGAATTCAAAGTTAACCTTTTTGGTGAGAGACAAGCTTCTCTAGGGTTCTTTTGAGAATCTCTGAACTTATCCAAGGGCATCAATCCTTGTGGCGTTCTTGGGCTTATCAATTTTTTGGAATTGTGGCGCCTACTTATAATCCATAAACTTCAATTTTCGTTCTATATTTCTTGGTTTCGTATCTCCAGATTCCCTTATCGTTTTTCGGTGATTCTTGAGTCAAAATCGTGTTTCAGAAAGCCATCTATCACCTCGTTTTGGAATCACTCAAATCCAAGGTCTATAGCGTGAGATACGTTTTGTTCTTCTCAGGACGTGTTGGAGGCTGAATTTTCGGTACGAAATTCCATTCCTAGATGATCCAATCATCCTTTTCTTTCGGGAATCATATCATGTGGTCAAGGAGAAGAGACTAATGATCCGGGCCCACACAAGTCCAATTGAATGGCACGAGTTACGAGAAAAAGTGTAACCGGCAAAAAGGAGCTAAGCAAAACCGGTTAGGGTTTTCTGGAGTCAGGCCCAGACCCTTGGACACAGAGAGGGGGCAAAACTTTGGTGGGCCAGAGGATAGAGAAAGCTAACTTGGAGGGCAAGAAAAAGGTCACATCAAGTAATAATGAGGGGAGAGAAAATAAAATAATCAAGATTAATCTGGACCACACATTTGAATTTGACATGACAAGAGGAATGACATGTAATTATGACACCACATGGTCATTTATGGTGCCATTTATGGGCTGCCAGGTGGGTCCCACTGACTTGGTGAGAAAGCAGTACAAAATGATTGTTTTACCCTTGCACCAAAAACCTACACCTAGCAACCTCAAAAAACCACCATCAGGGGCAGTCTTGGGAATCTAATTTTTGGGCAGAATTCAATAAAATTGTATTTAAATCCGAGACATTCTTTCGACCATTGGGTAATAACCATAGTTGGACAATAGCCCTCACCCTTGGAGCCTATATAAGGACACCTTCCCATCCATTTTCCACCTGCCTAGGACAAGCTCAAAGTGTTGAAGGAGGGTGCTCAGCTGAAGGTTGTGGTTCAAGAAGAAGATAAGGCTATACGCAACCGAAATTCCAAGGTAAGCCCTAACCGATAACTTAGAAATTCTTGCTTCTGCCCTATGATGATTTTTGTGTATTTTTAGTGGGATTTTCATATCTTTGAGGTTCTCATTGATTCCATAACCTGATTTTGTAAGGGGACAAGTAGGTTCACCTTTTTCCAAACCCGAAAAGCTTGAGTCTTTAATACACGAAAATCTGCCAACATTTACGGTTTCTGGGCAGCGAAGAGAAAATGATGGTTTTGAAGTAGTAAATGAAGTTCCAAAGCTTTAACATTTTTCATGGTGAAAGTAGACATCCTGAGGATGATTTTGATATAATATTACATGTCATTTTAATTTTCCAACAGAGAGTTCTTTGCTGTTGAAAATGACCCAAAAACATGGTTTTTGTCTCGGACCAGTGGCCAACGTTTGGCAACTAGAAAAGGATTCGGACCCAGATGACTCTGGAAATTATTTTTCATATAAACTAGACATCCAAAGGGTTCTAAGACCGCTGATTTCATGTTAATAAGATATTTCTAGAATTTATTAAAAATCAGCGAAGTTTGATAAAAGATTCTGGAAAATTCTAGTGCTTGGCGAATTTTATGGAACTTGAAGCAAAATTTGTTCATTTAATTAAAAGCATGATGTTTGGCTATATTTAGGGTGATAGTATGTGTGTGACACATATTCAGTACCAAGAGGAGAGTTTGCCTTTTTCGAGAAGTGCCAGGTAGTAACTATTGACTTGTATACTCTATGTTGCTTTTGCATGTATGTTTTATCATGATGTAGCAGATCGGGCTGTAGTGCCTATGGGACTGCGTGTCCTTAGGTTTTATTATAGTACCAAGATCGGGCTGTGGTACCTATTAGACTATCGTACATAGCCGAGTTGGCTTCAGTTTCCTCTTCCAATATCATCATGGCCAATTTAAAGCTGGCCACTTTAGACTGTCAAAAAGCTAAATCGTCACGCTTAGCCGTCTACGGTATCTGAGCGCATTTAATGCCCACGTTATTTTGCGTATGCCATCATTGCTTTTTGGGGAAAAACCTACTTTTGGAGATGAATAGTCTCATTTTCCCCTGACTCTTCAAATTCGTATCCTCAACGGTTACACTTATATCCTCGCTTTCCCCCCATTTTCACCACTTTGCATTTGCCGCTTCCTCTTTTCTCCAAGAAACCCCTCATTTTCAGAGAACTGCTTTCTTGCGATCTTCCTGTTCCTATTTTTTAGGTTTCTCATCTTTATTACACCAGGCATTCTCATCATTTCTTCTTGTTCCTTTTGCTTTCGTTCTTTCATTCGCCACTGCATTGTTCCTACTTTTTCACTTGTGTTTTCTGAGTCACTGGTTTTTGGGTTCTCTGGATAGATCTTGTTTTCTGGGTTTGAAATACCTATATCCCTCTGGTTCTTGTTTTCGCCTTCTTCATCCAAACATATTAACGTGTGAAGGCTGTGATGACCTATTAGTATATTCCTCTCTGAACCCATGAGGCTTTATGATGAGACAATAGAACCAATCCATCCAAATCTCCTTCCGCCCATCCTTTAACCGAACACATTTACCTTAGGTGCATGGCTTCCATAAAGATGGAGACAGGTAAAATTACTCTAGGAGAAGAGAAAGAGTTACGCCGAACAGTTCCTCCAGGGGCTCAGTTCTGGTTCTGGGCTATTCCCCCTACAGAGTAAGAGAAGCAGATGGCGTGGCTTCGCCGAAAGCATAGTGGGGGGAGTAGAAGGAGATCCCCTCCTCTAGAAACTAAAGGTCAAGTTGAAACTGGGAGTCGGGGTGAGAGCGTTGCTAGCCCGGGATCTCGTACCCAAGAACCAAGGATCGAGATCTGGGGTGAGAGCAAGTCTATCCCAACTTTGCATACTTTCCATCAAGGGGGTACACGCTCTTCTAAGCCGAGATCATACCCAGAGAACATCGTTGATCCGTGTGATGAGTGCGCCTATTTAAGCTGCCAACTCATCACAGACGGTCAATATTCTTTAGCCGAGTCCACTCTAGCCTCCTGTCGTCACAAGTTTACCTCCATCAATTTCCCGGCTTATGGTGGCAAGGGTCGTCCTGTGTCGGAGGAATCTCCTAGTTCATCCCATTATTCTTATTCCTGCAGTAGCTCCTTTGATTCAGGTATACCTTCAGTTTCTGATTTTTATTTCTTTGTTATAAGTATAGATGTGTTCACCTTCTTCGCGCCATACTGAGCGATCTCTGTCTGGGGATTCAAGTTCTGCTAGTCCTTAGAGAGCTTCAACGGACATGGGGCTGTGGGTTACCAATGAGGCACTACTACCAAGTCCATGATGACCGCAACCGAGGTTGCGAGGCTCCCTATCGACGGTGGAGAGAGTTACACCCTTCGCCTACCCCTTGACGATGAGTCAATCTGCACCACACGGGAGGGAAATGATCCGCACTTCTTCTTCTTCTACTGGTACTTGATTGCTCGGCTCGGTATTCGCTTTCCGTTTACCGAGTTTCAAATTGAACTCCTAAATCATCTACATCTTGCTCCTTCCCAACTTCATCCTAATAGTTGGGCTTTTGTTATCACCTTTGAGCGATTCTGTAGGTCTTGAAAAATAGCCTGTACCATTCCTCTTTTCTTTCAGTTTATTACCGTCCACCTAGCCCATGCTGTTAAAGAACCCTCCAATAGGAAAAGTTGGGTTTCGCTCCGGGGTGCCACCGGCCGGAAAGCTTTTACATTTTTTATTAACTCCTTTAAGAATTTTAAAACTGGCTTTTTCAAGGTTGTTGTCGAGCCCAGACAGCAACCTTGGTTCCTTAATACCACCGAATCCGGAAATATGGAGGGGAAATTCCCCTTGTACTGGACTAAGGACCATCATAGATTTTCTCCCTCCTCCTACCACATTCCGACATGAATTTTTCTAACTTCGAGGCCGACATAGCCTCCTTTATACTCGCATATGTCGAGAAACACGGCCCCATGAGCTTGGCCTAATACATTTCACAGCCTCAGGCCGGGTTGGGTTCGTCAAAGAGTACAGAAACTCCTATTTTTATATGCATTGAGTTTTAACTTCCTGTTGCATGAAAGTCCATTCATAGTTTCTAACCTTTTGTTTTTTTGACTTGCAGCTCCATGTACGGGAAGGCCTCGATTTCTCAATGCGTTGAAACGCACCGAGGCGGCCCTGAGCACTAGAACGGCCAAGAAGAGCCCAGCTCCTAAGTCCGGACAGACTGTAGCAAGGACGAGCCCCCGTCAAGGCCACGCCAAGAAATCAAAAAGTACTAAGGAGATCCCGACTAAGAAATCCAAAGGTACTATGGGGATTCCGGAATAAGGGACACCCGACGCCTCAGCTTCTTTTGCAAGGACCTTTGCTCCGCAAGCCACGCTGACTTCTCCTCCTCAAGTTTCTGAGCCACCTCCTCCTCCACCCCCAGCTTCCCGTAGGAATCCTTTGGGAAGAAGGAGTAACGCCTGAGCTCACCAATGCACTCCGGGCTCCGAAGCGTTTCCGCCAACCAGATCGCGTGACGGATACCGAGTATCAAGAACTGCTGGAAATTGAAAGATTTTCCTTGAAAGCCTCCGTACTGATTCCAACTGCGGCTTTGTTGAAAAACAAGTATGCCAAATCTATTGAAACGTTAAAACAGGTCACAGCGGAGAAAGACGAAGCTCTTAGGCAAAAAGGCAAAGCTCTGAAGGAGAGAAACCAAGCTCAAGCGGATCTACAAGTGGCCACGATGGTGAAAGATAAGTCATATGAGGAGCTTCTGGAAGTTCAGGCAGATCTAGCCACAGCCAAGGTGGATCTGGACACAGCGGACTCAGAGATTCTTCGTCTTTGTGAGATACATGAAAATGATATGCTATTAGTGAAACGTATTCAAGTCATGCAAGAGTAGCTTGAAGTTCAGCTAAAAGCTAACGAAGATGAGCTCCGTATCGCCAAGGCTGATGTCTCGAAGTGTGCTAATGCCGCAGCAGAGTCCTTTGACAACGCCATGGAGCAGATCCGGTTTTGAACCCCCAGCATCGATCTAGACACCTCCGGCATGCATTACTAGGCTTATGTTGAGGATGGGAAATTGATCCCGCTCGACCGACCGAACAAGATGAGGACGGAGGCGCAAAGGTTAATGTCACCATCTCTTCTGAAGGAGAGGGTCAACCGAAGGCGCAAGCAGATGCTGAAGCTCCACCTACTTGAAGGGTTGGGATGCTGGTTTTGCTTGTATTTTTTGGTTTAAAGAAATTAGGCCCATTTTTGCTTTGTAACCTCATTTACCTTCATTGTAATTGCACAAATCACTATTCAATGAATTTGAACATTTCTTGACCAACCCAAATTCAATTCCGAGTTTTAACTTCAATACCTCGATGGGTTAACTATATGTACTCGAACATATTTTTCAAAGTTCTATTCAATGACTAGGTCAAAGTCAAAAATATTTATGCAGAATCTGCTTAGATATTCGTCCGGTATTAAAACCAGGTACCATATTTGTGAAGATTTTAATTAATTCGTCACATTACCTTCCAGTGTATTCAACCAAAATTCAATCTGAAGTAATGGCAATCCATCACATGTTCAAAGTCAGTTCTTAACCAACGTTTTAAACATTTCGACCTGATCAAGGTCAACATGACGGTTCACTTCATTACCCTAGAAAACGATTTTGATGCATCACGACCACGAAGGCCTTTTGTTGTACCTTCTTTATCTGGAAACAGGTCCAACGATCCCAGCGTCATTCGTTCATTTATTCATGCCTATTTTGAAAACATGTTAAAATAACCTAGATTCATTCATCAATTGCTCCATGCTTTATTCGAAACCGGGTTAAATTACCCTGGATTCCTTCCTTTATACATAACTGGCACAATTTGAAACGTAATTCTCAACTGAGAATTTCTTCATTTATTGGAAATCAAATGATTACAAACTTAATCAAATGAACTTGCTGACATAGTCGACCTTAAACAATTCCAAAAAGGGAAAATTCAATTGACAAACTCAACACAGAACTCGGATTTAACTGTCATATTTCCAGTTTATCCGCATATTGAGCGAAACCCATTAAACTCGAATTTAATTGGAATATACTTTCAATTTATTCGTGTTCCATGTTCTTTTTATTAACTTCTTCTCCAGAGTCTCTAGCATGTAGGCTCCTTTATCGAGCTTTTCTCTAACCTGATAAGGGCTTTCCCAATTTGCAGCAAGCTTTCCATCTTTGGCATTTTTGTTTCCTACGTCCACTCTTCGATGCACCAAGTCACCCTTTTGAAATGATCGGGTCTTTACTTTCTTATTATACTTGGCATCAATGAGTTGCTTGGTGGCCATATTTCGGCAATGGGCCGTGACTCTGACTTGATCTATCAGATCCAACTCTACAGCCAAAGCTTCGTTATTGATCTCCTCGTCCTCCTAAAGATCCTTGATTCTCCTCTACGAGGGCTGGCTTATCTCCACTGGGATCATAGCCTTGCATCCATAAGTTAACCTAAATGAAGTTTCCCTAGTTGATGTTTGGATACTAGTTAGATAACCCCACAGGACGTAGTATAGCTATTCAACCTAGCTAGATTCTGCCTCCTCCATTCGCTTCCTCAAACCATCTACGATGATTTTGTTTGTTGCTTTAGCTTGCCCATTCGATTGTGGATGTTCCATCGAGGCAAAGCGATGTTTGATCTGGAAACTGATAATCATTTCTTGGAACCCCTTGTAGATAAAATGGGTCCCATTATCTGTCACCAACTCAGCCGGGATCCCAAATCAGGAAATAATGTTTCTTTCGAAAAACCTTTGCACTCAAGCCGAGGTGATTGTAACTGTCCTGGGCCACTTTGAATGGTCCCATCAAATCCATGCCTCATTTGAAAAATGGCCACGGAGCTAAGATAGACTTTAATTCCACTGGGGGAGACAATATTATGCTGGTGTGCTTTAGACAGCTACCACATTTTTGGACATGGTCCCTTGAATCTGCCTCCATAGTTGGCTAGTAAAAACCGGCTCGCAGAGCTTTTCGGGCCAGTGCCTTTGCTCCCATGCGTTGGCCATTGATTTCTTCATGAATCTTGGCCAGAACATACTTGGCCTCCTCCAAATCCATACACTTCAACGTAGGGGAGTGTAAGCCTCTACGGTACAACTGATCTTTCACAACCGTGTGCATGGCTGTTTCCCGTACCAACTTCTTTGCTTCAAGTGAGTCATCAGGAAGGACTCCCTTTTCTAGGTAACCTATGATTGATTTTCTCCAGCCCTCTGTTGTTGACATGACCATAACGCAACTTGTCTTAGACAAGCTTTGATGAATCATAGTTTTGTGGTTACCAGGGCTTTTTGTACTTGCCAACTTAGACAAGATATATGCCCTATGTTTTCTCCTCTAGGAATATAGGTGACGGTTACCTCATCAAGGTTAGCCATAGCCTCTTTTACTTTACTCAAGTATTTCACCAGCTAAAGACCCTTAGCTTGGTATGTCCCTTCTATTTGTGCCGCCACGAGTTAAGTACCGGCCTCGCCCTTTCGGGTGGTGGGTTAGAGGGATTCCTTTTATTAAATTACCTTTCCTTCATTACTTATTCTTTTTATCATGTATCAGCGTGAATGCAGCAGAGCACAATACCGATTTGGACAAGTGCAATGTACTGGTAAATATACAGCAACCAAGAAGTAAATAAGTTCCCGAGGGGTTAGGGTATAGTTATCCAAAATAAGTACTGAACAATAGTAAATTATACAGTTATCTCAAATATTATAAAGTACAAAAACAATAGGGCATCCCTTATTTCTGCAAATCTCCACATCATGCCCTACCTTCTTCAAGTCACCTTAACAGCTACTGCCTTATACCTGTATCTCCAAAATGTTCTGGAGTTCAAAATGAACCCCAGAGTAACTGTTAAACTCATATAAAATATGTATGCAATGCATGTCATGCAAATCACAATCAAGAAAATAAACATGGCATGTACCACAAACTACAGGACCACCTGTTCAAGACAAGCCCTTGGAAATCCATAGTTCTGAGAGGCCTTAGTAGCTAGGGTTGCAGACCCTAACCACCTATTCCAAGAGGCCTCAGTAGTAGCCTAAGAACATGCAGTCCAATAGGTACTACCTACCTCCTATACCTTGGGCCTTAGTAGTGACCTAAGGACACGAAGTCCAATAGGTACTACCACCCTACATGCCTCAGGCCTCAATAGCAACCTAAGAACACGCAGTCCCACAAGTGCTACCTACCTGACATACCTTGGGCCTTAGTAGTGACCTAAGGACACGCAGTCCAATAGGTACTACCTACACATATCCTCAATCATGATAAAACACACATTCTTAGGAAATGTCTCACATGCGTTTCAGTCCTAGATACGAAAAAATATCATTCTTTTAATCACATATACAAACTTCACTTCAAACTCCATAAATTTTCCCAAACCAGAATTTTCCAGAAACATTAGTCAGACTTCAAAGATTTTTAATAAATTCTAGAAAACTCCAATCGACACTATTCCAGTGGTCACTGAACCCTTATTATGTCTAGTTTACATTAAAAATAGTTTCCAAGGTCTTCTAGGTTCGTATCCTTCCCTTTTACCCAAGCTCTAGCCGCTAGTTCAAAGTAAAGTCCAGGTTTTTAGGCTATTTTCAAAAATGAATATAATGATGTATAATTTTACCCTGTAAAATTTTAAAGTAAATGGCCTTCATTTACTATGTTAAAACATCCGATTTAACCTTGCTGCCTAGAAAACACAAGAGTTGGTAGATTCATGTTGTTTTAAGACTTAGGTCTTTTTGAGGTTGGAAATGGAAATCTTAACTTATCCCTACTCAAAATCACATTTTGGACTTAATGGGAACCTTAAAAACATCAAAATCCTATTGTAACCCCATGATTTCACAACTAGGCAAAAACTCAGAATAAGAACCACTAAGTCAGGGGTTCAATACTTACCTTGACTCTTCAGTTACGTATGCCTTCTCCTTCTTCCTGACCAAGACCTAGCTGAACACTCTCCTTCCACTCCTTGAACATGCCTTAAGCAGCAAAGAAATGGGCAGGAGGAGTCTTTAAATAAATTCTCTTGGTTAAGGTTATTGTCCAAAGCTTGCTATTATCCAATGGTCCAAAGGAGGTACTAGGTTATTGCATGATTCTTTGGCTTGCTCTCCAAGAAAATCTAGATGGTTCTTTGGGCAAGAAATGTGGCGCCATATTTTCCACAAACATTAGATTTCTTGCAGCCCAAAAATTACTAATTGTGAAAGTACTTGATGCAAGCTTTTATCCAGCAGTTAATTCAATGTCTTGTGGGCAAAGCCAACTGATATGCCATGGGTCCCCGTTTTGCTGGTATCACGAATGGACTAATGTATCGAGGACTTAATTTCCTTCACTTTATTGCTCTACCAACTCCAGTAACATGAGATATTTTCAGGAATAAATGATCACCCACCTCAAATTTCAGAGGCCTCCTTTTCTTATCTGCATAACTCTTTTGCATGCTTTGTGTTGCAAGGAGCCTCTTCTGAATCGAACTAATCTGTTTGAACATCTCATCAACCACCTCAGGTCCGAACAGCTTCCTTTCTGATAATTCGGTCCATCCAAGGGGTGATCTACATTTTCTCCCATACAACGCCTCATAAGGAGCCATCTGTATACTGGAATGGTAGCTATTATTGTAAGTGAATTCTGCTAAAGGCAGATATCGTTCCCAACTGCCTCTAAAATCCAAAACACAGGCTCGCAACATATCTTCTAATGTTTGGATGGTCCTTTCCTACTGTTCGTCGGTCTGGGGGTGATAAGCTGTACTAAACTTCAGCTTCGTCCCATTGCCTCATGTAATGCTTGCCAGAATCGGGAAGTAAATTGGGGATCTCTGCCAAAGATAATGCTCTTTGGAGTACCATGAAGTCGTATTATCTCTTTGATTGTACACTGATTACAAGGATAGGGGTTTTACAGCTTCCCGTACCAACTTCTTTGCTTCAAGTGAGTTATCAGGAAGGACTCCTTTTCCAGGTAACCTATGATTGGCTTTCTCCAGTCCTCTGTTGTTGAGATGACCATAACGAAACTCGACTTAGACAGGCTTTGCTGAATCACAGTTTTGTGGTTACCCGAGCTTTTTGTACTTGCCAACTTGGACAAGATATCAACCCTACGTTTACTCCTCTACGAATATAGGTCACGGTTACCTCATCAAGGTCGGCCATAGCCTCTTTTACTTTACTCAAGAATTTCACCAGCAGAAGACCCTTAACTTGGTATGTCCCTTCGATTTGTGCCGCAACGAGTTGAGAATCGGTTAAGACATGGACTTTCTTAGCTCTATTCTCCTTTGCTTGAACTAAACTGGCTAGAACTGCTTCATATTCTGCTTGATTATTTGATGTCGGGAAATTTAGTCGAAGGGAGTGCTTCATCGAGACTCCTTCTGGGATTTCAACGATGACTCAAGCTTCGCTTTCTTTGATGTTTGATGAGCCATCAACAAAAACTTTCACATCTTAGTATCTCCGCTCTCCTCATTAACTGACAGGGTTAACTCCATCATGAAATTCGCCAAGGCTTGCAACTTAATTGCATGCCGGGCTTCATAGGTGATATTGAACTCAGACAGCTCTATAGCCCAGCTGATCATTCTTCCAGCCAAATCTGGTTTATGGAGCACTTGCCTGATTGGTTGACTCGTCCTGACTACAATCTAATGTCCTTGAAAGTAGGGGTGAAGTCTTCTTGCCGTGTGATGAGCACAAATTATGCCATGTTTTCCCTATATTTCATGATTGAATTGTATGGTAAATGAAAGCTTAACTGCAAACAATCCAAGCAAAAAGGCATATATTCATGATATAGGGAACTGAAGGATAGAAACCATTTACACCCTAAACATGTGCTGATACTATGCCATAGCATTCTGACAGCAACTCAAAGTGCAATAAAAGGCATCACGAAAGCTATAACAAAGTAAAGGACGCAACGCTATGCGGCATATTTTCTAACCTTTTTATCTAGATTATTTCAGGGATAATAAGCAAAGTCGAGAATGACACGTAGATTGCTGATGTAATAAAATAGAAGATGCGGAGGATTGAAACTTAAAGATTTGAAGAATCCCGCAGGATCAGCAGAATCAATCTACTACAGTTAGAAGATGCGATAGATCTCGACAGATTTGGAAAGCCCAGCTCGCTGGAACTTGCGTCACAAGAAAGGCTGAGTATAAAAGGAAACAGCAAGTCAACCCTAGAGGAAAGTCACACAGAGCCAAAACGAGATATCACATTCGGCAGACTCAAAAGAAGAGTGAGATATTTCACAAGCAAGAGAATTCCAGGATAACCCAGCATCCTTCCTTGCAGTAAGACGGAGAGAAGAAGACGTGGAGTGGTGACGTGACAGGCCTTCTTCCACGCCGTCGGAACGCCGTCAAGCTTTTTGTTTTTCCTTTTATTTAGTATTTAGATCATGGGTCATTCTGTTACTATCTGTTTTGTGTTTCCCTCTTCAGTCATGAACTGATTTTCCTATGGCTAAACGAGGATGAATTCTTAAGTGTTAAATGAACCCAATTGCAAGTTCTTAATTTAATAGATTCGGTTTGCTTATCAGTGAATTAATTACTAGTCGATTAGTGAAAGCTAAGGGCTAGATTTGTGGCCTCGGCTTACTGGCAAGGAGTCGAGGTTAGACCTCTGAGAAACAGTGTTTGCTAGGTAGCTGGTGCAAGGCTTGACCTATTATATTGTAGGCTTCAGGAATGGGTCTACCTCTCATAACCATGACACCCTGAGTGTAATGCAGATTTAACTAGAAAGTTGTCATAGGAATATGGAAAGAGTATAGTTAGTATTATATATATCGAACGCGGAAGCTTCGATAGATTATAGTGGTGGGTTAACCGAATAGCATTGTAGTTAGTAGCTATGCTGTAGTAATTGCGGAAGCTGTGCAGTATGGATGCTATAGCAATGGGTAGAGCAACTGGGGGATTGATGCACTTAAGGATGATTCCGAGTTCAGCCTAACCTCTTACTGATATCTTCTTAAAACTACGATACTCTATTTTATTTCTGTTATTAGTATAAGCACAAAAACCTCTCAAACCAATTATATTTACTTTCTGTTTGCGCAACTATCATAGCAATTGAGCGTCACTCTTCGGTATCTCAGTCTCTGTGGGACGATACTCTACTTACACTTTATTACTTGTTCGACTGGTTCACTTGCCATCAAGGAAATCGACCAACAAGTTTTTGGCGCCGTTGCCGGGGGCTGCTGATACCCTTAGTGACGATGCCCTTTTGCTTAATAGTTGTAACTCACCTAATAAAAAGCTCACTTTCTCTCTGTTCTTGATTTTCAGGTACATTCTGTGGTGCATGCACGATTCACCTTCAGCCAACCTAGAGCCTTCCGATCCTAAAATAGAACGTACTTACAAGCAAAGGCGCAGGAAGCAGAAGTGAAGAAGTCAACCTTTTGACTCAGCAAGCATGGGGATATGCCTGTCAATCGCGAGCAGAATCAACGAGAGCCGATAGTAATAAATGGGGATAACCAGGTCCCTCCACCTCCAAACCTAAATGTGAACAAAGCCATCGTGGAATTTGGAATTCCAGAACTAAACAAGCTGAATTCAGCCATCACACCAACAACCTTCAATGCAAGACACTTTGAAATCAAAGGTGTCATGATTCAGATATTGAATGCAGCCGGACAATTTGGAGGACTTCCATTCAAAGATCCGCACCTGCACCTCAAGACCTTCTGGAAGTGTGTGATTCTTTTGTTATCCCAGGAATCCCACCCGACGCCGTCCGATTAAATTATTCCCATACTAAGGGACAAGGCTTGGACGTGGCTTAACAACCTACCTGCTAATTCCATCACCACATGGAATGATCTGGGGAGTAAGTTCTTGCTCAAATTTTTTCACCTACTAAGAACGCTCAACTCAGAGGGGACATCACCAATTTCCAACAAAAATCTGGTGAATCTACCTACGAAGCCTGGGACAGATTCAAAGACCTCCTCAGAAGATGCCCACAGCACGGACTGTGCGAATGGGTCCAGTTAAAAACATTTTACAGAGGTCTTGATGGACAAACACGATCAATTATAGATGCCTCTTTTGGAAGATCAATCCTAATGAAGTCTTATGAAGAAGCTCATAACCTATTGGAGCGCATGGCCATGAACAGTCATCAGTGGCAAGCAGATAGAGCTAAATCCTCCCAAACTGTTGCAGGAATACATGAACTAGATGCTATGACTGCTCTCACAGCTCAAGTATCATCTCTGACCAATATGGTGAAAGGACTGACCCTTCCATCAAGCAACACATCGCTGCAACCATCTCAGGTAGCTTGTGTGTACTGTGGCGGAGAGCACTCTTACTCTCAGTGCTTCGCTAACCCTGAATCTGTGAATTTTGTCAACAACTTTAACAGGGGCAGTAACACCAACAATCCATACTCAAATACATACAACCCCGGATGGAGGCAACATCCCAATTTCTCATGGAATTCTCAAGGTCCACAAGCGGCGAGACAATCATCGGGCCCACAATACTCAAACCAAACATCAAAGCCACCAGGGTTTACCCAGCAAGCATGGTAGAAGGGTGGTGAGTCAGACCCGCAGCACTCTATGTTGACCCTTCTGAAGGAATATATGGCAAAAAACGATGTAATTATTCAGAATCAGCAAGTAACCCTGAGAAATCTTGAAAATCAAGTGGGACAACTAGCTACTGCCCTTAACAATAGACCCTCAGGAACCCTACCCAGTGACACTGAAGTCCCCAGGATCCAAGGAAGAGAGGAAGTTAAGCTGATAGAGCTCTGAAGTGGTAAAAGCTTAGAACCTAGGAAAGCAACCAAGCAACCTATGGTTGTCACTAATCCGAAATATGACAAAATTTAAGGAAGGGCAAGGAAGTACTAAACAACTTCTTGAAGACGAGCAGAGTCAACCAAGAATGTCACAACCGGAGTAGGATCTCAACACCGTAACATTGCCTCCGCGTGCAGCACTGGATGATCACGTGCAATACCCAACAATGAATGCCACTGCATCATCATCAAAGCATAATCGTGATCTCGGGCCTTCAAAGATGCTAAAGCAACCCCCACCTTTCCCACAAAGGCTACAGAAGCAAGGCCAAGAGAAACAATTTAAGAAATTCCTCGACATGCTTACGCAATTGCACATTAATATTCCTCTGGTGGAAGCTCTGGAGCAAATGCCTAGCTACGTGAAATTTATGAAGGAAATTCTGTCTAAAAAGAGATGACTGGAAGAGTTTGAGATAGTAGCATTGACCCAGGACTGCAGTGCCATGCTAACAAATCGGCTACCTCTGAAATTAAAAGATCCTGGCAGCTTCACAATTCACAATCGGACGTCAATATTCCTGTGTGATATGGGAGCCGGTATCAATCTCATGACATTTTCAAACAATTGGCGGCCGAGGCTACGCCCATCCATAGTTCGCTCCATAGTTCTACCTGAAGGAAAGATCGAAGATGTTCTGGTAAAGGTGGATAAATTCATCTTCCCTGTGGATTTCATTATCTTGGACTTTGAAGCAGATCACGATGTCCCAATTCTTCTGGGAAGACCTTTCATGGCAACTGGGCGTACGCTGATTGATGTGGAAAGTGGAGAACTTACTATGCGTGTAAATGATGATTAGGTCACCTTCTCAATCCTTAAGATCGCGAGATTCGAAGACCCAGCGGAGAAGTACTTGATTCCTGAAGATGATGGAAAAGGCAGTAGAGAAGCGATCAACCATCCAGTACTACCGCAGCATTAAATTGCTATAGTAAAGTCCGGCTGAAGACTTTAAAGCAAGCGTTATTGGGAGGCAGCCCAGTTTCGTGGTTCTTTAGCATCACAACAGGAGGGAACGATTCCAGCAGGGTCCATGCTACGGCATGGTGCAAGGCATCATGACCCCAGAACGTCAATACGGAAAAGCCCACTGAACGCTAGTCAGGTGCGCCCCTCATCTCTAAAATAAAGATTGTGTGCATGCGTAAGATTTGGTAGGCCACTCCTGTGGACCCACTACGCGCCAACTAAGCTTAACTCATAGTTAAAAAAAAGTCGTGACGGTTCACATTCAAAATTCTACCTTTATTTTGTCTATTCTCGTCTTCCTCTCCTCTCTCGTCTTTTCACAAGCACACCGACCCTCTCCCTCCATCTTCCCCCTTACCCAACCACCATGCCTAGAGTCCTAAAGACGACGAGGCTTCACCAGGCGGCCCCACCGGTCTGTTAACTCCTACTGTTTTGATGATAACAAGTCTTTAAGAATTTGAATAAGAATTGAAGTATGTGTGCTCCTCTGATTCATTATATAAGTACGAGAAATGGATTCTCGAGAATATTTTATTGATTCTCAAGAATTAGCTAGACAATGTACAGCGCATGTGGTTGAATGGAGTAATTCTCGAGAATGGCTTATTAATTCTCGAGAATATGAGCCAGCGTCTTCTTAACTAAAGAAGTTTTTCAAGTTCAATTCTCAAGTATGAAATATGGTTCTCGAGAATGAAGCATCAGAAACAAACATTTTTCACATCTATGTGATTCTCGAGAATGCAATTATAATTCTTGAGAATGAAAGTCATTTTGCATTAGCCGTGAAATGCTCCATTGTGTAAGGACAATTCTCAAGAATACTAACTTGATTCTCGAGAATGAACTATAAGCGATCATATTTATCCACTCTTTGCATCCAATCTAATTCTCGAGAATGTGAAGCAATTCTCGAGAATCATCGATAGGCACTCGACTTCATTAGTTCCTAACTGAGCAATTCTCGAGTATGAAAGATGCATTCTCGAGAATGCTCTGTACTGGCAATTGCGAAACCATGTTCTTCATCAATTCTCGAGAATGGGAACTCAATTCTCGAGTATGACCCAATACAATTTCTTCGATTAGTTATCTAGACATTATATTCTCGAGAATGCATGAAGCAATTCTCGAGAATTGTTCTTCATATTTCCATTACTCTTCCAGTAACTCTGATCGGCAGGATAAATTCAATGGGCATTTATTTAATGTTCATTAATCATATTTGAACTTATTTATATTGTGTTTAACCATCTTATTGATTAAGTTTCAGTTGATTAATCAAAGAAATCTCAATATTTGAACGAGAGGCAATCCAACGTGGCACTCTCATTAAATGCAACTCAGACAGATAGAGTGACATTCGGAATTAAAGCAAGTGGCAGGCAAAAACATTCTTTCGAGGAACACTTAATCCAGCTAACACTCTGAGTCATTGTCTGCACAAATACATTTGATGGCGAAGCATTAAATGACGCAACAGTCAATTTCACACAAACAGCGTGCACCTATGCCTAACAGAAATACGAAGGGTCTCAACGGCTATGCAGAGCTTCTCAATGACATTAATGGTGAACGCTATAAATACCAGAAGCATTCAATTTCACCACCTATCGAAACGCTGAGCAATCAATTCGAGCTTAATATTATTTGTTGTTTCAACTGTCTCATCAATCTATACTTCAGTATTTAATACTTTATCTACTCGTGAGGAGTTCATAAACATTTACTTTATTATCAGTTGAATCTTAAGGTTGAAGAACCTTAAGAGAGGGTGTATCAATTACAACTTGTAAGGGGGAGTGGAGTCTGAAAGTGAGAGGATCATCCTTCGTTTTACAAAGTGTGTAATCGTTCTTGAAAGATAGTGGAATCCCAGGTGTTCTGGGGACTGGACGTAGGTCAGTGATTTTGGACCGAACCAGTATAAACCGTCCTGTGTCTATTTCACTTCTCTGCTTCATTTCTATGTTTCTGTTTTTACTTGTCTTCGTGTGGGTTTGCAAAAGAATTTTGAGATCACCTATTCACCCTGACCCACCACCGGCACAAGCACCTGCAGTTTTCATACCCACCTCCTCGTCCTCCTCCTACTCCTCCGACTCTTCAACTTCCCCAGGCCCTGCCTCTGCTTACGACAAGGCCTATATGATCTCCAATGCACCCTTTTACTGGCGTCCGAAAACCGATGCCAATTCCACAAACAAGTTCTGGAAACGTCTTCGCCTATTGCGCAAGGAGTTGAAGACCATCCACAGCGACCCACGCGCATTCTCAGCTCACAGTCGCATTCGGGAATCCCGATCGTCACCGGGGTGGACTACACCTCCTCCGAGGAGGATACCGCCCGCTGCTCTCCCACTCTTCTCCCTCCCGCACCCTAGTTCCCCTTTTCTTTTATTGCTTCTATTCTATTTTCTTTTGTTTAAACTAACAATCTGCTAAATCCCTAGGCATTTGCCCCAGGGCAATTTTGTGAATGATGCTGGTTTAATTTGCTTCTCTTGCTCTTTATTTCCCCCCGCCCCCTTGTTGCTCGTCACATTTCTGATTATCGCTCTATTGCTGCTGCTGCAATGAGGGCATTGCATCGTTCAGGTGTGGGGGAGGGATTAGTTAGTAATATAATCTGCTATATGCTATTACCATGTGTGTGTGATCACAAACTGAAAAAAAAAAATCAAATTGCATGATAAAGCATGAACAGAATTTTGTAGCAATAGAGGGAATGTCTGTATAAACGAAGCATAGCATGATTGCCTAAGAAAACTGAACCTTTAGGCTTGGGAAGTTGACAGTACTAGCTAATCTGATGCGGGGTAAAGTGGCAGTGAGGAAGTTTAAAGGGAAGAACCCCCAATGGAAGGATTTATTTGAGCTTAATTGTTATATTCTAAAGTGTGCATGTCTGCTAGCTCATGTTTGATCCTTGATTTGTCTTAGTTCTTTGATAAACTATCTGGCATCTGAGTTTGAAGTTCGTAAGATAAAGGCATTCATGTCATACCCATCAATCCCAATAGCGCTTGCTTTAAAGTCTTCAGCCAGACTTGCCTAGGTGATTAGTTTAAGCTGGACACAGGATCGTAGGCTGTCCCTATGTTGCCATCCTTGTTACCTTACGAAAGTTGGCCTCCTTCTACTGGGTCTACACATTGTTCTGTTTTCAAGATTAAAAAGGTCGCATGGTGACAGAGATTTGCCATGATCTCCCAAAATACCAAGTTAGAAAAAGATTTACAGTATAATGTAACCTGGGTCGTTTCTCTCAAGGAATTTGCAGTGGGTTTAAATCAGCAACAACGAAACAAAATAATAACAAATTGGGGGTTTTTGATTTAAACAGATTGAAAACGAAATTAAACTAAACAGAACGAAATATGCAGAAACAGATTAAAACAGTCAAAAACGATTAAAAACAGTTAACCCAGAATTGGGATTCCATAACCTTCATCGGACAAAAAGTAACCAAACTCGTGATTGATTCTGGTCGAACCGAGATCTCTGCGTTCGTCCAGATATTCCCTTGACTAGACGATCGTCTAGCATTTGATCGAACACGTGGCGAGCTCGCTGTACGATCGCACAACGCTCTCTCAGAACCCGGTCCGACCTATGTCCTTGGGATATCAATCTAGTATTAAATCTAATACCTAATCCGCAATTATAATTGGATCCGATTAAAATAAAAGAGACGATTCCATTACCGAATGAATCGCATGTCCTCTGGATTTTTGGAACCCTCAATCCATAGGTTAACCACGAAACTTAGCCGAGCATGGCTAAGCAAAACACAGAAGAAAAGATGAAAAACGCGAAGAACACGAAGAACATGAAGAACACTTCAGAGAATTTGAAAACTCCTATTTTGATCCACCAAAAATATAAAAACGTGAATAAGAATCTGTTTGTGGCTGCTGCCACACTTAACCTAAAAGGGAAAAATGAAAATGGGGCTCCAATCCAATTCAGGCCCAAAACAGAAAATAATAACAAAAACGGGTTTTAATTACAAATTCAAGCCCAATTAAAATTCCGACTTCGGCTCCAAAATCGACCGCCCTCTTGTCCGAATTTTCCCTTCATGTCTTCATAAGAATTGTAGCTCTCTGAATCATCTGAAATATGAAACAAAAATGAGACAAATCCGATGTCTGGTTCAAGAGTTATGGTAGGAATAGTGAAGCAATAAAAAACTGGAATTTTATTATTAAAAATGGCTAAAATATAATAAAAGGCCCAAAGCCAAATAAGTATAAAAGCCATTATTTATTAACTAAAGAGTCCTAAATTATTAATCAAGAGATAAAAAGAAGTGTATGAAATATTCAATTATCACATGGTCATGTTGACTCTCATCGTGAGTTCTCCTTTCTCCACATCAATCAAAGTCCTCCCGGTAGCCATGAATGGTCTTCCCAAAATGATTGGGACCTCGTGATCCGATTCAAAGTCAAGGATGATAAAGTCCACTGGAAATATAAACTTATCAACTTTCACCAGGACATCCTCAAATTTTTCCTTCTGGGAGGACAATGGAGCGATCAGCTAACTGCAATATAACTGTTGTGATATGGAATATAATGAAACAACATATATACATGACAAATCGTCTTTCAACTTGTATCAATATCATGTTCATACATAGAATAAGCATTATCTTGAAAAATTATTAACACCTCACGTAAAGGTCATTAATAAAGCAACGTACCTGGAAAAAGTTGATTGCCCCGTGCGATATATAACAAATCTTCACACATTATCTCTTTAGTCCTTTTCCAAACAATACCCGGTTGTGATATGGAATATAATGACTTAACAACATATTGGTGAAAAAGTGATGAAGGTAATTGCCTGATGCCCACAATGATGCTTCTTTAATGGCATCGATATACTCATTATCATCATCTAACAATCCAAGTGCATAACATGCTTCCCTGAATGTTGGATAGACAACATTGTTAACAGTCCTAATATCTGCGTAACTCTTTAGACCTCGAACTTTTGTCAATAGCAGACGTAGGTAATATAACTCTCCTTGAGCAGGTGTACAATGACCTAGCCTTCCAACAGAAAAACCACGTTCACGATCCCTAACAAATGTAAAGTAGTTAAGGAATTGACAATAACTTAGCGTTCTTGCAAACGGGTCATTCTTATTCTTTTCAAACCAAGCAGGAACATTGATTCTTTAACTCTAGGATTGTTGACAAGCGATGACATCCTCTGCGTTTGAGAGTAATAAATTGCTTGTTAAGCATTTGATGAAAGCTTAGTCTCTCAATTGGTGGTTGTCTATGGTGTATATCAAACCCAGAAATTCTCCACGATGCCTCACATGAAGAAGCATACCTACAATTGAGGTAGTGAGAGATTTCATCAAATGCTTGTTGAGAGTCTGGGGTATCGTTGGTGCTATATATACCTGCGATGACGCGGTCATTTCCTTTACTTATGTATTTGAATAGGTACTTGATAGCTCGGGATTGATTGTCTTCTCAATGTTCAAATGAGTAGAAAATAACTTTAGCAACCTAGCATTGTAAAGGACAACGAATCTGTTATCCAGATGAACACCCTTCCTAGACACTGTCTATCCATCATCTCTCCTTCGATATGTTGGATAACCATTTTCATCCAACATGGTACACGCAATATATCTTTTTGGAAAGTACTTGGAACACTTACCAGATGAACACCCTTCCTAGACACTGTCCGTCCATCATCTCTCCTTCGATATGTTGGATAACCATTTTCATCCAACATGGTACATGCAGTATATCTTTTTGGAAAGTACTTGGAACACTTACCATCCTTCATGCAAGGTGCATTGCTTGACGATCAACCACGTGGACCATGAACCATATAACTGCCAACTAATTCATATAATTCAAGGTCTACTTCTTTGTCAGGTATTTATGCAGATATTAAGTTATCAACCTCGAATGGTGTTTATATTTTCTCCAAATTTGACAACCATAGTATGATGTGCGCGTGTGGAAGTCCTTTTTTTTTAAACTCGATTGTGTAAACCTCTGCAAATACACATATATTAGACCACTCATGAAAATATTGAATAATTTGAAATAAATACTTAGTTATGTTAAATTTTTCTATAAAACATACATGTTTTTACCGAACCAAAGATCGTTTCGTCCGTCAAAGTCCACGTCAACTTCCGCAGCTTGATATGGAATATTCTGCTCAATACTTCTAGTTTGTCACATGGTTTCAAAACATCTTGGTTACAATGTCGAGTAATCTTGGGTCACATAGGGTTGCATGTAAATGTTATGAAAATCTCCGGATAACCAGCTCAAGCACAAATGGCCATAGCATCTTGATAGTTTTGAATCATGGACCGTGCGCCCCCAGTGAAAGAATAAGGTAGAATAACTCGTCGTCCTGTTGATGAAGGATCTATATCTCCTCTTGTTACCGCATCTGACAGTCCACTATAAAGATCAACTCTTAATTCCTTTTGATGTTTTCTGATGTAGTCAAGCCTATCACTTTCTACCATAGAATAGCAATCAATAATAAATTGTTGCAATAGTTTTTTGCCATTCAAAATCAGCGAACGCTCAGAATTCCTCCTCATTAGACGAAATGCCAAGTACTCCCTAGGCGTCAGTTTCTTTTTCTTCTTTGTCGTTGACAATGATTCATGAGAATGCTCATTTGTAGAGTCGTATCCGTTGTCACCGTAGGGAAAGAACAAAGGGTACTAAAGTGGTAGATAAGCCATGTGTAGCTCATCAATTCTCTGTAAATGTTCACTCTGACGTTTGACAATGATATCTCTTTTGGTATACGACTTGTCAAAATCACGCTTTTAATTTTTTAATTGCATAACTGTGATTTTTTAAAATCTACAAGGTATTAAAGTGATACAAATGCATACATGTAATACGAGTTAATAAGAAGATTGGTTAAATTACTATACTATATTGAAACTTGGCGTTTCGATACAATATTTTGACTAAAAATCATAATTGCCAAGTCTTAGGAGCACTTTATACGAGTGCTGATGTACTATTAAAAGAATCATTACGGAATAATTTGGAAAGTAAAGATGATATATAGTGAACTGATGTTAAAGATTATACTTTTACAGTAGTGTTTATTTTGAACTCTGACCAAACAAATGAACGTAAAAAATAATTGAAAGTATTTAATGATTTTAAATGTAAATTGAACGAAAGCCTGAGTTTAGTAATTGCAATGATGTCCAAGAACTAATTTTCCAATCCGGACTAATGACACTCATCTATGTTTTCTGTTTGTTTTTTCTGATATTTTATGAAATCTTGAAGGATGCAGTAAAAGTTCGTAGGAGGTATTATCTGATAACATAAAACAATATTACAAACACTAAATTTTTTTGAAAAGATGTCTGCGTTGATATTAAAAGAATCATTAGTATTATTAGATGATTTGAAACACGAAATAATGAGAAATGTGCGTTAATGTGCCACATTAAAGTCAAATGCTGGAAAAAGGGAATTTGTAATAACTAATTTCCAAGAACCTTAAAATTCTTAATATGGGATATTAAAGTTAGTGACATCTGCATATAATGATTAACGGATATAAATTTTTTTCTTCCATTTTCTAGCAATTGACTTTAGAACTGTTTTAACAAAAAAAATGTGTGACAAATTTTTTACATAATTGGAACATAGAAAGTATTATCATTAAAACATATGTTGTTTCCATATATGACAACTTCACAAGGTGTAACACACAAAGGTAACGTTCGCTTCACTCATGTAAAAGCTAGTAACAACTGGTTAATGTAATTAAAAAAAAAAAAAAAAAACTGAGTTTCGTAATTGTAATGATATCCAGACAATTAAAAAAACAGAACCATACATGATGAAATACAAAATATCAAACGGACTTCACATATGTTTGACAGTTAGAAAAACTGAGACCGTCTAATATCACAGAAATAATTTAACTGAACCCTGATATGAGCGTCTTGATCAAGGATTTCATAAACAACCGAATCAAAACAAATAAAAACATTACAATTGTAAATGATCAAAACACACGTCTTAAGGCGATAACATAAATGTCTGGAAACGACACTAAAAACGTGCAGAAAGTTACAATCCGTAAATGATAAACATTGAAAAGAGATCATTTAAAAACGCCTTAAGGCGACACATTGAGGAGATGGCTGGCTGATCCTGGGAAAACATTGTCATCAGTAATATGGGTGGCAGATAGAGCGATCAGCTTGAAATGGAAATCAACGACAGAATGGTGATTAGAAACTTCATATATGAGGGAAAAAAAACTCACAGTAAAGTGATAGTAAGTTGTTAAGGAAAAAAAGTACCACCGGTCCTTATCATCTTCACAAAAAATAATGCAACTACGACGTCCTCCTTGTCTAAGACATTTGCATAACTGGTTGACGCCCAAAAAGCAGGGTCACTCGAAAGCAACAGTGGAAGAATGAGACTACGAATGAGAAATTCTTTAGAACAAAACAAAATCCAGCAATTAGAACACCTGATAGCCTACAAATGACATCCCTTCTGTGCAACAGAGCCAAGCACAAGTAACCCTACATGGAAAGTAAAATAAATAAAAAATCGATGAGGAGGGATTAAAAACATAACAGGAAGAATGAAAAAATAAATCTAACAAAGTAAGCACCTTCGAATCTGATAGGACAACATTGTATGTAATAAGTTGATGCATGTAGGTGTAAGGAATATCCCAAAAATGAGACATGACCTTCACAGTAATAGCCCAGTTATTGCTTCGTCCATCAAGGGAAAGAAAAGACAATACGTTAGACGTAGCCATTGTTGCAGAATATGGACTATGGTATTAAGATTCCACGAGGGCAGTTTTGCAACTGACCGTGAAGAACAGAGAAACAACGGGTTAAATAAGCATGCAACCTCATTGTGATGTTCAGAACAACAATTAAATGTGACCGATTAGTTAAACCAATTGTTGAACAGAGGTGATTAAATGATAACGACGGTCAGTATCCATATGCATGGGGAGAAATGAAGGACCAATGGTTTGGCCGGTGGACTTCATATGCATCGGGAAAAAGCATCCACCGTCGAATAAATGATTCTTGGAGAAGTATACACGTCTACACTAAAATGAGATGCCAACTAAGGACGAATGGTTCAGTAGTAAATGTAGTTGAAGAGTCAATTGAACTTGCCAATAGAAGTCAAGGTAAGTTTGAAAAAGACATTGAATATTAAATGGCTTCGAACTGGCGTCAAAGTGTGTATACTTGAGACAGGTTCCAGGTAAGATCCAATCACATGTGAGAAATTCGACATGTAGATGAGACATGTGGACCAATGGTTGAATGGCTAGGAGATTTAGATATATATATTTGATTGATTGATATATTTGATGATGAAATTATTTGTAACCAAGAATTTCAAGAATATGAAGAATATATAAATACTGAAGAAAGTTCAATAGAAAGAAGAATAACATTTAATAAAGAACAATATGATAAAATAAAAGAAAAACACTTAGATATGACAGTTAATAGCATAAAAGATGACAAATTCTTAGATAAAGTAAGTAAAATATTGAAGAATAAGAAAAAGAGAAATCACAATGTGTAGTATTAGAAAAGAAATATCCAATAGAATCAACCTTAACAGAAGGAGTATTAAGAATACCTTTAATAAGTAAAGCTTTGATAGAGCATGAAATATCAAAAACACCTTTTAAAGATGAAATATCTGAAATATATATTGCAGGAGTGCAAGTTATGGTAAAAGCTTATTTTCAAAGTGGAATAGATTCACCATTAGAATTATTAATAACATATGGAAGAATAATCAGTAATGTAGAAGACAATATTTTAGGAATGATAGCAGGAAATTTAATATATCAAAAATTAAAATTTACTTTAAATACAAATTTTGCAATTAGTAGAGTGGAAGAAAACATGGATAAATCAATCTTAGTATATCATAATTTACATAATGTAAGGTTACAACCAGGATCTAGAAATATAAGTATAACAACAATGATAGGATTAGTATTTACAAATGAACATAAAATTTATAATAAAAATAAAGGAAAAATAACAATAGATAAATATTTTATGCCAATAATAAAAGAAATTAGAAGTGACCCAAAACAAATTACTATACAAGAAATGTTAAAACTAGAATTAGATAATACTAG
Source organism: Acacia melanoxylon (assembly GCA_019022615.1). Taxonomy (NCBI): domain Eukaryota; kingdom Viridiplantae; phylum Streptophyta; class Magnoliopsida; order Fabales; family Fabaceae; genus Acacia; species Acacia melanoxylon. The sequence continues at coordinate 64,597 of JAFJYJ010000099.1, forward strand.
AAGTTATTATGAAAATAATCCTAGAAGAATGATAACTAATAATATTTTAGGACAAAGATCCTTAAGAATAAATACATCGAGAAAATCCAACATTGAACATAAATATAAATCCGAGAAGAAGTATAGAATATAATAGACCATCATCTAGTAGAGGAATTCATAGAACTTTTAAGTCTCAGAACAATAGATTCAACACAGGAAGTTATGGAAAGAAATTTATTAGCAGAAAGACCAATAAGCTCAAATTTAAGAGAAATTAGACCAAAAGATGAAAAATTTATAAAACTAGAGGTAAAATCAGATACATCATGGAAAGGAATCATAGCAAAAGTAGATGAACATGTAGAACAAAGTGAAATAGATATAGGATTTAGAAGATAATCTAATATTAGAAGGAAACCAAACAAAGTCTAATGTAGTATTAAGATTTAATAATAGAGATACAATTAATTTAAACCTATTAGTAAAAGAAAATTTAGGATTTAACTATAAGATAATGTTAGGAAAAGATTTTTTAGAATTAGTAAAACCATATAGAATCCAAGATACAAGAATAATGATAAACTTAAATCATCAAACAATTATAATACCAAAATTATCATGATTTATGAAGACATAAGTATTAAATGGGATGAAAATAGAAATAAAATTGTATTTATATATAAAAGATATAATCAAACAATAGATGAAACCACATTAGTACCAGATGCAGATGTAAATCTAATTAGAATATTAATAAATAAATTAAAAGAAAAATCAAAAAATATAAAATAGTACTAACACGTAATGTTAATCACCACCCAGATTATTATAATCATATTAGAGCAAGAATAGATGAGTTTAAAACTGTAAAATTGCACTTGAAAGAAAAATTAGAATTACTATCTAGGATATGAATCAAAACTCAACACTTACATATGTTGCAAGAAACTATAAAACAAAATTACCAAGAAGAGATAAAAGTCTATCTGATTAATGATAAAACTTATAAGACGGGTTGATAGATTAGAATATGCAAGAATTTTAGCAGCAGATAATAGATATGAGAAAGCACAGGAACAAAATAATCTAATAGTAGCAAACCAAGCACGAGAAGAGATACAAGAAGCTTATGAATTTTGGCAACAAAGAAATTTAACAATGAATGTATTTAAACGAAGATTAGAATTATTATCTAAAGTTTAATAGGAAATCTATTTGATAAACAGGATATGAAGAAAATTACGATTATTATACAATAAAGAAGAATGGTTGGAAGACCACCAAATCAGATAATGGTATGTCAAATATTTTATAAATGTAATAATGAAATAATTAAGGTTTTAGGAATAGATAAATCAATGATGAAATTTCTAATCAAGAAAGTAGATAAAGCAAACAAGGAACAGAGTAGCCTAATAGAAAAAATAAATATTAGACGTCCAAGACATCCAGTCATAGATATTCTTAAAACAAGAATAAGTGAAAGAAAAATGGCTAGAAAAAATCTTTAAAACAAATTGGAAATATTATCTAGAATATGAGTGAAAGACCATTATATTATATATTAATAAATTTAATTACGAGAAATATAAAGCTAGAAAATATCATGCTTTAGTTGATACGGGAGCAAAATATAATGTTTTACCGCCTTAAATGTGGAAAACAAAAAGTAGAATTATTAGAATGGAATCAGCAGGAAGAGAAATACATATGTTAGAGCTAGAAGCAAAAAATGTAATGGTATAGATAGGAAATTATGAGTTAAAAATTCAAGAATTAAATCAATATAATGAACCTCAATGTGATATAATATTAGGATTAGACTTTTTAGAAAAATATTATCCTTTTACTTTTATAGAAAAAGCTTTAGTATTAACAACACCTTGTAAACATCAAGCTATAGGAGTAAGAATAACAAGCCCATATAAAAGAAAAGATGAAAATTTTCAAAAGAAGAAACATAAGGAAGAAGTACAATTTTTACAGAATAATGAACCAGTAAAAATAGAACATATGTTAGCAACGTTAACTATAAGAGAAGAAAAATCTATAGAATAAAGAATATTAGAAAATTTTAGTGAAAACCCTCTAATACATTGGGAGAAATCTAAACCAATGGCAAAAATAGAACTAAAAGATTATAGTAAAGAAATAAATTTTAAACCTTATCCTTGGATAGCTGAAGATAAAGAAGAATTTGTAATGCATATAAATGAAATGAAAAAGTATAATTTAATAAGAGAAAGTAGATATGAATATTCATCACCAGCAATGATTGTTAGAAAACTTAGTGAAGAAAGAAGAGGAAAAAGTAGAATGGTTATAAATTATAAAAAGTTGAATAGTATAGCTATTAGAAACAGATATCCAATACCCAAAATGGAATTATTATTTAACCTTATAAGAGGAAAGAAAATATTTAGTAAATTTGATTGTAAATCAGGATTTTTTCAAGTAAAATTAGAAGAAGATAGTAAAAAATATACAGCTTTTAGTACATCGAAGGTTTGTATGAATGGAATGTATTACCTATGGGATATCATAATAGTCCCTAGTATATTTCAAGAATTTGTATCAAAATTATTATTACATATAAGAGATTTTTTTGTAATATATATAGATGACATATTAATATTTTCAGACAATGAGGAAGAACATGAAAAACATTTAAATAAGTTTGTAGATTTAATTGAAGAAAAAGGTTTAAATATATCACCTAAGGAATCTATATTAAGAAAACAAGAAATACCTTTTTTAGGCCAGATAATAACCCAAATGGAATAGAATTACAAGATCATATAAGTAAAAAAGTTTTAGAATTTGGTAGGATAACAAATAAAAAAGACTTACAAGCATTTTTAGGATTAATTAATCAAGTATGAAATTATGTTCCGAATTTAGCAAAATTAACATCAAAAATTTCAAAATTAGCAGGAGAAAAAACGAGTGGAAATGGAATAATGAGACAATTAAAATAATTGAGCAATTAAAGAAAATTTGTCAAAATTTACTAAAATTAACAATACCTTTACAGAAAAATGTAAAATGGATAATTTATACTGATGCCTCTGATCAGTATTAGGGTGCAAAAACATTATATCATGAAAATGAAAAGGGAGAAGAAATTATCACTAGATATGCAAGTGGAAAATTTTTAGAAGCACAATGGAAATATTATTCGAATTGGAAAGAGTTATTAGCAATAGTAAAAGCAGTAGAGAAATTTGAATTATTTATAGTTAATACACAATTTATTATTAGGACTGACAATACACAAGTAAAATCTTGGCTTGATAAAGGAATAAAGACAGAAAAATTAGCAAATAAAATGTTATTTAAATGGCAAGGAGATTTGGCTTATTATGATTATGTTATTGAGTATGTTCCAGGAAAGAATAATCTTATTGCAGATTTTATGAGCAGATGCAATCTAACGCAGGATCCAGCTCAGGAATGAATTCTAATCAAACTTGTAATGGATGCCAGACAACTTTAGCAGATTTAAACATTCTAAAAATGAATGTTAGTATGTTAAATAGTCAGTGCAGCTCGACCATACAAGGTCTTGTGGGCAATATTGCACATTTAAACCAGGAAGTGGAAAATCTATTCAAAAGAATAGAGAAGTTGGAAAGAAATGGAAAAAGAAATGTAAGTACACCTGAATCACCAACACAAACCGAAATGGAATTAAATGAGTCATACACTCAAATTGGCTCATCCACCCAAACCCAAGCAAATAGGAATGGGTCATCTACCCAAGAAAATGTTAGTAGGCCTACTGCCCAGGCTCAAACCCAAGCCCAAACATCTCAACCTATAATCCCTTTCAATGAAATTATAAAAGTCCAAATGGAAGAAGAAGCTAGAAGAAAAGAAAAAGGAAAAGCCATAGAAGTCTCAACCTCACAACCCTGAATTACGAGAAGTCGTTCATTTGATACTTATTCTAAATTTCAATCGTTCAGAACCATTGTTAGAAAAACTGGAAATATGGAACTTTCAGACCCACATGTTAAATATACCTCCCATTTTGCTTTTAACAAAGTTGTAGCCTATCCAGGAACTTCACCAGCCTTAGTAAAGATCTTATATCAATATGGTATGTTACATGTCGTTTATCCATCTAATGACCTTAGAGAAATTGCAGAATTGTCAGAAGCTTTGCAAAATGCAGTTAAAGTATATCTTGGAGTTGTAACACAATATAGTATATATATCAAATTTTATTCAACAGTTGCAGAAATCACACCAGAAAAGTTTTATCCTCCAATCAGTTTAATTAGACTTGGAACAACAAAGAAGCCATTAGAAACTGAAGCGGAAATCAAAGAAGACATTAAAGATGATAAAGAATTTCAGAACAAGATGTCAAATATAAGAGCTCAGAATTATCATATTATTTTTCAGGAAATGAATAGAGTTGTTACTTCAAACGAGAAACAATGGGTATATTATTGTGGAATGACAACAATCATAGCAGCATTTGGAAAAACAGCACGTGATCAACCACTATTCATACAATGGTATGACAGGCTAAGAAACAACAAAATGGAAAATTCGGAAAAAAAACGAAGAAGAAGATATGTAATCTCTTGGCAGAGTACTCTAATAAGAGGTGTAAGAATTGTGAAGAAAGAGAAAAAGCTATGCAAGATATTGAAGATCCGGAAGTAGATCTCAGTGTCCTTTGAAGATTCGAAGACAAATGCAAGAAGACAAGGAAGAAAGCTTGCCGACACCGACAAAATGCTGACAGGCTGATTTAAAGCAAAAAATGAAGGTGCAACATGTTAGATGGAAGTATTGCCGACAATGTGCAAGAGTGTAAAAAAAATCACAAAAAGACTAAATAAGAAAAAGACGAAAGGAAAGGCATCTTGTGTAATGATACGCATGCAACTACTTTATGTCATAAGGCTTTCATAGGCTTTCATAGATTGTCATAGCCATGTTTTGTAATTATGTCCTAGAATTATTTCATCTTACGTGTAAGTGTTTTAGGTCTTGTATCAGAATAGAATTAGGAAGCAGTTGGGATGTCGACTGTTTATATAAGGCATTGTAATTCTGCATTGTAAGACATCATCATCATCATCAATCGACAACCATAAACCAAGTTTGAAATATCACTCACTCTCATATTCTCTTGTACACACTTGTCTTGAGAAATAAAATTTCAGCAGTTTAATTATTTCTTTCTTTGAAGCATACTTCAAACATCTGTGGAACAAATTTAAGGTATGAGCTTTTAACTTTCTTAGGGGGTCAAATTATGGAGTAATATTATCAGCAATTTATTAGTTATGGTCCAGTAAGACACACATGATTATTTCTTCAAATAAGGCTAAGGTTTGGTTATGATCATATAAATGTCAAAAAATCAAGTTTTAGTTACGCCTCCAGTAGGAAACGAAGGAAGGTCATTTTGTCTTGAGTATGGTCTCGAAGGAGGAAGGTGCGAGAGCTCGTACTCTTTGTAAATGTATTCCCGTATGAAAGAGGACAGTATCCTTCCATGACCCGGATCATATTTGGTCAAAACTTGACGAGGCTTGATGGTTGGTTATATATTATAATATATATATTAATATATATATATATATATAGCATATAAATCATGATTTAAATTCTCTAATTTAAATTATATTATATAATATATATAATATAGTATCATGATTTAAATTTTCTAATTTAAATTATATTATTATATATATATATATATATATATATGATATAAATCATGATTTAAATTCTCTAATTTAAATTATATTATATAATATATATAGTATAGTATCATGATTTAAATTCTCTAATTTATATTATATTATATAATATATTTAATATAATATCATGATTTAAATTCTCTAATTTAAATTATATTATATAATATATATTATATAACGCATCCGGCAAGATCAAAGGTTCTGAACGATTCAGAACGTCTCCGATACGCGTGAACATGACTGTCGATTCCGAACATCGTGCGATCTGAACAATTCAGAGACGGCCGCAATATCCAACTAGCGTTCCATAGAAACCCTATGCGAAATTACGTTTTAAAGCATATAGGATTCAGTTTAAACATATATATCACATATATACGCATATAGAAAAACTCAATTTAAACGATCGGTTGATCTGGCTTTGATACCACTGTTGGGATCCGTACACGCAGCGGAATTATAAAACTCTTACGAATCCCTTCTAAGGATCGCTCAATCGCGTTTAAATCAAGGTTAAAGAGTCCGAATCATACCTATGCGAAATTCTCAGCGTTTCTTTCGATTTGAACACGTGGGCTACTCTCTCGATCAGCAGAAGTCGACTCCACGAATCGGCTTCCTCTACTGGTATCCACACGAATAAACACCGAACACGGACACGGGAGCGTGCTAGCGCCTCGAACTATGCGTCTCTCTCTATTTCGCTCTAGGGTTTTTTTTTCCTCGCGCCTTAGATACGCTCGACAAAAAGTCCCGTAGGTTATTCTAAACCCGATCGGCGTATTATATTCAAAATTAATCCTCATTAATTTTGAATTTCGAATCTCAAATATGGATTAAAAATATATTAATTAAATCTATCTGTTAGATCTAATGTAACGTATTTATTTAATCTGCATTAAAAGGCTGATCTGAAATTCGAATTTTGAATCTGGATTAAAAAATATATTAATTAAATCTATCTAATAGATCTAATCTTATTTATTTATTTAATTCAAATTAAAAGCCTTCGATTTAATTTATCTCTATAAATTAAGTCCAGAAATGATATCTATCTATTTAATTAAATATGAGATACTATATCTCAATTTAAACTAAAAAGGATATGTGATATCTTTATTCGAAAATTAAATGAGATACAATATCTCTATTTGTTTTAGATATTAAATTTATCAAATAAATTAAATACAAAACAAATATTATATAATAATATTATAATCTCCATTAATAATATTAATATATATTAATTTCGAATTTAATATATATATATACATATATATATATATATATATATATATATATATATATATATATATATTTATCCTAGATTAAATTCGGTATTCATTAAATCTTAGACGTATCCAAGATTCAATGAATCGGACACTTTTCTTGTGTTGGGCTATTTCTTGTGTGCGACCTTGCAGCCCATATGAGATTGGCGGTGGGCGGAAATCTTGTATCGACCCATAAGTCGCAAGCGGCCTCTAGCAAGACATTGCGACTACCCAATTCACATGGGGATCGATGACACGATACAACCTATCGTATAACCATGTCACGTCCCTTTTGTCACGCGATAATTTGGTCAAGGATGAGGCATGGATAATGTCAACTTCTTATTCCTGACCATTACTTTCTCGATTCTTGAGTAGTCTAATAGAAATGGAAACTCCTTTCCATTGTAGTATGGCCATACGTTTCTCAGACTCACTCATCGAGGGGCCCAGTATTATCTCTCTACAAATATGAGGGACAAATTGTTGGGATCCGTACACACAGTGGAATAAAAAAAAACTTTACGAATCCCAAGAAGAGGATCTCTCAACTGCGTTTTAATCAAGGTTCGTTAGTAAACCGTACCTATGCGAGGGATTGAGAGTTTCGTTCGATCCGTGCGGTGCGCATCTCCTTGTTCGTGCGCCTCAACCGTCGTACGTCTTGAACGTGGTGCCATCTCGTTCGATCAAACGAAGCGGCCTTTTCGAGTCTCCTCCTCTACCGGTATCCACACCGAACGGCTCTCCAACACGTACGCGGCGTGCTAGCGCCTTCTCTCGTGTCTCACGTTTTCTCTCTAGGATTTCTTTTGCGGCTTGTCTCAATTCGTTTTCGGCTTTTTAATACGACTAGATCATCATCCCTGTTATAGAGTTTCTAAAACCCTAATGAGCCGTATTAAAATATTCAAAAATTAATCTTAATTAATTGTTGAATTCGAATTTGGATTAAGTAATATATCAATTAAATCGTCAACAGATCTAATCTAATCTATTCATTTAATCCGAATTAAAAGCCTTGTGATTTAATTTATCATTATAAATTAAATCTAAGATATGATATATATCTATTTAATTAAAGCCGAGATCTTGTATCTAAATTAAATTAAATTTAAGATATAATATCTCTCTTCGAAAATTAAATGTGAGATACTATATCTCTATTTATTTTAGGTATTTAATTTTAAATAAATTAAATACAAAACAAATAACATTTAATTTCAATTTTTTTTTATATATATATATATATCCTTCCTAGATTAAACGTTGCATTCATTAAATCTTAGACATATCTAAGATTCAATGAATCTGGACACTAATACTCGTGTTGGACTATTCTTGTGTGTGACCGTTGAGCCCACATGAGATTGGCGGTGGGCCAAATCTTGTACCAGCCCATGGCCGCAAGCGGCCTCAGCAAGACATTGCGACTACCCAATTCATATGGGGATCGATGATACGATGCAACCTATCGTTCAACCATGTCACGTCCCTTTTGTCACGCGATAATTTGGTCAAGGATGAGGCATGGATAATGTCAACTTCATGTTCTTGACCACTACTTTCTCGATTCTGGAGTAGTCTAATTGAAATGGAAACTCCTTTCCATCGTAGTATGGCCATACGTTTCTCAGACTTACTCATCGAGGGGCCCAGTATCATCTCTTTACAAATGTGAGGGACAAATTCCATCTTGACATTCACATTCCTCCGCATGAAAACCACCGATCCCGATCCAAGCCTTTATCATCACCCGGTCAACGGTGACTTTTGACTAGGTCAAAGATCAGCGACTCATCATGTAGGAATCCATGATGATCTCAGGTCAAAGGGCGTTGTGACGTGGTTATACATGAGATAAGCTTATGACTAAATCCATGCAGATTTCTCATAGTGGGTCGGTCCAGCACCTTGTACCCTTACAAGTGCCTATGACTTTGATTCGTATCTCCATACCTCATCAAAGTCATACTGGTCTTATTTTATCTTCGCTCCCGCGTATATGACCGACTAAGGACATCTAGGATAATCTATAAGATATATCCAAGGATATAGTTATCACTATAAACATGCAAATGAAATGATAACTAAAGGAGAAATACTTTAAATAACATAAACGTTCAAAGTACAATGACTTGCCCCTAGGGCATTATTTCCAACACAAATTCCATCTTGACCATTCACATTCCTCTGCATGAAAACCACTGATTCGATCCAAGCCTTTATCATCACCCGGTCAAAGGCGACTTTTGACTAAGTCAAAGATCAGCGACTCATCATGTAGGAATCCTTGATGATCTCAGGTCAAAGGGCGTTATGACGCGGTTATACATGAGATAAGCTTATGACTAAATCCATGCAGCTTTCTCATAGTGGGTCGGTCCAGCACTTTGTACTCTTACAAGTGCCCATGACTTTGATTCATATCTCCATACCTCATCAAAGTCATACTGGTCTTATTTCATCTTCGCTCCCGCATAGATGACCGACCAGGGACATTTAGGATAATCTATAAGATATATCCAAGGATCAGTTATCATTATAAACATGCAAATGAAATGATAACTAAAGGAAAATGACTTGCCCCTAGGGCATAATTTCCAACAAGGGCACAGAGAGTGAAGGTCTTAACAAACTCCCAGCTAGTAGCAGCACAGATTAGGGGGACCTACCAAGTAAAAGGACCCCTGTTAGCCAAGTACCTGAATCGAGCAAGGGAAATAATTTCCAACTTCGAAGAGGTAACGGTCACGCACATCCCACGCGGGGAGAATGTTAGGGCCGATATTCTATCCAAGCTCGCCAACACGAAGGGGAAGAGGAACCACAGAACCGTGGTGCAACAAAATTTAGCAGAATCGAGCTGTGTACTGACCATATCCACAACCACAGATTGGAGAAAACCAATTGAAGACTATTTAGAAAGGGGTGAAGATTGAAATATCACCTAGAGGGGGGGTGAATAGGTGATTTTTTAAAAAAAAAACTTTGCGAACTGAAGAGAAATGCAAGTAAGATAAAGTGTGAGAAGAGAAAATGGACACAGATCAATGTATACTGGTTCGGTCTAATATTTCAACCTACATCCAGTCCCCAAGCACACCTTGGGATTTCCACTAATCTTCCAAAGACAATTACACACTCTGTAAATGAAGGATGATCCTCTCACTCTTGGACTCACTCCCCCTTACAAGTTGTAATTGATACACCCACACTTAAGGTTCCACAACCTTAAGATTTTGATAGCTAAAGGAATTAAATGGTGTTTAAACTCCTCACTGAGTAAATATTGATAAACACTGAAGTACACACAAAATATCCGAAGATATTAGCTTAGTTAATGAAACAGTAAACTATAGTAAGTTCAAATTGAATGCACAACGTTTCGGTAGATGAAGATTTGAATGCTTCTAGCTTTTATAGATGATAGCAATTAATACCCGTTGGAAGAGAGCCGTTGAGAGTAATAAATATATCCGTTGGTCTGTTTCTTCGTAATCTTCCGAGGTTGGTGAATGTACTCCGTTGACATTCTTTGTACGATTTGTCCGTTGAGACTCAGATAGGATATTAACTGGAAATATTTGAAATTCTTTGTAGTGGCTCAAATATCCATATTCTACTTTCGTGCTTCATCTCTGTTTTGCATTAAATGCTTCTGACACAAATTTGCTTTATGGAAATTTGATGTTTATAACATCTTAAACATATCTGAAAAGCACTAGCGAACTGATAAAACTTGGTTAGAAGAAGTATAAATCAATACTAGTAAACAACCAACGCATAATCAATGAGAGAATTCTACATACATAAGACCCTGGCCCGGTCAAAGAATCCCCAGCGTGGTTTGGGATTCATAACACGTGAGTTAGCGTGCTGAAAGACGAGAAAGCAATATAATTGTTTGATCGAAAGGGAATTAAATTGACCATAAATAGGTTAATTGTTAATGAAGCCGAAATCAAAATGGCAATATTTAATACAAAATCCCAAGGGCATCAACGCCCAAAAGCAAAGTTTGAAAAAGACAGATACAAAGTAAATCAACTAGCAAGAGCGGACGGGTTGGAGAGATTGCCGACAGGAACGCTGGCTGAGGTCTGCTCTTCACCCTCGACAGCCCGGTCCCCACCGACAAGTTATGAAACCGAGGTAGCCTTATGTTGAAACCCGAATATACGCCTTATGGTGAAACCCGACAAGGTCCAGATGGACATCAGGGTTCAGTTGCCAGATTTGCGCTAGGGCCATATCAAAGGCGTCCTTTGTGGTCTCCTTCACGATGTCGGAGCAGTCGGCATAAGCTTTCTGAGCATCCGCAAGGGCAGCCTTCGTCTCGCCCAACTCCTGGGCTAGATCTCCCTATTGGGTCTGTACAACCCGTAGGGCCTGGATGTCCTTGTCATGAGCCGCCTGCAGCTGGACGAGCTTATGATTCGCCTTGTCGAGGGCCTCTCGAGTCATCAGCAGCTCGTCATTGAGCTTGCTCTTCTTGGCCTAGGCTACATGCTGGGCCTCCTCGGCTTTCTTCTTAGCCGCCACCGCATCATCCCTCTTCGTCTTCACCCGATTTAAGGCGATGCTGGCCTCCACGTGATTATTTTTCAGAATCTCGAAAGCCTGCACCATCCCGGTGGCTTTCAGAGTAGCCTTCTGGACATCCCAAAGCTCGGTTACGTCTTAATCCAAGAGCGGGACATTGTCTGTATAGTGCTGAGGAGGAAGAAGAGCTACTGCCAGTTCCTCGGTCCTTCCCTTGCTCCATGTATGACCGCGCGGTAGTTTCGGTAATGGCGTCGGAGGAGGCAGAGTCGATGAGGAGGCCGCAGGAGTTTCGATGACGGTGTGGGAAGTCAAGGTAACTTGGGCGGAACCAGTGGAGGGCAAGATGATGGGGTCGTCCGGGGAAGTAGCCGGGGTCACCTTTGTCTTCTTGGGTGCCTTCGCCAAGGAGTCCGCTCCAGCCCTGGACTTCTGAGGCTCAGGAGCATATCTCTTCCTCGGATTGACCTTGCACAATCCACCGGAACCAGGGTTCACGTGGGACAGATATCTCGGCAAGCCATCCATACCTTGTGCTGCACGGCAGAAAAGAAGACCAGTTAGCACTAACAAAAGCAAATGAAATAATTCTATATGCAAACGCAAAAAGGATTAACACAGTAACGAGAAATATATGTGGGGCCTGGAGGGGCACGGAAGGAAGCCCCGAAAGAATGGAGGCGACAGTTTTAACTCCATAACTGGAGACATAAGACACCAGCCGAGAAACATAGCCGACGTCTTCAGGAGAGAGGTCGTCGGGGTCGACCTGGTAGCTTGTGGAGGGCTTGTTGTGATGATCATTGGTCCAATACAAAGGAAACCGCCATTCCACCTCTTTGGACTCCGATCCAAGAAGGAACCAGGGTTGTTTCCCTGGTACGGCGACCACCTTAAAGAAGCCGGTCTTGAAGTGCTTGAAGGACTCCAAAAAGGGAACAAAAAGCTTCCTACCGGGGATCCCTCGAATGGAGGCTAAACCCCTCAAATTGGCGAATTCTTTGCCAGTACAAGGCGTAAAGGGACAAAAGAAATAAAAGAATACTGTGGCTATACAAGGGATGGGCTCCACAAAAGAATTACAAAGGCGCTCGAAAGCAAGCATGAAGCCCCACCCATTAGGGTGGAGCTGTGAAGGAGCTAGACGAAGGTAATTAAGGACAGATATCTAGAACTTGGTAAACAGAAAGTGAATACCGAGCCGGGTAGCATAATCCTGATAAAAGAAGAAAGAGGTGTTGGTCCCTTCACGGACAGAACATATCGGCTCTTCATCAGAGGGCGGACATAGGAGGCAGTGTGTAATGTCACCTAATTCAAGTCTGCCGACATCAGCTTGGGACATCAGCGAATGAGTTGTTAATACTCTATGACTGACCCAGGGGTATTTTCGGAGTAGAGTTTGAGGGGGGCTCATAGATTCTGACTCTCCAGTGGAGGGTGTCCGATCGGATGGTGACATTGACCCCATATATACCTAAATAGTAGGAAAGGAAAAATTAGAATCCCATCATTATACCTGAAGCATGCAAGCTATGGCAAGGAGATGAGATGACAGAACTGGGATGAATCGACTCCTAGTGACCGTCCTAGGAGCGGAGGCGAGCCTATGTCGGCAGGATCCTAAAGTAGCATTCGCCAGGGAATCCTAACAGCTCGCAATATAATAGGAACTGGAGGCAATACAATCCTAGTAGGGGCCGAGGTATCCGTCAGGAAGGGACTCCGGCCTCACACGAGGAGAGGGCTCGTAATAACTAAGAGGTGGGATCGAGATGGCTTCGGGAACACCTCGGCTTCCGACGTTCGGCGAGACATCGGCAGGACGATCATTCCGGATCCCAGCGGCGGCTAAACGAGGCTCTCCAACACTTCCCCTGCTAGACCCACCATGGAGCAGGGTAGCCAACCTTTCCTCCTCAGTCAAAGGGGAGCCCAGAATCCAATAACTGGTCCTAGGGTAACGGGTGTGTAACGTCTCTTCCTCTTCTGGGGTTAGCGCTTGGTTCGGAAGGGACGAAGGGTTAATCCTATCCATCAAATCCAGAAGTTGGAACCTAGAAGAGGCATAAAAGGGTCGATAAGGAGCAGAAGAAGCCCAAAGTGAACGAAACTAGACGAGGGACATGCTTATGAGAGTGGGGGTATTTGTCTAATGGAATGAACCCAGAACCCAACGGTTACCCAGAAACTCCTACAAAAACTCATCCAGAAAAACTAAAAGTCCAGAAATCCACACAGCGAAGGAAGGCATGATGTTCAAAAAACCTCTAAACTGTAAAAATAGTAACAGAGAAGCAGGAAGAAGACGAAGGCATACCTGAGTAGAAGTGATGCTCGAAGAACGGAGAAGCAACGAAAACCAAGAGTGTTAGAGGAACTATCGGAGCAAGAAATAACAAGAGTAGTAAAAACAAAGAAAGAATGCCAAATGAGTAGTGAAGAGAGAATAATGGAGGTAAATACGAAATGATGTTGAAGCTGTTGGAAATTATGCCATAGGGGCAAGTCATTGTACTTTGAACGTTTATGTTATTTAAAGTATTATCCTTTAGTTATTGCATGTTTATAGTGATAACTGTATCCTTGGATATATCTTATAGATTATCCTAAGTCTCCCTAGTCGGTCATCTACGCGGGAGTGAAGATGAAATAAGACCAGTATGACTTTGATGAGTATAGAGATACAAATCAAAGTCATAGGCACTTGTAAGAGTACAAGGTGCTGGACCGACCCACTATAAGAAAGCTGCATGGATTAAGTCATAAGCTTTTCTCATGTATAACCACGTCACAATGCCCTTTGACCTGAGATCATCATGGATTCCTACATGAGAGTCGTTGACCTTTGACCTAGTCAAAAGTCACCTTTTTGAGTGATGATAAAGGCTTGGATCGGGATCAATGGTTTTCATGCAGAGGAATGTGAATGGTCAAGATGAAATTTGTCCCTCACATTTATAGAGAGATAATATTGGGCCCCTCGATGAGTGAGTCTGAGAAATGTATGGCCATACTACGATAGAAAGGAGTTTCAATTTCAATTATTAGACTACTCAAGAATCGAAAGTAATGGTCAAGAACGGGGAAGTTGACATTATCCATGCCTCATCCTTGACCAAATTATCGCGTGACAAAAGGGACGTGACATGGTTGTATGATAGGTTGTATCGCATTATCGATCCCCATATGAATTGGGTAGTCGCAATGTCTTTGCTAGAGGCCGCTTGCGACTTGTGCGTCGGGTACTATATTCGCCCATTCGCCAATCTCATGTGGCCTACAGTGGTCACACACAAGAGAATAGCCCAACACGAGCAATAGTGTCAAGATTCATTGAATCTTAGATGTGTCATGATTTAATGAATACCGTACTTATTCTAGGATGAATATATATATATATATATATAATTTCGAAATTAATTAATAATATTATTATTTAATGATGATATTATTATATAATATTTGTTTTGTATTTAATTTATTTGATAAATTAAATATTTAAAACAAATAGAGATATTGTATCTCGATTTAATTCTCGAATAAAGATATCATATATCTAATTTAATTTGAATTGAGATATAGTATCTCGATTTAATTAAATAGATAGATATCATATCTCGATTTAATTTATAAAGATAAATTAAATTAGCCGGCTTTTAATTTGGATTAAATGAATAGATTATATTAGATATGTTAGACAGATTTAATTAATATATTAATCCAAACTTGTTTTCCAAGATTGATTTAGATTAATCTTGAATATTTTAATACGGCCCAATTAGGGTTTGAGAAACTATATATAATGGAGCTTTAGTCGTATTGAAATAAGTGAGGCAAGCCGTGAAAGAAATCTTAGAGAGAAAAACGTGAGACATAAAAGAGAAGGCGCGCTAAAGCACGCCGTACGTGTTGGAAGAGCTGTTCGGTGTGGATACCGGTAGATGGAGGAGACTCGAAAAGTCTGCTTCTGTTTGATCGAACGAGATGGCACCACGTTCAAGATGTATGACGATCGAGATGAACGAAACTCTCAACCCTTCGCATAGGTACGATTTTTCTAACGAACCTTGATTTAAATGCCGTTGATAGATCTTCTTTGGGATTCGTAAGTTTTTTTATTCCGCTGCGTGAATGGATCCCAATAGAAGCGTCGGGGGTAAAAGAGACAATTCACCCTACTCGTAGGGGTGACGTAAGACGCGCAGTAGGGGCCTTAAATGCGCACGAAAACCACTGACGGCGAGGCAAGACGGTTGCAGTCCCAAAGCCAATCCAGAGGAGACAGATGTCAGGGGGCAATGATGGTGAATACAGAAAGATGCTGACCTCGAAATATAGCCATACAACTGGCGATACCTCGGATCCTGGAGTACCTTGGACCTTTGAGTACCACGGCCTCTAGCCCGAATCCGGGAGACATGACCTCGGATCAGCTAGCACCGTAGTGTCAGCCCGGACCTTTGAGACTAGACCTCGGGTCATTAAATCGGACGGGGCCCTCAACGGAGTAACCCGGTCTGATGGCAAGATACACCCCGACAGCTCAAAAACTTGAACTACGGCCGGGGGGGGCAACTGTTGCGGACCTCCATTAGGCCCAATACTGAGTTGGCCCACTAAGGAATAGACCCTATCACGGGATCCTCCTATGATAATGGGAAATCCCATTATTACTTATAATCTGGGTATATCTGAATTCATATCTTGGATATGATATAACGGCCATAGATCACGATAGTGCCCAGATACCGGACCGAAGGTACTCTCTATAAATACAGGGGTCGACCCTTAAGGTGCAAACGTTCTAAACCTTGAACTATTTACATTCAGTCACACTGTACACACACAGCACCTCTTTTGGTGAAAGTCTCACCTGTGTACAGTGATCCCACGCTCCCCTGGATATTTGCCCCATAAATATTCAGGCCGAGTCTACAGATCTAATATCAAAGCACTAGCCCATCAGGCTAGACATCTGTGTTCTATACCAGGACAGTAACTATCATAATATCTTCCGAAGTAAAATTTTCAGGGGAAAACTTTCTATTATATCACATGCAGCCTAGGATGGAATGATATCATATACTATTATTTAAGATTTGGTTTATTTCCATCCTATATTTTTTAGTTTTGGAAAATAAAAGGATCATAAAAATTATGATTTCTTCTTAAGAAATAAAGTACATCTTAAAAGGAAAAATTAAGCATGGAATATAAAAACTTTTTTTTGAATGAAATTAACTCATTCGTAATTTGTAAATTTTATTAAAAAATGAACATAACTATTTTCTATTTAGTTTAAAGTATCCTAGATAATCAAATCAAAACCAGAATCAATAAATAAACCACGACACTTACAAAAGCAGTATCAAGATTTAAGGTATTGGTGGCAAGGCAATGACTTTAGCAAGAATGAAGTTAAGAGACATACCGACAAAGATCCATATCCATACAGGTTGCTAGAAGAAAGCATGCCCAGTCCACTTCCACTTTCGCCCCTATGATCATAAGCCAGTCGAGTAGCAAGTGGAGGAATTGAAGGCAACACATATGGAACAGAAAGACTAGTGCCACCTGAGTATAAGGGGTAAGCACCTATAGAGAGATTATGCACCTACTGAGGGATTATGGCCAGTGTCCCCTTCCCTTAACACATCATCTCTGAGCCTTAAGACAATCTGTATCAGCGCATTTCTCACACAACCAACACTACCAACCACCTCAATTAGTTCAGAACAAGAAAGGTTGAAACCCATAAACAACAACGACATAACATGGACCATTCTGAAAATTTCATCAACGAAAGGAGTGACCACATAGATAAAAAGTCTGACAAATAAAAAATAACATAGGGCAAAAGACGAAACCCTAGCCACAGATCTGAAGCAGGAAGAACTTGGAACATAAGAAAACAAAACCCTAACCTGATTAGAACGAAAAATTTAGCGGAGAAGATTGAACGAACAAAATAAACAAGCCAGGGCAACAAAAGCTCTGCTGGATTCAAGGTGAGGGCACGTTCTATCGCAGGAATAGAAGTCGAGAGCAAAGATAATTGGGGGTGGCGGTGCAACTCCACTCGGTTATGCACGTTTTCCATGCGTCTCTAGGAAAATAAAAAATGCAGAGCAGAGAATGCAGAGCGAGGGATCTGAGGACGGAGGCGCAGAGTTGGAGGCCAACGATGATGGAGGCGCAGAGGCGGAGACCCACGAACACGGACGCACAGAGGCGGAGACCGAGACTGAGAAAGCCGGAGATCAGAGAAGGGAGCGACGGGAAGGCGATTTGCAATTTAGAGATGCGAGAGGAGTTTGAATATGGCGACTGATATTCAAATTCATTGTGTTGAATTTCAGATTTTCATACAGGGCATCGATGTAATTTCCTTTTGTAACTTAATACCCTTAAAGGCCCAAGGACCTTTTCTGATAAGTGACTTTTCTTTAGACATTTTTTGAGATTATTTTGGTATTTTGGGCCATGATGGGGATTTTCCCAAAAAAGTATTGAGCGTGGTCCGAGTGGATTCTTCTTGCTCCGAATCTGATCCGATATAAAATAAATAAATGGATTGTGAGTTCTGACTTGGCTTATCTCTACCGACGGGCGACTAAAGCACCGCCTCTCTTCCTTCCATTTCGATTCTTATCTGTTTCTGTCTATTTTCCTTCTCCGCACATGGCTGAACCGAGTTCCAAATCCGTTTACGACTTCACTGTCAAGGTTGCCTTTCCTTTCTCCTTCCTTGCTTCAAAACTTAATATGGATTTTTTTTTTTTTTTTTTTTTTTAGCTGAAAGTAGGACTAGCTCAGAGAATGGATATGCTGTGCCGTAGGAACCTAAAAATTAATTCGATAATACGCTCATGTATTTCATAGTTGATATCGAGGCATCTTTACTCTTTAGGGACTTCCTGTTCTTTTCCCCCCTTCTTGTTAATTATTGTCCTCAGAGCATATCTCCAGCTTCTGCTGATTACATCACTGCGGATTTCAAATCCTTTTTCTTTTTCTTATTTGTCTTTTTTAGTTTTTTAATAGCATGATTTGGATCGAGGGCTTGCTCGTTTATAACGGGTTTGTTTATGCTTCTCACCAGTTCAATACCATATTGATCTGGCCTCCTAATTAAAAGTTGCGTGATACAAGAATATCAAAATAATAATAAATACCACCTTAGCTTTAAGGTTGTATGACCTTATAATTGAGCCAATGTGATAAACCCTAGTCGTTAAACAAATCTGGTTGGACCAACAAAATCTCTGTATTTTTTTCCGCCCTTTTATGTCAAAACTTAGATGCAGACCTACAATTCTTGAGTGTTAAAATGACACAAGTATATTTTCTTGCAAGTTAGTCCCACATTATTGGGTATTTTAGAAAGGTTTATTCATATGTCAAGTGTCAAAAGGATATTATAGCACCGCATGGTTTTGTATTGATTTTGCGAGTTAGAACCCCATGATAAATCTCTGAATTCCACAAAAGCAGGTTTTTTTAGTTATTGTGCTGACGTTTTTCTTTCTGTATAATGTGATATGAACCATAATTGCAGGACATCCGTGGAAATGATGTGAACCTGAGTCAATACAGCGGAAAGGTTCTGCTAATTGTGAATGTTGCTTCACAGTGGTAATTTGATTCATATTGATTGTTTGTTCATTGTTTAAATTATATTGATCTGATCTTCGTTTTCTCCAAAAAAAAAAAACCCTCAAGCATGTGTCCAGCTTTCAACCTTATTTATGGATTCTGCCTGTGTTGCATCACTAGTTTTTTTATCCGATGCATCTCTAGTTTTTACCCCTTGCATATGAAGCAGTAAACCATTTGTCTCTCAATCAAACAGTTGTGAGATTTATGGTTCACTTTCTTGTTCATCAAGTTTCCCTGTTGATAGGCTTTGTAAAATTGACACATGAAATTTATGTTAAAGATTCTTCTTTGATTTTTTAATTGGTTATTATTTCAAGAATTTGTATATCATCAATGGAGTCAGTGTTGAGTTTCTCAAGCATATATGTACATACTTGTTACTTATTATGCTTGATGCTAGAGAAAACGAAATAGTATTCTGCTATTGAGTAGAAGTCCTCTTGGTTTATTGAAAATCATTAAACAAGAAAGATTTTTAGGACTTTTGAAGATTTTACCCAATTGCCCTTTCTCTTTAAATTAGAAAAGCGGCACTTCATCTAAACCTTTTAAGATAGCACCTTTCCAGGTGTATTTAAAGGGAACGTTGGCTTAATGATGTTGCAATAGCCATGGGAATTAATTTCCTACAAATTAAAAACAATGGAAAGAGAAACCCCTATAAGCATTACCATTCTAAACAGAAACGATTGCTTCTGCCACAAGGGAACATTTTGTCATGATTCTTTAACAAGTTTAATTTGATGTTGTTTTTGACTATTTTTGCAGTGGTTTGACACAAACAAATTACAAAGAATTGAGTGTTTTGTATGAGAAATACAGGAACCAAGGTCTGTCATTTTGGAAGAGAAAGAAAAAATCTCTTGTGTAATAGTCTTGTCTGTGAGGTGAGATTTTAACACCAGAACTTGTGAGTTCTGCAGGGTTTGATATCTTGGCATTTCCATGCAATCAGTTTCTTGGACAAGAACCAGGAACCAATGAAGAAATTCAGGAAGTTGTTTGCACAAGGTTCAAAGCTGAATTTCCTATCTTTGATAAGGTAAAAAATTGTTTAAGACACTTTTAATTAAGAAAATGATTCTAACATACATGGCGGTCTTCAAAAAAATTTAGTTGTCAGTTTTTGGTACTAGGAATGCTCATATCAGACACAGCCTGACATATCTAATTATATTTGGATACTTGGATTTTCCCCCATGGTAATTTTCATTATTGATGGCTACACTACTCAGAATTTGTATTTAACAAAATATTCATCGTTCTTGAATGATATTGTTTCATATTCTGGCCGTTGAGAATGAATATGGAATCAACCTGAAATTTATCATAAATTTAAGGATCAAATACTTTCTCATTCCCTGAAAAATGTTCATGTCATATGAACTTTGTTTATAGTTTCAAATATTATACTTGCTTCTCTGGAATAGAAGGATATGTTACCACTAACCTCCTTCTCATAAATGATACCGATATATCTCTTATCTATATAATATTCGTAAGTGTTGAATATGTATTTAGGAATTTTTGGAAGGGATAAGAGAATAATTACCCGAAATTTAATGGTCTAAGGTTGAAGTGAACGGGAAGAATGCAGCACCACTTTACCAGTTCTTGAAAGAACAGAAAGGAGGGCTATTTGGAGATGGGATCAAATGGAACTTCACAAAGTTCTTGGTAAATAAAGAAGGGAAGGTGGTGGAGAGATATGCTCCTACCACCTCACCCTTAAAAATTGAGGTAAGAGAAATTTTAGCAGTTTTATTCTATTTAAGATATTTCATACTCCATATTAATTAATATGCTATATATATATATATATATATATATATATTCTACTTGTTGCAGAAAGACATTGAGAAACTCATTCAGTCATCTTGAGCTTAAGATTTGATTTTATAGCATATCCTATGTAGAAGAGCCAAGAGGTTAGTGTTGTAGTCATCTTGCTCTTGTTGTTCTTTTTTCTTTTTATTATTATAGTCCAATTACTTCTCCCTACCTATTGGCTTTTAAGGCAATAACTTCTACAAAATTTAATGAAACATTGATGACTGATCTCTAAAAATAATCTTGCCTCTTAATAATGGCTTTTTCATCATCTCTCCCCAATAATAAGCTATACCAATCAAAATCTAAAGTAATTTTGAAAAGTTGTCAGAGTGTTAAACATTTTACTAACTTTAACTGATTTCCTTAATCTCTTCAGAAAGTATAAAATGGACTGGAGGAAGTCTTTTATGACACTAAAGGAACATAGAACAAAGTTATTCAAAATCCAATGAGATTGAAGCACTTGATTCTTCTGTTTGTTTTAACAATGGTACTTGTTATTGCGGTATATTTAGTTTCTCAATCGTCTTGTCAACATGATGGAATTCAGATGCTTATAGTGAATGACTTTAGGTACAGTTTCTTGCCAGAACAAATCTGAGTAAAAAACACCTAGTCTAGTGTTTTCTTGTGTGATTCACAGTTTTTTTTTTTTTTTTTTTTTTTTTTAAAAAAAAAATATATATAAAAGTTGGATGGAGGAAGGCAGTCAAATGCACAAAACAAAAACAAAAAGGATAAAGGGGCAAATTTATCAACGAAGTTATATGTAAGGGGTATCTGACACCATAAAGTTTTCAAGGGTGCAAAAAAGGTACATAAAGTTTCAAAAGTGGGGCAATTTTAACACTTCTGGTAACTCAACTAAACCTTCGTTAATTCACCATCTAATCTCTTTCTCTCTCTTCCTCCAACAACCTTCATGGACGATGGTGACTCCACCCATCCACTTGTCACCGATGAACCCGCCAAATCCTTCCTCACTCTCATCCTACCTCCACAGCCACCGCCGTTTTTTGCCATCCCCAGAGACCTCTCTACACAATTCTTGATAGAATCCAAAAAGCTCAGGTACCTTGCTGGCTACAACTACTCAGCCATTATCCATAGCTACATAGTAGAGATTGAAACAAAAAAAAAAGAAACTTATCAGAAAATAGATTAAAGTTGTTGCGATCTAACAGAAATGCTTCAAACAAGGAAAAATTGAGAGTTGTGCAAGTTAAGGGAGCTAGCTACGGGGGATTATAATTAAAACAAAGGGGGTAATTTTGTGCGCATTCCAAGTGTTCGATGAAATCCGTGTGATGAACATAGACGGAGTATTAAAGATGTGGAGGGGGAAGATTGAAAAAGAATAATGGATTTAAAAAAAGAAGAAATAAACTATAGAGAGAGAGAGAGAGATATGGGAGATCCGAGGACGGGGCATGGTAGTTGGAAGGAACAAAAATGGCATATTGTTGGATCTGGTGGGGTTCGTCGGTGAGAAGTGGTTGGGTGAGTCACAATCATCCATGAAGGTGGCTGGAGAAAAGGAGACAGAGTGGACGGTGAATTAACGGAGGTTTAGTGGAGTTAACGGGAGATTCAAAATTGCCCCACCTTTGAAACTGAATGTACTTTTTTGCACATTGGGAAACTTTTTGGTGTTAGGCACCCCCCCCCCCCCCCCCCCACACACACACACACACATAACTTTGTTGTTAAATTTGCCCATTTGCTCAAACAGAAAAGGTTCTATCTATGAAATCCCTGGATGAATCATTGTCCAATCAACTATTCATTCAAGTTTTATAAGCCAAAGTAGTTCACCAGCTGGTTGTGATTGGTATCTATCTACACCATTAAATGTCAACTTATATTTGTTCGGTTGTGTTTTTTGGCGCAGGAAGGACACAATAAAATAGGCCTGCTACTTTCAGAGGATTAATAACCTGTAAATTGTGTAATTGTAACCCCGCTATATGAACGGCTTCCCTGCTTATTTTCTTTCACTAGCCTTTGGTTAGGTTATCTCTAAGCATAAACATAAGATATAATAATCTCTGTTTAATATAAATAAATGTACCTGGATGGATGCATGCGTTTTTGTTGACATTACAATACTCACTGATTAGTTAGCGTGCCAATATCATGCCCAAGCCACAAATTATTACGCAGTATTAAGGATCCGTGTTTTTTTTTTTTTTTTTTTTTTTTTTTTTTTTCCTTTTTTTACAGTGGTACACTATAGTGAAATTTTTCCTTTTAATGTTGGGTTAATGGAAAATATACCTAGTATTCATATACACACACGACACCATAAAGTTTTAGTGGTTCTTAAATGAAATAGAATTGCCATGCCATTTACTTTATAGACAACGTCAGTTAATTTGACTTACACTGAACTCGAGTTTTCATAACCTTGGTAACGAAGGCAAAAAACCCTAGTTTTCATAACATTTCAAAAGGAAAAAGAAGGAGCGATAGGAAAAAACTTTTGGAAACAATAACTTAAGTTTTGTCACATACACAGCAAAGTACTTGAATTTAGCTCTTGGAACAACTTTTTTTTATCAACATACCAGATTGCCCCGAGGGACCAGTGAAGGCTCAAAAATACAAGGAGGCCAATCAAGAAAATCGTGAATGACAACCAAGCAAAATTAGCACACAGGTTTGCCACGCAACAATGACACTTGGACCAATTACCGTGCAGAACCATAGGATTTAATGGGTTGGTTAGATTGATGCTTGGATTTGATTAGAGATGGCACACAACACCTCTTCACTTTGAGGAGCTTCCTATTTTGATCAACGAGGTAAACATATTTTAAATCTGAACTTAAAAGAAGATTGATAATTTAAGTTAATTTGAAAAAAAACAAAATCTTCTCTAGTTTTGTGATCATCAAAACATATGATCTAACAAAACTAGAGAAGATTATTAATATTTACTTCATTTTCCTCTTTTTGATCTCACTTTCATTCTTCTTAGACCCTGTTCTGTTCAAGAACGAGGGACAAATTTCTAATGCATCAAAGATGTATGATATTGATGAATCGAACTTCGACCAGGAACAATGCTGCGCCTACGTCCCGTAGAGGATCAAAGCCTACGTAGTTCGAGTCACACATAGGCGTTTAGCCAAAGGGGGTGGTGTATGTGCTCTGTGACAGCTGAATTGTAAATATCCAGAGAGGTTGAATCTGTGTACCTTAGGTTTTTACCTCCTTATTTATAAAGTGTACCTTAGGTTGATATGGGCCCTATGTGATTCATGACCCAAATATCATAACTGCCTGATCTAGATAAAGATCTTCCTGGATTACAGATAAGATAGGGTCCTCCTTCATTATAGATAGATCATGATCTACAGAATATTCCTGTTGGGCCATATATTGAATATGGGCCTTATACAGGTCCATAACAGTTGCCCCCAGCCTGGTAGTCCAGGTCTTTGGGCTGCTGGGGTGCATTTACTGTTTGACCCTGCCGGGGTGCGTTTATTGTTTAACTCAGATTTCGTATTCGAGTTGTTTCATCTTGATTTGCTTTTGTCTGAGTCTTGACTAATTCGGATTCATTTGTATTCTACTACCGCTTTGCCTGTTTAGGTGGTAGGTTTTTCCCAAGGCGGGATCTATTTGTCTTTCCCTGCTTTTGGTGGTAGAAAATTGTATTCTCATTGATTTTGATAGTGAAGATACAATTCCTACTATAGAAAAGGACATAATAGTAAAGATTATAGAGGTGAAGGATAGTAGGTGGAAGATAGTGGAGATTCCTAGGGGTTACAACTATGTAGATAGTGGAAATATGATAATTAATATAATATCTATTTGTCTTTCCCTTGCTCTTTGTTTTCGCTTGGTGGGATGAAGCGTTGCTCTGTTTTCCTCTGGCTCATTTGGATTAAGCTCACGGTAGGCTTCTTTTCACCTTTGGCTCGTTCGAATCAAGTTCTCACTCTCCTCCAATTTTCCTATTGCAACTGTGAAGCTCATTGGGTTGGAGCTTTTTTTTTTTTTTTTTGGTTTCAGCCTCGCTCTGATTAGAAGACGACGGTGAAGATGATGGTAGACGGTGGCTCGTTCAAATCAAGCTCTCGGTGGTCTCTCTCTGCACCTCTGGCTTTGTTCGAATCAAGCTTTCTCATTCTCCTACAAACTTCTTGTCGCTGCTGTGCTCAGTTTTGGTGATTTGAAACTCCAGATTCTGAATATCACAATTGTTCTCGCCTTCAAGTTCTGCTTCTTTGGCCTGACAAGTTCTGAAATGTCGAGCTTTGTTTCTTATGGCTTGCGTTGATGAAGGTGATGGCTTCTTCTTCTTCTCTCTCTCTTTTCCGAAAGGTCACCTTTGTTGTGAACTCGTGATGCCTTTATTCTACCAGAAAGGATGAGGACAGAAGAATGATGAAGGTTGGATTAATCTCTTCTCATTGTCTCCCGGATTGGTCTCCCGGCGCTGTGTGTCTTGCAGCCTCTCCAACTATCTCTTGACCAAGTCACCCCGAACCGCTAATTTGTTTCGGATTAAGCCGTAACGGAAAATTGCTAATTTGTTTCGGGAATTAAACTCTGCTTTGTGGAAATAATATGAGAGAAAATTGTATTCTCATTGATATATTGATAGTGAGATAATTAATATAATATCGATCTCGGTTGATGGTGAACATGCTTTTTCACTAACAACGTTCAAGCGACCGTGATAGCATTTGAAAATTCAAATAACCCCATGAGGGCTTCCGTTAGTTCTTCTTACACCATTGACAACTCTATATTAGTTTCCCCCCAACTCGGTAGTCCAGGTATCTGGGCTGCCGGTGTGGATTTGTTATTGAACCCGGATATCGTATCCGAGTTGCTACAACTTGTTTGATTTTGATAAAGTTTCTATTTGAGTTTCAACTAACCCTAGATTTACTTGTATTCTGATTGAATTGCCCCCAGATATGTAGTCGAGTTACTTTGCTTTGAAACTTTATCTGTTTCTTTTCATAATCGTCGGGATGCCTTCTTCCTCAATCAACCGGGTTTCTGGGTTTGTTTGTTGCAACACCGAATTCCCCCAATCCAAATTATCCTAAAGAGGAACGGACCGGGTTTGATTATGTTGCTAACAACTTTACAGCTGTACACTTGTTGCCCCCCAGCCTGGCAGTCAAGGGCTTTGGGCTACCGGGGTGCATATATTATATAACCCAGACTTCGTATCCGAGTTTTAACTTTAACACAACCACAAGTTGTCTGTATGAACACGAACATTCTTTCAAAGTTCTATTGAATGACTGGGCCAAGGTCAAAAATGTATTATGCAGGATTTGCTAGAATTTTCTTCCGGCACTAAAAATCGGGCATATGAGTGAAGATTTTTCAATTAAACCTCCACGTCTGGTTCCGTTGACCGGGATTCAATCCAGGATGAGGGAAAATTATCATGTGTTCGAACTCAATTCATGAACGAGATGTTTGAACATTTCGACTGATCAGGGTCATCATGAGAATTTGCGTCGTCATCCCGAAGCAAGTTATGATGTATCAAAATTGCGAAGGTTGGCTGTTGCGGCTTCGTTTGACAAATAACCCGGGCTTAAAGGCCCTGGTGATAATCTTCAGTTTATCCGAGGTCCAATTAAGGAGCACGGATTCAACTGGATAAATTTCAGCGTATCCGGGGTCCAATTAAGGAGCGTGGATTTAACTGGATAATTTTTTAGTTTATCCGAGGTCCAATTAAGGAGCGCGGAGTCAATTGTATAATTTTCAGTGTATTCGGGTCCAATTAAGGAGCGCGGATTTAACTGTATAATTTTCAGTTTATCCGGGGTCCAATTAAGGAGCGCGGAGTCAACTATATCATTTTCAATTTATCTGGGGTCCAATTAAGGAGTGCGGAGTCAACTGTATAATTTTCAGTTTATCCGGGGTCCAATTAAGGAGTGCGGATTCAATTGTCTTCAAACTCATTTTTACCGGGTTCCCAACTGATCATGGAAACGCGGTTTTAATCGTTCTTTCGATGTTACCGGGTTCCAAATTGATCATGGAAACGCGGATTTAACCGTTCTTTCGGTGTTACCGGGTTTCAAACTGATCGTGGAAATGCAGATTTAACTGTATAACTCAGATTTATCCGGCAAAACTTACACAGAGCCCAGATTTTAACTAGAATACTGTGTGACCGGGGTCCGTTTTCTGTTCATTTCCCGCAAAACTTTACATGGAGCCCAGATTTTAATTGGAATACAGTTTAACCAGGATCCGTCTTCTCTTCGTTTCTAGCAAAACTGTACTCAGAGCCCGTTTTTTAACTATATTAAGTTTAACCGGGGTCCTTCTTCTTTTTCGTTTGGAGGTGGACTCCTCCGCAAAAATTTACACGGAGCCCGGATTTTAACTGTATTAAGTTTAACCGGGGTCCGTCTTCTTTTTCCTTTGGAGGTGGACTCCTCCGCAAAAATTTTCCTAAATTTGTTTATTCATGTTGGGTGTCGTAACTCAAATTTTTTTTATCCGAGATCGGTGTTGTAACCCGAGATTCCATTATGGGTGTCGTAACCCTTTTTCCATTATGGGTGTCGTAACCCTTTTTTCCATTATGGGTGTCCTAACCCTTTCTTCCATTATGGGTGTCGTAACTCTTAATTTGTTTTTATGCGGAACTCGGATCTAACTGTGATCAGTTTAACCAGGTTCCGCCTTCGTTCCCTTTTGTAGGGACAGACTCCACTCGGAACTCAAATTTTAACTCCGATAAAGTCACTTTATCAGGGTTCCAAACTCTATAGGTACTCGGATGAACAAGTTAGATATGCCATAGCAATGAAAAATATATAAATTCTTCTTTCTTGGCAACCAAAAAAGTGAGAGGAAAATAAGAGTTACCACAAAACCAGTGAGCTTTCATAGAGGAAATTATCAGAAACTTCACAAACTTCAGCCATCGTCTTGGCTATTCCATATGGATTAATCGGGACCTATGGTGTTTCTTCAAAGTGCATCGCAGTATCAAACTTGTCCTCTAAAAATATTTTATTGACTGATTTCGTACTTCCCAAGTCAACTTACATAAATTGAAGCCTTCCAGGTTCAGGAAATAAATCTTGAAGAACCTTGATGGCCCCCAAATTTTCTCTAGACAAGTTGTCCAAAATGGTTACATGAGAGGAATCCTTTAGAAGTTGTAGAGCAATATGGGAACCAATATACTGCTCCTCCGGACTAGGAGAATTCAAAGAAGGAGATTGCTTGATCATAATAATGCATAATGCCATAAATGTTGCAGTAAGAAAAACCTTCCCAATAAAGTTGCCTTTTCTTTTAGAATCCACATAATCCATGCCTCCCAATGACATGGGTTTGCCAGCTCGTGGCTGATCCCTGCCCCTCGCCAAATTTAGCATGTGCAATATTTCTACCTTCTTTTGTAATAAAGAGGAAAGAGGCTTTGAGAGATAATGGAAGAGGAAAGAATCTCTAATCTCTAATATTAAGTAAAAGGAAATGGGATTATATTCCTCAATATCAATAATCACATCACGCTTTTCTCCCAGGACGGATCTTGAAAAGCATGTAGCATTGAACGTAGATAATATACAAAATTAGTGCTCCAAATCATCTCTGAGTGACAGTGTTTGAGAATAACATTAACAAATGATATGGAGAAATCCTTGTTCGAAGGTGCAGCGAGCAAGATCAAAATCAAGCATCCCACGACATCCACAAGGAAGAGATGATTACAACCTAATCTGTGGCATACTCTGCTTGAAATAATCAGCGCTTTTTCTCATTTTAGCTCCAATTTCCATCACTGATGTTGTCTCCCTCACTTTCTTGGGTGTAATCAAATAGAATGTTTCAACCCTAACGGTGCTCCCATATGGAACATCTGGAGTACTGGCACTTGCTAGAACAGCAAAATTCTTTCCATCAGCTTCAATATATGTTTGTTCCTCAAAGGTTTTGACAGCCCTGATTAATCTAGAGGGAGCTCGTCAAATCTGCCATTTCTCGCAATCATAGCATCTATGTCTTCTTCCTTGAGAGAGTTGAGAAAAGCCCATTCTATTCAACCTCCATGCCAGTCGGGGTCATTGCCAGATGGATTTGGATCTCGACCTTTAACTAAACTGACAATGTGTGCATCCCTGCATGAAGCATCTCGGCATGAGTAAGCAGACTCCAAAGATGCAGCAAGGAATCCTAGAGCAATCAGAGATGCACCAACGAGTCACAGCTCGGCAAATCTAGGAAGCAGAGTCCGGGATATTCCGCCGAGAATCATAACCAGGTACAACCATGGAACTCGGTCCTGGGCGTATAAAAAAGGTATCATAACAAAGATTATTATCTGCAAATATTAAATAGATGATCCATTTGACTTGAGACATGGAAGCTGATGCACCTATTCTTCAGTGTTTTCTTTAGAAACAGATCAAGTTCCATGATTGAATAGGACATATTGGGAGATTTCTTCTCTCTATTTGACTTTAGTTCTTCAATTAACTTAGTTAGCAGACTAAGAGCAAACATTTTTTTCTCGCTTTTCAACACAAATTGAAGCAGATCTATCCAAACTGTCAAACTTCATACTAGGCAAGACAACAAGCCATTTAGAAACTAGATGCTTTTTGCTAATGAATTCTGCCTTTGATGTTTCTACTAGCAAACTGCAATACTCATTAATGTAACGTTCATCTTGAGAAATAACAGAGTGAAAAGTTTAGAAAAGATCATATTGTTCAAAAGACCCCAGTAATTCAGATGTATTTGCAGATGAAATATTTACTTCATTCCATACATTTCCCGTGAGGTTGGTGTTAACTCTTAGAAATTGACTACATTCCAGCACATTTTCTCACTCTTTTTACCTATTTTTGGTTCAAAATGTGCATATGAAATGAAGTGTATAGAAGAAAATGTGCATATCAAAGTGTCAAGCAAAAATCAAAGAAATTCTTGTTATATCCTATAGAGTTTGTGGTTTAACTGAGAATTGATAAATCCTCTCTCTTTTGTAGGAGGATAGAGATAAGTTTTGAAGCTCTATAAGAACCAAGAAACAAGGAAAGATAAAGGAGGTGAAGCAATGCAAAGTTAGAAGAAACCTGTACAACTGGCCACAACAAGTTGACAAACTGGCCGTGGCAAGTGACAAACTGGTCGTGGCAAGTGACAAACTGGCCGCGGCCAGTCGTGAAAAAGTTTAGAAAGTACAACTACGCGTTTTTCATTTCAAAAGCAGAAAAACCCTATTTAACCTATAGGGAAGGGCCGAAAAACACACTCTTGGCACAAGGGAACAAGTGGGCACACTAGGGAAGAGCTTTGGAGAGAGATCTTGGCAAATTTGGAGGCTTGGGTGCTTAACCTAAGAGAGATTTTGGGGATTTCACCTTGGTTCTTCCTCTTTTCTCCCTAACTTCTTCATGTATTCAATACCTTTGTTTAGAATCTCTTTGTATTCGAACATGAGTAGCTAAATCTTTGATTCTAGGGTTCTTTTGACCATTTGTATGGATTAATACTTGAATATTCCTCTCTTTTGGTAGATAAATATATATATGTGTTGATTTCAACCTTGGCTTAATGCTTCTAAGTGATGGGCCTCCATTTAGATGATTTATTCACTTAGGTTATGACTTGAGAGAGCTAATCTAGGTGTAGAACTTGATTGAAATCATGCTTGTCTTAAAGTTTACTTGATAAATGGATGGTTTGTTGGTAAAATAGAGATATATTTACTAATCTTGCATTGTCACATTAGGGTTGTTGCTTAAATATTGATTCTCATTAATTGTAGCAAGACATTGTGCATCTTAATGAGAAGAGAAACTTGATTTTGACTCGAGAGAGCGTGTCAAGTGTTTTTGAACCTTAGAATAACACATATATGTATTGAAATGCTATTAGAGAGGAAATTAACCAAGTTTTATGAAATGCAAAAGGGGAAAAAGAATCATAGGCTCAATTATCCTTGAAGTCAAAGAATCAATTGCCTTTATCAATTTTATGTTTTAGAAATAGTCTTTAAAAATCACCATTCCAACTCAAAACTTTGTGTTAGCTCAACTTGATGAAATTCACTAAGCCTCTTGCTTGATCAATTTGTTAAACAAATCCTCGTGGGAACGATACTTTACTTATCACTTTATTACTTGTGAAACTCGTGCACTTGCGAGGCGAACAGTTGGCAAGGTGAGCCAATCAAGATATATAGCCATTGATGCACACCATCATTATGAGAAACACCCAACAATGACCCATATTCACTCCAATTGTGATTTTGTTCCATTCTTGAAAGTTTTGAATTTAACAAATGGCCTTCATCAACCCTCAGCTTCCGTAGAAGAAAAGATAAACATTTCTCCCTCATCTTCTCAACCTCAACTTTTCCGCAGTATTAGCTATCTCCATTTGTTCGTTTGCCCTGCCTCAAAACAATTTTGATAGACAAATAATAGTTCAATGAGATTAGACGCTATTGCTATATATTTGGAGGGTTTTAGTAATCTATTAGCTCTTTCTAATGTGAATGATATAGCAAAGACAAACACAAAGCAGATATAGCAAAGACAAACACAAAGCAGATATAGCAAAGACAAACACAAAGCAGTGTGTTCCTATTATTGACTTCCCTGCATCACCGAGTCGTGAAAATAATTCCTTTGAACTAAATGACATGGAGAATTCAAATGTTGTGGTTGATTATGATCCAAACAGGGCATCTAAATTTATGTCAAAATTGAAAAGTCTGAGTTCCCAAGGAGAGGATGATGACAATCCTGGGTTCTCGAGGAGAGAGGATGACGATCCTGGGTTCCCCAGGAGAAAGGATGATGATCCTTCCTACTATCTTCTTGTCATGTGGACACATGGAGAGTTAAAATAAGAACCATGTGAAGCAGCTCAAAACCAAAGTCGTTTCTCAACTGGGTTCCCAAGAGAGAGGATGAGGATCTGGGTTCCCGAAGAGAGAGGATGAAGATCCTCGGTTCCCAAGGAGAGAGGATGACAATCTTTTCCACTATCTTCTTGTCATGTGGAGACACGACGAGTTAAAAGAAAACCCATGTGAAGCAGATCAAAACCAAAGTCGTTGCTCAAATAATAATTGTTTCTCTGAATCCCTTTATAGGCTGCTACGGTTCTTGATTTTGCTGCGGTGGATTTTCAGGAATTGCCCGTGCAAAGGCATCTGACTGCTGCTTCTAGTATTGACCATCTTTGGTCACAGGAATCGAAATTTACCAATTCCCCATAGACGGAGCCAATGTTCTGTTCAAGAACAGGATGTGGCTAGCCCTAATGGACTAGCATGTATGATATTGATTGAATCGAACTTGACCTAGGAACAATGCATAGGGCCCCTATAGAGGGATCAAAGTCCACGTAGTTCGAGAAAACATAGGCGTTTAGTCAAAGGGGGTGGTGTGTGTGCTCTGTGACGACTGAATTGTAAATAGCCAGAGAGAGTAGAATCTGTGTACCTTAGGGTTTTACCTCCTTATTTATAGAGTATACCTTAGGTTGATATGGGCCCTATGTGATTCATGGCCCAAGTATCATAACTGCCAGATCTAGATAAAGATCTTCCTGAGTTACAGATAAGATAGGATCCTCCTTCATTATAGATAGATCTTAATCTACAAAATATTCCTTTTGGGCCATATATTGAATATGGGCCTTATATAGGTCCATAACAGACCCTATGTGTTGTATTTGCAAGACTCTATGTTCTTTATTATCGCAAAACTAGAGAAATTTGTTTTCAGGTTAATATTAATCTTCTCTTAACTTAAGATTAAAAAATGTTTATCTTATTGACCAAAATATTTTAGGGATAATTAATCTACAAGTCTTTATAGTTTCAACCAATTTTTTATTGGGTTCCTATAGTTTTTTTTTTTATTAGGTCCTTATACTTTCACTTTTTTTTATAAGGTCCTTGTGGTTTTTTCCCCTTTTTCTTAGGTCCTTATAGTTTCACATGATTTTTAATCGGAACCCCTAAAGTTTTTTATTTTTCATTTTTATTTAATATTTAATATTAATAATAAATTTTTATATAAATAATTAGTATAAAATAAATAATATAAATATATGTTTTCTTAAAAAATTGAATTGATGTAAAGATAAAATTATGGGTTAAATACCAATTTTGCCATGGAAGTATTGGCTAGGGAGCATTCAGGACCCGAAAGTTTTTTTGGTATCATTTTGGCCTTGGAAGTTTACAAAAATAACAATCTTGCCCATCGTTGATCTTGACCGTTGAATTGTTGCTCTTCTTTGTAAACTTCCGGGGTCAAATTGTCTCCTAAAAAAACTTTCGTGGCAAATTTGCTCATAAAAAAAAAACTTTCAAGGCATATTTGTTCTTTTTTGTAAATTTCGGGGGAAAAATTGATACAAAAAAAACTTTCTGGTGCTGAATGTTTCCTGGCCAATATTTCCGTAGAAAAATTGGTATTTAACCCAAAAATTATTTTAACAAATTACTATTTATAGTATAATATTATTCATACAATAATATTAAAAAATCTATATTTAACATTATTATGTTTTGTATATGAGAATATTGCTAGAATTGACAGAATAAAGAATAAAAAACTATAATGATCTAATTGAATAACCTATTTTCCTTTAGTAATTCTCAAACTGTAAAAAAGAGAAAGAATAAAATAAAAATAGAGGAGGCGTGTAAAATTTTGTTTCTCTTTCCCTCCTGACACTCCTTCCAAATTGGTGAGTGCAAGAAAATAATAAGGAGAAAGCGTATCATTCTGATCTACGTTTGGATATAGGCCAAACCTCCGAAACTCCACAAATTGATTCTTTGACCTATACGAAATCTAAGATTAGTTTGAACTACTAGAAAGCTAGAGTTCAAATGGGGTGTAGCACAGCAAATCATCACACAAGAATAGAGATAGAGTGAGCGAGTGGAAAAACTCAATAACTGGGGTGAGTGGTGGGGAGGCCCTTTTGTTTATAGTAATGGGTTGGGGGTATTTTGGAAACTCAAAATATCCATAACCAAGTTGAAAGATATTCTCTCAACCTTTTTGTCTTTTTTTTTTTGATACAAATAAGAAACCAAAATAGAAACTAATCTTTATCTAGGATGAGAATCCTCTCGAGTATTGCATCAACAACCTGAACAATCTGGAGTCCAGGCATAGCGGAAATACTCGATTTGGCTAACCTGTCAGCTGCTGCGTTCGCCCATCTGGAGATAAGCTGAACCTCAACCATCCATTCCCTGTCTAAAATGCTTTTAATCTCTGCAATAAGCCGGTTGTCTTCATGAGTTTCAGATATCGGGCTCTGAAGCAGTGTAACGACCTCTGAAGTGTCAACTTCAAGAATAACATGGCGAGCTCCTATGTCCCACGCTAGCTTGATTCCATGGAGGCATCCCCAAAGTTCTGCTGTCAGGCTATCTCCCTCGTCCCCTTTGAACATGAATGCAGACAGGAGATCACCGTGTTCGTTGCGCAGGATACCGCCACTAGCCACACCTGGATTTAAAGCCGAGAAAGCACCGTCAGTATTTACCTTCACCCATCCGGCAGGTGGTAATCGCCATTTTCCCCCGTGATCGGAATGGGGCAGCCTCCTTGTCACTGTTGACCCTAATCTGCTCCGTGCTTCAGTCATGGTGCCAATCATGGCGGATACGCTAGAGATGATAGAGTGGTTTGACATCACCTTCCCTTCAAATACACTAGTGTTTCATCTTCTCCACAACCACCAACAGGTAATAGCGAATCTCTGTCCCCATAGCTCCCTAGACTGGTCGTTTCCTCTCAAACTAAGGTTCCATTTAAGCCACTGATCGATTTGCTGGGAGAAGAATTTACTTTGAAAATTGGGGAGGCACAATTTGTTGCCATAGCCCCTGTGTACCTGGACAATCCCTAAGTAAATGCAGTAGTGTCTCGGAGTCCATACCACAAACCTGACATCCATCATCCACACACAAGCCACGTTTGCACCTAGAAACATTAGTCAAGATACGTTGGTGGAAGACCAACCAAAGAAACATTTTACACCTCTCTGGGATTTTTAACTTCCAGATTTTAATCCACATAGGATCCGGATGGGCCCCATCCTTTGTGATAGCATCATAGGCAGATTTTACTGAAAAAGTGCCACTTTTACTCCACTTCCACCGAACTCTCTCATGCGGTAGTGTCTCAATTCCTTCGCATACTCTATTCCACGTGCGTTTAATCCCGCTCCACAGGTTCGACCCGGACTTACCCATGTCAATCTTTGGAAGCACATCTAAGCCACAGCTATATTTGTTCCGAACAACCTTTACCCAAAATTCATCTCTTTTAGCTACAAGATGCCACTCAATCTTCATTAAATATGCTTAATTATAGGAACTCGTGTGCCGGAGTCCCAATTCACCTCGGGTTTTAGGTTTGCACACGGAGTCCCAAGCAACCAGATGTATTTTCCTTTGCCCCTCAGAGCTACCCCAAAGAAATTGGCGATTACACTGATCCAAGCTCTCACACGTGCTGGCTGGCAGGAGTGAAGTTTGCATGACATATCCTGGAATCGCAGTGGTGACTGAGGAGATCAGAGTAGTTCTCCCTGCAGAAGATAATGATTTAGTTTTCCAAGTTGATAACCTTGTCTTTACCTTGTCAACCACATAGTTAAACGATTCCTTCGTTACACGCTTATGGTGTAGCGGGACACCCAAATACTTCCCCAGATCACTTGCAATAGAGAAACCCAGCGAAGCACACATCTCGCTCCTCCTGGTATGATGCACGTTGTTAGAGAAGAACACCCTAGTTTTCTGCTGGTTGATCTTTAAGCCCGAACTATCACAGAATGACTTAAGGCAGCCGTTTATAACAGCGACTTGGTCCATTGATGCTTCTGAGAACAGGATAATATCATCGGCAAAGAATAAGTGAGAAATAGGAGGGCCAGTTCTAGTAAGGCGAATTAGCTTCCAACCTCCTTCCTGAAGGGCATCCTGAATAAGGTGGGCCAATTTCTCCATGCATATGACAAATAGATAGGGCGACAGAGGGTCACCTTGCCTCACACCCCTAGAAGGGGAAAAGCACTCGCCTTATCACCATTCCATAATAACCGCATATTAGAACTAGATACACACTGGCCAATCACATCAGTAAGTGCACTTGGAAGATTAGCCTCCTGGAGACATTGGATTAGGAAACTCCAGTTAACACGGTCGTACGCCTTTTCCAGATCAATTTTGATGGCTAAGAAACCCTTCTTTTTTTTTCATACTTCTCATTGTGTGGATAACCTCCTGAGCCACGATGATATTATCACTACTATGTCTTCTAGGCACAAAGCTACATTGGTTTGGGGCGATTACCTGAGGGAGAATAGGCTTAAGCCTATTCACAATAATTTTTGAGAGAGTCTTGTAAATAACATTACACAGACTAATCGGTCTCAGATCTCCAAGAGTCTCCGGATGATCTTTCTTTGGGATGAGGACAATCAAAGTACCATTAACCTCTTTAATGACTGAGGGGTTTACAAATAAGTATTGCATATATTTCACAACTGAGGTACATACCGTGTTCCATTGGTTTTGATAAAACAAAGCATTGAAACCATTAGGTCCTAGGGATTTTAAAGCACCCATGCTAAAAATAGCTTCCTTAACCTCTAGCTCGGACACTTCTCTATTGCACCAACGTAATAGATCCTCCTCAATACAAGGATATGTCATGGAGCACTGTAAAATGGGACGGTCATTGTTGTCCTCAGTGAGAAGATTAGCGAAAAACCCCGTGGCCATATTCTTGATAAGACAGGCATCATATACCCATGTCCCCTCACTATTTTTAATACCTTCCACCCGTTGGGATTTTCTCCGACAATTTTGCCCGGCATGGAAGTAACGTGTATTACGATCTCCATATACTGTCCATTCAGCTCTAGCTTTTTGTGCCCAAATGAGGGAATCCTGAAGCAGCACATCTTCAAGTTCCTTCCAAACAGATAGTTGCAAGTCTTCATACCTTGGTGACCAGCCAAAACGGGATACAACCCTATTGATTCCATCTAGGCGACGCATAGGATGTTTTTTCCTGCCATCTGTGTGCTTAAAAACCTCCTTATTCCACTTCGAGCAAGCCTCAGTGAATTGGGAGATATTTGGCAGCCATGCAGCATCCTGCAGCCAGGCCTGTTGGACAAATTCATCAAACTGCTCATGGAGAGCCCAGGCGGCAATGAAACGAAAGGGCCGATTAGGCCTAGGAGCCTTAGCGGCCAAGTCATTTCGGAGAAGCAAAGGCCTGTGATCGGATTTATAAAAAGGCAAGTGAGCCACCGAAGCATTAGGAAACATATTTGTCCACTGATCATTAGCAAGCATTCGATCAAGTCTTGCCTCTGTACTTCCACGTTTCCAGGTAAATTCAGGCCCAACAAATCCTACATCCCTCATCTCATGGGAGTCACACCAAGCAACAAAATCACGATCAACAGAGCATCGGAATGTGGCCGACGAGCGTCGTTCACAGAGAAGAAGCGTACCATTAAAATCACCCCCTAAAAGCCAGGGTCCTTGAATGGAGGATGCTAGACTGGAAAGCCTGTCCCAAAGAATCCGGCGAGGAGCACTAGAGGGGCTAGCATAGACCACAGTGAGATACCAGCTCACACCCGCTGCTCCAAAAACTTGCATATGAATAAATTGGTGGTGACGTTCAAGTATAGAAATAGAATGAATGTTATGATCCCATAAACACCAAATGCCACCACTATATCCCTCAGAATCTATTAATTCTATATTAGGAAAACCCAGTTGACTGGCTCTTCTTGCAACCATCTCTTTAGTACACCTTGTTTCCAAAATCGCAATAAAATTCAGCTGATAATGAGATTTGAGGTCACGAACAAGAGCAGGAAAGCTCCGTGCTCCAGTGCCCCTAGAATTCCATATCAAGAAATTCATTGGGAAACAGTAGATGGCGGTTGGGGTTTGGCAACCTCCCCCTCGGTCTTATCCTGGTGAACCATCTGTTCATCAGTTTGTGTTGTTGAAATATCCTGCTGTTGAGAAGCCCCACAAGACTCATCAAAAACCAGCGTCGACCCCTCAGTGTTAATCAAAGACACATTCGGGTGCATCACAACACTCTGAAAATTCAGACTGCCATGTGTATTAACGCCATTCCCGGATTTCTCCAAAGAAATCAACTCCTGTGCATTCGGTTGGGCCTCAGGCAGCTGCAAAGAACAAAATGAATTCAAAGTGGTAGGCCCACTACCAAGGCCCATCCCGTCAGCTTGGTGGGCTCTGCCACGTGCTGGAGGCCTGTTTTCTTTGCCTTTAACCTTCCCCTTACTTGAACTTTTTCTTTTAGATCCAACTTGCACCCACTCCGCCTTTGGTGGGCCCTGCTTCTTAGTCAACACGTTTGTAATCTCATTCATATCCACCATGATCTCCTTCTTCATACTTATCCGGCGTGTATCACTCTCCACATCATTGTATCCCTGCATACCCGCCCGAAACGTGCCCTGATTACTTTCCTTCTTGATGCCATTCGATTGAGGGAAACCCCGAGACTCCCGCCGTAGAAGCCGCAATTTCCCAAACGGACTCCCCTCCGGCCTTGAGTCACCGGCAACATCCGCAGTGCCACCGTCGACTACAGCTTCATTCCCTTTATTTTCCCTGACTCCGCTTTTGGTACTGTCAGATAATCCAGTAGTCCCGCCATTAACCTCCGTAGTACCTCCGTTAACCTCCGTTTCTTCACCTGCGTCTTTCCGACGTTACTTCCGGGTGCTACATCGGGAGATGCATTCTCTTTTGTTTGCGCAGGCATGGCCAAGGATAGATCCAAACTCGGGCAGCCCTCCTTCTTGTGCCCATACTTGCCACACTCAAAACATACTTGGTGTAGGCCCTCATACACAATGGACCTCTCCTCCCCAAAGATGACATATGTTGGAATTAGAGGCTTCCTCAGGTCAATCTCCACACAGATTCGCGCAAATCCTCCCTTATCATAGATCGACGTGGATCGGTCAACCTTTATCATCCTGCCAATCATATTGCCAATTCTACGTAACGATTCGACATTATAAAATTCAAATGGAATATCTGGTAATCTTATCCAGGCCGCAACATTGCACTGTAAATCAGCTTTCCAAGGGTTAAAATTTGGCCTCCAACTCTGCACAATCAGGTAG
Organism: Acacia melanoxylon; assembly: GCA_019022615.1. NCBI lineage: Eukaryota > Viridiplantae > Streptophyta > Magnoliopsida > Fabales > Fabaceae > Acacia > Acacia melanoxylon. The sequence continues at coordinate 103,826 of JAFJYJ010000099.1, forward strand.
TGATCCTTTATCATCCATGGCCCCCCTTGGAAAGCATAATCCCTATCCTCTTTATTGGAGAAGGAGAAAATATAGTATCCGTTGTTCAAAGGAATTAGTTTGAGGGGGTCTTTCGGACGCCACATGCGGTTAATTCTATCCCTAATGAGATACGTATGGAAGCTTGCGCCTAACACTTTGATGACTAACGAATTCATCCAGGGCAAACACCATGCTGTGTATTCATCAGCTGTGAACTGGATTTTTCCAGGTTTTCCTTCTAAACGACGAGATGTCTGGTTGTCTTCCTCGTCGGATTCCCCCGGTATCTCCTGTAAGTCCTTCTCATTCATCTTATTAAAGTAGTCCTTCCATCCCTTAGTGATATCATCCTCATCCGAATGTTTCACCAGGAACCCAGCGCATCCAGGCGATAAAAGCTTGTCCCGATAGGACAACGTGGGGGCCTTGGATGACCCACCATTCAGACCAGACGGTGTTGAGCCAATATGGCTGCTATCTCTGACCCGCTGCTTCTCTGCCTTGTGCCCAAAGGAAAATTTCTTCCCTTCGTCCACCTGAGGGGTAGCCTTTGGATCCTTACCTTCATCTCCCTCCCCGTCTCCACCTCCCGATCCCTCCTTACCGCCGCTCGCCGTGTCTTTCTTCCTCACTCGGTTACTCACAATCACTTTTTTCCTCCCTTGGTCACTCATCGCTCTCTCTGTAACCCTCGGTTAATTTTCCTCAAACTTTTTGTCTTAACTTAGTCAAAATGAATATAAACTAAATTAATTTATGTTCATCTCATAACTGACATTGTATTATTCAAATATTATAAATTAAATCTCCTATTGAATTTATATATTTAAATGCATGACTTTTTACATTTAGTTACTCTTGTCAATTTTGGGAAGAAAAAAAAAAAAAGAAGGGTTAAGTAGCAATTTTGCCCTGGAAGTACACCCCCAGAAGCAATGTTGCCTTGTAAGTTTTCTTGGGTTCAATTTTGCCCCGGAAGTCTAAAAACGTAACAATGTTGCCCTCCACTAACGGTGAGAAACCGACGCCGTTAGCCCACACTCGAGTATGAATTGTGCACACTTGAGTGCGGGCGTTAATATATATATATATATTTTGCACTGTGCACACTTGAGTGAGTGTGCACTTGGTTCACACTCATTTGATTTGAGTCGAGTGTGCACTTGGTTCACACTCATTTGATTTGAGTGTGCACCAAGTGCACACTCACTCGAGTGTGCATTAACACTCAAGTGCACACTCATTTTTGAGTGTGCACAGTGCCAAAAAAAATCGTTTCACACTCGAGTGTGAGGGTATCACACTCGAGTGTGGGCTAACGGCGTCAGCCCTAACCATTAGTGGAGGGTAACATTGCTACGTTTTGAGACTTCCGGGGAAAAATTGCTACTTAACCCAAAAAAGAATGTTTGTCACTTTAATAAGTTAGGGCATAAAGACAACAAAACTTTGACATATGACTTTGCACCCATAGTGAATAAAATTTGACGCATGTGAACCCTATAGGAGACATATATTTCGTCCATCATGAGAGGGAAAGAGGATAAGAAAAAGTCTTGAAAAATCTTAACCATTCTTGGACAATAAGAAGAGCCTTGAACCATAGGATTGTGACACTTGTCCATAGCAATTTTGTGTCCACAAGAGGCCAATATTTCAGCCAAACAAAGAGCAAGGGAGAAAAGATGAAGACTTGAATATGTATCACATGTTGGAACAAGAGTCAAAAAGTCAAAGTTCCACATGTCAAGCTAAGAAGCAAGATGAGAAAGATGTTCTAGAAGAGGGACACCTAAGCACTTGCTTATATCATTAGGATGACATCACAAACTTCCCCAATAAGCCTTGATATTTCGGCCAAGGCATGGAGGAGAGAAGAAAAGACGAAGAGCTTGATGAAGAAGCCAAGGGAAAGAGATATTTTGTAAGGGTGCTTTAGTCTTTTAGCAAGAAGGACCCACTTGGTGACTTGCTCATCAATTTTTTATACACCTAAACACTCCTCTTATATGCTGTTTTAAGATCAAACACTCACTTCCCTTAGAAAAGAGAGTGATCGAAATCATAGAGAGGAAAGAGAGAAGAGAAAAGCTTTAAGAACTAAGGTAAGTTCTTATGTTGTTGATAGTTCATCTTCTCTTACTTCCCTACTAATCTCTAACCTTAGTAAAAACACTTCCTTTTGGTGTTTTATGATGAAGAGGCCGAAAGTTTGGGGACTCAAGAGAAGGAAGAGGTTGCCACAAAACACAAAGATTAAGGCTAGTTTGTAAAGATCCTAACATATCTTTGTGTATTTCTTGTGGTTTGTTGTAAAGGCATGATCTTAGTTTTTCTTTGGTTTTCTTCGCTTTAAAAGGCATGAAATCCTAAGAGGTTATGCTGCCCAGGTTTTCAAAAGAAGAAACCACAAGATCAAAGTCCAAAATGTCAAGATCTAAAACAAACCTAAGTTAAAAATCATGATTTTAGGTGAAAGAAGTTTTATTGGTTTTTAAGGCTATATTTCGGCCTAAGCAAGAAAATGTTGAAGCAAAGTGATTTTCATGATTTTAAGGTTATTAATGGGTTTGAAATGAAAAATAGAATTGAAACAAGGTGGAAAATAATTTTTTGGAAGTAAAAGATCGAAGTTGTACAAATTGCAAAATCTGTAAGTTTTAGTTTTTCTAGAGGCAGTCAGCTTGTGAGTGATTTTTGACTAATCAAATGATGTCCAAAAATCATGAAACTTTCCAAAAATAAAGTAGAAAGAAAGAAATTTTATTTTATAAGTAATAAGCATTTTTTGGAGTTTTCCATAGGGAGTTATAGATTTTTGAAAAGACTTATGTTTTTGGAAGTATTTTCTAGATAGTAGTAAAACTTTATTATTTTCGAAATGATTCGAAATTTTCTGACTGTTGGAGGTATTTTTCCATGCGAATAGACATGTCAAGGTTCATGTAGCTTTTAGAATCACATTATTTGGATTTTGTTGCATTTAGTTATAGATTTTTCAAAAAGATTTATGTTTCTAGAAGTATGATCTGAATAGTTGTGAAACTTTATTATTCTGGGAATGATTCAAACGTTTCTGACTGTTGGAGGTATTTTTTCCATGAAAATAGACATGACAAGGGCCATGTAGCTTTTGGAAGCACATTATTTGGATTTTTTTGTATTTAGTTATAGATTTTTGAAAAAAGGCTTATATTTCTAGAAGTACAATCTGAACAGTAGTGAAACTTTATTATTCTGGGAATGATTCAAAGGTTTCTGACTATTGGGAGTATTTTTCCATGAAAATAGACATGACAAGGGTCATGTAGATTTTGAAAGCACATCATTTGGATTTTTTTGCATTTAATTATAATTTTTTAAATTTGCTAAAAAATTCTGGATGGAAAAACAATAATCCAAAAACAAAGTAAAATGAAGTCAAAGATGAAAGACTTATCTTTTACGGATTAACGCGAAACTTAAGGGACAAGGAAAACCCTTTTAATATTTTAAAATGGTATTTAATATAATACCTTATATAAAAAAAAGGAAATTAATATTTATAATGGTCTTACTTTAGGATGCGAACGAGAGACCAAGTTTCTAATGCCAGGAATTTTATAAATATTCGCAATGTTAAGGTTGGTAGCTTAATCTCCTATCTCGTGTGTTTATACATGTATCTTATAATCATGATTGTGAACTTGTGGCCTGATTTGTATGCCCGAGTCATGCGTTTTTCATTCAGCTGGCTGTGGATTATTGTTTTTATAGGATAATGCCACTGTTAGTTATCTATGTGTTTTGATGATAACTGACAATTGTAAACAAAATGAAGTTAATGGTTTAAGTAAAAAATGTTTTAACTTGATCAAACTTGAACCAGCAACTTACTGTCAAATTGACTCAAGTTTTATGTTGTAAAACTCAAGTCAACATAAGACAGAGAACTTTCAAAAATACTTGAACTTAAAGTAACTTGAGCCAGTCATGCTCAACTCAAGTCATAAGCTCTTGTAAAATATTTCAAATATGTTGTTACCTCGAGCCTGTGAGAATCGACTCCAATCATATTTTGAGGACCTAAACTTATTTTAAAATTCAGAAGTTCCTGACTCGAGCCTATGTCTCTTGACTCGAGCATGCTTTTTGAAATCAATTTTCAAATGAATTGAGTTGACTCGAGTCATCACTTAATGACTCGAGCTGGTGCGATATCAAACCATTCTCAGAATGCTATTTCAAAATTCATTTGTGAAAGGAGAACTTGACTCAAGCTAACCTTAATTGACTCGAGTCATGCACTTGGCTAAACGTTTTAACCTTGAGCCTAAGTCATACAGAGACATCTTCATTTAAATTTCAAACTTATTTTTCAAAGAAGATGAACTAGTGACTCGAGTCTAGAATGCTTAACTCAAGTCATCTACTCCAGTTTGGTTGAAATGAACTCAAGTATGATGTATCTCTGTTTTACAATCACTATGTCCGTAAATCTTGAATCTTCAAGTATGATTTGTATAATTCATATCATCACTCATTATTTTTCCTACCTATGTTTAATCAGTTAGTTAGTGAGTTTTATATGATTAGATAATGGATTAACTGAAGATTAATCAAAAAGCAAGTGATTACGCTAGATGTGTTAGACCTGGCTATCACCCAAGAGGGGGGGTGAATTGGGTGTCTGATAAAACTTTAGTAACTTTGATAAATCTTTTCGTAACTTACTGAAAGCAATTCGAATGACAATAATAATTTATAAAGCGATAATCAATTATTCAAATATATATCGGAAATATAAGAGTTTAGGGAAGAGAATATGCAACCGTGATTTATCCTGGTTCGGTCCAATCCACGATGACCTACGTCCAGTCCCGTGCTCCTCCCGAGATTTCAATCCACTATCTGCTTTCAACTTGATTACACGTTCGTACTCAAGTAATCCTCTCACTAGGATTCACTCCCCCCCTTACAAACCGTAATCAATACACCCGCTTGATTACACACTCGTACTCAAGTAATCTTCTCACCAAGATTCACTCCCCTTACAAGCCGTAATCAACACAAGTGTGTTTCCCGCTCAAGATCACCCAATCTTGAGTAACTCTCGAGATAGAATGTTTACGAGATAAATTCTTCTCTCTCGAAGTGAATGAATAAACATTGAAGTACATAATCGATCAACTCACTCTACGGTAAACTATATAAGCATTGAGAACAGAGAGTAAGTGAATATCAGAGTATTGGCATTTTGAAGATGTAAGCTCGTGTCTCTGTGTTCTACACTTCTTCCTTCGCTCTTTCTCTATGTATAGACAATTGTTGGAAGCATTCGTCCGTTGCGTTTCGGCCGTTGTGAATAGTAACAATTTTGAATTTCGGTCCGTTGAGAGAATTTAAACATCCGCGCCTTCATTAAATGCGTTCGCCTACTTGTGCAGAAGATGAGTCAGAATAATAGCTGTCTTCGACTGCTACACGCTTTAATTCTGTTTGCGTATTCGTTGATGAATTTGAATGTTTTGTCGTTTATCTCATTCCATCAAGTGCTTCGCTATTGTGTCTGTTGAAAATAGCCGTTGAGGCTTCTGTTTGTTTTCTGCAACTGCATTAAATGCTTCTGACACAAATCTTGATTTTTGGTTGAGTAATATCTTATTTCTTTAAGAAATAGAACCTTCAGAGGCTTTTCCTGAATTACTTGCGGAGCGTAAAATATTACTTGAGTAAGGTCCGAAAGTAATATTGAATAGCTTCAAATAAAATCCCACTGGAAAGATATTACTTGAGTAACAACATTTGTTACTTGAGTAATATCGAAAATAACCAAGAAGTAGAAGTCTCAGTGGTGTAAAACGAAATTACTTACGAAGCATATATTTGTTACTTGAGTAAGCTTCGAAAGTAATATTGAAACGGTTCTTTGAAAGCAAGTAAAATGACATTACTTGCGGTTTAAAGTGTATTACTTGAGTAACCTCGGAAAGTAATTTTGGATGGTTTCTTGAAAGAGAATGATTAATTCCAAATTACCCATTCTCAGAAAGCTCTTTAATTCTTCTTTCCAATGCAAAAAGAATCAGCTCCAAATTCATTGTATTTTGTCCGTTATCATCAGATGAATGGAGGTTCTTCTTAATCAGCGTTTTTGCAACATCCTGAACAGACTATCAACTTCAAAATATCATATCGCCTTCAATTGATATTTGTTTTTCATGATCTTGGTGTTTTTGAAAATTTATTTGAGTCTAGTTTCAAATGGAACTGGTGTCAGCTCATTTGAATTTGTCGTTTGTGAGATACACTCAAATTACCGAAGCTTGGTCTGCTGTGTGACGTTGATTTCACTGTCATCTTCAAAAATTCATATCTCCCTCATCTAAACTCCTTTGGTCTTGAATTGTATGTCAAAATGACGCATTTGGAGTCTAGTTTCATATGCCACTGGTTTCACCTCAATCCAATCTCCGGTTTGGAAGATATCATCAAAACATCGAACGTCGCCCATGAAAAACGTAGAACGAGGCAAAAGAGTATGATGAACAAAAGACTTACTCGCGTTCCACATTTTTTCCTACTCGAGTAATGTCGAGAGTAATGCGTGGAGATTGACTGGAGGCAAAATAAGAAGTTCATCGAAATTACGATTTTGCCATTAAAACTAAACTTCAACATAATTACGATTTTGCCATTTTGAGTGAATTTGGAGAAATGAACGGGAATGACTTGAGGCAATTAGTGGAGTACCTCGAGGCAACTCATTCCAAGAGCAAAATCACTGTAGCAAACACATACTGGTTCGTATGGCACTTTTCATACTGTATGGCACTATTCATGTATACGGTGTACTATTCACGTATACGATACTATTCATGCTGATGCTTCAAATAGCTTAATTTAATTCTGGATTAAGCTATTCCAACTTCCGCTTGATCAAAGAGACTTCCAGTATCACAAGAACTTGAATGTTGATATTTCCATTATATTGTGTAAGTTCTTCATTCTGGATTATTCTTCATGATTCAACTTGGACTAATCTATATTAAACAAGATAGTTAGTTAATGTATATGATACAAACTTTTTGCTCTGGATAATGACATCTATATAAGACATCATCAAAACTAATCATATCCAACAAGATGCATTAAATGTTGGTTCAGAGAACGAAGCACGAATTTGGTCGATCGTTCTCTACACATTCCAAAGGCATTAATGGTTTCTTTCTTCATTTGAACGCCAAATCAGCCAATGAGAAGAATATAAGGAATGTCAACGAAGAATGTCTGCGAACGAATCAAGTATTGAGTAACAAACAAGACTCAAGTTCAACGGCTATATTCATTACTCTCAACGGTGCATTAAAGGCTTCCAACGGTCATTAATTGCCTTCACCATATATAAGTTGAAGCATTCAATTCGTTCGAACCACCGAAAACAAAAACGCTCAAAGGATCAATACGCATTTTTTATTTTATACACTTGTGTAATAACTTCGGATATATATAATCTTCAGTGTTTATCTATCTCTGCTCTTTTATAGAGTTTATTTCTGATTATAAATCATTGTAAGAATCTCAAAGTATTGGGACTTTGAGATTGAGATATTTGATTACATCTTGTAAGGGGGAGTGAATCCTAGTAAAAGGATAATTTTGAGTACAGAGTGTGTAATCTGTTAAAGTGATAGTGAAAATCCCAGAGAGTCTGGAGACTGGACGTAGGTCAAGAGTTAAGATCGAACTAGTATAAATCTCTTGTGTTCATCTTTCTCCCTCTCTCTGTTATACTTTGTTATAGTACGTTAGTCTCAAAGGTTTTCGAAAAGATTTTTTAAATCCCCAATTTTCACCCCCTCTTGGTGATATTTTGTTCTACAGCCGCATGCTTGTTTTCCTAGCGCTGAGGACTCATGTCTGCGGAAATACGTAATTAGCACTTGTATGTGCTTTCGTTGTTAACATTACATGTGTTGTGTGCTATGTATACTGGTTGAGGTGTGTTTGCTAAATGCTGTTTATTTATTTGCAATATGTTACACCCCTACCAGCCTCGCCTCTCGGGTGGCGGATAGAGGGATTCTCTTTTATTATTACCTTATTTTATTTAATTACTGCTTAATAGCATGCATCATATTGTTACGCAGTATAGCATTTTATCGGTTTGGACAATAGATAATACTGGTAAAAGTAAAAACAAGTATCAAAATATAATCCCTATAGAGTTAACGTACAATCATCCAAAATAAAGCGAGGCAGAAGGTATATAGTCATCCCAAAATATAATATACAATAAGTCTATAGGGCATTCCTTATTTCTTCACCATGCAGCTCCATGCCCTACATCCTGTCTCCTGATAAGCTCAAGCAGAACCACCTCTGTATCTTTAGGATAATCTGAGATACAAAATTGAATCCCAGAGTAACTGTTAAACTTATATACAATATGTATGCAGTGCATGCTATTGGAAATTATGCCCTAGGGGCAAGTCATCTCCATTTAGTTATCATTTCATTTGCATGTTTATAGTGATAACTGATCCTTGGATATATCTTATAGATTATCCTAAATGTCCCTGGTTAGTCATCTACGCGGGATCGAAGATGAAATAAGACCAGTATGACTTTGATGAGGTATGGAGATACGAATCAAAGTCATTAGCACTTGTAGGAGTACAAGGTGCTGGACCGACCCATTGTGAGAAAGCTGCATAGATTAAGTCATAAGCTTTTCTCATGTATAACCGTGTCACAACGCCCTTTGACCTGAGATCATCATGGATTCCTACATGATGAGTCGCTGATCTTTGACCTAGTCAAAAGTCACCTTTGATCGGGTGATGATAAAGGCTTGGATCGGGATCAGTGGTTTTCATGTAGAGGAATGTGAATGGTCAAGATGGAATTTGTCCCTCACATTTGTAGAGAGATAATACTAGGTCCCTCGATGAGTGAGTCTGAGAAAAGTATGGCCATACTACGATGGAAAAGAGTTTCCATTTCAATTGTTAGACTACTCAAGAATCAAGAAAGTAGTGGTCAAGAACAGGAAGTTGACATTATCCATGCCTCATCCTTGACCAAATTATCGCGTGACAAAAGGGACGTGACATGGTTGTACAATAGGTTGTATCGTATCATCGATCACCTTATGTATTGGGTAGTCGCAATGTCTTGCTAGAGGCCGCTTACGACTTGTGGGCTGGAACAAGATCGCCCACTCGTCAATCTCTACGTGGGTCATAGGTCGCATATAAGAATAGCCCAACACGAGCAAAAGTGTCCGATTCATTGAATCTTAGATATGTCTAAGATTTAATGAATACCGTATTTAATCTAGGATGAATATATATATATATATATTATTAAATTCAAAATTAATAAATATATTATTTATAGATAATAATATTATTATATATAGTATTTAATTTATTTGATAAATTAAATAACTATAATAAATTGAGATATTGTATCTCATATTTAATTTTCGAATAAAGATATAGTATCTCATTTATTTAATTAAATTAAGATATAGTATCTCATATTTAATTAAATAAAAAGATATCATATCTCATATTTAATTTATAAAGATAAATTAAATATGTAGGCTTATAATTCGGATTAAATAAATATATTAGATTAGATCTATTTGATAGATTTAATTAATATATTATTTTAATTGAAATTCAAATTTCAAAATTGATTGGATTAATTTTGAATATTTTAATACGGCTTATTAGGGTTTTAGAAACCCTATAATAGATATTGATCTAGTCGTATTAAGTAGACGGATGAATTAGAGAAGCCGCAAGAAACCCTAGATAAAAAAGTGAGACGCATAGTTTGAAGGCGCTAGCACACTGCCGTCCGTGTTCGAGAGCTGTTCGTGTGGATACAAAGGGAGCGGATTCGCAGAGTCTGCTCCTATTGATCGAGAAGGTAGCCCACGTGTTCAAATCTGAACGAGACGCTCAGAATTTCGCATAGGTATGATTTCTTGAACGAACCTTGATCTAAACGCTGTTGAGCGATCCTCGGATGAGATTCGTAAAAAATTTAATTCTGCTGCGTGTACGGATCCCAACACATGCATGCAACCATAACTAGGAAAATCACAATATCAACAATGACAATACATACCACACGCATTCAGTATACTCAATAACGCCGAACAACCTATTGATATAAACCCTATTTCCATAGCACTAGGAAAACAACAGTAACCGGGCCTCAAACCCAAACTACACTGAATGCATCCTCAGCACTGTAGTGAACTAAGGACACATAGCCCACTAGGCCCCATAGCTCAAACACATGTCTCACTCACGAGACATGTTCCACAATCATGGCACAACAAACATACAAAAGCCACATAGAGTATATAAGTAAATAGTTACTACCTGACAGCTGATCAGTAATTAATAAAATTTCCCGGATCCCCGAATATTACTAAATTTCCTAAACAAAGTAAATACATCTCATTTTATTCACTAACTTTCCTCATAATTTCATAAAATTCGACCATAACCCAAAAATTTCCAGAATTCATGCTTCAAGTTATTATTCATAATTAATTCTAGAAAAATCCAATTAATGTGATTCCAGTGACTACTTAACCCTTAACATGTCTAGTTTTTACTAAAAATATTTCCAGAGACCAAAAGAATTCATACGATTTTACTGTGTTAAAATTCTACCCTCTAGTCAGAGATAAAGTCCTGTTTTCTGAGCTATTTTCAAAAAAAAATATTTCCTAATGGACATCTCAAAAAATTACAAATTATATACCAAATTAAACCTTGAGATGTATACTTTATTTATGTACAATTTCATAATTTTAGGAGTTATTTACGGTTCCAAAACCCTCACACAAGCTGGCGGATTTCCACTGGATTTTCACGAAACAATTTTCGATGTTTTGAAATATCCCTCATTTGCTTCCAAAATCATGATCTAAGTTCATCCTCATAGAAAATCTCATTTTAAACACTTTAAAACCATCAAAATATTCAAAATCAAATCGGATCCTATCAGACAGCTGGACGAAAATCATGAACCACCAACAACAAATTCATATTCCATTTTAGCAACATATCTTTCCTATATCATGCTTGATCTACATTTCTAGGCCATAAATCTTAACTTTAATCCTATATTCATTATTTTTATCAACCAATCAGACCCATTACATATATATATGTTCAAGGAAATAACCATTTCCAAGCTCAACCACTTGAAATTACAAGAAGATTTAAGGTGAACTTACTTGCCCTTGGATTTCCACCTCCTTGAACCTTTGATTCTTTGTGTTTCTTCCTCCTTCTTTTCGGCCTTGGAAAAAAATTACCATAGAAAAATTGTTCATTAGGGTCTTAACCCATTGAAGAAGATAGAAGAGAGAGTAGGAAGAAGAGCTATGAACTCTTACCTCAATCTTGATCTTATGCTTCCTCTTTGTGTTTTTGAACCTTTGAGATAGCTTTTCTTTTCTCTCTTCCTCTCTCTCAATTTCGAAATCAGCAGCCCCCAAAGGAGGAGGAAATGTTTTTTTAAAATACCCAACTAACCCTATTTGCCCTCCAAGTATAGCTTGGCTTGCTCAAGAAGCCACTTTCTCTTGATTTCTCTACAACCTTCTAGAGACTTGGCTTAACTCTTACACTTCCCTTCTTACTTCATATTTGGTTGAAAACCATTGGCTTGTGGGGCAAGATTTTGGTCTTATATAATGGTTAGAAACCATGCAAAAATATCCTTCTTGGTATATTACTAAATTATCCTCTTACATTTCTGTACTCTTCATGGGTTTTTCATGTCCAAACTTGGACTTTTTCTTAGTTCTTCATGGTGCACCTTTTTTAGCTGATTCTTGGACATAATTATAAGCTTGTTTAAGTGTCCTTTTAGTACATATTTAGGCCCCTTCTGTGGCCCTTCCTTATTGGTCCATATGTCCTCAACTTTTGACTTCTTTCCTTATGTTTTCATACTTGCATCGTGCTTTTTCTTTCTTGTTTCTTATTTGGACGAAATTGAGGCTTATGGGAGAAGGAATTTTAGCTTCATAATGACATGAGATAAAGTCTTTAAATGTCCCCCACAGAGTCAATTTAAATCCCCTTATGCCACTTTGCTTTTTAGGGTTCATTTTGTTGACTTTTGGTATTTTACATGTGCAAAAAGCATGCTTGTTTTCTTCTCTTTTAGGGCTGCACGAATTCAGCCCTTAATTAATGAGTTTTATACATTTTTGAATGCTATTGGACACATATATATTATGTCAACATATGACCATTTGATGATGTAAGCATATCTTGATTAATTTCGAACGTCAAAGACTTATTTTTGCTTGAATTTCTCGAGTTGCCATGTATCCTTTATCTTGAAAATTCTTCTTGTCTCTTTCTCTTCATTTCCTAAATATTATGCCAAAAGAAGTGCAAAGTGTCTTGAATTATATCTAGAAGACACTTAAAAATCCCCAAGTCAAATGACCAAAGTGCCCTTACAAAATATCTCTTAAACTTGGTTTATTTTGCAAGTTTTGTTGACTTTCTCTCTTGCTCTTTAATTTGGACGAATTGGAAGCTTATTAAAGAAGCCTATGACTCATCCTTATGACATAAACAAATGCTGATGTGTCCCTTATAGCAATTGATTTATTATTTAATAAATTCATTATTCTCCTTTTCCTTCTTTATTATTTTGAAAATCACAATACTCATAGGATATCCATCTTTCATTTTTAAAAATAATCCCATATAAAATTTCCAAAAACTTAATATCACACTTCCTGAACTGGGTCTAGTCGTCCGTCTGATATAGGCTTATTCTCAAGTCTTTAGGCCCAAAAATCAGGATATTACATAATATATGGAATAATTGCCATGTATGATTTACACTTTGAATATGAGATTAACCGTTACCCTGAGATTCAACTGATCATTGAATCTCAGCCATGCCTAAAGATTCAGGAAGAAGTTCTGGATTGGGAAGCAGCTAGAGCCGTAGAAGAAGACCCTCGAAGGAGGGGATTTATTTAAGGAAATTTTATATTCTTATGTTTTGGATTGTAAACTTACTAAGTTTAAATTGGGATTACTGTACAACTAACATCCTCCAAAGGGGTTAACCCCGACTATTCCCAAATTTTAATTAGTATGACGCGTATATCCCTCTGGGGATTAAAATTAACTAGTATATGTCTGTGCATATGTTATCAATTACTCATCGTCCAAACGTTATGCATGCTCTCTGTTGCATAATCACTCTAATCTGTAAACGCTGTCACTTTAATAATTACACACCAATTAGTTTACTAAGAGATAAAGGAACATAAATGGACTCCATAATGGATGTAGAACTTCCTAAAGTTTCAGAGATGGCACTAGAATTCTTAGAAAACTAAATTATGATCATTAACCATAAACTTCATGGAAAGAAGTACCTCCAGTGGTCTCAGAGTATGCTGAGATATCTACATCGCAAGAGGAAGGAGAAATTTATTAACGGAGAAGCTCTTAAACCAGCTCACGATGATCCAAATTTTGACATTTGGTTTGTTGGGAAAAACCAAGTAATGAGTTGGTTATGTAACTCAATGACTCTGGATATTAGTGAGGGCTACTTCTTACAACCACTGGAAAAGAAATATGGGATGCAGCCAGGAGAAGATACTCCTCCCTTGATAACACCACTTCCTTGATCTATCTAAAGTGACAATTTTGTGAGTTGAGACAAGGTAACATGTTAGTGACTAAATATTATAATGTTTTGCTAAAATTATGAAAACAATAGGATTTGTTAGAGGTTCATATGTGGAAAAACATCGAGGATGCTCAATTGTACAAGAAGATAGTAGAAGAAGGAATATTACATGACTTTCTCATAGGCCTAAACGTCCCTTTTGAGGAGGTAAGGGGTAGTATTATGAGATTAAAACCCTTACCACATCTAGAAGTTGTAAGCTTTGTGCAATTCGAAGAAAGCAGAAAATGCCTTGATCAAAGTGTCCTAAGTCAAATTGAAGGCTCAACACATGCTTTGAGAGGACCATAAGGTGAACGAAGGAATAACAAATGGTGCAACTATTGCAAGAAGGGCTATATCAAAGAAGAATACTTGAAGCTACACGAAAGGGCATCAAATGAAAAACAAAACTTCCAAAGTGACATCACCACAGCTGAACAGAAAATTAAGGTTGTTGACCATTTGAGCTAGGAAGAATTGCAGGTGCCTTGCTGGATACTTGACAAACAAAATAAATCAAACTTGGTGTTGTGTTAATGTGGTGCAATCAAGTAATTCAATTATAACTAGTGACAATACTTGGATTGTCAACTCAGTAGCTACGGATCACTTGACCCATAACAAAGCCTTAAATTTTGTCATGAACAATTCAAAGTCAAAGTAGCTAATAGTGTATTCACGAGGTTTGTGGGAATTGGCACGGTCCAACACTTTCTGATCACTTGGAAATACACAATGTCTTGTTTGTGCTTGCACTCACCTGTAATCTAATATATGTAAGCATGTTGACTGAAGGTCGAAGATGTCAAATAATTTTTTATGATGATCTTTGTGTTTTTCAGGATTTAAAATTAGGGAGAATGATTGGGACTTCTAAAAAATGTGATGTAAATATCCTGAATTTTGGTATTGAGACTTGAGAATAAGCTTAAATTAGGCGGACTGCTAAGCCCGGTTCAGGAGGTGTGACAATCCCGAATACGGCCATATCTTCGGCCGAGAGACCAAAAGGGGAAAAGAAAAGAGAATTAGGGAAATGTCTCATGGTATAAAGGAGCATGAATCATAGTCAAGAGGCTACATATGCATGACTATGATTGGTGTCATGTGTCCTAAGGGGAAAGTCTTGGGAAACAAGATATTTTAACACATGGTAAAATAGATTGAAGATACTCCAAGGACCCTTGTATTTCGTCCAAGGGGGGGAAAAAGAAGACAAGGAAGATTGACTTGCCAAAGACAAAGGTTAAAGTCAACTAATTAATGAAATTGCCACTTGTCTTGTTAAGAAGGCAAGTTGGACTTTCTAGAGGACACCTAGATATGAACATTGATGGCTAAATGATGACTTATATGCTTCTCCAACAAGCCATTCAATTTGGTCAAGAGAGGAAGTAAGAGCAATTAAATGAAGTATGACACAAAATTGCACATGTTTGCAAGAAAAGTAAACATAGTTATCCTTAAATGCCCATGTCTTCATAGGAAGCAAAGTTGACTTTGGGAAGTACACATAAGCATTGACATTTAAGAGTAAATGATGACAAAATTTCTTCCTCTCCAAGATATGTTAAATATTATTAGTTTTGATGATGTCTTATATAGATGCTATTATTAAGAGCAAAAAGCTTGTATGATATATTTATCTCCTACATTGACTAACTACTATATTTATTGTAAATTAGTCTAAATTGAATTGTGAAGAATGGTCAAGAGAAGAGAAGAAAGAATGAGTTGAGTTATGGGTAACAAGCAAGAAGGAGATAAGAGATTTCAGAAAGAAGAACTTGCAGAGAATGTCAAGGAAGCAAGAAGTTGTCAAAGGACTTTTGGGAATAATCAAGAAGAAGAGGAGAGATTGAAGAAGGAAGAACTTGCTGAATGGAATGAGAATATCATTATTCAAGATCTTAGATTGATACTAGAAGTCTCCACGATCAAATGGAAGTTGGAATGGCTCAATTCAGAGTTAAAATCAGCAAAACCAAGCTTCAGGATGATCAAACTCGAGTCAAGAAGTCACGACTCGAGTCTACTACTTTGCTAGAGTAATTTGTTCTTTTGGAATGAGTTAACTTGAGTCAAATGACTTTAACTCGATTTAATAAGTGATTTAACTCGAGTCAACTACTATTGACTCGAGTCAATATGTTTTTCAGCACTCTGTTTGACTCTGTTTCACGTTCAGCTTGGGCGAGGTTTGGTAATTCAATGATATCTCCTAAACTAGATATCTGATTGAGGTGAAACCAGCAGCATATGAAACTAGACTACATATGCGTCATTGTGATATAAAATTCAAGCCCAAAGGAGTTCAGATAAAGGAGTTATGAATTGTGGAAGTTGACAGTAAAATTCATGCCACACAGCAGACCAAGCTTTGATGTTTTGAGTGTATCTCACAAACGACAAATCCATTTGAGCTGACACCAGTGAAATATGAAAGTAGACTCAAAATTTGTTCCAACAAGATTTGAACCAAGCAAACGGAGTTTAGACTAGGTAGATATGGCCTTCGAAAGTTGATAGTCAGTTCAAGATGTTGCAAAAATGCTCAACATACAATGAACTTGCAATAAGTTGTTAACTAGACTTGGATGACTCGAGTCAGGACTGGAAAACTCGAGTCAGGATTGGAAAACTCGAGTCAACGTCAGGCAGAGAGGAATGAATATTGAAAAGAGTTTATAACTCGAGTCAAAGAGCACAGTAGCAGAGCACTGTTCCACAACATCTTCGAGAATTTTGAAATTAATGTCAGCAATTAATTACTACTTGTTATACTTCTCAATGTTATTAATAATCTTTGTGAGCAAGTTTCATTTGATCAAAAGCTCAGATTGAGGATCAATTCCAATGCTAGCAAACACATGTGAGCTACTATCAGATGAACTTGTAACTCGAGTCAAGGCATGATAACTAGAGTCATTCGAAGATAGAGAGAAATGAAGTTTGAGAAAGGGTTTTTAACTCGAGTCACAGCTAATGCAACTCGAGTCAAGACGAGACAGAGAGCAATCTGGAGTAAAGCAACAACCTCTTAACTCATGTCAATTAATGATAACTCGAGTCAACATCTCTGCGTCAGAAAATCGCCGTGTCCGAAATCTCAAAATCGTTGATTGTGATTTCATTACTTCTCATCATCACTCATTACTATTCCTAACTATGTTTAATCAGTTTGTTAATGAGTTTCATATGATTATATGAGGGATTAACAAAAGTTTACAAAAAGTAGATGATTACGTCAGAAGCTTCAACGGAGATTTCTCCAACGGACTGAAACTAACAACGGTAATATTCTACAACGGACCAATGCTTCAATAAACTAATATCAGTTGTCTATAAGTATAGACACATTCAAGATGGAGACAACAACGATGAGAGATTTCATTGTCGAAATGTTGACATTCTGAATCTAATGCTTAACTCATCATACACTCTCTGTTCTCAATGCTTACATAGCTCATCATAAAGAGTAAAATGATTTGTATTGTACTTTAGTGTTTATTCATCTACTCTTTTAGAGAGAACATTTCTGATTATTAAATCATTGTAAGAATCTCAAGTCGTGGGACTTGGAGATTGGGTTATCAGTTTACAACTTGTAAGGGGGAGTATATCCTAGTGAGAGGATAACTTCAAGTACATAGTGTGTAACTGATTGAAAGAAGTATCTCGGTGAGAGTTTTGGCTTCACAAGTGCCTGGGTGAACTTGTAGGATTGTATAGGCTTCTTTTGTGCCTGGATTAAACAAGAGGATAATGGATTGAAAATCTCAAGTGGAGCTTGGGGACTGAACGTAGGTCAAGGATTGGCCGAACCAGTATAAATATCAGTTTGCATATTCTCTTCCCTTATCTCTTATATTTCCAGTATATGTTTATTTGAATATCTAACTGTTGATTTAGAAGACGCGAAAAGATTTTCAAAGTTCCAAGTTTTTAATCTTCACCCAATTCACCCCCCCTCTTGGGTTCATTCGGTCTTACAAGACATATAGTTTTGGCCAACTTACAGGAAGGAAGAAGACAAACTCATTTGACACATGTTGAAATGCACGAGTCAACTAATAAAACCCTAGTATGCCAAGTGTCACAAAAGGAAGTAAATTGACTTTTGAAAGGGACATCTAACTACCTTTATTTATGGCATTTTGAAGATTAAATATCTTCCTCCATGGGCCATAAAATTCGTGCAGCCCTTAAAGGAGAAGAAGACAAGCATAATTATCACATGTAGGATACAAAAAGCCAACCAAATTAATCCTAGGATGGGACTTAAGTTGACTTTGTGGGGGACATTTAAAGATCTTATCCTATGACTTTTTGCAACTGAAATCCCCCTTCCCACAAGCCAATAATTTTGTTCAGCAATAAGACAAGGAGAAAGAAGCATGACTCAAGCAATAATGACATTCAAACAAAGTAAAAAAGGTTGGACTTGTAGACCAATAAGAGGAGGCCAAAGAAGAGGCATATATCTGTACTAAAAGGACACTTAAACAAGCTCATTCTTGTGTCAAAAGAGAGGCAATTTCGTTCAGCAAAAGAAAGCCCAAGAAAAATCTAGAAATTGGTAAGAAAAACATGTTTAAAAGCAACAAATGTAAGGGCAATTTGGTAAAATAACATGGGGGGACCTTTATGCATGCTTTCTAACTATTATATAAGGAACTATACTCCCTCATTTTTCTGCCCAAGGTCAGCGCATGCACACACAAGAAAGAAGAAGCAAGGAAGTTTGAAGCTAAGGTAAGTAAGGTTATGGATTTGTCTATACTTTCTTCTATCTTCATGAATATGCCTAAGGATCTAATAAACAACTCTCATATGTTATTTTGAAGCCTAAAACCAAAAGTACGAAGGTGTTCAAGGAGAAATATTTTCAAGAAAATATAAGATCAAAGACAAGTAAGTAGCTTTCTTAACCTCATTGTGATTATTGCAACCATGTGATTTAGAATATGGTTGTTATTTTAAGCTTTATCCTTAAAAAGGTTTTTGATCAAGTTGATAAAATGGACTAACAAGAGTTTATGAAGAGAGAATATCACCTAGAGGGGGTGAATAGGGGATTTTGAAATTCTTTTTCGGATAATAAATATGAACACAAAGAATCTAAAGATAGAGAGAAACGACACAGATAATTTATACTAGTTCGGTCTAACTCCTCGACCTACGTCCAATCCCCAGGCACTCTGGGTATTTTACTAATTCACAAACGGTTACAATTACACACTCTGTACTTGAGATGTCCTATCACACTAGGACTCACTCCCCCTTACAAGTTGTAATCGTATACCCACACTTAAGGTTCCACAACCTTAAGATTTAACAACTAAACAAGTAATCAAATAAGTGTTTAAACTCCTCACTGAGTAGATAAATGATAAACACTGGAGAACAATAAAAATATCTGAAGATATTTAAGAGAATTTAATGAAACAGTAAAATGTAGTTGAGTCAAATTGATTGCACAGAGTTTCGGTAGATAGCGGAATAGAATGTGGTGAGCATTTATAGGCAAATTCATTAATGTCGTTGTGAAGGTTTGAATATAGCCGTTGAGAGACTTTGAACTTCCGTTAGGCACAGATGAATTCTGTTGAGATTAATTGATCGTTGCTTCATTAAATGCGTTCGTCATCGGTTGTACTTGTGCAGAAGTTGATTCAGAATAATTGCTGGAACAAGTACGCCTCAAAGGAATGTATTCGTCTGCTCAGAGCGTTTATTCCATTTGTAGACTCTGCTTACGGCAAGCATTAAATGCTACTGACACGTAGGATGGCTTTTCGGCTAATCTTGATTTAAACAAGGTTAATCAACTGAAATCCACTAAAAAAGATAATTAGTGATGATATAAATGAGTTTGAATGAGATAAACAATAAATAGATAATGACCCATAATGATTAGAATTGAGTTTAACGATTTAGCGAAGTGATCTGGGATATTGAAGTATCTTACTCGGGTAGCTTAATAAATTACTTGAGTAATATCGTACATTTTCAAAATAAAATACCACTGGAAAGATATTACTTGAGTAGCAATACTTGTTACTTGAGTAATATCCAAAGGGGTTTAAAAATAGAAACCCCTGTAGCACTTTAATGAAATTACTTGCAAAGCAGGTGACTATTACTTGAGTAAAGTCCAAGAGTAATATCGAATAGTTCTTTGAAAATGAACGACTGTATCAGAATTACTTGAGTAACATCTCATGTTACTTGAGTAATATTTGAATATTACTTGAGTAACTTTTTGTGTTACTTGAGTAATTTCGAGAGGCTTCACTCGATAGAAATGTCTTGAACTAAAAATTACTTGAGTAGCAATATTTGTTACTTGAGTAATATCTTAATATTACTTGTGTAATACCCAGATTTTTGCAAATCTGGAATTTCTGAGATAAAGGAAAATTAATGAATATTTTAAATGAAGTAAATTCATGAGATAAAACTGTTATAGAAAATTGTTATAATTGTTGAGTAAATTGTCGAAAAAGTTACAGAAAGATCAGATGAATAGAATGACTAAACATGTTATAATGGTGATAAAAACAGTCTAAAAATATTATGATAAATACTAAAAGATCATGAAAAATTATGAGAAAAATATGGAAGTTTCATCCTTAATTATGAGAATTTAATAAATTATTTCAGAGGAAATAACATGAAGAAAAGTTTAAAAAGCATTTCGTAACCATAAAGTAACACGATGGGGTAAACATTTTTAATATTTTACATAGGATATAAAATGACAATATGAGTATGGAAGTTTGTAAGATAACAATATACTGTAAATTAGTAAAGATAAAAGTATGAAGAAATCTAATCCTAAAAAGATCACTAAACGAAGAATTTAGGCCGATTAAGCCTTAACGGCGAGGGGGTAAAACAAGAATTTTTGGTAAAAAATATTATATTTGTAAAAAATGGAAAAAATTATAGAAAAATAAATAAATCTGAATTTTTAAAAAGGGGCGAAATTATGGTTATTTTTAATTAAAAAGAATTGTTTAAATAATTAAAATGATAATTAGAATAAAATAATAATATAATGCGGTGAGTCGCTTATAGGCAGCCGAAGGAAAAGTTAGAAATAAATTCTACAGGTAAACCAGAGGTAAAAGTCTTTTCAGACTGGTCAAATTAAGAACAAGTGAAATTTTACACGAAGAAAGAATTTACTGTGCGTTGTTTCCGCAACCGAACACCCTAATTTCAAATAAGACGAAAAGTTGATCAGATAGAGTAGAGTCAAATAGGCAAAGTGAGAACCTATAAAAAAAATTGCGTCTTTTTAAACACGAGATTAAGTTAGGCAACAACCGGACGTTTTACGATTGGTGAATTGTTGTCCGAAGTTGGTTCTATCGGAAGCGATTTCCGTAATCGGACGTGTTTGTCCGAATATCTTCCGACGCACCGGAGAATACCTGGATATGATCAAAAAGAGGATCAAAATAGATAATATGAAAGAGGATGAAAAGACCTTCAAAGTTACATGCCTGGATTTTTGAGTTTCTTCAAAATCGCGCAAAACGGACACCGATCGGGTAGCTTTATCGGGCTGGAGGCCATAAAGCAAGAGCCATCATGGATGACAACTCATCCATTGACTTTTGGGCTCTTAGATGTCGACCAAGACCTTGAATGGTCAAGATTGCTTCTCCCAAAACCCTAGATCCAACGGCCGAATCATATCTCGAAGACTTTTTGTTAATACCCACCTTGTCCCTCCTTTCTTCTATAAATAGAGAGCCCTCTCCTCTCATTCTTCACACCAAAATTCGAAACCTAGAGAGAGGTTCTAGAGAGAGAAGCTGGAAAAATTCCGCCTTGCCCCGAGTAAGTTCTTCCGTCCTTAGCTTTTAGTTTCCGTAGTTCTTTCGATAGTTATAGTAGAACCGTTGTTTTGATCTAGGACGTTTGAGAATATATTCCTATACTTGTTTTTATGCCTCATTGCATTGAAAGATGCCCGACGAGGTAAAAACATAGTGGGGATAATTTTGAAATGGAATACGGTCAAAGTAACGAAGTTCTGGCGAAATTCCGCCAAATAGGGGTAGTAAGGGCAAAATGGTCTTTTTCACCTAAAATGCATGTTATGCTGCCAAATATTCATAAGTGTGTTGTTATTCTTATTAGAATACTTCGACGTCGAACATTGTCGAAATTCCATCGTTCCGCTGTTTTGCTTTTGTTTATTTGTTTTACGTAGACGTCAAAAAGTACCGTTTTTAGCCGGAAGAGCCGGATATATGCAACTAAGGTACGGATGTACCGTAACCCTAACTCTATGCTGCTTATATACTTTTGCGTTAGAGATACGTTCATAGGCGAGGTTACGTTGAGAATCGTCGGAGATACTTACTGACTTTACCCACGGATTATAGTATTGGTAATGTCGTTTGAGTTATTCCTAGCGCGAGGACACGTTAGTGGCGTGGCATCTGGATATGTGCAGAACTAGTCGAGAGAGACTTTACATACCGCTTTGTGCTTATGTTTCGTCCATGTTATTGATCATACATCTCTTTGTTTGCTTTTGTGATGATATCCGTATTGAAATGAATATCTCGTTGTACGTATATCTTGTTTTATTTGAGCATAAGGTTAATCGTTACCGAGATCCATATGTGGAATGGATCTCACCGTAGCATCGTGGTCCGGAGGACCGATGTTTGGCGATCGAGGCTAGCGGTTGGAGTAGGCCAAGACGTGTCTACATTATCTATCGTTTTCTTTAGTTTCTTTAACTTTTGAGAATTTTGGATGACCGTAATCGATACAATTACACTATGGTCCATATTTTGAATGAAATGTAAATTACTTACTCGCTCCAATGCTCTACTCTGACTACTCTGCTTGAAATATTTGGAAACGTTTTTAAAAAAAAATTCCGCCGTTTTCAAATGGGATGTTACAACTTGAGTAACCATATTTGTTACTTGAGTAATATCTAATATTACTTGAGTAACAATATTGGTTACTTGA
Organism: Acacia melanoxylon; assembly: GCA_019022615.1. Classification (NCBI taxonomy): domain Eukaryota; kingdom Viridiplantae; phylum Streptophyta; class Magnoliopsida; order Fabales; family Fabaceae; genus Acacia; species Acacia melanoxylon. Next base: position 126,584 of record JAFJYJ010000099.1, read on the forward strand.
GTAATTTCATGGGAATTCAAAATGGTAGCCACTAAAGCGAAATTACTTGAGTAACAAATATTGGTTACTTGAGTAATTTCGCGTAAGTTAAAAATGATTGTTCCATTAGCGACATTACTCGAGTAATTAATTAAACTTGCTCGAGTAACTATATTTGACAACCTCTGAACTTACCTTTGAAGTCGATATTACTTCGAGTAATACCAACTTATATTTTGCATTTTTGTCAACAATTAACAGTTTCATTACATGATAATTACTTGAGTAACTTAAAACAACTTACTCGAGTAATTATATTATCAACATAATTAATATTTACTGATTCAAAAACACAATTTCTTTTCAGCAAATGGCTTTAATCAACTAAGTCTTGTTATCATCAAAACTCTGAGAACCAACATTCTCCTCCTTTTTGATGATGACAACACTGGATAATTTTGAAACATGTTTGAAAAAGAAAAATTGAAATTAGTAAATCGAATATAGTACAAGAATGCAGAGAAATAAGAGTAAACATTAGTACAAAATATATATCAAGATATAAGTGATAAACATGTTAGTACTAACAGAATTATATAGACAAAAGTATCCAAAAATTTATAAGCCAAAACCAAAATGACATTGTTTCAAATCAACAGAGATATCAGAGACAGATCACTCTCCCCCTTTGTCATCATGAAAAGAGGGAGGAGGAAGGGAAGGCTCAAGGGAAGGAGCAGGAGGCTCAGAAGAGGTCTCAATGGATGGCCCAACGACATTAAGAGGCTCGGCGGCAAAAGTAGAAGGTGCAGACTCAGGAGGTACCTCAGGAGGAGCAGCAGAAATAGAGGGAGCAGATGAAGAGGCAGGAGGATGAGAATATAGCTGAATGCCCAAGGCATCTAGAGTCCTATCCATATGATAAATTTGGTCCCTAAGAGACTGAATTTCGTCCTGTAATTCTTCTTTCGATTCCTTTTGAGCAACAAAGCAAGCCTAAAAGCTTGCTGAAATATGTTTGATCAACTTCTCAAACTCAGCTCCGGTAGCTTTCACAGTGTTAGCAGTAATGTTTTGAAGGTTGTTCACGACACCAGTAACTTGATTTGCATTATCATATAGAAGAGTTATGGCGTCAGAAATACCTTTTGCAATAGCTGTTGCAACGGATTGCTCTACAATATGTTGAATAGAAGAGGTGGCAAAAGATGGAGCAGCAGTAGATGCACCAGCCTGAGATGATTGCCCCTCATCAGGAGCTTTAGACGAGGAAGGCTTGGAGGGACTTTCAACAGCTTTGTCATCCTTTTTCTGCTTCTTGCTAGAAACCTTAGTAAAAGAAATTCTCATACTTATCATATGCTTCTTGCCAAAATGCTGAGGGAAGACAACCTTGTCGTTTGATAAATACCGTGTATTGTTTATGTTCAAGATGTGAGATACTAGATTTGGATAGGGAATGCTGGCCTTTTTTTGATTGGGAGCTTGAGACATGAAAGTGAGCATCTCATTAACAATCCATTTCCCTAAATTTTTGGATTCTTTGGCAATAATAGAGGTAAATCGTTGATAATCATTCTGAACAAACTGAGTATAACTTTGGCCCTTCTGTACCATATTTCTACTGTAAAGATACTAGATCACCCTGAATGTGTCATACATCGCAATCGGTGTGAATTTCAATTTACCACCGTCATAGGGGACATCAGGAAGCATAATATGGTGACAATCAGATCTGAGAGCTTAAGTGGATAAACATCAGGAGCATCAACAACTCTAAGCATAACATGTACTTCAACAGCAAAAAACTCAATTACTTGACCCCAAATTTTAGTTAACAACACATCATCATCATCCTTATGAAACTTGGGCTTGAGAAACATATTGTGATAAAATAGTCTAACCACAGTTTCAGAGTAAGGAAGCCGAATACGAAGCAGAGGTGAGAGATTTAAATTGCATTCAGTTTTAAAGTGCTCCAAATCCAAATAAACAGTCGGAAAAAATAATCTATCTCCATAGTAGAAATCAAATGAACTTTGATCATCAATCAATAAAGAACTCTTATTCATACCAAATGAAGGCACCAAGGCATTTATGTTCTGAGATGCAGATGCACCTTTGGATCCTGCACCTGAAGTCTGTCTCTGAGAACCAGATGTTCGACAACTAGCTGAAGCCTGAGGCCTCTTGCTCCCTGAAGCTTGAGACTTGTGACTGACAGGTGGTTAAGGCATCTGGGGTCTACCCTCAAAGCACTTTGATCTCCTTTCTTCAATAGTGGCCTCAGAGTCACCAAATTCAGACAATGAAGGTGATGGAGACTTGCCTTTACCAGTAGGCAATGAATCATTCTGGAACCTTGTCACTGGTCTTAACTGTAATATCCTAAATTTTGGGCCCAGAGACTTGAGATTAATCCTGTAGCAGGCGGACGACTAGACCTTATTCAGGAAGTGTGATATTAAATTTGGAAATATTATATGGGATTCCTACGAGTACTTAGACTGAGAGTTCAAGAGTCATAGAAATTAAAGTGTCAGTGCAGAAGGGCATAAAAACACTTATACAGTGTTGATCAGTTAGTAAAAATGATATTTAGCTATGCCCTAAGGTATAAGATGATTAGCTATGCAAAAATGTGCCAAAATAAGTGTGCACATGACATTTCCTGGTCAGGTAAGGATTTATTGCGTTTTTTTTTTGAAGAGATAAGAATGAAAAGTCAGCTGTAATAATTACCTGAGGACATGTGTCACTGCGGGATTAAAAAGCAAAAAGTAAGTAATGATTAGAGGGGCAAAATAGTCAAATCCTTACCCCTTAAGCATTCAATTTCGTCCACCTAGGAGAGAGAAGGAAAAATCAGAATATTTTATCCATACTCAGGTCCAAACACAAAATGCGGGTCCAACAGGTGATTAACCGGTAGAAAGGGGACCGATAGGGACCGGTTAGGGGTTTCTTTTGGACTGAAGGAGACAAATGTGGGGCCATATTGGGAAGCCAAGATGGCGCCACATATGAGTAGGTAATCAGGGGAAAATATCTGAAAAGTTGAAGAAAAGTACAAAGGAAAGCACTCTGTTGACTAGCGGGGCCCAGTAAGGACCGGTAGAAGGAGACTCGACTGAATAAAGTGGAAAAGCCTGATAAAATGGAAGAGGGAAGATTTGGTGGGGCCCCATACGCGCCACCTAGCCCTTAAAATGATTAAAAAAAATTACTTGGAGGAAAAGAATAGCAAAATCAGTCCAAAAGTCAAAGTGTGGGTCCCACTTTCTGGATTAAAAGGAATAAATCAGATAAATTGAGAAAAATAAAATAAAAATCACGGAATCTGATTTGTGGGTCCAAGATGGCGCCACCTAGCCCTAGGAAACACCTAGAGAGCTTGGGGAAAAAGAAAAGAATAATAAAGAAGTTCTGGGCTAAAACTAGTAATTTTCATAAATTCGGGCCAAAGTAGGTAATTTTCTCCATTTGAAAGATAAAAATCTGAATGAAAGGAGGGGGAGGCGCCACATATCCAGACCCTAAGACTTCTGGATTTTCTTGTGAATTAGGTCAAAAAGCCAGATGAATTTTACTAATTACTGGACAAGATTTTACTCCAGTTATTTTGGACTGCTCAGTTACCTTTTTACCTTTATTAAAGGACATTTGCTCTCTCTCTCTCTCTCTCTCTCTTAACCAAGGAGCACAAAATTTTCAAAAGGAGGGAGAGGTCCAGGCAAGCTTCCATAACCAAGAACAAGTGACCAACCACTTAGATCATCAAACCGAACTTCTGATTCAGGTAAGCACCGAAAACCTGAACCTTTGAAACTTGAACTTGTGATTTTCGTTCAAGGGGTTAGGGTATGGTGTTGCAATCTGATTTTGGTGTTTTTGATGGTCTCAAAGTGTTCAAAACATGATTTTGTGTGGGGTTAAGCTATGGTTTAAGTTTCCAAACTCAAGAACGCCAAAAAAGATTAACAACAAGCTTGCTGCCAATTCTGGGTTTTCTGGGCAGCAAACTTTCAACTGGGTTTTTAAAATAGTAAATGAACTTCCATTGAGATGAAATTTTACATGCATAAATTACACATCCTAAGGTTCACCGTGATGTATAATTTTGTATTATTTGATTTTACCACTAAAAGATAAAAATTTGTAAAGTTGGTTTAGAAGACAACAGGATAATTCTGACTAGAGTGTGGAAAATGGGCTGCACTCCAAAAATATATGTACTTTTGATCTCTGGAATTATTTTTTCTGAAATATAGACATCCTAATGGTTCATATGGCATTGGTTTCATGTATATATGATATTTTGTGAATTTATTATAAATAATGGAAGTTGGGACAGACTCCCTGGATTTTTTAGAAAATTTATAAAGGGCTCAGTTTTAACTAAAAAAGTAAGGGTATTTTTGGAAAATGCTAAAATAAGGCCTTTTGGTGTTGTTTAAGGCTGAACCACACTTAAAGGAGTTAGTGGGCCCAATAAAATTGTAAGACGGTACAAACCCCACCAGGTAGTAACTTCTTTACTCAAGAACTTTTATGTGTTTGCTGTATGTTTGGTTGCCATGTATGTTTTGTGTTTGTACTTTTGCCAAATATGCATACAGAGCATGATGGAGTTGAGTCCCTAATGTTTGTGTTCCTAGTGCTGAGGATGCTGGTCCGGGGCCTGCCATATGTGGCGGCTCAACGGAGATGGTTTGTGATTCTGGTAATTTCAGGGCTATCCTAGTTCAGGCGGCTCGACGGTGCGAGGTTTGTGACTCCAGTAATTCCGGGGCTTGCCTTGAAAGGGCAGCCCGACGGTGCGTGGTAGTCGATTATGATGTATGTTTTTGGATGCATATGTGGTGTAATTGGCATTTTATTTGTGATTTACATTTCATGGTTGCATGCATACACTATACACATTTAGTACGTGAGTATTGACAGTTACTCTGGGGGCCATTACTGGACTCCAGACGCTTCTGCAGCCACAGGGGGACGTGCCTAACTTAGAAGGACCTTTTTAGAGAGGTAGAGCATTACTATGCAGATGAAGAATAGGGGATGCCCTATTATATTTTGTATTTATGTTTGGGATGACTGTATATATTTATGGTATTTATTTTGGATGACTGTACCCTTAACCCTTGGGGGACTTTTACTTTCTATTTAATTTACTTTTACCAATACAGTAGATCGTCCAAACCGATTAAATGCTCTGTTGTGCTCACTCTGATACATGTTAAATGGACTTAATAATTAAGGAGAGGTAACTAAGTAAAAGAATCCCTCTAACCCACCACCCGAAAGGGTGAGGTCGGTAGGAGTGTAACAATTGTGGTATCAGAGCATGGTTTGGACGGTACTGGTAAAAGGTAAACTAGAATGGTTAAGGGTACTGATATAATCTTGGGCAAATGGAGCAGAAAGGACATATACCTTAAGGAAGAGGTTTAAGCTCCGGGGAGTTAAAACTCCACAGATAGATAAGGACAGCACAAAATGTTGGTTCTACTGCTTACTTTAGGACCTTTGATATGGAAATCAAGGTCCAAATTAAATTCCCGCAACAAAATTGGAAAGAGGAGTAACTTAAATCTGATAAGAATTAAGTAAGAGAATAGGGAAGGAAGGAATTATAATAAAAAAAATACCAATCATTGTATCGAGAAACAGAGCAATAGAGATAAACCCCGAGGAGCAAGGTTTAGGCTTCGAAAGTTGAGACTTTGGTGATAGAGGAGGTAGCACAGAGTATGAGTTCTGTTGTTGACTTTGAAGCCTCTGATATGGAAATAAGGGATTGATTTCCCACAACAAAGGTGATACTAATTAAATTCCCTGTGGAGATGATACCTGATGTTTCTGGAGGCAAATAAGGTGTACTAAGGATCAGTACTTATGAAAGCTATTGATAACTAATAATATATGGTTTGTACTAGTATGAGTACCACAGAATAGATTGGCACCCGAAAGTTAAGTATGCTTAGGCAAGGAAAATATCGGGATGGGTGACCTCCTAGGTAGTATCATAGGAATATGAAATCCTTTGATTTGATATTTGAGTACTCTGAGGTATTACTTACCTTAGAGATGCTATGGGGATGTTAGATTGAGTAAGGATATGATTGAGACTAGGCTTGAATCTGATCTTAAGCAGAATTAATGCCTAGGTTAAATGTGATTAAGGTTGTATTAAGGTTCCAATACCTAAGAATAGGAACCTTGTGAATATTAATCGATACTGAATTATCAGAATGTTTGGGTATGATTGAGGATTAATAATTGACCTTGAAGTAATAGAATGATATTACATTATACCCCTGTGATATTGAGGATTTAGATGAAATTAGAACCTCGTGAATAGGATTGATGTTATTTGAATGTTTCGAGGTTTAGACTAGGAATTGTGAATCCTGATCCTAGTTTGTATTTTGGGTATGGTTGAGGTAATATGATTCCTTAGCCTAATTGATGTTGAGGTTCTAGGAATCGATTGTAAATATGACAATTATTGATTAGAGGTTAGTGCCTGAACGTTATCGACTATAAATTATGATGAACCTAAAATTTGGTAGGCATCCATAGGGATTGCTATCAACTTAAATGTGACCTAAGAACCTGATTTGATGATAAGAGATTCTTTAGGCATTTGATTGATCTGAATGCATGGGGGCACTAGAGTATAATACCCATGTGTATGAGGTATTTCGAGGTTACTAGCTGCTAGGGAATGATTTCAATATCATGATTATTCCCTTAGAAAGAATGATTGAAAGTAGAAACCTTGATTAATGCTGTGTCATCAGCATGTTATATGAGGTATGTCCGAGGATATTACCTATACGATATGGGGTACTTTGAGGTTGATAGTTTTTGTTTCAGCATAGGGAAAGATCTCGAATACAGAATATTCCCTAAGAGAGTGTGATTGAGAATTAGTTTCTCAATGGAACCGAATGATAGCTAGAACTTCGGTAGCCTCAGGTTATGGTCTTATGATTGGGACCGGTAGATATGATAAAGGCTAATAGATCTCCGAGATATGGGTTGAACACCCAACAAGAGAAAATTGGATCTGAGACTATGCCTAGAGCTGGGTTATTATTGAAAATTTGCAACGACCTCAAATGAGGCCTATATGATGAGATGTATGGTGTAACATCCCAAATTTTAGGATTTGAAATTGGAATATTATATAGAAATTAATTACGAAATTTTGGCTTAAAATAATTATGAGGATAGTTATTGAGAATTTAAGCTTATTTCACCCTTAATTTATTTTGGAAAAAAAAAATTCAAGTAAGGAATAATTTAGGCCTAGAAATTATAGAATTAATATTTCATGGACTAGAAATATTAATTTGGAAAGAAATATCCTTACATGGAAATTAAGAATTAACTTTTAGTATTTATCCAATATTTTCCATTGAATTGAATAAACAAAAGACCCAAGTTGAATACTCCAACCAATTAAATTACCAAGCCCATTTTATTTCCTTATTTTCAGCCCATGAATAATACCTAAAAGAGAAACCACACCATTTTAATCCAAATACATTAGCCAAACTAATGCTTTCATATCAGCCTATTCCATAGTTCAGTCCTGCAGCCCAACACGTGAGAAAAGAGGAGATCAAAAATCATTACATATGCTATAAGGCTCAGCCCATATATCGTTTCAACTAGAATTAACCATTGGACTTGCACAGTATCAGTTCTTCAACACTTTCCGCCAAAACACGAAGCCATAGGGAAAATTGTCAGAAAAAGATTTCAACCATGCTTCCACCGTCTGCACTTTCGGCGATTAACTAAACACGCAAACAGAAATGCCTTGCTTCTCGAGACCCACAACTTTATCCTCCAGTCCATCACTTTTCTCGGACCAACGTTTCTTCACCTCAGACTGGACCCTTAACCTGCTATATAATCTCTTCTTCTCTGATCTCCTTCCATTCACGTTAGTTCCACAGAAAAACAAGAAACTGAGCTGAGTCCAAGAGTGAGAGAAAGACTGAGAGGAAACGAAGGAAAGGAGAGAGTGTGTGTGAATGAGAGTTTAAACACTCACTGCTCTGTTTTTAAGCCCAAGGAACAGAGTGTGTCCGATTGGACCGATTGGAGGTGGTGGCTGGAAGTGAGAGAGAAGCATCCAGAGTTAGATTAAGCCCAAGCAACGTAAGTCTCTGTTTGTTAGATAGTGTGTGTGTGTGTGTGTGTGTGTGTATATATATATGAACGCTATATATATATAAAGAAGGAAGCAAAAACCTTGTGAACTTATTGTTTTTACATCGCTGCTGTTTTTAGAGGACCCAACGTTGCTGTCATGTGCTAAGTATGTATATATATGAAGAACAAAAACGTTAAACATGGAAGAGACAGAAAAGAAATTAAATGGACTTGAAAATATTTATAAAAGAGGATGGGGTTGTTGTTGTTGTTATATATATATATTAATAAAATGTATTTTTATGTTGATAATATTTATTTAAACTCCTCATTTAAAATGTAATTTTTATGTTGTTAACATTTATTTAAACTCCTAATTTAAAGAGTTAAGATAGCCTCCGATAGTTTAAATTTAATTGTGGAGAAATAATAATAATTAGTAACAACAACAATAATAATATTATTGTTATTATTAGAAAAGGAAATAAGTGATAGATTAAAAGGGAATAAATAATAAATAATAAATGGATTTATTAATTCATAGAAAAGGGGTATTATTAATTAGTAATAAATAGAAAGAGAATTAATAGTTACTAAGGTCTTACTGAAATTTATTACTAAAAATTTGTATATTTTTTATTTTATAAAATTATAAGTTATAATTTTATGTAGAGTTTTAGAAGAGTTATTAATGGTTAGTAAATTGGTTGTGGTAGATTGATTTTTGGCGTGTGTTTGAGCTCTTGGATTAGGAAAAAAGTGTGATAATAGTTAGCTTCAATGGATAGTAACCATTTTCCACTTGTTATGTGTGTTGATATGTTGTTTGTGAGTATTTTGTGAAATAATTATGAATGCTTTAATAGACATTTCCTTGTGGAACCTTATGATTTGAATTGTGAAATATATGCATATATTTATTTTCGTATAAGAATTGAGAATTGAGATATTATGATATGGTTATGAGAATTATTTAAATAAGATGATATGAATGTGAAAATCTTGGAAAAAACTCCTGTTGAGTTATTTATTATGATAATTATGGAAAGGGTTGAATTGGGAAGAAATGGACTAGTTATTACACCATGTGGTGAGGCCTCCACTGGTGCACGATGGTTGACTTTCTATTGTCCCACTTGCTCAATGAGGGACTGCCCACTAGTTCAATGAGGGCTTACGACACCCCACTAGTGCAATGAGGGGAAAAAACCTATGGTCTGGGACATGTGCTCTGAAGATTTTGGCCGGTCCTCATCACATGACCAGTGAACTTTTGAGTAACCAGTAGCATGGATGTAACTTAGCCCATGGGTCTAGTCGGAGGAAATAAGGCGGTTCAGTTGGATTGGTGAGAGACAATCTTGGGAATTGTGTTAATGAAAAATTGTAATACCTATTTATGATACATAATTTTGTGATGTGGATATTGGTGAATTATATTTTTAATATTTTGTTATATAAATTGTTCCACTTGGCACCTCACTAGCACGTATTAGTATTCGTAATAAGTTGGATTTATGGTTACCACACTTTTCATGTGATAGTTCTCGTGTGGGACCATCAGGGAAGACCTCAGAAGCTTAGGCTACTTCTATTAAGAGTAGTGCTTCTGTCTTTTTGGTTTATGTTGGATGATTGTATATTGCCACGTTAGGGCTCATTCTGCATACTCTGGTTTATTTGGATACTTTGTTAAATGTCGAAGCATTATTAAGTTATTAATCAAACTGTTATATAGTTATTAAGTTAATTAAAATGGGGGTCGTTATATATGGCCATGAGGTGCTCCAGTGCTTTGTGTAATTCAATTATGATATGAATATACAGTGGGTAAGGAGACCTACTAGGTTGATACGATTTTGGGTTATTAAATTTGATGTGTTCAATGAGAAGCCTTAAGTCCTGTGAGATTGAGATGCCTATAGGCTGGTAGAAACCTACAGATACTAAACTATGAATACTAGGTATAGTGCCGAAGAGATTGTAAGCTTGAAAGATACAGGCATAATTTCTGGAATGATCATGGACTAAGTATCCTATGGATGGCTTGAGTAGCCAAGGATATAGAGCCTGAGATGTAAATGGAGTTGATGACCTTCTATATCAGTTGTCTGATTCCTGGTATGCATGAAAATTGAATTTTGAACTTACCAACGCACCTGCTATGTTTGTGAAATTTTGAAATTGAATTTTCTGAACTAATTTTTAAATGAAATATTTTCAGTAGAATTTGAAACCAGTTTGAAATGGTTGTTTTGAACTATGTTGTCTCATAGATAGGATCCTTATGGAACCCAGATTAGAAATCAAATTGTGAATCATATTGTGGTGAGAGCAGTACGAAACTGGAAGAGGCCATAAATTGTTGTAGACATACTCAGTTTGCTGGATCTTGCCAAATGTTTTTTAAAATGTTTTTTTAAAATGTTTTTGAAATCACTGGCCATTGTTGAAAATTCTTTTGAGGCGATTAGTTTTGAGAAGCTAATAATCGCACCAGTAGTGTATGCACCCAATCTGAGTAGTTTCGCCTTGTAGGGGCGTGTTTTTACCTTGTCTAACCGGCACCCATGCAGCGTTTGGAGAAGGGCTCTTGGATGATGGTCCTTTGTCCCGAGTATGGGATTTTGGTGGGTGGCCCATTATTATATGTGCCAGTGCAGACACTGGATCCCACGAAGGGACGGAAACTCTCTCACATTGGCCGACAGGTGCGTTGCCACTTCAGTGGTTTGTGTATGAAAGGATTGGGATATGCCGCTGTACCGAAAGGTTGAAGTGGTGCCGAGAGCTTTCGATTGTTGAATTTTGAAATGAATAATCCCGCTCATTAATGTGTGCCGGTAGTCAATGTTTTTTGAAAATAATCTGGCAATAAATTGTTTTCACGAAAATTTGAGCTGGCAGCGATTGAATTAAAAAATTTGATAGCACTATTCCTTTTTGTATAGTGCAGATTGTGAAATGTACTGCGACCACAGAGATTTTCAAATATGTGAAAAATTGAAATGTTGAATATGAGACAACATAGTAAGCGGTGACATGACTGTCGTCGTCATTGTTTTGAAATAAAAAGCGGTGTAGTTAGTTATTATGATACTGGAACCGAAACTGATTGAATGGTCCACAAATCTGAACTGAGTAAATCAGAAAGTATTTGCTAGTTATTGTGCTAAGCAAGAGGAAAATGATTTGAGAGCTTAGAATTGAAGAAGCTCAGACAGAGTTGATGAGCAGAAGCTCGAGGCAGTAAGACCCGATGTGCAAGTTTGCATGGGGCAATGTCCCTGGAATGTAAGACCTATGATGCTTAGCACTATGTGGAATCCTTATTGGCCTGGTGACTTTAGGCTAATGTGACCATAATGCATCTTGAGGCTGATAAAATATACGATCTATACCAGATGGTAGATAAGATGCTTAAGGCTTGAGAGTGATCCCCTGGGCGGTAAGGCTAGAGAATCCAGTGTTATGATAATAGAATGAGCCAAAGGCCAATATGTGATAAGCCGAGAGGTAAAGTGAGAAAGACAGTGAGGCCTGCATAACTAAGTGCTCAGAAAAATGGACCAGTGGGTCCTGTATGGTTGAATACTACACTTGGGTACAAGATGAATAAGAATGATATAAAAGCATATTGTGTGCCTAGTAAGTATACAAATTACTCCTTATGAGGCCTTATATGGGAGAAAGTGTAGATCTCCTATCTGTCAGACAAAGTTTTCTGAAAGGAAACTATTCGGACCAGAGATTAGTGATGAGACTTCCGAACAGATAAATTTGATCCGAAAGAGGATCCTCGCAACAGCACAAAGGAGATGAAAGAGTTGTGCTGATAAAAGAAGGGGGCCTCTAGATTTCATGTGAGTGATTATGTATTTCTCAAAATATATCCTATCACTGGAATTGAAGAGCCATAAAGTGGAGAAAACTAAGTTTTCGATATATTGGTCTCTTCAAGATACTAACTATACAAGGACTAGTGGCATATCAATTAGCATTGCCATCGAATTTCAATAAGTTACATGACGTCTTTCATGTTTCTCAACTAAAGAAGTATCAACCAGACCTAGAACATATCTTGGAATACGAGGATGTGAATGTTCAAGACAATTATACTTTCTTAGTTGAACCGGGACAGATCATTGATCATCAAGAAAAGCAGCTTCAGCGGAAAAGTATTTTGTCTGTTAAAGTAGTCTGGAAGGGATTGTCTTCTAGGGAAGCGATGTGGGAAAGAGTAAAAGATATGAAGAATCGCTACCTTGATTTTATGTTCCGGAATATGGTCAATAGTCAAATTTCGACGACGAAATATATTTTACAGAGGAAGAAATGTAATATCCTGAATTTTGGGCCCAAAGACTTGAGATTAAGCCTGTAGCAGGCGGACGACTAGACCCTATTCAGGAAGTGTGATATTAAATTTGGAAATATTATATAGGATTCCTACGAGTACTTGGACCGAGAGTTCAAGAGTCATAGAAATTAAAGTGTTAGTGCAGAAGGGGCATAAAAACACTTATACAGTGTTGATCAGTTAGTAAAAATGATATTTTGCTATGCCCTAAGGTATGGGATGATTAGCTATGCAAAAATGTGCCAAAATAAGTGTGCACATGACATTTCCTGGTCAGGTAAGAATTTTTTGCGTTTTTTTTAAGAGATAAGTGTTGGTTATGATTAGTTTTGATGATGTCTTATATAGATGCCATTATTAAGAGCAAAAAGCTTGCATAATATATTTATCTTTTACTTTGACTAACTACTATATTTAATGTAGATTAGTTCAAATTGAATTGTGGAGAATGTCAAGGAAGCAAGAAGTTATCAAAGGATTTTGGGAATGATCAAGAGAAGAGAAGAAAGAAAGAGTTGATTTGTGAGAAGAGAAGAAAGAAAGAGTGGAATTATGGAGAATGATCAAGAGAAGAAGAAAGAAAGGAAGAACTTGCTAAATGGAATGATAATATCATTATTCAAGTTCCTTGATTGATACTAGAAGTCTCCATGATCAAATGGAAGTTGGAATGGTTCAATTCAGAGTTAAATTAAGCTACAATTGCGTTCCTGAAGTCATTCTCGAGTATGACAATGTAATTCTCGAGAATGGTACTGTTCATGTGAAAACTGTAAGTCATTCTCGAGTACAAAACATCAATTCTCAAGAATGGTCGTGTTTCAGCTACTCTGTTCAGCTCTGTTTCACGTTTCACTCGGGCAAGGTCTAGTAATTCGATGATATCTCCTAAACCAAATATTGGATTGAGGTTAAACTAGTGGCATATTAAACTAGACTCCCAATGCGTCATGTTTATATAAAATTAAAGTCCAAAGGAGTCCATATGAAGGAGCTATGAGTTTTTCAAGTTACCATAACAATCAACGTCACAGTCCAGACCCACCTTTGGTATTTTGAGTGTATCTCACAAACGGAAAATCCAAATGAGCTGAAACCGGTGCCATTTGAAACTAGACTCAAATACCTTTTAAAAAAAACATTAATATCACAAAAAAAAGATCAATTGAAGGAGATATGATGTTTTGAAGTTGACGATCATTTTAGGATATTACAAAAATGCTGGTCAAGAACAACCTCCATTCATCTGATGATAACGGACGAAATACAATGAGTTTGGAGCTGATTCTTCTTGCATGGAAAGAAGGCTTTAAAGAGTTTAAGTATTTGAATCAAGATTAACTCACTTTCATTTCCATGTGAAATTTATTCTCGAGTATATGTCCATGATTCTCAAGAATCAGCGTGATTGTTTCAATACCAATTCTCGATCAGATCAATTCTCGAGAATGCTACATAATTCTCGAGAATGAGCGTGTCTATCCTATTTTCTGTAATCAATCTTGATCAAAGCAATTCTCGAGAATGGCTAGATGATTCTCGAGAATGCATGGGTAACATTCACTGATCCATATGCTCTCAAGTAAATTGCACTCTTCTGATTCTCAAAAATATGAACATGATTCTTGAGTATAGTTACGTCAATTCTTTCGATTGTCTCTCTGGTCATAGGATTCTCGAGAATGACTGAAGCAATTTTCGAGAATGAATTCTTCTCAGTTCTGTGATTTTCCAGTGTCGCTAATCGATTTCATAAAATCAATGGGTCATTATGTATTATCTATTAATCATATCTGAACTTATTTATATCATGTTTAATCATCTTTTTGATTGAGTTTCAGTTGATTAATCATGTTAATCTAAGTGTTTGAACGAAAGGCAATCAGACGTGGCAGACTCATTAAATGCTCGTTTAGAAAAGCAGAGCTACAATCGGAATAAGATTTTCATTGCAGTCGAAGACATTATTTCGAGGAATACCTATTCTAGCTATTACTCAGAATCACTCTCTGCACAAGTACATTTTACGGCGAAGCATTTATGAAGCAACGGTTGATTAACTTCAACGGAAATCATTTGTGCCTAACGGAAATACAAAGAGACACAACGGCTAGTTTACAAAGCTTCTCAACGGTCATTAAGGACGATCAACTATAAAAGGAGAAGGATTCAAAATGGACAGGAATACGAGCTTGCACTGTCGAAATGCCGATATTCTGAATCCAACACTTATCTCATATACTCTCTGTTTCACAATGTTTATATAGTTTTCAGTAGAGAGTGTAATAATCGATTATGTACCTCAGTGATTATTATTCATCTCTTTGTGAGAGAGTCTAAACACTTATTTGATTATCTGTTTGAATGACTGACTATTGCTTTATAAAGTATTTCTGTCATACGAATTGATTTCAGTAAGTTGCGAAAAGATTTTCAAAGTTCCCAAAGTTTTATCAGACACCCAATTCACCCCCCTTTTGGGTGATAGCTTGGTCTAACAATAAGAATGAAAATTCAGCTGTAATAATTACTTGAGGACACGTGTCACTACAGGATTAAAAAGCAAAAAGTAAGTAATGATTATAAGGGCAAAACAGTCAAACCCTTACCCCTTAAGCATTCAATTTCGTCCACCTAGGAGAGAGAAGGAAAAATCAGATGATTTTATCCATACTGAGGCCCAAACACAAAATGTGGGTCCCACAGGTGATTAATCGGTAGAAAGGGGACCGATAAGGACCGGGTTAGGGGTTTCTTTTAGACTGAAGGAGACAAATGTGGGGCCATATTGGGAAGCCAAGATGGCGCCACATATGAGTAGGTAATCAGGGGAAAATATCTAAAAAGTTGAAGAAAAGTACAAAGGAAAGCACCATGTTGACTAGCGAGGCCCAAAAGGACCTAGAAGGAGATCGGATGAATAAAGTGGAAAAGCCTGATAAAATGGATGAGGGAAGATTTGGTGGGGCAATTTATGCGACACCTAGCCCTTAAAATGATTAAAAAAATACTTAGAGGAAAAGAATAGCAAAATCAGTCCAAAAGTCGAAGTGTGGCTCCCACTTTCTGGATAAAAAGGAATAAATCAGATAAATTGAGAAAAATTAAATAAAAATCAAGGAATCTGATTTGTGGGTCAAAGATGGTGCCACCTAGGCCTAGAAACCACCTAGAGAGCTTGGGGAAAAAGAAAAGAATAATAAAGAAGTTCCGGGCCAAAACTGGTAATTTTCATAAATTTCGGGCCAAAGTAGGTAATTTTCTCCATTTGAAAGATAAAAATCTGAATGAAAGGAGGGGGAGGTGCCACATGTCCAGACCCTAGAGACTTCTGGATTTTCTTGGGAATTAAGTTTAAAAGCCAAATGAATTTTACTAATTACTGGACATGATTTTACTCTAGTTATTTTGGACTGCTCAGTTACCTTTTTACCTTTATTAAAGGACATTTGCTCTCTCTCTCTCTCTCTCTCTCTCTCTCAACCAAGGAGCACGAAATTTTCAGAAGGAGGTAGAGGTCCAGGCAAGCTTCCATAACCAAGAACAAGTGTCCAACCACTTAGATCATCAAACCAAACTTCCGATTCAGGTAAGCACCGAAAACCCGAACCATTGAAACTTGAACTTGTGATTTTCGTTCAAGGGGTTAGGGCATGGTGTTTCAATATGATTTTGGTGTTTTTGATGGTCTCAAAGTGTTCAAAACATTATTTTTGTGTGGGGTTAAGCTATGGTTTAAGTTTTCATACTCAAGAACACCGAAAAACCTTAACAACAAGCTTGCTGCCAATTCTAGGTTTTCTGAGCAGCGAACTTTCAACTGGGTTTTAAAAATAGTAAATGAACTTGGATTGTGCTGAAATTTTATAGGCATAAATTAAACATCCTAAGGTTCACCGTGATGTATAATGTTGTATTTTTTGGATTTTTTCACTAAAATATAAAAATTGGTAAAGTTGGTTTAAAAGACAACAGGATAATTCTGACCAGGGTGTGGAAAATGGGCTACATGCCAAAAATATATGTACTTTTGATATCTGGAATTATTTTTCCTGAAATATAAACATCCTAATGGTTCATATGGTGCTGGTTTCATGTATATATGATATTTTTAAAATTTATTATAAATCATAGAAGTTGGGACACACTCACTGGAGTTTCTAGAAAATTTATAAAGGGCTCGGTTTTAACTAAAAAAGTAAGGGTATTTTTGGAAAATGCTAAAATAAGACCTTTTGGTGTTGTTTAGGGTTGAACCATACTTAAAGGAGCTAGTGGACCCAATAAAATTGTAAGACGGTACAAACCCCACCAGGTAGTAACTTCTTTACTCAAGTACTTTTATGTGTTTGATGTATGTTTGGTTGCCATATATGTTTTGTGTTTGTACGTTTGCCAAATATGCATACAAAGCATGATGGAGTTGAGTCCCTAATGTTTGTGTTCCTAGCACTGAGGATGCCGGTCCAGGGCCTGCCATATGTGGCGGATCAACGGAGACAGTTTGTGATTCCGGTAATTCCGGGGCTGTCCTGGTTCAGGCGGCTCGAAGGTGCGAGGTTTGTAACTCCGGTAATTTTGGGGCTTGCCTTGATAGGGCAGCCTGATGGTGCGTGGTAGTCGATTATGATGCATGTTTTTGGATGCATATGTGGTGTAATTGGCATTTTATTTATGATTTACATATCATGGTTGCTTGCATACACTATACACATTTAGTATGTGAGTATTGACAGTTACTCTGGGGGCCATTACTGAACTCCAGACACTTTTACAGCCACAGGGGGACGTGCCTGACTTAGAAGGACCTTTTTGGAGAGGTAGAGCATTACTATGCAGATGAAGAATAGGGGATGCCCTATTATATTTTCTATTTATGTTTGGGATGACTGTATATATTTATGGTATTTATTTTGGATGACTGTACCCTTAACCCTTGAGGGACTTTTACTTTCTGTTTAATTTACTTTTACCAGTACAGTAGATCATCCAAACCGGTTAAATACTCTGTTGTGCTCACTCTGATACATGTTAAATGGACTTAATAATTAAGGAGAGGTAACTAAGTAAAGGAATCCCTCTAACCCGCCACCCAAAAGGGCGAGGCCGGTAGGGGTGTAACATTAACGGCTCTTGAATCACAACACCCTTTGCTTTGGATTTATATAAACCCTTAGCCTTAATAGGAGTCTTGGGCTTCTCCTGAGGTTGTTCTTTTGATTTTTCTTGAAACTGAACCTTTGGCCGACAATAAGATGAATGGTCTCTTGGTGAGAGGGCGATCTGGAGATTCTGAGGGAGATTGATCACCAGGTCCACCAAAAGAAGTTTTTGTTCGAACCATTCAAGACAAAGAGGAAGATTTTGGAATAAGATTTGAAAATAAATTATGAGACTGTCGAAATGAGTAACGGTGGAGAGTGAGACGAAGTGAGAGGGAAATGAGGGAAATTTCTGGAGGAAAAAGAAACAATAGAGGTCAAAAAACAGAATCGAGAAGACTGAGAGACAAATCAAAATGGAAAGTTGAAGAAAGATGGCAGATTGAAAAGTTAGAGAGATGGGGGCATGACACAGACGAAAGAGTGAAAAATGAAGAGCCCAACTGACATGAAACGACGCTTATGAAACAAGGAAAAATGATTAATATTTTTTTTAAAATGTCGACGTTACTTAGTTAAATTGCTTGTCTACCCGGGTAATTTTGAACACAGAGGAGTTCCCACAATAACACAATCATTGTTTCATTTTAAAAGGAGATATGCCTGATATTACTCGGGTAACAAACTTGTTTACCCGGGTAATTTTGCAATTGCAGTTTCTTTCAGATAATGGTAAGCCCAACATTACTCGGGTAACAAGATTATCTACCCAGGTAATTTTTCAAATGCGATGATTTTTAAAAAGTAGGCAAGCCTGACATTACTCAGGTAACTTATCAAGTTACTTGGGTAAGGTTTAAATTCAACTTTAGATTCAACAGAGAAACTTACGGAATTACTTGGAATCATTTGATCAATAAGAATTAGGAATAAGAAATTGCTAACATTACCTCTTCTCATCAATTGAGTTCCTTATATTTGAATATTTGGCTTTTGAAGAAAAGATTGGAGAATCTGATAGCGATCCGCCTCTTGATGTAGAGAGAGCGTTACTCGGGTAATAAATAAATTACTCAAGTAATTCTTACTCGACAATACTTGGCATCAAATAGCTATGAACGAGGACACTTTTTACGAATCTTACTCAAGTAATATTTGACTTTACTCGAGAAATTTCTTCAAACTTAGGCTTTTCCTCGACATTACTCGCGGGTAATGCTTCTATTACTCAAGTAATGTGATCTGAAACACTCAATAACTAAGTTAAAATAGGATATTACTTGGGTAACCAAAAATAACTGCTCGAGTAATATGATCTAAAATACACTAATCGACCATATTGAAGTGCAATATTACTCCGGTAGCGAGATACGTTACTTGAGTAGCTTTAGCTTCAACGTTTTCCTTCGATATTACTTGTGAGTAATTATTAAATTACTCGGGTAAAATGGATTTTCTTTAGAAACATAGAGGCTTTTTCATGATGTTACTCGGGCAACAGGAATATATTACTCAAGTAACTTATGCCTATGTTAACATCTATTTTTGGACGCACGAACAGAGCATCCTGCAAATAATAAATCTAGAAGCTCTGATGCTTAAGTCAGTAATCATAATTCAATTAAATCTTATAAATAACTAGTACGGATGATTGCTCATAGTTCATTGGGATTTACTATGCCTAATTCTCTTCGAATGAAAGTGAACTGTTCTTTGGCTAAGGGCTTCGTGAAAATATCTGCAAGTTACAAATGTGTAGGGATGAACATCACCTTGACATCTTTTCTTTGCACGTGATCTCGGATGAAATGATGTCTCACATCAATATGCTTGGTCCTTGTATGTTGAACAGGATTTTTTCGCCAAGCTTATTGTGCTAGTGTTGTCATAAAGAATTGGAATCTCCTTTAGGTTGATTCCTAAGTCAAAGAGTTGTTGTTTGAGCCATAGGATTTGAGCACAACAACTTGATGCAGTGATATATTCAGCTTCAGTCGATGATATAGAAACAGCCGTCTGCTTCTTACTGAACCAAGAAACAAGTGATCTGCCCAGAAATTGGCATTGACCAACTGTACTCTTTCTATCGGTCTTGTAGCCTGTATGATCTGAGTTTGAATATGCCACCAAAAATTCTTGTTGACCTTTTGGGAACCATAGTCCAAGCTCCTTTATGTCAGCAAGATATCGAAAAATTCTCTTCACATGCTCAGCATGTAATTCCTTTGGAGCAACTTGAAATCTTGCGCACATACCCACACTAAATTGAATATCGGGTCTACTTGCAGTCAAGTATAGCAATGATCCGATCATCCCTTTATACTTGGTTATGTTGAAGTCCTTGCCTTGTTTATCAGCATCCAGAAAGGTGGTTGAGCTCATTGGAGTGTCAGCTCCATTGCAATGTTCAAGCTCAAACTTCTTGAGCAAATCAAGGAGATACTTCGCTTGTGAGATGAAAATCTCATTCTTCCGTTGTTTGATTTGCAAGCCGAGGAAATAATTAAGCTCCGATGAGCATGATTTATGCCATGTTTTCCCTGTGTTTTATGACTAAATTGTATGGAGAATATGATCTTAACTACATTTAATCCGAGCAAAAAGGCATTTATTCATTGTACAGGGAACTTAAGGGTGAATTCTGTTTACATCCTAAACATGTGCTAAGAAAGAGCAAGTTTTGAGGTTTTATGAGAAAGTCACATAACATAGCCGATGTTGTGCTATAGAATTAGGACAGATTTATCGAAGTGCAATACAATGCATCCTGAAGCTATAGCATAGTAAGTGACGCAGTGCTATGCGGCATATATCCTGATCTTTTGTCAAGATTGTTTCAAGAAGTATAGTGTAGGTCGATGAATTATAATTTGGTTATAATTCATTCCAATTGTTTCATATATTGTTTCATTCCAATTGTTTCAAAATTATAACGGTTAGATTGATGACGTATTGAAATAGAAGATGCGAAGGATCAGAACTAAAAGATTTGAGGAATCCCATAGGATCAGCAGAATCAATCTACTGAGATTAGAGAGAAAGATACGATCGGACCTCAACAAATTAGGAAAAGCCCAGATTGTTGAACGTACACTGCAAGTAGACCAGACTATATAAGGAAACAACAGCCAACCCTAAAAGGGAGTCGGAAGTCGTCGAGAGAAAGGAGTCAAATCATACATGGCTAGACTCGAAAGAAGAGTGAGAGAAGTCACAAAGCACGAGAACCCTAAGAGAACCCAGCATCCTTCCTTCTAGTGAGACGGAGTGAAGAAGATGTGGAGTTGTGATGTGACAGGGCTTCTTCCATGCCGTCAGAACATCCATCAAGCTTCTGTTTCTTGTTTCTTTATTTTAATTCCAGTCAATCTTTTGTCATGGGCTATTATGTAATACTCTGTTTTGTGATTCCCTCGTCAGTCATAAACTAACTTCCTGAGGCTGAATGAGGATGATTTTCTAAGTATAGATGAACCCAGTTGCTAGTTCTTAATTTAATATATTCGGTTGCTTATCAATGATTCAATTTTTTGTCGATTAACGAGAGCTAGGGACTAGATCAGTGGCCTCGGCTTACTGAGAGGGAGTCGGGGTTAGACATCTAAGAAGCAGTGATTGCTAGGCAGGCTGGTGCAAGGGTTGACCTATTATTCTAGACTTCAGGAATGGGTCTATTGCTCATAACCATAACACCTTGATTTGTATTGATAATCCAGCTAGAAAAATCGCCATAGACATATGGGAGAAGTACAGACTAGGATTGTATGTATCGGGCGCGAGAGCTTTGGTAGATTAGCATGGTGTGGTTAACTAAATAACTTTGCATAGGGTGTTCATGTTGTAGCATTTGCGAGAGCTGTACAGTATGAATGCTATAGCATTGCGTATAGGCAGCTGGGGGAATGATATGCTTAGAAAGGATTCCATGTTCAGTCTATCTCTTTACTAATATCTTCTTACGATTACGATCATTTAGTTATTTACTGTTTATTAGTATAGCTGTCAAACCTCTCAAACCAATCAAAGCTATTTTCTTTTTAAGCACAACCAATTCGCAATAAGGTGTCATCATTTGATATCCCAGACTCTGTGGGACAATATTCTACTTACTCTTTATTACTTGTTTGACCGGTTCACTTGCCATCAAGGAAATCGACCCAACAAGCTTACCCATCATTGACATTTCAAATTCACCTTGCATTTTCTTTGAAAATTCCTCACACAAAATGTCATTAGTAGCACCGAAGATTATGTCATCAACATAAATTTGCACAATTAAAATCTCATTACGTTTATTACTCTTTATGAAGAGAGTTGTATCTACTTTTCCTCTGACAAACCTTGATCAAGAAGAAACTTACTTAACCGCTCATACCAAGCTCTAGGAGCTTGCTTAAGACCATATAAGGCTTTCTTGAGACGGTAAACATGATCTGCATGATGATCATTTTCAAAGCTAGGAGGTTCTTCAACGTAAACTTCCTCCTGAATAAAAGCATTTAGAAAAGCACTCTTAACATCCATTTGATAGAGTTTAAATCCCTTGATACAAGCAAAGGCTAAGAGTATTCGTATAGCTTCCAATCTAGCCACTGGAGCATACATTTCCTCATAATCAATACCTTCTTCTTGTTTATAGCCTTTGGCAACCAATCTAGCCTTGTTACGGACTATGATTGCAGATTCATCATGTTTGTTTTTGAATACCCATTTAGTACCAATGACCGGATGGTCTTTAGGCCTAGGTACCAAGTCTCAAACTTGACTTCTATCAATTTGATGTAATTCCTCTTGCATTGTAATTACCCAATCATTGTCTGAAAGGGCTTCGTCAATCTTAGAGGGCTCAATCTCAGATATGAAGGCAGAAAATGTAACCTCATTCAAGGTACTTTTTCTGGTCCTCACACCTTGATTTACATCACCTATCACTTGGTCCAAAAGATGATTCCTAGTGAAATTCCAAGCTTTAGGTTGAGATTGATCAGGATTTTCACAAGAATTTTGAGGATCACTTTCAAAAATATCTTCAGATTTTTCAAGAGAGGTAGGAGTAGTTTTTGAAAAGAATGGATTTTTATAAATAGGTTCCTCATCATCATCCAGAGGTTTATCCGACTTGGATTCACAAAACACAACATGGATTGACTCTTCTACTGATCGAGTACGTTTATTAAAAATCCTGTAGGCCTTACTCCTATTAGAGTATCTGAGAAATATACCTTCATCGGATTTGGGATTAAAGTTCCCAAATTATCCTTAACATTGTTGTGAACGAAGCATTTGCATCCAAAGATGTGTAGGTGTGCCAAATTTGGTTTCCTTCCTTTATATAGCTCGTATGGAGTCTTGTTGATCTTCTTTCACAGATAGGCTCGGTTTGAGACATAGCAGGCTGTGCTCATTGCGTCTGCCCAGAAGACTTGAGAAGTCTTGTTTTCGTTCAGCATTGCACGAGCCATTTCGGTGAGCACTCAATTCTTTCTTTCAACCACACCATTCTGTTGTGGTGTCCTTGGAGTCGAGAAGTTGTGGTCAATACCATGAGCATCACAAAACTCCCCGAAAGCATGATTCTCAAATTCTCCTCTGTGATCAGTCTAAATACCTGAAATGCACACACCTGTCTCGTTTTGCAACTTCTTGGCAAACATGACAAATAGATCAAATGTTTCATCTTTGGAAGATAGAAATATAGTCCATGTAAAACGAGAGAAATCATCGACAATTACTAGAGTATACAGATTGCCACCAAGGCTCTTAACTCTTGCCGGTCTAACTAGATCCATATGGAGTAGTTGAAGAGGTCTACTAGTCGAGATTTCAAGCTTGTTTTTGAAAGATGATTTAGTTTGTTTACCTCTTTGACAAGCATCACAAATCATGCCATTTTTAAAATGTAATTTAGGTAAACCAAGAACTAAATCTTTTCTTAACAACTTATCCAATTGAAGCATGTTCACATGAGCCAAACGCTTATGCCATAGCCAACTTTCATCCAAGTTGCTAACAAA
The DNA here is from genome assembly GCA_019022615.1 of Acacia melanoxylon. Lineage (NCBI taxonomy): Eukaryota > Viridiplantae > Streptophyta > Magnoliopsida > Fabales > Fabaceae > Acacia > Acacia melanoxylon. The sequence continues at coordinate 150,211 of JAFJYJ010000099.1, forward strand.
ACATTTTTCTAAATTGACTTTCAGTAATTCTAAGGTATAGCAGTTACCTTCTCTTGGTGCCTTAAATAAAGTTTTAAGGTTACCTTTGTCAATTGGAAGATCATCTTTGTTCACGATGAGACATTCTTCTGAATCGAAATTGATCCAATTGTTCTTGTCTGCACTTTGGCTCATGCTTAGGAGACTATGACAAAGTCCTTCCACGTAATAAACATCTTTAATCAGGGGTCTTTCTTTTTCGCCAATTTCACCAATTCCAGCGATTTTTGCAGTTTGGTTTCCCCCAAAGGTTACTTTGCCACCATCCTTAGCTTTCATTGCCACGAACTTGGATTAATCCCTCATCATGTGTATGGAGCACTCACTATCAATGTACCACTTGTTGATCTTTGATGCTCTCAAACAGACCAGCAAATCAGAGACGATCAAGTCTTAGGTACCCATCTTTTCTTGGGTCCTTTCGGGTTAGTTTGAGCCTCAAGAAATGTATAGGTTCCCTTAGGAACCTACTTATAGTTGCCAATAGGTTTATCTCGTCTTTCTTTCTTATGAAAATTAGATGAAGTATTGTGTCCCTTTCGGTTACAGTAATTACAATGAGCAAAGGGATTTGAAGTGTGTACAGATTTCTGAAAATAATTCAAGTAAGATTTTTCTCCATTTTTCTTTTTCCCTTTCTTTTTGTCAAAGATAGGATTGTAACCAATGCCTGATCGATCGTTTGTAAATCTTTGTGCTTTTAAAATGACATTGAGCATTTCACTTCCTTTAGTGAGTTTTTCAAGAGTTTTCATAAGATGCTCATTTTTCTTTGCAAGATCAGGACAATTTTTGCAAACCACATTTACGCAAGATGGAGAAGAATCTTTAGCTTGCTGCTCAAGCAATTTGATTTTCTTTTTGGAAGCAATAAGTTCTTTCGCAATCTTTTTGAATTCAGAATGTAAATCATTATACTCAGAAAGTAACTCATCATAGGTAGGTTCCGAATCATATACCTCATCGTCATTTTTAGGTTGTTCTTCCTCTTATGCCACCAGACAGACATTAGCTACTTCCTCTTCTTCACTTTCTTCCTCATCCGAGGAGCTGTCACCCCATATTGCAGATACGTAGGCTTTCTTTTTGAAGTGTTTGAAATTCTTCTCCTTCTCCTTATCTTTGCCTTTCAATTGAGGACATTCGGATTTGATATGACCTGGCTTCTCACATTCGTAGCATATAATCTGATCCTTATCCTTGAACTCTCATCTATTGCTTAAGCTCCCCTTCTAGAATCGATTTCTGAAGCTGGATCCTTTTTGTAAAATTTCTTGAATCTTCGCACGAACATCCCTATTTCATTGTCGTTGTCATCATCATCTTTGTCTTTAACTTCCTTCTTTTTTATAGTATTGAGGGCAACACCTTTGCTACGATTGGTGTTGATTTCGTTCAAGCCCTTCTTGAATTTCAGTTTGCTTTCATATTCAAATACGCTTCCAAACAAAGCAGCAAATGAAGTCATTGATTCGCCACAGGCTTCTTTGATTGTCGTGACTTTGGCTTCCTAATCTTTCGTCAAGACATTGAAAAATTTTCTAACTTGAGGGCCTTGCTCAAACGTTTTACCCAAAGCTAATAATTGGTTGATCAGATGGGTATAGCGAAGTTGAAATTCAGCAATGGACTCTCTAGTCTTCATTCGAAAAAGATCATACTCACTCGTCAACGTGTTAATGAGATTCTCCTTTATGCCGGCGGTTCCTTCGTATGCTATTTCCAAAGCTTTCCATATCTCCTTGGCAGTAGATAGATTACAGATGCGGAAATACTCCTTTTGACTAAGAGCACTCTAGAGCATCAGGATGGCTTTGCTGTTAAGAGTTATTTTCCTTCTGTCATCCTCGTCGAACTCATCTTCAACCTTTGGAACATTAATTTTGCCTTCTACTCTTGTGGGAACGTAATCCCCATTCTCTATTACCTTCCAGAGACCATACTCCGTGGCTAACACAAATACTCTAAACTCTGCTTTCTAGAACGAATAATGTTCTCCATCGAAGCCAGGTGGTCGGTTGATTGAGGCATCGTCAAGTAATATTCCTTCCATGATCTTTCTCGAGATGTTAATCCCAATAGAGGATACCTTGCTCTGATACCAAATGAATAGAGAATATCACCTAAAGGGGGTGAATAAGGGATTACAAAATTCTTTTTTCGGATAATAAATACAAACACAAAAAATAGATACAGAGACATAGAGAAACAACACATCTAATTATACTAGTTCGGTCTAACTCCTCAACCTACGTTCAGTCCCTAGGAGCTCTGGGTATTTTACTAATTCACAAACGGTTACAATTACACACTCTATACTCGAGATGATCCTATCACACTATGACTCACTCCCCCTTACAAGTTGTAATCGTACACCCACACTTAAGGTTCCACAACCTTAAGATTTAACAACTAAACAAGTAATAAAATAAGTATTTAAACTCCTCACTGAGTAGATAAATGATAAACACTGCAGAACAATAAAAATATCCAAAGATATTTAAGAGAATTTAATGAAATAGTAAAATGTAGTTGAGTCAAATTGATTGCACAGAGTTTCGGTAGATAGCGGAATAGAATGTGGTGAGAATTTATAGGCAAATCCATTAATGTCATTGTGAAGGTTTGAATATAGCCGTTGAGAGACTTTGAACTTCTGTTAGGCACAGATGAATTCTGTTGAGATTAATTGATCGTTGCTTCATTAAATGTGTTCGTCATCGGTTGTACTTGTGCAGAAGTTTATTCAGAATAATTGCCGGAACAAGTACGCCTCAAAGGAATGTATTCGTCTGCTCAGAGCGTTTATTCCATTTGTAGACTCTGCTTACGGCGAGCATTAAATGCTACTGACACGTAGGATGGCTTTTCGGCTAATCTTGATTTAAACAAGGTTAATCAATTGAAATCCACTAAAAAAGATGATCAGTGATGATATAAATGAGTTTGAATGAGATAAACAATAAATAGATAATGACTCATAATGATTATAATTGAGTTTAATGATTTAGAGAAGTGATCTGGGATACTAAAGTATCTTACTCGTGTAGCTTAATAAATTACTTGAGTAATATCGTACATTTTCAAAATAAAATCCCACTAGAAAGATATTACTTGAGTAACAATACTTGTTACTTGAGTAATATCCAAAGGTGTTTAAAAATAGAAACCCTTGTATTGCTTTAACGAAATTACTTACGGAGCAGGTGACTATTACTTGAGTAAAGTCCAAGAGTAATATAGAATAATTCTCTGAAAATGAACGACTGTATCAAAATTACTTGAGTAACATCTGTTGGGATCCGTACATGCAGCGGAAGGATTCTCATCCATTAAAAATCTTACAAATCCCTTGAGAGGATCCATCAACGGCGTTTAGATCAAGGTTCGTTAGAAACAATACCTATGCAAAATTCGTGAGCGTCCTACATTCAATTCGTTCTCGTAGGCTACCTACTCGATCAACAGGAGTAGACTCTGCGACTCCCCTCCCTCTACTGGCATCCACATGAACAGCCTCGAACACCGACGGCAGAGTGCTAGCGCCTTCAGTATTTTCATGTCTCTCCTTTTTTTCTCTAAGGGCTAGTTTGGTTTGAGGGAGGGGGAGGGAGGGAGAGGGGGGGGGGGGAGGGGGGGGGCAATCTTTGGTCTCCTCTTTACACACGGTTGCCCTTAAAAACTTTTCAATATTCCAAAAATATACTCTCAATAAAAAAGAATATTCCTTTCATTAATGGCAATTTGGTCATTTCCCTACTTTCCACTCCCTTCCCTTCCACTCCCTCCCCTCAAACCAAACATGCCCTAAGCTTTCTTGTGGCTTTTCTAATACGTCTGACAAAATGTCCCGTAGGTTTTTCAAAACCCATTAGACGTATCCTTGACCATTACTTTCTCGATTCTTGAGTAGTGTAACAATTGAAATGGAAACTCCTTTCCATCGTAGTATGGTCATACATTTCTCAGACTCACTCATGAGGGGTTCAGTATTATCTCTCTACAAATGTGAGGGACAAATTCCATCTTGACCATTCACATTCCACTGCATGAAAACCATTCATCCCGATCCAAGCCTTTATCATCACCCGGTCAAAGGTGACTTTTGACTAGGTCAAAGATCAACGACTCATCATGTAGGAATCCATGATGATCTCAGGTCAAAGGGCGTTGTGACGCAGTTATACATGAGAAAAGCTTATGACAAAATCCATGCAGCTTTCTCATAGTGGGTCGGTTCAGCACCTTGTACTCTTACAAGTGCCCATGACTTTGATTCGTATCTCCATACCTCATCAAAGTCATACTGGTCTTATTTCATCTTCGTTCCCGCGTAGATAACCGACTAGGGACATTTAGGATAATCTATAAGATATATCCGGGGATACAGTTATCACTATAAACATGCAAATGAAATGATAACTAAATGGAGAATACTTTAAATGACATTAATGTTTAAAGTACAATGAATTGCCCCTAGGGCATAATTTCCAACAAACTCCCACTTTCACTAGGTGCAATCATTAATTACTCTAATTCCCATTGCCTTAACATGACGCTCATGTTTTGCTTGTGCAAGCGGCTTAGTAAGAGGATCAGCATCATTGTCTTCTCCTGGTACTTTGCATATTTTTATATCACCTCTATCATTGATTTCTCTGATAAGATGAAATCGCCTGAGTATATACTTGGTCTTTTGATGTGACCTAGACTCCTTGGTCTGCGCAATAGCGCTGCTATTGTCACAGAACAAGTCTATTGGATTTGAGATGGTAGGAACCATCCCAAGTTCATTAATGAACTTTCTAATCCAAAAGGCCTCCTTAGCTGCATCCTATGTTGCTATATACTCATCTTCTATTACAGAATCATCTATAGTGCTCTGCATAGAGCTCTTCTAACTTACCGCACCACCATTCAAAAGGAATACATATCCAGATTGTGATCTTAGATCATCTTGGTCAGTTTGTAAATTATCATCTGTGTAACCAGTCACATAGAGCTCATCTTCCAATCCACCATATACCAAGAATAAGTCCTTAGTCCTTCTCAAGTACTTTAGGATATTCTTGACAGCAGTTCGGTGACCCTCACCGGGATTTTGTTGATATCTGCTGGTCATACTTAAGGCAAATGACACATCCGGTCGAGTACATAACATGACATACATGATAGATCCAATGGCAGAGGCATATGGAATCTTACTCATGCGGTCTCTTTGATCTTGTGTACCCTACACAGATCCTTACTGAGATGAATGCCATGAGACATGGGCATGTAACCCCTTTTAGAATCCTGCATACTAAATCTATGCAGTAACTTGTCTATGTATGTGCTTTGACTTAGGCCTATTAGCCTCTTGGATCTATCTCTATAGATCCTAATCCCTAGCATATAAGTGGCTTCGCCTAAATCTTTCATTGAGAAAGACTTTCCTAACCAAGACTTGACACTCTGCAAGGTAGGAATGTCATTCCCAATGAGTAGGATGTCATCAACATAAAGCACTAGAAAAAAAACTGTGCTCCCACTAACCTTCTTGTAAACACAAGGTTCATCGATGTTTTGAATGAATCCAAACTCTTTGACTACTTCATCAAAACGATGATTCCAGCTCTGAGATGCTTGCTTCAAACCATAAATGGATCTTTGAAGCTTGCAAACTTTACCAGATTCCTCAGGACTCTTAAAGCCTTCAGCTTATGTCATGTACACATCCTCAAGGAGCATCCCGTTAAGGAAGGCAGTTTTGACGTCCATCTGCCATATTTCATAGTCATAATATGATTTAATGGCTAGAAGGATTCTGATTGATTTGGCCATTGCAACTGGGGAAAAGGTTTCATCATAGTCTACACCATGAGTTTGAGTGAATCCTTTTGCAATCAATCATGCCTTGAAGATATTTACTTTGCCATCCATGTTAGTTTTCTCCTTGAAAACCCACTTGTACCCAACGGTTTTTACATCTTCAGGTGGATCAACTAAGGTCCATACCTTATTTTCATACATGCATTGCATTTCAGACTTCATCGAATTAAGCCATCTTTCGGAGTTTGGTCCCACCACGGCCTCTCGATAAGTAGTTGGCTCATTCTGCTCAATGAGCAAAACATCACGACTTCCAGTAATCAGAAATCCATATCTCTGAGGCTGTAGTCGTGATCTATCGGACCTTCGTGGGCCTTGTGTTACTAAAGTAGGCTTATCAACTTGTTGTGAGTCTTCTCCGTTTTCCATCTGTGGTTCTATATCGTCTTGTGGCTATCGAACTTCTTCGAGGTACACCTTACTCCCCCTGGTTCTTTTAGAGATAAACTCTTTCTCCAGAAAGACACCATTCCGGATTACAAACATTTTGTGATCGGTAGGATTGTAGACATAGTATCCTTTAGTTTCCTTAGGATACCCCCACAAAAAAGGCATTTTGAGGATCTGGATGATAATTTATCAGAGGCTTGTTGTTTAACGTAAACCTCACATCCCCAAATTTTAAGAAATGACAAACTGGGTTTCTTCCCAGTCCATATCTCATATGGTGTCTTTTCAACTGCCTTTGACGGAACGTGATTTAGTGTGAATGCAGCTATTTCTAGGGCATGGCCCCAAAATGAAGGAGGAAGATCTGTTTGACTCATCATAGATCGAATCATATCTAATAGAGTTTGATTCCTCCGCTCAGAAACACCACTCCATTGAGGTGTTCTTGGAGGAGTAAGTTGTGAGATGATCCCACAACTCCTAAGATGGTCAATGAACTCTTGGCTCAAATATTCACCACTGCGATCAGATTGAAATGCCTTAATTGTTTTGCCAAGTTGGTTTTGCACTTCATTTTGGAACGTTTTGAACATTTCAAAGGTTTCAGACTTATGTTTCATTAGATAGATATTCTTGTATCTACTAAATCGTCTATAAATGTAATAAAGTACAAATGACCTCCTCTGGTAGATGTGTTCATTGGTCCACAGACATCTGTATGTATGAGGCCCAATAAATCATTGGCCCTTTCACTATGCCCAGTAAAAGGTGCCTTTGTCATCTTTCCCAATAAACAAGACTTACATTTATCAAATGATTCAAAATCAAATGAGTTAAGAAATCCCTCTTGATGAAGTGTTGAAATGTGTTTCTCATTTATATGGCCCAGACGACAGTGCCATAGGTAGGTCAGATTCAAATCATTTGACTTGATCCTTTTAGTAGTTATGTCATAGATATGTCCATTCAATTTTCTACTGTCCTTGAGACCCTGCACATTTATACAAATGCGAGAACCACATGCAATATCTAATACCCATGTTGAGGAAGTAGAAAAATGAATATCTATGACATAGATACCTGAAGCGATAGCCCCGCTATCCTTCTAGTTCTTTTTCAGATCTTCGAGGTAGAGTTTGCAATTCCTCTTCCAATGACCAATTTCATTGCAGAAGAAGTAGATCCCATCCTTCGGAGGCTTTGCCTTCTTGGCTGCAAGTTTAGATTTGGGCCTGTTTGACTAATTGGTCTTACCAGCTGAGCCAGTACCCTTTCTGTAATACCCCAGATTATTATTATTATTATTATTATTAGATTTAAATAATAATAATAGTAATAGATTTAAATAATAATAATAATAATCTAGAAATTAATATTGTTTGTATTATTTTATAATTTATTAATTGGCAATAGTTATAGTAATAATAAAAGTTTAGAATTTAATTGTATTGTTTTATAATTTATTAATTAGTAATAGTTAATGAGCCTAGCCCATATAGCTAAACCCTAAAATCTAATTATAAATTTAGGTCTAGCCGTCTAAACCTAGGGAACGCTCGACACTTTTCATCGCCGCTACTTTATCTTCTCAAAATCCTCTTTTCATACACTGCGTCAAAGTTTCTAGGAGATTAGCAAAACGGAGACAAGGTAATCCTAAACCCCATGAGTCTTAGGTCAGTTTTATGCAAATTTTGATTGGTAATCTTAATTCCCACGAGTCTTAGGTTAATTTTATATCTTGATAAGTAAACCTAATCCCATAAGTCTGAGATTAGTTTTGTATAAATTTTGATAGGGATTCTTATACATGGAATATATTATATGTAATCCTAATCCCCATGAACAATATGTTAGTTTTATATAGACTTCGATAGGGCTGTTATATAAGTAATCCGAATCCCTATGAACAATAGGTTAGTTTTATATAGACTTCGATCGGGCTGTTATATAAGTAATTCTAATCCCCATATCAATAGAAATCATTTGTTCATAGGATTGTATTTCATTTAATCCTAAACCACTAATATGTTTTCATGAGTAGATCGTGGGAAATTTCCCCTGAACATGACAATCTTAAACCACTAATATGTTTTTATGAGTAGATCGTGGGAATTTCCCATGAACATGACAATCCTAATCCCATGAGTCTTAGGTAAATTTTATATGAATCTTGATAGGTAATTCTAATTCCCATGATTTTAGGTTAATTTTTGATCTTGATAGGTAATTCTAATCCCTATGAGTCTTAGGTTAGTTTTATATAAATTTTGATAGGGTTCTTATACATGAAATATATTATATGTAATCTATTCTGTGAGTAACTTTGCAATCAGTTTCTCGAATGCCTGAAGTATGAATTGAATACACTTGACAATTGTTTTATTGTTTCGCCTCGATCTTTGTGCTTGAATCATATAATCCTTTCATGCATTGATAGTACCCAATTTCGCATGACTTGAGCATATCTAGACATGTTCTATTTTTGTTTTCTTTCTTTTGCCTTGGATGCCTCGGCCTTCATGTTGGGAATTATATATATATATATACACCTTCTACATCCCATGCTTTTCGTGATTGAACCTATGGGTTTCTAGATTTTATCAATTATAATATATTATGATCATGACTTTAAAAAGTGATAACGAGTAGAGCCATGAGTTTAAAGAGTGATAATGAGTAGAGCCATGGGTTTAAAAAGGAATAATGAGTAGAGTCATGGGTTTAAAAAGGGACAATGGGTAGAGCCATGAGTTTAAAAAGGGATAATGAGTAAAGCCATGATAGTCATGAGAATTTCTCATGACAACCTTTTAGAAACTTGTGAGAATTTATTTTATAGTTTAATTTGAAAATCCATTTTGTGTTATATATATATATGCATGTTGTTGGTTGTTGGCTGTATCAACACAACAATTGTATGTTGTGTTGATTACAATACAAATGTTTCAAACATATATGTACAAGTACGAATTGAATTGATTACAATACAAGTGTTTCAAACACATATTGGAAATAATTTGGGATTAATTATATGTGTACTTAAAATAACTTAACAGTGGGAGGATAACTTTGGGATGGTACCTCCCAAGGTGATGAACACAATTAGGCTTTATGCCTCCGATATATTATTTGATGTGAACCGATTATATCCATTCTTCCCAAAGTGGTGTCGCGGGGTTTCCGGGACACTAGTAGCAACTTTGGGAAGAGGTGTGCACACTAGGACGAAATGTTTTTATGGCCATTTTGATGATTTGTGATCGCGGGGTTTCCCTGTGTCACGGGGTAGATCGCGGGATATCCGGGTCTACCATGGTTCTCTTCCCACTTAACTAAATAGACGCGGGGTTTCCGGGTCTAAATTAAATTTAAGAAAAAAAAAGATAATGATTAATGTTTGATGGGATTACCACATGATGATATATTTACTTTGGTTAATATATATATTTGTGCTATTTAAATTGTGTTTTATTAGGATTACTAGCAATTGCTGATGTTTGTGTTCATGGGCTGCGATGATCCTTCGGGGAGCGAGTTTCAAATGGCGGCGGTACCAAGAGTTGGGGCAAGCAGTGAGTAGTGAGGAAGAACGTCCAAGGCCTCTAGCTAGTTTTATTTTGTCTTTATTTTTATTTTCTTAAATAAGTCACATTAAATTGAGTTTGAATTTTCATTATTGTAATAAGTAGCCTTGCACTTGTCCCAGTACAAGTGCGGCGGTAACACTCCCCAAGGTTGTTTAATTCGAAATTTCAGGATTCATTTATAAAATCATTTAAATTTTATATTAAGATAATTGTTAGAAATTGGGGTGTTACACTTTCTTTTGCCCTTGCCTTTTCTTTTCATACCCTTTCCTTTCAAAACCATCAAAACAGCGATGGGCTTCTTCTTAATGCTCTAGTAAGCTGTTTTGAGCATCCCATGCAATTCAGAAATTGATTTCTCCATGTTGTTCATATTATAGTTCATGACAAACTGGTCATAACTATCCGGGAGTGAGTTCGAGATCATATATGTAGCTAACTCCAGGCTCATGGGAAATCCTAGCCTCTCAAGGTGATCAATGTAGCCTTTCATCTTCAAAACATGAGGACTAACTAATGCACCTTCAGCCATCTTGCAAGAATGTAAGGCCTTAGTGGTCTCATGCCTCTCTTGCCTTGCTTGTTGTTGGAACATTTCCTTGAGATGAGCAATCATCTCAGAGGCCTCCACATGTTCTAGATCTCTATCGAGGTCTGGAACCATAGTGGTAGGCATCAGGCATCCTGCATCCACAGAGTCATCCTTATGCTTCGTATAAGCATCAGTCTGAGCTCTTGGATCAGTAGCTGTAGGCTCGTCAGGAATGGATTGATTGATGAGATACTCCTTTCTTTCATGTTTAAGATCAACACTTAAGTTCCCAAACATGTCAAGAAAGTTTGTCTCATCGAGTTCATCCTTCTCAAGGGTTGATCGCATTGATGGTGTTGCAGTATTGCTAGTCGACATGATTCTACAACTAAAAGATATGCAAAGTTTAATTAATAACCTCCCACTAAATTAACAACCCTCATTATAATTAGTGGGCTAAGATCAATATTTGGCTTAAATTTAAGTCCACTTTGGCAGGACGCTTAAAATCAAGTTATTTAGGTAGGCAACCTCTTTGCCAATTACATCACATGTAACTCTTAGATCTTTATGAGATTCGATCATCATATGACCTGGCATGTTTAATCTCATCTAATGCCTTGAGATCCAAAACCATTTTGATAATCTCAATTAAGTCAAGACAATAATGAATTTTGAGTATCACCATTACCCATTCTTGTCTCACCAAGATAACTCAAATGCATCCACTTTGGTGGAACATACAAATGGGCGATCTAGGTTTTGACAAGTATTCATTAATTGACGGCATTACGACTTAAGATTTTATTTAGAGGGTATATATTTGATATAATCTAATTAATCCTATTAATTCTACTTATATGAATGCAATCACAATTGTATGTCATATAAACTCTAAATTAATTAGAAGTGATCTAATCAAATCTTAATTAAAATTCTAAATTAATCATGAATGATCTAATCAAATCATAATTAAAACTCTAAATTAATTATGAGTGATCTAATCAAAACATAATTAAAATTGTGACACAACATGGCTCATACTTAACTTAAAATCCTCTCAAGCCAATGAGGGGACTTCTCTAAATAAGAAAAGAGAAATACATCAGGAGAAACCTCGTTTCAACATACGAGGGGAGTGGGATGAGAAGAGAATGTACATCAAGAATATTTAGAGAGAGGCATGGCTCGCAGGCCATATTTAAATTTACAACACTTGTAAAATTCTAGAGCTATATTGTTCACTTTACCCAAACAACATTTGAAAGGTAAAATCACAACATATATTAATTCATACATTTATGAAATAAAATATTATGATTAAATTATCGAGTTTATATTATATTATATTATATAATATATATATATATAATATAATATTTTATCATAATTAAAATTCTCGCTACGAATAGTCAACCGGTCCCTACTGCGGTCCCGCTATGAACAGTCAAATTGTTTTGGAAAGATTGTTTCATAAAATTTAAAACTTTTGTTTAAAACAAGTTCAAAAACAAAGCCCCAAAACCCTAACGTACCTAGTGTGTCCGAACGTGTTCGACCCCTGCAAAAACGACGTTACCAAGCGTGAGCGACGTCTAAACGTTTCAGACCATCGCCCGACCCCAGCATTGTCAAGTCCGATCTGATCAGAGTCTCCGAACTATTCAGGACGTGACTGTGATCAAACGTAACCGTGCTTCAGAACGTCGTGCGATCTGAACTCTTCAGAACTTCATGGATCTGATCAGCGACCGTCGGTTCAACGTGATTGTCGTCAGATCTGAACGCTTCAGATCCATACGAAACTGCAGCAAAATCCGAACCTAACCCTAGCGTCCTAACATCGCACAAAACCCTAGCGTGAACTATCGTTTCAAAACGCATAACAGATTCAGTTTTAGCACATATATCACATATATTCGCATATAGAAAACCCAATCTAAATGCATGGTTGACCTGGCTCTGATGCCACTGTTGGGATCCGTACACGCAACGGAAGGATTTTCATCCATTAAAAATCTTACGAATCCCTTGAGAGGATCCATCAACGGCGTTTAGATCAAGGTTCGTTAGAAACAATACCTATACGAAATTCGTGAGCGTCCTACGTTCAATTTGTTCTCGTGGGCTACCTACTCGATCAACAGGAGTAGACTCTGCGAATCCCCTCCCTTTACTGGTATCCACACGAACAGCCTCGAACACCGAGGCAGCGTGCTAGCGTCTTCAGTATTTTCGTGTCTCTCCTTTCTTTTCTAGGGTTTCTCATGGCTTTTCTAATACGTCTGAAAAAATGTCCTGTAGGTTTTTCAAAACCCATTAGACGTATTATATTCAAAATTAATCCTCATTAATCTTGAAATTTGATTTTGGATTAAAATAATATATTAATTAAATCTATCCAATAAATCTAATCTAATCTATTTATTTAATCCTAATTAAAAGCCTTCGATTTAATTTATCTCTATAAATTAAATCGAGATAGATATCTATTTATTTAATTAAACGAGATACTATATCTCAATTCAAATTAAATTAGATATATGATATCTATATTCGAAAATTAAATCGAGATACAATATCTCAATTTGTTTTAGATATTTAATTTATCAAATAAATTAAATATAAAACAAATATTATAATTTCTATTAAATAATATTATTATATTATTTTCGAATTTAATAATAAATATATATATATATATATATTCATCTTAGATTAAATACAGTATTCATTAAATCTTAGACATATTAAGATTCAATGAGTCTGAACACTTTTGCTCGTGTTGGGCTATTCTTGTGTGCGACCCTGCAGGCCCACATGAGATTGGCAGTGGGCCAATACTGTACCAGCCCACAAGTCGCAAGCGGCCTCTAGCAAGACATTGCGATTACCCAATTCATATGGGGATCGATAATACGATACAACCTATCGTACAACCATGTCACGTCCCTTTTGTCACGCGATAATTTGATCAAGGATGAGGCATGGATAATGTCAACTTCTTGTTCTTGACCATTACTTTCTCGATTCTTGAGTAGTCTAACAATTGAAATGGAAACTCCTTTCCATCGTAATATGACCATACATTTCTCAGACTCACTCATCGAGGGGCCCAGTATTATCTCTCTACAAATGTGAGGGACAAATTCCATCTTGACCATTCACATTCCTTTGCATGAAAACCACTGATCCCGATCCAATCCTTTATCATCACCCAGTCAAAGATCAGCGACTCATCATGTAGGAATCCATGATGATCTCAGGTCAAAGGGTGTTGTGGACTTGATTATACATGAGAAAAGCTTATGACTAAATTCATGCAGCTTTCTCACGGTGGGTCTGGTCCAAAGACCTTGTACTCTTACAAGTGCCCATGACTTTGATTCGTATCTCCATGCCTCATCAAAGTCATACTGGTCTTATTTCATCTTCGCTCCCGCGTAGATAACCGACCAGAGACATTTAGGATAATCTATAAGATATATCTAGGGATTATCACTATAAACATGCAAATGAAATGATAACTAAATGGAGAATACTTTAAGTGACATTAACGTTTAAAGTACAATAACTTGCCCCTAGGGCATAATTTCCAACAACATCTCATGTTACTTGAGTAATATCTGAATATTACTTGAGTAACGTTTTGTGTTACTTGAGAAATTTTGAGAGGCTTCATGCGATAGAAACGTCTTGAACTAAAAATTACTTGAGTAACAATATTGGTTACTTGAGTAATTTCGTGGGAATTCAAAATGGTAGCCACTAATGCGAAATTACTTGAGTAACAAATATTGGTTACTTAAGTAATTTCGCGTAAGTTAAAAATGATTGTTCCATTAGCGACATTACTCGAGTAATTAATTAAACATGCTCGAGTAAATATATTTGACAACCTCTGAACTTAGCTTTGAAGTCGATATTACTTCGAGTAATACAAAGAATTACTCGAGTAATTTTCTACTGATTCCCCAAATTATATTTTTCATTTCTGTCAACACTTAACAGTTTCATTAGATGATAATTACTTGAGTAACTTAAAACAACTTACTCGAGTAATTATATTATCAACATAATTAATATTTACTTGATTCAAAAACACAATTTCTTTTCAGCAAAAGACTTTAATCAACTAAGTCTTGTTATCATAAAAACTCCAAGAACCAACAGTTTAAAGTCAAGATTTATGGCTTACAAAGAAAGGAAAAGCATGAACTATGATGTATATGTAGTTAGAATTAAAACTTGTCATGCTTGTCTCTAGAGTTTGTTTTGGCTAGAAGCAATAACATGGTGGTATGATCTGATTTTGGTGATTTTGATATTTTTAAAGAGTTTAGAATGAAGTTTTATATAAGAGTAAGCATGAACATGATTTTGGAAACAATAAAATTAAATAACAAAGTATTGCAAATCTGCCAGTTTTGAAACCCTAGGAGGCAGCGAACTTGTGACAAGTTTTTAGACAAGTAAATGGTGTGCATTGGCTATGAAAATTTCTAGATTAAAGTAGACATGACAAGTTTTATTTTGATAGGTAATTTGTAATATTTAGAGTTATATACAAAAAGATATGAATTTTTAAAATTGACCCTTAATTCTAAAACAAAAACCTGAACAACAAGGGTATTTTGGTAAAGATTGTTGAACTGCGCATACTTACTCTGATAAACGGTGAGATATTGGAGGGTATAACATAATGGATTGTTCTACCTTGAAGGATCGAACGTGAAAAATAAAGATGCATGGAAGGCAAAAAGGTCACTAGTTAGCTCCAACTATCAAAATAAATGATGTATTTATGTGGCATTAAGATTCAGGCCACCCTAGTTTTGATTATATAAAACATATTTCTAGGTTTGTTTGATAAAATTTATGTTCCTTTTCATTGTGAAACTTGGCAACTTGCAAAACAAAATCAATCCTCATTTCCCAAATAGCGCTACACACCTTTTGAACCATTCACACTATCCATAGTGATATTTGGGGTCCAACAAGAATAAAAACCCTCACTAATGCTATATGGTTTGTTACTTTAATAGATGATCACACAAAAACACAATTTCTTTTCAGCAAAAGACTTTAATCAACTAAGTCTTGTTATCATAAAAACTCCAAGAACCAACAGTTTAAAGTCAAGATTTATGGCTTACAAAGAAAGGAAAAGCATGAACTATGATGTATATGTAGTTAGAATTAAAACTTGTCATGCTTGTCTCTAGAGTTTGTTTTGGCTAGAAGCAATAACATGGTGGTATGATCTGATTTTGGTGATTTTGATATTTTTAAAGAGTTTAGAATGAAGTTTTATATAAGAGTAAGCATGAACATGATTTTGGAAACAATAAAATTAAATAACAAAGTATTGCAAATGCCGCTTTGAAACCCTAGGAGGCAAGCGAACTTGTGACAAGTTTTTAGACAAGTAAATGGTGTGCATTGGCTATGAAAATTTCTAGATTAAAGTAGACATGACAAGTTTTATTTTGATAGGTAATTTGTAATATTTAGAGTTATATACAAAAAGATATGAATTTTTAAAATTGACCCTTAATTCTAAAACAAAAACCGAACAACAAGGGTATTTTGGTAAAGATTGTTGAACGCGCATACTTACTCGATAAACGGTGAGATATTGGAGGGTATAACATAATGGATTGTTCTACCTTGAAGGATCGAACGTGAAAAATAAAGATGCATGGAAGGCAAAAAGGTCACTAGTTAGCTCCAACTATCAAAATAAATGATGTATTTATGTGGCATTAAGATTCGAGCCACCCTAGTTTTGATTATATAAAACATATTTCTAGGTTTGTTTGATAAAATTTATGTTCCTTTTCATTGTGAAACTTGGCAACTTGCAAAACAAAATCAATCCTCATTTCCCAAATAGCGCTACACACCTTTTGAACCATTCACACTATCCATAGTGATATTTGGGGTCCAACAAGAATAAAAACCCTCACTAATGCTATATGGTTTGTTACTTTAATAGATGATCACACAAGAATCACATGGGTTTACCTAATGAAAGAAAAATACAAAGTAGCCAAAATGTTTCAAAGCTTCATACCTTTGTGCAAACCCAATTCAATACTTCCATTAAAATCTCCTGAAGTGATAAAGCCAAGGAATGCATGTGTAGAACCTTTAAAGAATTTCTTGATCAACAAGGAATTTATCACCAAACTTCTTATCCTTACACCCCTCAACAAAACCGAGTAGCCGAGGGAAAAAAACCCATCACCTGTTGGAAGTAATCCAAACCTTGTTAATGGAACGAAATGTTCCCACCATCTTATGGGGTGATGTAGTACTAACAATCGCTTATATGATTAACTGAATGCCATCCAAAGTTCTCAATTACATTAGTTCAATCGAAAAACCTCTTGAACACTTTCCCCACTAATCAATTCATTACCCTTAAAGGTGTTTGGGTGTGTTGTCTTTGTTCATAAAAATAATGGCAACAAATTTTCCACTCAAGCTAATAAATACATATTCCTTCGCTATTCCTCTACTCATAAAGGGTACAAATGCTATTGTCCTACTTCTAATAAACTTATCATTTCCCAGGATACCATCTTTTTTTGAAGAAGAAGCTTACTATTCCAAATTATCCATTCGGGGGAGTAAAATGACATTGAATGGCTAAATTCAGAATAATCCAACTCCGAAGTCCCAAAAAACACATCACTACCACTTGAACCTAACCTTGTAGTCAACCTTAACTCATTTGCTCCTAGTATATCATGATAGGACGAAGCATATTGAAATAGACAAACACTTCATTAAAGAAAAGATAGAAGAAGGCACCATGAGTTTGTCTCGTGTACGATCTGCAGATCAGATTGCAAACGTTATGACAAAACCATTGGGCAAAGTTAGATTTGAAAGATTTCAAGACAAGTTGGGAATGATTAATATCTACTCTCCAGCTTGAGGGGGAATGTTGAATAATATTTTGGAGATATTTCAAATTATTAATTGATTATTATTTTATTATTTATTATTTATTATATCTTAGGATTAGATATGTATAATATATATTAGGATACTATATCTTAGTTGTTTTGGTTTATTTTTTATTTGATTAAATTAAATTAGATTATATGTTTACTTATATAAAGGCCCATATATATTCGTTTTTATTCAAGGATTCATAATATTATTTTAGAGGTTCTTATTCCCTATGCATAATCCTTCAAATTTCAATATAATCCAACAACAATTATACATTTTCTTACACAAATCTACCAACTAGAAAAAGAAGTCACCTTTCCCTTCAATCTCAACAACCAATAGAAAGCGCAATGAATGTAAAAAACGAGAGCTTTTAAACACACAATACCAAACTTGTCCTAAAATTTCTTACATTTATATAATTATTCGAAATGCTCTGAATTGTTTATGGACGGACGGACGGACACATACTAAAACTACGTTATTTAATGACGATTTTGATATTTTGAATTGTAGATAATTTATTTATGCAGGAATATTGTTTCCTATGCGCCCAAATTTGACTTGAGGAATGGCCTGGTGCGTGCGTTTAGTTGCTAAAAAAATTGATCCATTTTTTAATAAACCAACACTGACAAAGCAAACTAGTTTAGCGTCTAGCTTAGCACAGATATCTATAATTACTAACCAATAGAATCTATCTTGGAACAAGCGAAAACCTCTTGCTGAGGTGCCAAAAATTCAACACCGGGGAGGATCAATTTACTAAAAGCCAAAACTTATGGAGATGGTTTGTTCATTTGAACTTCTTAGTAGGCTGGACCGAGGTATATGACTAGGGGGGCATGTGCCCTCCTTAAAACAACGTTGTTTTTTTTTTTTTTTGTGGGGCTAAAATCAGAATCAGGCGATTTCAAAGTTGAATCAGGCAAGGGGCGGAATCGTGGGCAGAGGCGGACGCAAGGTTAGGTCGGACCTTTTGTTCTTCTTCGCCTCTTGTTGGCTTTGGGTGGCTGTTCATCGTGCGTCTTGAAGGTCAGCGCTTCTATGCTAGATGGCGCTTCTGCTTTGGTTTTTGTTGCTTTTATTGTTTAATTTTAGAGATGTCTTTGTTGATAAGATGATGGATGAATTCTTGTCTCTAGTAAGTTATTGACTCTTCATTACTCAACCTCTCCCCTCATCGTTCAGAAATTCAGAGTAAGAAAGTGTAAGAAAGCATTGTTCTAGATTCTCCACATCAAGAAGACTAGCCAAGACCCAAAGACACCAGAGGTAATGTTTACTTTCTTTACTACGAATTGATCAATACTAAGCATTATCTATGAGATTTGAAGTTATTTGCGTTTTGGTCTTCACGATGCTTTGTATAAGTATATGCCTTTGTCACATTGCTCCTTAGCTGTTTGGTAATATATATGCCTTTGTCATATTCTCGAAAGGCCCTCCCTCCTTAGACATTTTCTCTTCCTTTTCCTTAACTCTGTTGTATCTTCCTATTTTCCCCCTTCTTGTTTTCTGCTCACCTGAGCATGTCTTCTCCCACATAGTGAAAATATGAATCACAAGAACGCCTCAGCGCATTTGTTGTAGAGATACTTCTCTTCAATTTTGTTATTCTATCATAAAGCTTTTACCATCTATATATCATTTTGCAACTGATATAAGAATAATTTCACCTAATATATATTTGTTGATTGTTCGTATTTCCTGTTTATTTGCAAATGTGTTGTTTGCTGGTGTCTTTGCTATTATGTAACTTTTGTTTTTCAATATGTTTGTTTGGTAGATATATTATTTATTGATTCATTTTTGTCATTTGCCATTTTTTAGGATGAAAAGGTATTTAGGTTCTTTTTTTACAAAGTCAAGTGGTAGTAGAACTAAACGTTCTCGATCCGAATCTTCATCTATTGATTTATTTCAAGATAAACAAAATGAGTGTGCTACTCCCTCAAGTCAGAACAAACCAACAGTAGAAGGTCCACTAGATTTGTATGTTCCTGATCTGGGTAAAAGACTTCCTATTATGAGCTTTGCGAAGAGTGCTCAAGAAAGGGAAATGATTCAAAGAATTTATCTAACGAATGGTCCTTGTCAACCAAAACTTGACAACTTTCCTCAATCCTTAATTGGGGGTAAAATGCGTAGATTCAATCCTCAATGGTACAATGAGTTTGGCACTTGGTTGGAGTATAGTGAATCAAAAGATGCTGTTACACCCCTACCGGCCTCGCCCTTTCGGGTGACGGGTTAGAGGGATTCTTTCTTGCTTATTACGTTTCCTTTGTTAACCAATTACTTAAAATCAAATCTCAGAGTGTGCACAGCAGAGCATATGATCGGTTTGGACAACTTACAATATATACTGGCAAATGCACATACAAAAACATAAAGTAATCCCCGTAGGGTTAAGGGTACAACCGTCCAAAATAAGTACAAAACAGTGAATGTAGATCATATAGTCATCCCCAATATAGAAGTACCAAAACAACAGGGTATCCTGTATTTCTTCAATGCTCTGCACTGTGTCCTTACCATCTCCAGTGTCCAACCAGCCTACCGCCTTTCACCTGTATCCTTTGAACCAGTCTGGAGTTCAAAGTTGAACCCTAGAGTAACTGTTAGACTCAAATACAATATGTATACAATGCATGCAATGAAAATCACAAATAGGAAATAAATCTGCCTCAGGCACAATACTGGCATGTACGAATCTACCACTGACACAAATAAGGGTAAATCACATCTGCCTCTGGCACAACAAACTGCAGGACCGACTGGTCAAGACAAGCCCCTCGGTACCATAGCGCTAAGGGCCTCGGTAGTCAGGGCTGCAGTCCCCTACCAACCCTTCCTGAGGTCTCAGTAGCCACCTATGAACACACAATCACATAAGCCCTACCATCCTCATATACCTCGGTACTTTAGCAAAAACCTAAGAACACACAGTCCTATAGGCACTACAGCCTGATATACAAGCCCTCAATACTATGATGGAATCCTAAGGACACACAGTCCATTAGGCACCACAGCCTGATAAGTATTCCTTCGACTTTACAAGCCAAGGACACACAGTCCTCCAGGTGCTACAGCCCAACTCCTACATAATGATAATACACACATGCAAGAGCAACATAGAGTATGCAAGTCAACAGTTACTACCTGGCATTGGCGAAGCCACATTTTCCCATGGGTGCAAGTGCACCCATAAAAGATACCCTTAATTGGGGAAAAAAACAGGTCTCTTGAATATGAACATACATTCACACAAATCATAAATATGCATGCTTAGGATTTTTAATAAAATAGGAAAGAACCAAAGAAAACCTAATAAAAATAAATTAGTAAAATATCATAGTATATGTGTGGCTACTAGTTTTGAAGGTCGAGCCTAACTTTTGCAAAACTCAGTTTTGGTAATGTTTATTTGAGTAACTCAAAAATGACTTTTGAAAAATGGAATATTAACCTAAAATTAGGTTTTACAAATGGTAAGAGTGTTACTTCTAGGAAATTGTTTTTTGAGAACGAAAACTGGGTTTGGCAAACTAGCAGCCTCACATACACATAAATGTTTCCTAATTTTCCTTCAGTGAGATATGCCTGTATCTTCTTGAGTATAGTTCATTCTTACATTTAATATTACTTAGTTGACTCTTGATTATTATTATTTTATATTAAATTGAAGTTTTCTTTTCTCTTCTGGTCTATATTCTTTTGTTTTTTAATGTATTGAAAACCTTCTTAAAAAAAATGGGGGAGCTGCCCCCGAACCCCCGAATTCCCCCATTAATTGTGCACCCACAAATATAGAATCATGGCTTTGCCACTGCTACCTGGTACTCCTTGAAAGCGGTAAACTCTTCCCTTAGTGTCAGAGACACGTCCCACACGTGGTAACACCCTAGATACAACAAAATATCACACTTTCAATCACATATCCAAACTTTACTTCAAGTTCCATAAATTTCGCCTACCCCCAAAAATTTCCAGAATCTCTGACCAACTTCACCGATTTTTAATAAATTCTATACAAATAGTTTCGACATGAAATCAGTGGCCATGGAACCCTTAGGATGTCTATTTTATAGGAAAAATATTATCCAAGGTCAGATGGGTTCGTATCCTTTTCTGTTTTCAAATATTTGGCCACTGGTCCGAGTCAGAAACCATGTTTTTAGGTCATCTTTATCCTTAAAGAAATCTTAGTTAGAAAATCCAAATGACACGAAATTTTAGTCTAAGATCATCCTTAGGATGTCTACTTGAACCATATAAAATCTCAAAGCAAACTCAACCCATTTAATATTTTAAATCTGTTGATAAACATATGCTGCCCAGAAAACTCCCAAATCGGAAGATTTACATAACTTTAAGTCTTAAGGCCTTTCGAGTTCTGAAAAAGTAACCTTGACTTATCCCCACAAAAAATCATGTTTTGGACCCAATGGAGACCTCAAAAATACCAAAATCCTACAGCAACTCCACGAAAAACACTATAGGGCAGAAGCAAGAATCACTGAGTTGTCGGTTCGGCACTTACCTTAGAATTTTGGTTCCGTATGACTTCCTTCACTCCCCGAACCAAGAGCTTCAGCTGGGAACCCTCCTCACACACCTTGAGCACGTCCTTAGGAAGGTGGAAAAGAGGGGAGGAAGTTCCCTTATATAGACTCCAAGGATGGGGCCCTTGTCCAACTTTGATCACGATCCAATGGTCGAAAACATTCTTCGGATTTAATTATTATTTATTTACTAAATTCTCAAGGATTCTAGAGAGTTCTTGGCTGGAAAATGGCGCCTCAAATCTGCCCAAAAGTGAATTTCCACAATTTCCCTTGATGGTGGTTTTTGGTGTTGTTAGGTGTAGGTTTTAGGTCCAGGGGTAAACCGGTCATTTTGCACTGCACTTCTTCCAACCAGTGGGACCCACAAAATCTGCCCTTTGGATGTGCCATTAATGACCTTTAAAGTGTCATAATTACATGTCTTTCAATCAGTCATGTCAAAGTCAAATTGTGTGGTCAGATTAATTCGATTATTTTATCTTTTCTCTCTCATCATAATTACTTGATGTGACTTTCTCTCCCTTCATAATTACATGACATGACCTTTTCTCTTTTCTCCAAGACACTTTCTCTCTCCTCTGGGCCCACCAATTTCGTCCTCCCTCTGTGTCCAAGGGTCTGGGCCCGACTACAGTAAACCCTGACCGGTCCCGCTTAGCTCCTTTTGCCGATGACACCTTTCCTCGTAACTCGTGCCACACAACTGAACTTGTGCGAGCCCGGATCATCAATCTCTTCTCCCTGACCATATGGGAACAGAATATGGTACTTTGAGGATTCAGAAATCCACATTTCAGTATCCCGGTCGGTTCCCCTTCGTTGGTCAACGCTTCCCCAAGTCTTTGACCTTGAAATTGGGCTTTTATATGTGTTTAAGTCAGCTTTTTCTATCCCCTGATGTGGCTGCACGTTTTTCCTTATTCTTGGGGAGCGAAAAATGTATATTTTCATGTCTCATAATTACCTCGTACTTTGGGGTGCCAAAAAGTCAAACATCCAACCTCAAAATGCCACGTGTCCTACTACTATCATTACTCTGTCTTTTGTAATCATGAAGGGACATGTGTCACCATTCTATTTGGCCAACACAAAAGTATGTCATTATTAGTCATCATGACCTTACTTTTGTAATACCCCAGATTATTATTAATAAGAGAGTAAATACCCTTTTGGGTCCCCGACAAAAAACACGGACCCCATTTTAGTCCCTAGGGACTAAAATGATATTTTTTTAATGGACTAAAAAGGGCTTTTTGGAAATTTGCGAGGGACCAAAATGTTCACCAATCGACCATTATTCGTCCTTTTCAAGGACTAAAAGGGCATTTCTTTGTATGAGGGACCAAAATCTAGTGAGAGCAATTGGCTTGGCAAGGATTATTGTAGTCTCCGCGGCACACCGAAATTCCTCAAGTCAAATGACAAACATTATTATCTGCAAACCTTAAATAGATGATCCCTTTGATTTGAGACATGGAGGCTGATGCATCCATTCTTTAGTATTTTCCTCAGAAACAAATCAAGTCCAATGATTGAATATGACATATTGGGAGATTTCTTCTCTCTATTCAACTTTAGTTCTTCAATTAACTTATTTAGCAGACTAAGAGAGCAAATAATTTTTTCTCATTTTTCAACACAAATTGAAGCAGACCCATCCAAGCTGTCGAACTTCATACTGGGCAAGAAAGCAAGCCATCTGGAAACTATATGTTTTTTGCTAATGAATTATGTCTTTGATGTTTCTACCAGTGAACTGTGATACTCATTAATGTAGCGCTCAGCTTGAGATACAAACAAAAGAATGAAAAGTTCGCAAAGCATCATATTGTTCAAAGACCCTAGTAATTCAGATATATCAGCCTTTATTCTCTCGCTGCACATCATCATCATGAGAAACACCCAACAATGACCCACATTCACCCCAACTGTAGTTTTCTGGGCATAAAGTTTTGAATATAATAAATGGCCTTCATCAACCCTCAGCTTGTGTAGAAGAAAGGATAAACATCTCTCACAATTCTTCTCAGCCTCAGCTTTTCCGGAGTATTAGCTATCTTCATTTGCTCGTTTGCCCTGCCTCAAAATAATTAGATCCGGATAAGGGAAATACAAATCCCAGCCGAGAGTATATCTCAACATGCACTCATAGTATATACCAGCATTCTCTGAATCTCGGCATCTAACAATCTCGGCGTACCTCGGCGTCTCGGCACCTCCTCATCTCGGCGTATCATCAACCTCGACTATCGCGATGGAGTCGGGACACCATAGGCGTTGAATCAGCCTCGGCTTAACAACAACCTCGGCTATCTCGATTTGCTCGTTTGCCTGGCCTCAAAACAATTCTGATAGACCAAATAATAGTTCAATGAGATCATATGCTATTGCTATAGATTTTGAGGGTTTCAGTAATCCGCTAACTCTTTCTAATGTGAATGATATAGAAAAGACAAACACAAAGCAGATATAGCAAAGGCAAACATAAAGCAGTGTGGTTCTATTATTGACCTCCCTGCATCACCGAGTCGTGAAAATAACTCCTTTGAACTAAATGGTATGGAGAATTCAAATGTTGTGGTTGTTGTGATCCAAATAGGGCATCTAAATTTATGCCAGAATTGAAAAGTCTAGGTTCCCAAGGAGAGAGGATGATGATACTTCATACTATCTTCTCGTCATGTGGACACAACCCAATTGCCAAGCTTGTCAAATGAGAGGAGAATGTAAACATTTTCAAAGCGCAGTTGCAAGTCCAACACTACTTGCCTTACCTCAAAACACTGCTAACACTACTTGCCTTACCGCAAAACACTGCTGATGGAAGGCCTAGTTCAATTACTACTAAATGTTTGGATGTTGCAAAAAAATTCAACCACAATGCAGTGTGAACCTATTATTGACCTCCAATTACTACTAAATGTTTGGATGTTGCAAAAAATTCAACCACAATGCAGTGTGAACTTATTATTGACCTTCATCCATCACCTAGCAGTGAAAATACCCAAAGTGAAATACAAGATCTAGAAGAATCTTGCATGGGTGACGGTAACTTTGAGGAGTTTTCAATATTAGAGCTTGATAAAGAACATTTGAAAGAAAGTGGCAATTACTTTGAACTAAATGACATGAAGAGTTCAAATGTTGTGGTTGCTTATAATCCAAGCATGACATCTAAATTTATGCCAGAGGTGAAAAGTGTCGCTCATTTAAGGACTAAGCGTATGGTTTATGTGCTTCCTAATACACACCCTCTCTTAAAAGAATTCCTAAAGAGAGAACCTGGTGATCTTTCCAACTATCTTCTCGTCATGTGGACACATGGAGAGTTAAAAGAAAACCCATGTAAAGTAGCTCAAAACCAAAGTCGTTGCTTAAAAACCATTGTTTCTTTGAATCCCTTCACAAGCTGCTAAGGTTTTTGACTTTGCTGTTGCGGATTTTCAGGAACTACCCGTGCAAAGGTATCTGACTGCTGCTTTTGGTATTGACCATCTTTGGTCGCAGGAATCGAAATTTACGGTTCCCCACGGTCGGCGCCAATGTTCTGTTCAAGAAAATGATCTGGCTAACCATTAATGGACTAGCCTGTTTGATATTAATTGAATCGGACTTGACCTAGGAACAATGCCTAGGGCCTACGTACCCTGTAGAGGGATCAAAATCCACGTAGTTCGAGACACCAATAGGCGTTTAGCCAAGGGGTGGTGTGTGTGCTCTGTGACGGCTGAATTGTGAAAAGCCAGAGAGAGCTTAGAATCTGTGCACCTTAGGGTTTGACCTCTGTATTTATAAAGTCTACCTTAGGTTGATATGGGCCCTATGTGATCCATGACCCAAGTATCGTAACTGTCAGATCTAGATGAAGATCTTCCTGGATTATAGATAAGATAGGATCCTCCTTCATTATAGATATATCCTGATCTACGGAATATTCCCTGTTGGGCCATATATTGAATATGGGCCTTATACAGGTCTGTAATAGTTATCTATTTAATTGTGAGCATGGTGATGGAAGGGGTGGTCATGATTCATTTGTGGGAGAAGGATTTAGCAATTGGAAGGACAAACAACGGATTCTTAAACATATTGGGAAAGTTGGAAGCATTCATAAGTTGCACTTCAGTGCTGCCAAAGATTTGATGAATCAAAATCAACATATTGACATTGTTATGTCTGACATTTCTGACAATGCCAAACAGGATTATCATATTCGTCTGAATGGTTTTATTCGATGTATTCGATATCTCATACTACAAGGTTTGGCTTTCCAGGGACATGATGAGACAGATGCTTCAATGAATCATGGAAATTTTGTGGAGCTTGTAAAATTCCTTTGTGAAAGCAATGACGAGGTAAATAATGTATCTTTGAATAATGCCCCAGAGAATCTCAAAATAATAGCTCCCAAAATTCAGAAAGATATTATTAATGTTGCTGCTAGTTTAGTTACCAGAGCTATTATTTCAGACATTGGGGATAATTTCTTCTATATACTAGTTGATGAACTCATGATATATCAATTAAAGAACAAATGACCATTGTCTTAAGATATGTGAACTGCAACGGTGACATTATTGAGCGTTTTCTTGATCTTGTTCATGTTTCAGATACTACAGCTAGTTCACTTAAAGAAACGGTTGAGTTAATTTTTGCCAAAAATGGCTTGAGCTTGACAAAGATTCATGGTCAAGGTTATGATGGTGCAAGCAATATGAGTGGTCAATTCAGTGGTATGAAAAGCTTGATTTTAATTGAAAATAATTATGCTTACTATGTTCACTGCTATGAACATTCACTTCAGTTAGCTCTAGTAGCTTGTGCAAAAAAGGTTTACGTATTGACTGACTTCTTTAATTTTATACCGTTTGTGTGTAATGTAGTCGGTGCTTCTTGCAAAAGAGCAGATATTTTGAGAAAAAAGCAATTGGAAGAATTAGTCAAAAGTATTGCAAGCGATGATGTTCAATCAAGGAGAGGCTTAAATCAAGAAATGAGTTTGTCACGACCAGATGACACACGTTGGAGCTCACATTACCAATCATTGGTAAGTCTGTGTACATTGTTTGATCCTGTGCTTGATGTGCTAGAAATTATAAAAGATGATACAACCCTTATGCATGCAAAAAGGTCTGAAGCTTGAATTTGTATTACTTTTGCACCTAATGATCAATGTCTTAATAGTAACGAATGAGTTGTCACAAGCACTTCAGAGAAAAGATCAAGATATTGTGAATGTTATGACTCTTGTAAAAGTTTCAAAGATGTTATTACTGAAGATGAGAGATAATGAGTGAGATAATATATTTCAGAAGACTTCTGAATTTTGTATAAAACATGATATAGATATCCCTGATATGGAAAGTGTACTGCAAGTACAAGGGAGAACAAAACGTAGAGGACCAATTACTCATTTGCATCACTTTAAGGTTGACATATTTTATGTAGTAATAGATACTCAACTTCAAGAGTTGAATGATTGTTTTAGTGAATTTAGTTTGAATTTGCTGGAATGCATGACAAGTTTAAATCCGTGCAACTTTTTCTCAGCATTTGACAAGAATAAGTTGTGAATTTGCTGGCTATTATCCTTCAGAATTTGATTTGAATGATTTTTTCATGCTTGAATATCAGCTCGACACGTATATTGTTAATGTGCAACGTGATCCTGATTTTTTGAATTTGCAAGGAATAGCTGATCTTGTCAAGATGATGGTTGAAAAGAAAAAAAAAAACATATTATGTATCTTTTGGTCTATTTATTTGAAAAGTTAGCACTAACTTTCTTTATAAGAATCGTCAGATTCATGAAAAGAAAGATTTTCGGTATGAAATGATCAAGACTACACTTTGTAATTGGATGGAGATGAATGGTTGAATGATTCTTAGTGCCTTATATTGAAAAAGATGTATTTGATAACATTGATAATGAGGTAATTATGATGGAATTCCAAAAAATAAGACCTAGAATGATGACATTGTAATTACTTTTATTGTAATATATTTTTGATATTAAAATATATGTACTTGATCTTATTTAGTGCTCAGTCTTGCTATTTCTAACTGCACTTGACCTTGTTTTTCCCTTTAGATTCTTTTATTTTTTAATGCATTAAAACTTTGCTTAAAAAAATAAAAAATCCCCCCTCCCCATTGTGCCCCCTTCTGTAATTTTCTGGGTCCGCCCCTAATAATAGGCAACTACCGAATGTGGTTAAGGATTATCTTAATCAAGCAATGCAACTCTCTAATAACTGACCTTCTATATCTAAATAAGATACAAAATCTAACAAGTAATATTATGATTTAGAATATATAACTCACATTGTCGTTTTGCAATAAAACCATGAGATACCACAAAAGCTTATGAATGAAGCACATGGCGGTAAAGGGAGCGTAGGGCAAAATCTAACAAGTAATATTATGATAAATCAACGATTCGGCCACCATAATTCACGACCAACTAAGCTCTTCATAAACGGTAAGTGGAGGAAAGATATACTAATTGAATCTCATGAAACGAAACGAAAGCTCGAGCACACCTGGGATTCATTCACTGCTACAGTCTGGAATTTTATATAATGGGCTTCTAGGGGTCACTTCCATGGGCAACAAGGCTCTGTGTGTCTGGATTCTTGCCCCAAGCTCTCTCCTTCCATATCAGTCCCACTTCATCGAATGTCAATCCTTTGGTCTCTGGAACGTACACAGCCACAAAGAGAAAGGCCAGCACAGCTATACCAGCTAAAATCAAGAATGTTTGACCGGTCCCTATTGCATCGGCGATTGATAGAAAGGTCTGGGACACAATCAAATTTGAAACCCAACACACAGTAGCCGACATACCCCCACATATTCCCCGATATTCTTCAGGATATATTTCTGAGTTCATAGTCCATGGCACTGGTCCCATTCCAGGGGAGAAGAAAGCAATATACATGGCTAAACCCACAATTGCAAGCCATCCATACAAATCATTTGTGGAGCCAGAAGATTGGTTAATAAATGATACAGCAAGTAGGATCAGAGAAGCGATTACTCCAGCTAAGCTAGAAAGGGCCAATTTTTTCCGCCCTGCATGATCAATAAGGTATATGCCAAGAACTGTACCAGCAGCATTCATACCAGCAACAACGAGGGATAAAAGAAGAGCCAACTGATTGGAATGGAAGCCAGCCATTTGGACAATTGTGGGGCTGTAGTACATGACTGTGTTTATACCTGTAAATTGCTGAAAAGCCTGCAGAACCATGGGATATTATAAGAATACACTTGCATGAACACACTGTCATTTACAAACAAGTACAGAAACTTGATGAAAAATGCATACAAAATTGAAGTACCTTAATCTTAAACGGCTTGATCACAAATACATGCATTTAAAACAAATGTGCATAGGATAGTTAAATAACCAACCAGGGCTACAGATGAAATCACAGAAGTTCTACTGAATATGCTATGATCTCTTCAATTATATATGCAAGCCATCTTCATGAAACTCAGTGCTCTCCTTAGTACTTTCATAGAACTCTAAAAGCGGCTTCTTTTCTTATCTCTGAAATCACTAATCTAAGAGAAAAAAGGTCAGTTCAGGCTCTGATATCAGAAAGTTGCCAAAAATCAAGGCAACTCAAACTAAAAACTGGATAAATTTTCACTTAATCAACTAATCCAAACTCAGTTAATCTACTTATCATTCAACCATGATCATATTTGTTAGTTTACTCTTTGGGTAAAACATTATTCGCTCCACAAAGAGGTCACTTCATAACAGGGTCCTCCGTTCGATTATGAAAATGTCGAAGGACTTCTCCTAACACAGAGAAGGGGAAAAAAGCACTTTAAGTAGAGCCCTGCAAGATTCTCACTAGTAAGGTTGTTAAGATGTATAATATGCCTTATTCAGAACTTGAGGCAGTGTAATCATACCAATTCAAAGCAGGCCTCTAGGAAATCCTCCAAGCATTTAAACAGCAGTTCCCAGACCTTGATTGACTACTGATCTTTAACATTCAATTGGTGCTGAATAGGGAAGGTAAAAAAAAAGGTACTGAATAGGGTATAATGCATTAACAGTAAGAATCTAGGAGAGGGGTATAACAACAACAAAGTCTTTATCCCACTAGATGGGGTAGCCTACATAGATCCCACGACGTCATTGCACTCTTCCGAAAACCAAATATTTGGATTGATTATTAACCAAAAGATCCCGCCCTATAACCTCATTGAATATTCACTTTGGTTTTCCTCGATCTCTTTATACAAGACTCCATACTGTCTAATCAACCCTCCTCACCGGCACACTCAATGGCCTTCTTTGACCATGTCTATACTCTATACTACCTCAGGATTTTTTACCATTTTCTCTTCTATAGATGCAACTCCAACTCGTTTGCGTATATGATCATTACGAATCTTACCTTTTCTTCTATGACCACACATCAATCACAACATTCTCATCTTGGCTACCCCCATTTCATGTTCATGTGGTCCCTTTAAAGCCCAACATTCACTACCATAAGGCATTGCTGGTATTATAGCAGTGTGATAAAACTTCCCTTTTGCCTTATTAGGTACTTTTCGATCACAAATAACTTTAGAAGCTTTTCTCCATTTATACCATCCAACTTGAATTCTATGATTAACATCTCCATTAATTTCACCATCTTGTTTATTATTGATAAAAAATATCTAGGGGAGGGGTATCCAGCAGAATTTGTGTAGCAAGCTGTAGAGGGTTAGGGGGCGGGAATGGGAGAGAGAAAGCAAGATAAAAGAAGAAGGATATATACATGATGTATAGAAATCGTATGTAACTACTAACTAATACATCCTTCAATGACCAAAAACTAACGCTACATTCTTCATTTTGATGGCCAATCTAACTAGTTGGATTAACCCAACTGACTTTTGATTTCATGCCTGGTCTTGTTCTTTAAACTGTAAAGTGACAATGGAACTATAAATTTCAGAAAACAACCTATAATTTGATTGGTTAAGAAGAATTATTCCCCTCAACCTTTCGACAGCAAGGGGTATTCACATCTGTCACTCTGATATTCAAAGGCTATGTTTTGTAACAATTGTATGTCCTTGTTAAGTACCTGCAGTCCAGCTCCAACAAGGAAAGCAAGCCTAATTTCTTTTGACTTAAACACATCCCAGTATTTGATATCATTCCTCTTTTGGCTTTCTTGTTCATACTGAGCTGTAAGGAAATCAACTTCATCCTCTAAGCGAGCATAGTCATATATCTTCGTAAGCACAACAACAGCTTCATTTTTTTCTATTCTGCATGGAGACAAGATATAGGGAGGTTTGGAAATCAGCATAATTTGAAGGCTAACACTTTGACATGCAGTTTCTTAAAAATACATACAATTTTTTACCTTGATAAAAAGCCATCTGGGGGATTCAGGAAGGAAGAGCATGAAGAAGAACTGCAAAACAGCAGGTACCGCTGCAACTCCCAGCATCCATCGCCAAGTCCCAGGGACCTGCTTGATGAAGAATGTCGTAAGCGGTCAGAAAAGAAATACCCAAAAAGTTTGAAACAGGTATGTATAATACCCAAAAAGTTTGAAACAGGTATGTATAATATTTATGCACCAAATAGTTCCCAAAACATGAAACTTCTCTCAGTTCGTGGAAGTTATTTTGATCGTTTCTAGCTTTTATAAAATAGAATATTGAAGCCCTTAAATTTTGAGAAATTGAAAAATGAAAGGTAATAACATCAGTGTTTTGAAACTACAACTTGGAATAAGTCCACAAATGCTAAAGAAGTCGCAATGTATTTTTCTGCCAAGGAAGTGCCACTTCTAATTAACACAATATATCAGAGCATGCGACCAAGAAATAAACTTTCTGGTATTGTATACAGTTATGTAATCATAATAATAAAAGAAAGTTAGTTAGGAGTCTGTTAAGGGTTGCTAGTGCCCCTATAAATAAATGGGTTGGGATAGTTTTTAAACATAGCTTATAAGTCTGTTATGGGTTGTTAGGACCTTAGTTTCCTCTATTCCCCTCTCTTTCATCTCTTCTCTCTCATCATTTACTTCTTTCTTCTTCTCTTCCCTCTTCCTATCGCTTTTATAGGAGAGTGGTATCAAAACCTACCTTCCTCAGACCAGAGGGAATGGAAAACCTAGTTGGAGAGTTTCTGGGCATTAGAGGAAAGCATTCAAGGACTTCAATCTGACCAATTAAAGCCTACCTTCGTGGATGGATCTTAATTTCAGCTTGATGAGACACCAGAGGGATGGAAGGCAACTGCTGCCTGTCACTATTTAGATGAGCAAGCCTTCCAATGGAACCTAACCGTCTAGTGATCATGGGAAAGGAAGGCTTAGTTGTCGCTAGAATAAGTACATGCCATCAAAGCGTGATTCAAACCATCATACAAAACAGCTTCAATGATCAGATTCGATTATGCATGACAGGGATGCTGGCTGACTACAATTATGCAGTTGATGTTATCACTTGTAAGCTTGATCTCTTTGAAGATTACTTGGTGCAGTCCTACATGGTGGGGCTTCCGAAGAAATTCGCAGGACGAGTTCGCATCTTGAAACCTACAAACCTCCAAGATGCAAGAAGTTTGGAGCAAATCCAACTCCAACAAGAACTGAACTTGCAAGATGCGTCTGAGGGTGTCTCAGAAAAGAAAATGATGACTTCTGGTTCTTTTCATAGCTCATGGGACTCGTGGGGAGATTCCTTCGTGTTGGACAAGGGGAAGAATTTCAAGAAGAATGCTTTTTCCAATGGGTCCCACCAAACAAGATGTGATGAAAATGCCCTCCGGTATACCAACAAACTCCAAACAAGGCTCTGTTGGGTCTTTCACAACTCTCTTCAACTCGAAACACTACCCAGTCCTTGGAAGTACCAGATATGATGAGCCTAGGAGAAGAAAAGTCAAGGTTACAGATGCCTTGGACAAGGAGTTTACAAAGGCTGACTTTGCTAGGGTTTCTTTTGATGGTTCCAGAGTGCCGCAAAATTATTCCTCATAAAAGCAATCAATTTTAGTGAGACCAATTTCAATTATATGGGTCTATGCTCCACAAATGTCATTCTTAATGGGCTGTTTCCGGAGTGGCATAGTTGGCCTTTTATTTCTTAAATTTTCCCCTACAAGATTTCTGATTCTGTTTTGGTTTGAAGGGACTAAAATGTTACTAGGGTCTGGGTTAGTATAAGTTTCTTTGTACATGACCCGTGGGGACAAGGGTCTTTTGGGGGAGAGGGTATTGTCATGTAATTATAATAATAAAAGAGAGTTAGGAATACGTTAGGGTCTGATACTTGTTAGTTCCTTAGGTCTATAAATAATGGGTTGGAGTAGCAAACAAACAAAAACCAACCAAACAGCAAAGCACCAAAAACTAACCTCTGTAAAAGCAAGATTTATAAGGTAGGAAAGAAACTGTCCACCAGTTATCATAAGCACATTTGTGCTTACTAATCCTCCCCTTATTTCAGATGGCGAAGCTTCAGCAATATACACAGGCGCAGTGACAGATGCTATGCCCACACCAATGCCAACTAAAAGACGTCCAAATATGAGAACATATGGACCTGGTGAAGCAGCCATGACAAATGATCCGAGAGC
The DNA here is from genome assembly GCA_019022615.1 of Acacia melanoxylon. NCBI lineage: Eukaryota > Viridiplantae > Streptophyta > Magnoliopsida > Fabales > Fabaceae > Acacia > Acacia melanoxylon. The sequence goes on from JAFJYJ010000099.1 coordinate 183,790, forward strand.
AAAGATAACATCAGCAATAAGGGTTGCCTTCTTTCGTCCATAAGCATCATTAATCCAACCACCCGCTGCTGCTCCAAGAATTGCACCAACCAATGCCATGCTAACAATTGTTTCCTGGCAACTCAAACACTTAGAATGATACTAATAGAAAGATTCAAAACAAGTGGAAAAAGGCTGGAAAACAATTAGGGTTAAATACCAATTTTGTCACGAAAGTATTGGCTAAGGAGCATTCAGCACCAGGAAGATTTTTTGATATCATTTTTACCCTGGAAGCTTACAAAAGTAACAATCTTGCCCATCAGTTGATCTTGACCGTTGAATTGTTGCTCTTCTTTGTAAACTTCCAGGGCAAATTTGCTCCTAAAAAACAACTTTCGGAGCAAATTTGCTCCTAAAAAAAACTTTCAAGGCATATTTGTTCTTTTTGTAAATTTCTAGGGCAAAATTGATACAAAAAAACTTCCAGGTGCTGAATGCTCCCTGACCAATACTTCCATGGCAAAATTGGTATTTAACCCAAACAATTAATAACAGCCCGATCATTTCATTCCATAAATTTTACAGGGTTAGTGCAGCATTTTATAAAAGAGAGAAGACTGAAACAGAAGGAGAAATCAGTTTCTGATGTTCAGCAAATCAGAAGGGAAAAAATTTAGAGAATTTAAAAAATTGCAATAGTCCTCCAATGACCATGGATCTGATCACTTCTACCATAACTACAATAACTTCGGATCTAATAAGCTACACATTTACAACACAGATCTGATCAGTTATGCAAACAAGCTTACATAATAGCTACAGATCTAAGTATTTACAACATAAAAGATGATAGGACTCTCCTATCAACAGGGCACAAGAAAAATGGTAACAAAAAAAGAAGGCACCACTATTACAGCATAAAATAGCTCTCAAATAAGGGCCAATGACTAAATTTCTAAGATAATCTGGTAAGTTATGCGGTGAAATCTAGAACTCAAAAGGGTAATTGCTCTGTTTTAAAGAGAAAACAAGTATCTCATTAACTCTTTAAGAACAGCCAAGGAAAATCTCCAATGTTAATTTACTCTTGGAATATTTGATGCTTTATTCAATAAGCTAAGAGCCAATAAATAGAAGTAGCTTACAGAGAGAGACTCTAATACAAAATTCAAATAGATAACTAATAATCCTAAATCCTAACAACTAAATCTATCTAGTTGTAATATTCCACTTATTTCCTAAAGATAATAATAAAAGATAACAAAAAACAGATTCGATCAATAATTAATTCCTAATTTATCCTAATACGCTTATTTTTTCTAGAATAAATTAAGCCATAACGATTTGGATCGCTATCATTTCTCCCCCCTTGGAAAAATGACTTGTCCTCAAGGCAAAAATCAGGAAATTGAGCAGCAACCAGATCATAATCTTCCCATGTAGCGTCCTCTGGAGTATGGTTCTCCCATTGGATGAGGATTTCCAATTGCCTAGCTGGAGTCCAGCAATGTTAAGCACCATGGAGGGAGTGAGGAGTAGTTCCATATTGGCTGAAATAGGAAGCGGTGGAGGAGGGGAGGCCACTTGAAGGCCTGGAGTAGGGTGTAGTAAAGAAAAATGGAATACCGGGTGGATCTTGGCAGTAGAGGGGAGTTCTAACTCAGGAGGCCCAAAGTGTTCTTGGAACGCCTTGACTAAATCTTCCCAATATCGTAGTGTGCATTGCGGATTCAACTTGGAGAACAAATCCAGAGCATCAACTTCGAGATCATAGTAGTCAATCTCAGATAGCGGCGCGTAGCGGCTAGCCCAAAAAATGCTATAGCGGTATAGCGCACTGCGGGATGACCGCTACACCGAAGATACACACATAAATACTCAAAAATAAACATGTGCTCAAAATTTAAGAACATATTCATCACTAAACAATAAATCATCCAAGTCTCTAAAAGCCATAAACAAAACATTAAATATAACAAATTATTAGAGTCAGTGGTACTGTAGCTGAAGTCTGCTGGGACGACATTGTTACTGTTCAGAAATCAGAATGCTTAGAACTAAGAAGTCAGAAGCATTTGACGTTGACAAAAAAGAAAGAAGCATTTGAACAAAAAAAAAGAGTGTAAACTCTTTTACAGTAGAATCGAAAGAAAGAACGCGTCGTTGACCAAAAAAACGCGTACGTTGACCTAAAAAAAAAAAAAAGAAATAAAGAATGCCTCTTATGCTCGAATCGAAGCAACAAAGAACACCGTACACGTCTCAAGCGAAGCGACGTAACCGAGCCCGTCGAATTTCTTGAATGCGTTTCGAATCGAAGCAAGAGAACCGAGTCGAAATCATCAAACTCGAAATCGAGGCGCCGAAATCAGAAATCGAACTCAAGGGTGCCGAAATCAGAAATCGAACTCGAGAGGGAGGCACGATCGTGAGGGGTTGCTTCGGACTTTAGGGAATGGACCGGTTTTACAAGTCGGGTTTTCGGGTTTGAGCTTTTTTTTGTTCGGCCTAACCTAATCGCGCAACGCACCACGCGATTTCACCTAACGCGACTGACGCTACAGGCGCGACCTTGAAACGCTCCGCAATGGAGCATCTGTGGCGGCAACGTCCTGTTCTGCGCCGCTCCAGCGCTATCGCAACGCTATAGAGCGCGATTAACTACTCTGTTCGAGATATAATGCCGCCACGTCCAGTTTATCGTCCTCCAGCGTGTCATAGTAGTGAAAGAATTTCTCCGCTTTCAGGATCCAACCCCTCAGATCACCCCCCTCGAATTTAGGAAAATTGAATTTTACGTATGGCAGACATGGGTGCCGTCGTGGTGAATCCGTATCGCTAGTGCTATCATCTGAGTGGCTTCGGTGCTTTCCTTTGCGACGGTGTAAACGGGCTGATTTGGCCTCCGATGCATTAACTTTATCTCTTAATTCCTCAATAGCGTCAAGACGAGCGGCAATGGTGGCGAGAGGGTCCGATGATGGTGATGCGGTGGGTTCGTTGGGTTCATTCGGCTATGGAGATATCTGATGCACAGAACGTGGAAAACCATGATTGGATCGAAAAAAGCTCTGACACCAAATGGTATGTTACAGATTATGTGGTGAAATCTGGAACTCAAAAGGGAAACGTAATTGCTCTGTTTTTAAGAGAAAACAAGTATCTTGTTAACTCTATAAGAACAGCCCAGGAGAATCTCCATTGTTAATTTACTCTCGGAATATTCGATGCTTTATTCAATAGGCTAAGAGCCAATAAATAGAAGTAGCTTACAGAGAGAGACTCTAATACGAAATTCATATAGATAACTAATAATCCTTACAACTAAATCTATCTAGTTGTGATATTCCACTTATTTCCTAAAGATAATAATAAAAGATAATAAAAAACAGACTCAATTAATAATTAATTCGTAATTTATCCTAATACGCTTATTTTTTCTAGAATAAATTAAGTCATGGAGATTTGGATCGCTTTCATAATCTCTCTGTCTATCACAAACAAAGATTTGCTCACTACCTCACTACAAAAACATCAACTTAAGGCTAGGTAAGATACTTTCTATACCAAAAAGAACAGCGAGGTAAAACACTACACAAGAGCACCAAAGACCACAACACACTTACCAACTTTTGAGATGTTGGCTATCTCCATCCAAAACCAGATTCAGACTCTTCTCACTTTTCATTCCGCTTTTCCCCTTTCAAAGTCAGCACCAATTGTTCCCTAACCACTCCCTTCTGATTAGCATTGTGAATTCCCTCTTTTACCTTCTTTCCCTTTTGTCTTGATGGTATATTCCCTAAAGGCTTAAGCATTCATTATATTTATTTTTTCAAGAGCTGCATTATGGAATAAGAACATATCACTAGCCATTTGGTGTGAAGCACTATCAATTATCCAACTTACCTCAATCATTGTCCTAGAATTAGTATCAAAGGCATATGGAAAACTGCCTCTTAGGGCTATAGGCCCAGTATAACAAGGGAATTAGAAGAGGAAACTTGACTATTATTTTTGAAGCAAATCAACCTGTTGTAAATAAAAACTGTTGGTTTGCTTGCTGGTTTGGAATATCCTTCAGGGAAAGCAATGTAACCTTAGTTATTCTTCCCTCTTGATGACCTCCAATCAGTACAATTGAAATGTAACTTCCATATTACCCTTGTGCCCAAAAAAAGAAAAGATAGCATCAACACCTACCTTTCAATAATTGCAGCAGTTGAAGAGGCATCTAATACGATCTTCCTTCTACTCTCTTTTCTACATGCTTCTAAGAAGACTTCCTTTAATGAAAGTAAGGGCTAAGCTCCAAGCCCTCTCCCCACACTTCATCCAGGGACTTATCAGATGAAGCAAGACTTTAAGAATCCTCTCCTTCTCAACAATTTACCTGTACTTTGCATCTCCAAGGTTCATCCATTCTAGGATGTGATATACATCCATTTCCTACCAAAGGTAAGTCGGAAGCATTGCAATACTGCATGACAAATAGCTCACCTTGTTTGAGGATATGAGGGTTACTCTTGATCTCGAACTTAAAAATTACAGAAACATTATCTCCATCAGAATTAACTCTAGTTCACTGCCTCCCAAATCTCTTGGGCAGTGTCATAGAAGAGGACCATCAATTTTTAAAATTTTTGATGTTGATCAACCAATTCTAATATCACAATTTGGCTTTCATCCACCTCACATTTTGTATTTTGGGTCCTTTTCTAGAAGGCGCTCCATCATTGAAACAATGTCTTCTCCCGAGCCTTCGACAAAGAGCATCACTGATTTGGACCATTGCAAGTAATTGGAACCATTCAGCCAGTGCCCAGTTATGACATTAATAAACCCAACTGCAGCAACTAATGTGGGGGCTTTAACCCAGATGGTTGGCAAACAACTTGGCCGTTTTTTGCATCACATGTGGTGCAATTGATAAAGAGAGAAGACGGGGATGCCAAGAAAGAGAAGAAGTGGGTTTTGGCCAGAAGCTTGCTCTAATACTAAGTCAAAAAACGTCATAACACAGAAATTTGGTAATTTATAAAATTCTGAATGAATTCTATATAGTGGATACTGCAGTTCAAACAAGAGGAGACTGACTCAGAAGACAACTGAAGTTTAACCAATTCAAAGGAGAACAATTGGGGAATTTAAGAAATTTTAACAGCCCTGCAATAACTAAAGTGATAATTATACAATAACTGCATGTTAACCGCAGAAGTACAGACCTAACCAGATATTCAATAATCAGATAATAGCAACATATCTGACAATTTTTACAAAGACATAAATGCTAAGTGATCCCTAAAGGAAACTTAACTAAGGGTTTCCATATAACAAAATTATTTATATTTTTTGTCTGAATCATCCAAGAATAGTTATGACGACCAGTTTTCTGTATCCCACGTTGAAAGTAGTATTTATGGCTTCATTATGGTAACAAATTACCCACGTACAAAACAAGATGTCATTTAAATATAAACAAATGCAGATGTCCCCGTACTCCCATCCCCAAAAGATGTTAGATATGAGAAATTATTAGACGTATAATTGGGGGATAAAGTAGTCAGCAGTTTAGTTTACTATTGTTTGTATCGCAAGAGAAATAGTTAGCTTGCTAACTTAAATAGCATGTATGAGGAGGAAACAGACTGTCATGACAGTTGATGAATGCAAAGTTCTGTCAATCTCTATTCTTCTCCTTCTATTTCTATTTGCTTCTTTTTCCCATCACAATTGAATTTGTAATCATAATTCTTCCACTGCAGTGGAAAACCAGAACAGAAAGGTTATGAGTCCACTATTCCAGTTAAAACCTATGCACTCACTGCTAATAACTACATATGAAGATTTTTGCTAAATACTTAGGCTTGCTGTAAACCACAGAGAAATGCAATTTCTGAATTCATGAAAGTGATAAATGAAAAAAAGGGATGTACCTGAAGGAAACTACTATTTTTAACTTCCACAAAATCATCTTTGATATACAGAAGGGCACCTGATATAACACCTGCGGTAAAAGATGTAACATGTTAACATTTTCAAAAGAGAACTGAAACACCCATAATCTGCAGAAAGAACAGACTGGATATTCAGAACAACCAACACCTAAACAAAAATACATCAAATCTTTTCTGATAAAAAAAGGCAGAATCAGAGAATTATCAAGTACACTTAAGAATTTGTCATTCAACCATGAAAGCATTTTCTTCATTCAAGCAGAAGTCTTTTCCTAGATAATTGTTCCTTCATGAACAGAAGTTAATCAAATAGCAAATCAAAAAAGACTTCTTTTTTTCCTGTAGAATTCCATTGCTATGTCCAAGCCTTCCATCTAGATGCTCCATTGGAAATGTGGAAATAATATGAGAGAAGAAATGTATTCTCATTGATGTATAGATAGTGAAGATACAAGTCATACTTATACACAAATAGAAGGCCATAATAGTAAAGGTACAATGCACTAGTGGGGGACATTAGTGGATGAAATGATGGAGGGAATTAGGTAGTGATTAAAGGAAGGAATCATGGAGGTAGTGGAGCACTAAGGAGACAGCTAGGTAGAGTGAATATAATATTCCAACACTCCCCCTCAAGTTGGACCATGATTGTTAATCATGTCCAACTTGCAACTTTATACTACTGACTCCCCCTTAGGCTTGTACTTCTTGAGTCTCGGTCCACTGACTTCGGACTTGTACTTCTTTTTGAGTCTCAGAGGCCTATTTAGAGAGTAGCAGATATTTTTGAAAAAATGTTGGGATTTACTGGCTGCGACAGATCGACGGGCGCAAGAATCGCGACAAGACGAATGGGCGCGAGATACTCGACAACTTTGGAAGTAACCGGTGCGACGGATCGACGGGCAAAGAATCTGCGACAAAATCAATGGGCGGCGACTACAACAAGATAGACGGGCAATGACCGCGACTAGGTTGATAGGCGGCCCTTTGCGACAAGACGTATGGATTACGGAGGACGACGTCGGACGGACTTTGGCGTCGACGGGCTCTAGAGGACGGTTTGATCGTTCAACTTGATAAATGACATTGGTCCATGTCGGCCATAAATCTGAATTAGGCACCACAATAGACTTTGCACTTGTTGGCCGGAAATTGATGTCCTACACCATGTGAAGTGTGAATCCTCATGATCCCCTTTGTCTCCCACTATACTCCATTATCATTCACTCACCTTTCCCCTTTTCTTTTCCTTTTTTCGGAATACTCACCGGAATCTGGGAATTTCACCGGAATCTGGAAATTTCGCCGGAAACTGCTGACGCTGGTTCTGACTTATGGAGAACCTAGGGAGCAGAAAATATGACTGGAGAAGAAGATTCTGGTTCGCTGGTTGTATTTCGAACCTCACGGAACTGGGAACTCGCCGGAATCTGGAAATTTTCGCGGAATCCGGGAATTTAGCGGAACCGCGATCGTCGGGTCCGGCGATGGAGAACCCAGGGAGCAGAAAATATGACTGGAGAAGAAGGTTCTGGTTCGCTGGTTGTATTTCTGAACCTCGCCGGAATCTGGAAAATTTTGCCGGAGTTCGCCAGAAATTGCTGACACTGGGTCTGACAAACGGAGAACCCAGGGAGCAGAAAATATAACAGAAATTACCGACGCCTGGGTCGACAAACGGAGAACCCGGGGAGCAATTAGACGAGGAGAAGAAGTAGGAGAAGAGGTGAGGAGCTGAAATCATGGATCGACTTAATGGACGACGACTATGGGCACGACACAAGATAATGAAGGGTAATTGTCTCCGTATTTGTGTAACTCTTTGCACATCGAAATTCTGAATGAGCGGAAAGTCACCTGTCAGCCGTAGGAAAATCGAATTGAAGCGCTGATTTTCTTCAAGGCTTTCTTTGAACTCGCTTTGATACCATGTGGAAATAATATGAGAGAAGAAATGTATTCTCAATGATGTATAGATAGTGAAGATACAAGTCATACTTATACACAAATAGAAGGCCATAATAGTAAAGGTACAATGCACTAGTGGGGGACATTAGTGGATGAAATGATGGAGGGAATTAGGTAGTGATTAAAGGAAGGAATCATGGAGGTAGTGGAGCACTAAGGAGACAACTAGGTAGAGTGAATATAATATTCCAACGAGGAAAGAACAGTGAAAATCAAACATATATATGGCATGTGTTAAATGTCAACAATGCAGACAGTCCAGATTTATTTCCAAGAAAATATAATATAGTAAAACTACTAAAAAAATCAAGGGAAAATTACACGCAGGTCCCAAGGAAACGAAAAAAATTACAAAAAGTTTTTGAAATCACAAAATTACACAGAAGTCCCAAGGGACTTTTTTGATATTATTTGTATTAACAACAGGAAATGTCTATATTTACAACAACATTTAAACACCTAACTATTTACAACAGAAAAAGCCATATTTACAACAGGAAATGCCCATATTTACAACAACATTTAAACACCTGGATTTTGAACGTAGAGAAGTCATTTACAATAGAAAAATGCTAGATTTACAACAGGAAGTGCTATATTTACAACAAAATTTAAAATCTGGACATTTACAACAGAAAAAAACATATTTACAACAGGAAATACCTATATTTACAACAACATTTAAACGCTTGGATTTTGAACGTAGAGAGGTTATTTACAACAGAAAAAGACTAGATTTACAACAGGAAGTGCTGTATTTACAACAAAATTTAAAATCTGGCCATTTACAACACAAAAATCATATTAACAACAGGAAATACATGTATTTACAACAACATTTAAGAACCTGGATTTTATTTCCATACAAATAATATCAAAAAAGTCCCTTGGGACTTCTGTGTAATTTTGTGATTTCAAGGGACTTTTTTGTAATTTTTTTCGTTTCTTGGGACCTGTGCGTAATTTTCCCAAAAATTAAAGGAAAAAAATGCTTGAGCCATTCAATATTTTTTACCAATGCCATAGAGAACATCACTACAATGTAAACAAAAGATATTCTCGCAGAAAATCACAAAAGTTGAAATAAAATTACAGATGGCGCTTTTAGGCAAGAAAATCTGAGGGTTTTTTTTTTTGCCCAAATCAGTGTTGTAAATTTACTTCATGCCTTGCCCTGGGGAGGACTGATAAAACAAATGATAACTCATCCATGAAGAAATACTTTTCATTACAAATAGGAAGATAAAAATCCTCGCATTTGGCAATAAAATGTATAAAGATTCAAACCTGAGTGATTCCAGAAGCTTAACTCAATCTATGAACCTTATTCAACTATCTTCTGGATTGATCAATCGCAAATATGTATTTAAGCATCCAACTGAAATTGTAAAAACCAAAACGGGGCCTTCTGGCCCTATCAAAACGATGATGCTAAAACACCAAAACAAAAAATTGCTATAAATAATTGTTTTCAAGCGTCATCTTTTCGTCAGTATGTGTGTGTTAGTCCATTCCAGTTACGAGAACATAGTTACGATTTCCAAGCAAAACAAACATTATATTTTGTTCGTTCGAAATTTTATGGGGAAAATCAGACAATTTCATGTATGAATAATGAAACAAAAGAAATGGGTGGCATTCTTTGAGCTAACCAAATTTATTGGCATCACTCATCAAACAGTAGTAAAAGTTTATACCTGTATCATAGCCGAAAAGCAGCCCACCAATGCCAGCGACGGCTGTAAGGCCGAGAATATAAGGGTTCTTAAAAAAAGACATTTTCCTTTCAGGATACAATTCCAAATACCCAGAGCTTCCGGGTGTCGATTGCATCGTGATCGTCATCGTCGAAGATGCGATTGCGAAACTTAACGCAGAAAACCCAGAATTTTGGCTTACACGCGCTAACAATAACGATCCAGATTAAGAAATCGCAGCCAGCCACACCAGGAATGGGCGACGACTCCTGGAAGATTCACAGAAATCTTCCCAGCTAATGATTTGGTGGAGATGAAAAGCGTGCAGGGATTCACGGAATTGAATTTGAGGACTGTCTTTGTCTTGAGGTCAAAGAGAGAAACCGTTTTTTGGGAATTGGCAGCTCCATACAAAACTCTTCTCATGCTTATCTTCTAAATCATGAAAACTATTGTTCAAAAATTAATCCAAGAACCCCGTCTACACAAAACTCCATTCAGATAAAATTCATTATTATTTTTATTATTATCATTATTAAGGTTAAGCTACTAAAATAACCTTCAACTTTTATCAAAAATGCAACAACCATAATCTATTTGTTAGAGCGAAAAGTAACCATAAACTTTAAAAATTGAAAGGCAAACCATTAAATCCAACTAACTTCTATATATTATAATGAGGAAAATTAATTTTTTGGCCATTAAAGTTTTTAACTCACTTATAAACTCGTCAGGAATTTGAATTCGATCTTGAGTCTCTGAACTTTTAACTCGCTTACAACTGTCACTAATGTTTTTAAGTCATCCTATGTGGCAAAAAATGTTAGATGAATTAAAAAAAAAAAAAAACCATCATCCCCATCCCCTCTAACTCAAATCCTACCCTACCTCTATTTTTTAGAAATCACGCTAGGCTTCTGCAATGTCGATGACAGATCCTTTGGAAGCTCATTCCAAGCATAAGATGAGATTGATTTTCTTATATTAAAGTGCCTTCAAAATTATGAGTATCATTTAAAAAATTGTAGTTTCTTTAGTTATTAAAAGGAGAACTTGTGTCCAGGTATGTTGTGAAGTGGGTGTGCTTCAACTTTTTCTAATCTCATCCTCTTCCAAGCTATTCATCATTTATCATTCAAAAATTAAGAAATCTCTTTTTCCACAATGACTTTTTCTTACATATTTGGGTTCTTTATCAAAGTTAAAAGCATCATTAGTGGCTTCAACCTTTTCTCCAATCTGAGTCATTCGTTACCCTCTGATGCTTGATAATTGAATATTATTACACTTCTTTGTATTTCTTGGTTAATAAATTTAGGTTTGTTTAGATCATAAATAATAGGCTTTTGAGCTTAATTGAACTTTGGGCTTTTAATTTGATTTAATTTGTTTTTATGATAAAATTCCATATTTATAGTGTTTGAGTATTTTCACCATATCTTTGTCTCTAGGTATCTGATTAACCTCATTATTATCTCATTTTTTAGTTGATTGAGAGAGCTACAAATGATATGAAGACTTGAAAGCTAAATTTGAACAAGAAGATGGTTGAAATTGGAGCCAAAGTCAGACGTGAAATTCTAGGTTTTATTTATTTAATTGGGTCTGAATTTGTAATTGAAATAATTTCTGATTTGTTTTCTTTTTAGGAGAAATTTGTGGAGATCCTGCCCATTTTAGTTTAGGTTAATACACTTGGATTAGCTGAAACACTTATGTCTTGCATTTTTGGAGATTTTCGAATTGAAAACAGAAACTTATATTTTCTCTCTCGTGTTCTTTATGTTCATGAGGATTTCTTCTGCGTTTTTGTGCTTCCCAGCCATGCTTCGTTAAGTTTCTTTGATCAACCCACAAGTTGAGGATTTCACAATGTAGTCCAGAGAAAATTTCGTTCTGCGCTTTAATCGATAACTAAATTTGTTTCTTTCCATTTTAATCGGATTCAATTCTAGGGAAAAGATTGGATGTTACATTTAATATCTAGATAATTAACCCAAGGACATAGTCCAAACTAGGTTATCGTGAACACTGTGCGACCACACAGTGAACACTCTGTTGGAAATTATGCCCTAGGGGCAAGTCATTCTCCATCTAGTTATCATTTAACTTGCATGTTTATAGTGATAACTGATCCTTGGATATATCTTATAGATTATCCTAAATGTCCATGATCGGTCATCTATGCAAGAGCGAAGATGAAATAAGACCAGTATGACTTTGATAAGGTATGGAGATACGAATCAAAATCATAGGCACTTGTAGGAGTACAAAGTGCTGGACCGACCCACTATGAGAAAGCTGCATGGATTAAGTCATAAGCTTTTCTCATGTATAACCGCGTCACAACGCCCTTTGACCTGAGATCATCATGGATTCCTACATGATGAATCGTTGATTTTTGACCTAGTCAAAAGTCACCTTTGACCGGGTGATGATAAAGGCTTGGATCGGGATCAGTGGTTCACATGCAAAGGAATGTGAGTGATCAAGATGGAATTTTTTCCCTCACACTTGTAGAGAGATAATATTGGGCCCCTCGATGAGTGAGTCTGAGAAATGTATAGCCATACTACGATGGAAAGGAGTTTCCATTTCAATTAGACTACTCAAGAATCGAAAGTAATGGTCAAGAACGGGAAGTTGACATTATCCATGCCTCATCCTTGACCAAATTATCGCGTGACAAAAGAGACGTGACATGGTTGTACGATAGGTAGAATCGTATCATCGATCCCCATATGAATTGGGTAGTCGCAATGTCTTGCTAGAGGCCGCTTGCGACTTGTGGGCTAGTACAGTATTGGCCTACTGCCAATCTCATGTGGGCCTGCAGGGTCGCACACAAGAATAGCCCAACACGAGCAAAAGTGTCAAGATTCATTGAATCTTAGATATGTCTAAGATTTAATGAATAATGTATTTAATCTAGGATATATATATATGTAGGTATATATATATGTATATGTATATATATTATATATTAAATTCGAAATTAATATAATAATATTATTTAATAGAGATTATAATATTATTATATAATATTTGTTTTGTATTTAATTTATTTGATAAATTAAATATATAAAACAAATAGAGATATTGTATCTCACATTTAATTTTCGAATAAAGATATCATATATCTGATTTAATTTAAATTGAGATATAGTATCTCATATTTAATTAAATAAATAGATATCATATCTTGGATTTAATTTATAGAGATAAATTAAATCAAAAGGCTTTTAATTCAGATTAAATAAATATATTGGATTATGAAAAAGCCGCGAAAAACCCTAGAACAAAGAGAGAGAGAGAGACGCAAGTTCTAAGGCGCTAGCACGCTGCCGTAGTCGTGTTTGGAGATTATTCGTGTGGATACCGGTAGAGGGAGGAGATTCGTAGAGTCTGCTCCTGGTTGATCGAGAAGGTAGCCCACGTGTTCAGATCGAAAGAAACGCTCAGAATTTCACATAGGTATGATTCGGACTCTTTAACCTTGATTTAAACGCGATTGAGCGACCCTCTTTGGGATTCGTAAAAGTTTTATAATTCCGCTGCGTGTACGGATCCCAACAGTGGTATCAGAGCTAGGTCAACCGAGCGTTTAAATTGGGTTTTTCTATATGCGTATATATGCGATATATATGTTTAAACCGAATCCTGTATGCTTTAAAACATAATTTCACGTTAGGGTTTCTACGGAACGCTAGTCGGATATTGTGGCCGTCTCTGGATTGTTCAGATCGCACGATGTTTGGAATCGACAGTCACGTTCGCGCGTATCGGAGACGTTCTGAATCGTTCGGAACCTTCGATCATGCCGGATGCGTTATATTATATAATATAATTTAAATTAGAGAATTTAAATTATGATACTATATTATGTATATTATATAATATAATTTAAATTAGAGAATTTAAATCATGATTTATATTATGTATATTATATAATATATTTTAAATTAGAGAATTTAAATCATGATATTATATTATATGTATTATATAATATAATTTAAATTAGATAATTTAAATCATGATACTATATTATATATAATATAATTTAAATTAGAGAATTTAAATCATGATACTATATTATATATATTATAATTTAAATTAGAGAATTTAAATCATGATATTATATTATATATATTACAAGTGTTGTAATATATATGTTATGATATCATATAAATTGTATGAATTTAATATCATACAATTTAAATTATGATATCATATAAATTATATTATATAAATTTAATGTTGTAATATCATATGTAATATCATGATATTAGAATTTAATTGTATGAATTAATATATGTTATGATTTACCTTTCAAATGTTGTTTGGGTATGGTGAACAATATGACTCTAGAGTTTTACAAGTGTTGTAAATTTAAATATGGCCTGCGTGTCATGCCTCTCTCTAAATATTCTTGATGTACATTCTCTTCTCATCTCACTCCCCTCGTATGTGAAATGAGGTTTCTCCTTATGTATTTTCTTTTATTACTTTAGAGAAGTCCTCTCATTGGCTTGAGAGGATTTTAGGTTAAGTATGAGCCATGTTGTGTCACAATTTTAATTATGTTTTGATTTGATCACTGCATGATTAGTTTAGAGTTTTAATTATGATTTCATAGAGATCTCTCATAATTAATTTAGGGTTTTAACTATGATTTGATTAAGATCATTCATAATTAATTTAGAGACTATATGATATACAATATTGATTGCATTCATATAAGTAGAATTAATAGGATTAATTAGATGATATTAGATAATACCCTCTAAATAAAATCTTAAGTCGTAATGCCGTCAATTAATGAATACTTGTCAAAACCTAGATTACCCATTTGTATGTTCCACCAAAGTGGATGCATTTGAGTTATCTTGGTGAGACAATAGTGTGTAATGGTGATACTCAACATTCATTATTGTCTTGACTTAATTGAGATTATCAAAACGGTTTTGGATCTCAAGGCATTAGATGGGATTAAACATGCCGGATCATATGATGATCGAATCCCATAAAGATCGAAGAGTTACATGTGATGTAATTGGCAAAGAGCTTGCCTACCTAAATAACTTGATTTTAAGCGTCCTGCCAAAGCGGACTTAAATTTAAGCCAAATATGGATCTTAGCCCACTAATTATAATGAGGGTTATTATTCAGTGGGAGGTTACTAATTAAACTTTGCATATCTTTTAGTTGTAGAATCATGTAGACTAGCAATAGTAACACTGCAACACCATCAATGCGATCAGTCCTTGAGAAGGACGAACTCGATGAGACAAACCTTCTTAACTTGTTTAGGAACTTAAGCGTTGATCCTAAACATGAAGGAAAGGAGTATCTCATCAATCAACCCATTCCTGACAAGCCTGCCGCTATAGATCCGAGAGCTTAGACTGATGCTTATATGAAGCATAAGGATGACTCTATGGATGCAGGATGCCTGATACTTGCCACTATGCTTCCAGACCTCGATAGAGATCTAGAACATGTGGAGGCCTCTGTGATGATTGTTCATCCTATGGGAATGTTCCAACAACAGGCAAGGCAAGAGAGGTATGAGACCACAAAGGCCTTATTTTCTAGCAAGATGGTTGAAGGTGCATTAGTTAGTCCTCATGTTTTGAAGATGAAGGGCTACATTGATCACCTTGAGAGGCTTGGATTCCCCATGTCCCAGGAGTTAGCTACAGATGTGATCTTAAACTCACTCCCAGGAAGTTATGATCATTTTGTCATGGATTACAACATGAACAACATGGAGGAATCAATTTTTGAACCGCATGGGATGCTTAAAGCCGCCGAGCGAGCCTTAAGAAGAGGCCCAACACCTTGTTTTTTTGTTCGGAAAGGAAGGGAATGAAACGAAAAGGCCAAGAAGGCAAAACCTCCAAAGGATGGGGTGCGCTTTCCGCAATGAAATTGGTCATTGGAAGAGGAATTGCAAATTCTACATCGAAGATCTGGAAAAGAATAAGAAGGATAGCGGGGCTATCGCTTCAGGTATCTATGTCGTAAATATTCACCTTTCTAGTTCCTCAACATGGGTATTAGATACCGCATGTGGTTCTCACAATTGTATAAATGTGCAGAGTCCAAAGGACAGTAGAAAATTGAATGGACATATCTATGACATAGACTACCAAAAGAATCAAGTCAAATGATTTGAATCCGACCTACTTATGGCACTGTCATCTAGGTCATATAAATGAGAAACGCATTTCGAAACTCTATAAAGATGGATTTCTTAACTCATTTGATTTTGAATCATTTGATACATGTGAGTCTTGTTTATTGGGAAAGATGACAAAGGCACTTTTTACTAGGCGTAGTGATAGGGTCACTGATTTATTGAGCCTCATCCATACTGATGTCTGTGGACCAATGAATATTTCTGCCAGAGGAGGTCTTTTGTACTTCATTACATTTATAGACGATTTTGGTAGATATGGCTATATCTATCTAATGAAATATAAGTCTGAATCTTTTGAAACGTTCAAAATATTCCAAAATGAAGTGCAAAATCAACTTGGCAAAACAATTAAAGTCCTTCGATCCAATCGAGGTGGTGAATATTTGAGCCAAGAGTTCATTGACCATCTTAGGAGTTGTGGGATCATCTCACAACTTACTCCTCCAGGAACACCTCAATGGAATGATGTTTCTGAACGAAGGAATCGAACTCTATTAGATATGGTTCGATCTATGATGAGTCAAACAGATCTTCCACCATCTTTTTGGAGCCATGCCCTAGAAACAGCTGCGTTCACACTAAATCGTGTTCTGTCAAAGGCAGTTGAAAAGACACCATATGAGATATGGACTGGGAAGAAACCCAGTTTGTCCTTTCTTAGAATTTGGGGATATGAGGTTTACATTAAACACCAAGCCTCTATTAAATTATCATCCAGATCCTCAAAATGCCTTTTTGTGGGGTATCCTAAGGATGCTATGTCTAAAATCCTACTGATCACAAAGTGTTTGTTATTCGGAATGGTATCTTTTGGGAAAGGAGTTTATCTCTAAAAGAGCTAGTGGGAGTAAGGTGAACCTCGAATAAGTTCGAGAGCCACAAGACCACGTAGAACCACAGATGGAAAATTGAGAAGACTCACAACAAGTTGTTGAGCCTACTCAAGTAACACAAGGCCCATGAAGGTCCGATAGATCACGGCTACAACCTCAGAGATATGGATTTCTGATTACTGGAAGTTGTGATGTTCTGTTCATTGAGCAGAATGAGCCAACTAACTATCGAGAGGCCGTGGTGGGACCAAACTCCAAAAATTGGCTTGATGCCATGAAGTCTGAAATGCAATCCATGTACGACAATAAGGTATGGACCTTAGTCGATCCACCTGAAGGTGTAAAAACCATTGGGTACAAGTGGATTTTCAAAGAGAAAACTGACATGGATGGCAAAGTAAATGTCTTCAAGGCACGGCTAGTTGCAAAAGGATTCACTCAAACTCATGGTGTAGACTATGATGAAACCTTTTCCCCAGTTGCAATGGCCAAATCAATCAGAATCCTTCTTGCCATTGCATCATATTATAACTATGAGATATGGCGGATGGACGTCAAAACAACCTTCCTTAACGGAAAGGCGCGAGGATGTGTACATGACACAACCCGAGGGTTTTGTGCGTCCGAGGACTCGGTAAAGTATGTAAGCTTCAAAGATCCATTTATGGATTGAAGCGGGCATCTCGGAGCTGGAATCATCGTTTTGATGAAGTAGTCAAAGACTTTGGATTCATTCAAAACATCAATGAACCTTGTGTTTACAAGAAGGTTAGTGGGAGCACATTTGTATTTCTAGTGATTTACGTTGATGACATCCTACTCATTGAGAATGACATTCCTACCTTGCAGAGTGTCAAGTCTTGGTTAGGAAAGTCTTTCTCAATGAAAGATTTAGGCAAAGCCACTTACATCCTTGGGATTGGGATCTATAGAGATAGATCTAAGAGGCTGATAGGCCTAAGTCAGAGCACATACATAGACAAGATACTGCATAGATTCAGTATGCAGGATTCTAAAGGGGGTAACATGCCCATGTCTCATGGCATCCATCTCAGTAAGGATCTGTGTCCTAGTACACAAGATCAAAGAGACCGCATGAGTAAGATTCCATATGCCTCCGCCATTGGATCTATCATGTACGCCGTGTTATGTACTCGACCGGATGTTTCATTTACCTTGAGTATGACCAGCAGATATCAACAAGATCCCAGTGAGGGTCACTGGACTGCTGTCAAGAATATCCTAAAGTACTTAAGAAGGACTAAGGACTTATTCTTGGTATATGGTGTTTTGGAAGATGAGCTCTGTGTGACTGGTTACACAAATGCGAGTTTCCAAACTAACCAAGATAAATCTAAGATCGCAATTAGGATATGTATTCCTGTTGAATGGTGGTGCGGTAAGCTAGAAGTGCGCCAAGTAGAGCACTGTAGCTAATTCTGCGATAGAAGCTGAGTATATAGCAGCATCAGATGCAGCTAAGGAGGCCTCTTGGATTAGAAAGTTCATTAATGAAATTGGGGTGGTTCCTACCATCTCAAATCCAATAAACTTGTTCTATGACAATAGCAGCGCTATTGCACAGACCAAGGACCTAGGTCACATCAAGGACCAAGCATATACTCATGCGATTTCATCCTATCAGAGAAATCAATGATAGAGGTGATATAGAAGTATGCAAATTACCAGGAGAAGACAATGATGTTGATCCTCTTACTAAGCCGCTTGCATAAGAAAAACATGAGCGTTATGTTAGGGCAATGGGAATTAGGGTAATTAATGATTGCACCTAGTGCAAGTGGGAGTCTATTGGAAATTATGCCCTAGGGGAAAGTCATTCTCCATCTAGTTATCATTTAACTTGCATGTTTATAGTGATAACTGATCCTTGGATATATCTTATAGATTATCCTAAATGTCCCTGATCGGTCATCTACGCGAGAGCGAAGATGAAATAAGACCAGTATGACTTTGATGAGTTATGGAGATACGAATCAAAGTCATAGGCACTTGTAGGAGTACAAAGTGCTGGACCGACCCACTATGAGAAAGCTGCATGGATTAAGTCATAAGCTTTTCTCATGTATAACCGCGTCACAACGCCCTTTGACTCGAGATCATCATGGATTCCTACATGATGAGTCGTTGATCTTTGACCTAGTCAAAAGTCACCTTTGACCGGGTGATGATAAAGGCTTGGATCGGGATCAGTGGTTCTCATGCAGAGGAATGTGAGTGGTCAAGATGGAATTTGTCCCTCACACTTGTAGAGAGATAATATTGGGCCCCTCGATGAGTGAGTCTGAGAAATGTATGGCCATACTACGATGGAAAGGAGTTTCCATTTCAATTAGACTACTCAAGAATCGAGAAAGTAATGGTCAAGAACAGGAAGTTGACATTATCCATGCCTCATCCTTGACCAAATTATCGCGTGACAAAAGAGACGTGACATGGTTGTACGATAGGTAGAATCGTATCATCGATCCCCATATGAATTGGGTAGTCGCAATGTCTTGCTAGAGGCCGCTTGCGACTTGTGGGCTGGTACAGTATTGGCCTACTGCCAATCTCATGTGGGCCTGCAGGGTCGCACACAAGAATAGCCCAACAAGAGTAAAAGTGTCAAGATTTATTGAATCTTAGATATGTCTAAGATTTAATGAATAATGTATTTAATCTAGGATATATATATATATGTATATATATATATATATATGTATATGTATATATATATTATATTAAATTCAAAATTAATATAATAATATTATTTAATAGAGATTATAATATTATTATATAATATTTGTTTTGTATTTAATTTATTTGATAAATTAAATATATAAAACAAATAGAGATATTGTATCTCACATTTAATTTTTGAATAAAGATATCATATATCGATTTAATTTAAATTGAGATATAATATCTCATATTTAATTAAATAAATAGATATCATATCTCGGATTTAATTTATAAAGATAAATTAAATCAAAAGGCTTTTAATTCGGATTAAATAAATATATTAGATTAGATCTATTAGATAGATTTAATTAATATATTATTTTAATCCAAATTCAAAATTCAAATTAATAAGGATTAATTTGAATATAATACGCCTATCGGGTTTAGAAAAACCTACGGGACTTTTGTCGAGCATATGAAAAAGCCGCGAGAAACCCTAGAACAAAGAAAGAGAGAGATGCAAGTTCTAAGGCGCTAGTACCCTGCCGCAGTCATGTTCGGAGATTATTCGTGTGGATACCGGTAGACGGAGGAGATTCGTAGAGTCTGCTCCTGGTTGATCGAGAAGGTAGCCCACGTGTTCAGATAGAAAGAAACGCTCAGAATTTCACATAGGTATGATTCTGACTCTTTAACCTTGATTTAAACGCGGTTGAGCGACCCTCTTTGGGATTTGTAAAAGTTTTATAATTCCGATGCGTGTACGGATCCCAACACACTCCACGTGTTCAAATAAATGCTAAGTGATCGTCTAGTCGAGGAAATTTCTGGACAAATGTAAGGTTTCGGTTTGTCCAGAATCAATCACGAATTTAGTAATTTTCTATCCAATGATGGATGTTGTTGGAATCCCAATTCTGGGTTGATTGTTTTTAATCTGATTATCTCATGTTTATCATTCTGTTTTAGTTCTTTCTTTAATTATAATTGCACTGA
This sequence comes from Acacia melanoxylon, assembly GCA_019022615.1. Taxonomy (NCBI): domain Eukaryota; kingdom Viridiplantae; phylum Streptophyta; class Magnoliopsida; order Fabales; family Fabaceae; genus Acacia; species Acacia melanoxylon. The sequence goes on from JAFJYJ010000099.1 coordinate 204,111, forward strand.
AACCCCCATTTAATTTACTAGTTTATTGAGTGATTGAGAGACAATTTAGGTTGTCCCTATATTGCAAATCTTTGGAAAACCTGGTTATTTTGTGTGAGTTCAATAGCTCTCGTCAGTGCTTCTGAGGTATCTGTCATGGACTCTGCGGATGCCTAGCAAGGTTTCTCGAAAAACAGAGGAGGAGGGGGTGCGAGTTGGTTGGGATGGGGATACTGTTTTTTATTTATTTATGTAAGATTCACCTACATAATTTTTTAACAGTATTTTAACATTTTTTTTGCCACATTGGAACTGAATTGCAAGTGATTCAAAAGTTTAGAGACTAAATTATTGTTTGAACAATAATTTGTTGGAAGGGGATTTTCATGGAGAGGGTACTGACAATGAAGAGATTATTAAGTAAAATAAAAAAAATGTTATAAATGAATAATGAGAAATGAAGAATGACTTTGTTATGAGTATTGATCAAATACAAAGTGACAAGTGAGAAGAAGAGTAGGCAATATAAGCGTGATTGTCCTTCGGTGTATATGGCTACTTCTATTTATAACGCTGAATTGATCAAGCTTGGTAGGTTAGTTCATTTTTTCGTGGATTTGCGTAAGTTTAGAAGGTAGTTGTTACATTTGTGGCTCAGGGTTGATGGTGGCAAGACTGCCTGACCTAGCAGTCCAAATGGTGAGTGTGACGTGGTTGTGGGCTAAGTATGTGTGACTAAACTTGTTTGGGCCCTCTTGTGTTGGACACTTAGTTCGTGGGCCCAGAAATGCTGATTTGGGGGCATACACTAAGTTCACCCACTTTCCTGGCCCAATTGATTGGCCTAGAAAGTGATGCTTTCATCCTAACCGTCGAGCCAATCCGAGGGACGTTGTCTATTAGGTCTTCCTTTCTTCTTTTTGTTCTTGAGTTTCCCAGATGACTCCTTGGTTCCTCTGCTAACTCCACTTTAGCTCTCCATAGTTGCTTTCTCTTCTTCGGCCAAATTGTTGCTCGTTTTCCTTAATGGCAAGTGAACCAATCGAACAAGTAATAAAAAGTAAGTAGAGTATCGTCCCACAGAGACTGAGATACCGATGATGACACTAATTTACGCTAACAATTGTGTATAAAAGTAAAAGCAAAAATAATTGGTTTGAGAATTTTGTGGTTATAACTAATAAGAAAGAAAATAACAACTGATCGTAGTCGTAAGAAGATATCAGTTAAAAGATAGGCTGATCATCGGATTTCATCTTAAGCATATCAATCCCCCAGTCTGCCTTAACGCATTGCTATAGCAATTATACTGCACAGCTTCCACAATGCTACAGCAAAACCACCTTTCACAATGTTATTCAGTTAACCCACCACGTTGTTATACAGAAGCTTCTGTGTCCTGTACATACAACCTTAACTATACTTCTCCCATATGCCTATGACGATTTTCTAGTTATGATTATCTTTTCAATTCAAGGTGTTAAGGTTATGAGCGGTAGACCCATTCCTGAGGCCTACAATGATAGGTCAAGCCTTGCACTAGCTTGACCAGCAAACACTATCTATCAGATGTCTAACCTCAACTCCCTTCCAGTAAGCCGAGGCCACTAATTTTTCCCTTAGCTTCCACTAACCGACAAGAATTAAGAATACTGATAAACAAACTGAATTTATTAGAGTAAGAACTAGCAAACTGGGTTTATTCTATACTCAAGAATTCATCCTCGCTTAGCCAACGGAGATTTAGTTCATGGCCGACGAGGGAATCACAAAACAAATCACAGCAGAATAACCCATGACAAAAGATTAACTACGAATTAACAAAAGAAAACAAAAGTTTGGTGGAGGTTTCGACGATGTAGGAGAGGCCTGTCACTTGACACTCCACGTCTTCTCGTCTCCGTCTCACTACAAGAAGGGTTGTTGGGTTCTTCTGCAGTTCTCATGTTTCGTGCTTCTCTCCCTCTTCTTTCGAGCCTAACCGATATCTCTACTCGAAAATTAAATCTGAGATACGATATCTTTATTTATTTTAGTTATTTAATTTATCAAATAAATTAAATACTATATAATATTATTATTATCTATATAAATAATTTTATTATTATTTTCAAAATTACATTATATATATATATATATATCCATTCTAGATTAAATGTTGTATTCATTAAATCTTAGACATATATAAGATTCAATGTATTTGAACATTATTGCTCGTGTTGGGCTATTCTTGTGTGCGACCCTGCAAGCCCACATGAGATTGGCAGCTGGCCAATACTGTACCAGCCCACAAGTCACAAGCGGCCTCTAGCAAGACATTGTGACTATCCAATTCATATGAGGATCGATGATACGATACAATCTATCATACAACCATGCCACGTTCCTTTTGTCACGCGATATTTGGTCAAGGATGAAGCATGGATAGTGTCATCCTCCTATTCTTGACCATTACTTTCTCGATTCTTGAATAATTTAACAATTGAAATGGAAACTCCTTTCCATGTAGTATGGCCATACATTTCTCAGACTTACTCATCAAGGGGCCCAGTAATATCTCTCTACAAATGTGAGAGATAAATCTCATCTTGACCATTCACATTCCTCTACATGAAAACCACTAATCCTGATCGAAGCCTTTATCATCACCCGGTCAAAGGTGACTTTTGACTAGGTCAAAGATCAGTTACTCTCATGTAGGAATCCATGATGATCTCAGGTCAAAGGGCATTGTGACGTGGTTATATATGAGATAAGCTTATGACTTAATCCATACAGCTTTCTCATAGTGGGTCGGTCTAGCACCTTGTACTCTTACAAGTGCCTATGACTTTGATTCATATCTCCATACTTTATCAAAGTCATACTGGTCTTATTTCATCTTTGCTCCCGCATAGATGACTGACCAAGGACATTTAGGACAATCTTTATGATACGTCCAAGGATATAGTCATTATAATAAACATGCAAATAATATGATAATAAAAGGAAAAATACTTTAAATAACAACTGTGATTAAAGTACAATGATTTGCCCCTAGGGCATAATTTCCAACATAGCCTTCTTTCCCTTAGTTACCTTCAAGTTCCCTACAGAATATTTGGGCATCACTCGAGTACCTCTTATGCAATGTTGTTAAAATCGAGATCCTATACAAGATCGAAAGGGGGTGTGAAGATCGTAAATCGTGGGATCGACACGGATCGTAAGATCCTATTATCTCAGATATAAAGTTATATTCGACTATATATATGCATGTAAAATTACTAACATCAATTGTAAAACTCATAAACATAATATAAAAGTAACAATAACAATAAAGTTGTCAACTTGGCAATATATAAAATAAAACCAAAACACCAAAAGTAAGAAAGAGTTCAACATCTCTAACTTAAATAAAGTCATTCAAGTTAATAGGTTCCCAGGCTATATCCTCTTCCACTCCTCCTCCAACAAGTTCATCAACACAATCAGGAATGTCCAAATCATTCAAGTTAATAGGTTCCCTTTCTTCAACTTCATTCAAGTCTTCTTCAATTGGACTATTCAAATCAAATTGATCTACTTCTACATCTTCCAAATCTTCTTCATTTTCCACAATCCAATAATCATCTGATTCAAGATCATCAAAATTATATTCAACAGGTTTTCTATGTTTCTTCTCGGCCAATCTTGAGTTAGTCATCACAAAAATAACATCATTCATTGTCTTCTGCTTCAGACGATTTCTTTTCTTTGTGTGGACCTAAACAAACACAAAGCAATTAGTACACTACTCATAATATATTACATGTTTGAAACGGAATGCAATTCATACTTAGAATTATTGAATTAATCAAATTATACCATCTCAAAGGCACTCCAATTTCACTCACACCCAGAGGAACTGCATGTCAAGCTTAAGACACGAATAGCAAATTTTTGGAGCTCTGGAACTTCATCCCCATAAGATTCCCACCATACTGCTGGACTTTTGGACTCAACTCCCTTCCTTGCTAATGAAGACCCTAACAAACCTCGTCGATGCTTGAAATTTTCAAGTTGCTCATCAATCACACTTGCACAATCAAGATCCCCCATCATCCTTTGTACACAATCATATAGTCCAAGTTTTAATTCAAGATCAACTTTAAATGAAGGAGAATAATAAAGTTTGGGGTTAAGGAAATAGCCTGCAGCATGCAAAGGCCTATGGAGTTGCTTGTCCTATCTTGCATCAATGACATCCCATATAGGCTTGTAACTAAATAATGAAAAGATAATTAGTTTTAAAACAAAGAATTGAAGTCTTCTTGAAACAAATTTTAAATTAAAATAAAACTTAAACACTTACAATTTTTGGACACTATTGAAGGCTTCTTGAATTTTCTTTTTAGCTTGATCCATCTCCTCATAAATGAATCACATGGCAGCCTTCTCATCTGAATCAACTAATCGAAGCATTTTCATAAGAGGAAGAGCGCCCTTCAAGCAAATGACAATATTTTTCAAAACTTTGTCCATAATCACATCTTCAATACACTTTCCATCCCTTGACTTTGCAAATCGGCTACCCTTCCATTCGTCGAAGTTAAACATTCTTATCAATGGAAGTTTGTACTCATGGAGGCATTCTAGAGTCAAGTAAGATGTGGGAAAGCGAGTCATGGCAGGTCTTATCAAATCTTTACCTTTGGTGAAGCTCTTCAATAAAGTAATGAGAAGAGTCCTTGAATAGATATAAGTTGTGATTTTTTTTTCCTTTGGAATTGTTTCTTGATGGACGGATATATTCCTCTCTAAATCCTCCAACATTAGATCAATGCAATGTGCTGCATGTTGGTCGATTTCCTTGATGGCAAGTGAACCAGTCGAACAAGTAATAAAGTGTAAGTAGAGTATCGTCCCACAAAGATTGAGATATCGAAGAGTGACGCTCAATTACTATGATAGTTGCAAACAGAAAGTAAATATAATTGGTTTGGGAGGTTTTTGTAATTATGCTAATAATAGAAGTAAACAAAATAAATTTAAGAAGATATCAGTGAGAAGTTAGGCTGAACTCGGAATCATCCTTAAGCGCATAAATCCCCCATTGCTATAGCATCCATACTGCACAGCTTTCGCAATGCTACAGCATGGCTACTAACTACAAAGCTATTCAGTTAACCTACCTCTATAATCTATCGAAGCTTCCGCGTCTGATACACATGATGCTAACTATACTCCTTCCATATTCCTATGGAAACTTTCTAGTTAAATCTGCATTATACTCAAGGTGTCCTGGTTATAAGAGGTAGACCCATTCCTGAAGCCTACAATAAATAGGTCAAGCCTTGCACCGGCTGCCTAGCAAACACTGCTTCTTAGAGGTCTAGCCTCGACTACTTGCCAGTAAGCTGAGACCACAAGTCTAGCCCTTAGATTCCTCTAATCGACTAGTAATTAATTCGCTGATAAGCAAAACGAATCTATTAAATTAAGAACTTGCAACTGGGTTCATATAACACTTAAGAATTCATTCTCGTTCAGCCATCAGAAAGTTAGTTCATGACTGACGAGGGAAACACAAAACAGATAGTAACAGAATGACCCATGATTTAACTACTAAAATAAAATAAATGAAAATAGAAAGCTTGAAGGCTTTCCAACAGCATGGAAGAAGCCCTTTCACGTTACTACTCCACGTCTTCTTCCCTCCGTCTTATTGCAAAGAAGGATGCTGGGTTATCCTGGAATTCTCGTGCTAGTGAAGTCTCTCACTCTTCTTTTGAGTCGGCCAGATGTGTAATCTTGTTTTGGCTCTGTGCGACTCTCCTCTAGGGTTGACCTGTTGTTTCCTTTTATACTCAGACTTCCGTGTGATGCAAGTTTCAGCTAGCTGGGCTTTCCAAATCTGTCGAGATCTATCGCATCTTCTGTTTGTAGATTGATTCTGCTGATCCTACGGGATTCTTCAAATCTTTCCGTTTTGATCCTCCACATCTTCTATTTCATTACGTCAGCAATCTACCTGTCGATCTCGATCTTTTATGTTTATTCCTGAAATCAGCTAGATAAACAGGTCAGAAAAATGCCGCATAGCATTGTGTCCTTTACTTTGCTATAGCTTTCGTGATGCTTTTTATTGCACTTTGAGTTGCGGTCAGAATGCTATAGCATCGTATCAGCTTTGCTATACGTTCTTTAAAAACAATGTAAATTACTCCTTCTTAGAACATGTTTAGGATGTAATTGGTTTCCATCCTTCAGTTCCCTATATCATGAATATATGTCTTTTTGCTTGGTTTGTTTGCAGTTAAGCTTTCTTTTACCATACAATTCAGTCATGAAATACAGGGAAAACATGGTAATATTTGTGCTCATCAAATACCCCCATACTTAGCTTTTTGCACTCCTTGGCAAAATAAGATGAAGCGAACAAAACTCATAGTCATAGTGCTCTTGTCTGTATAACCCTTGCTTACACAATTGCTTTCAGTTAACGTCCTCCTTCGGCAATCCCACTGCCCAATGCTAACAGCTCAAAAAGCGTGGTATTGCTTAGATGAAGAAGCCTCAAGAGGCTCTCAAGTTTGGTGTTTGCGCTCTCTCACTCAGGGGATTTTAATTTCGCTCTTGTCATACGAGCCCTAGAAGTTCCATAGCCTTGTCAAAGTTCTAAGATTGCTTCCTAGCACCTGAGTATTCGTTCATCAAAAGGGCTTTTTGGGTTACAATGGTGAGGATAGATAGGAGTTTAAGATGGGGAATGATGGTGAATGCTATAGTAGATTAGGTAGCAAAATATCTCTATTTTAGCCCAGTGCTCCTTTTTGTACTTGTTTTTCTTGGTGCTCTTTTTTCTGGGTTATTCCCTTTTCTTCTTTTCATTGTTTTTTTTTTCAGTAGCAGCTTTTTTTCGCAGCCTTTCAATGGAGCACTCTGCCGTAGCACTCTGCCATAGCATTTTTCACAGTTCTCTTCTATTTCTTTTCTGTCTATCTTGTTCTACTATAGCATACTTATGTGGCTCAATGGGGTAGCAATATGGAGATAATGATAAATGGTTTGTATATGGGATTGATGGGTATTTATATGAATGCCTTTATCCTACGAACTTCAAACTCAGATGAAATATAGTTTATCAAAGAACTAAGACAAATCAAGGATCAACCATGGACAAGCAGACATTCACACTTAAAAATATAACAACTAGGCTCAATTCAATCCTTCCATCGGAGGTTCTTCCCTTTAAACTTCCTCACTGTCACTTTACCCCGCATTAGATTAGCTAGCACTGTCAATTTCCCAAGCTTAAAGGTTCAGTTTTCTTAGGCAATCATGCTATGTTTCGCTATACATACATTCCTTCTACTTCTACAGTATTCTATTCATACTTCATCATGCAATTTGAAAAAAATTTCAGTTTGTGCCCAAAAACTAAATGCAGAGTAATTAAGATTGCACAGACAGAAATAGAAGATAGCAGATTATATCACCTAACTAACCCCTCCCCCACACTTGAACGATGCAATGCCCTCATTGCAGCAGTGGTAATAGAACGAAAATCAGGAATAAATAATAATGGCGCGCAACAAGGGGGCCGGGGGGAAGTAAAGAACAAGAGAAGCAATTTAACAGCATCATTCACAAAATAGCCCTGGGGCAAACGCCCAGGGCATTGGCAGATTGTCAGTTAAACAAAAAGAAAATAAAACAAAAGCAGTAAAAGAAAAGGGGGAACTAGGGTGCAGGAGCGGGAGCGGGCGGAGCGGGGGTGCTGCTGGCGGTATCCTCCTCGGCAGAGGTGTAGTCTACCCCGGTGACGACCGGAATGCCTGAATGGGACTGTGAAAGTGAGAGGGATATCAGCGGGCCCCGACGATAAGCGGCGGAGAATGTACGTGGGTCCCCGTGGATGGTCTTCAATTCCGTGCGCAACAGGCGAAGACGTTTGCGGAACTTGTTCGTGGAGTTGGCATCGGTGTCCGGCCGCCAGTACAGAGGTGCATTGTATATCATATAGGCCTTATCGTAAACAGAGGCAGGGCCTGTGGAAAACGAAGAGTCGGAGGAGTAGGAGCAGGACGAAGAGGTGGGTACGGAAGCTGCTGGTGCTAGTGCCGGTGGTGGGTCAGGGTGACGGCGGGCGTAGACCGGTGGGGGTGCTTGGTGAAGCCTCATCGTCTTTAGGACCCTAGGCATGATGGTTGGGGAAGGGGGGAGATGGAGGGTCTGTGAGCTTGTGAGAAGACGCGGGAGGAGAGGAAGACGATAATAGACGAAATAAAGGTAGAATTTTGAATGTGAACCGTCACGACTCTTTTGACTCTGAGTTATACTTAGTTGACGCATAGTGGGCCCACAGGAGTGGCCTACCAAATCTAATTCATGCACACAATGTTTATTTTAAAGATGAGGGCGTACCTAATTAGCATTCAGTTGGCTTTTCCCGTATTGTTGTTCTGGAGCCATAAGCTTTGAAATATGTCGTAGCATGGCTCCTGCTGGACCCGTTTCCTCCTTTCAAGAACTACGAACTTGGGCTGCCTCCCAATAGCACTTGATTTAAAGTCTTCAGCCAGACTTTGCTATAGCAATTCAATCTTTGTGGTAGTCTTTGGGACGGCCGCTTGCTTGCCGTTTTTGTGCCTTTGCTGTCATCTTCAGAGGTTAGGTACTTCTCGGCTGGGTCTTCGAATCTCGCAGTCCTAAGGATCGAGAAGGTGACCTGATCATCATTTACACGCATGGTGAGTTCTCCTCTTTCCACATCAATCAGCGTACGTCTAGTTGCCATAAAAGGTCTTCCCAGAAGAATTGTGACATCGCGATCTACTTCAAAGTCCAGAATAATGAAATCCATAGGGAAGATGAACTTATCCACCTTTACTAGAACGTCTTCGATCTTTCCTTCAGGTAGAACTATGGAGTGATCGGCCAGTTGCAATGTAACTGTTGTGGGTCTGGCTTCCCCAACTGCCATTTGTTTGAAAATGGACATGGGCATGAGATTTATACTAGCACCCGAGATCACACGAGCTTTCCCACGAATATTGAGGTCCGATTGCACGGGGGATTGTGAAACGCCGGGATCTTTTAATTTCGGAGGTAGCCGATTTGTTAGCATGGCACCTGCGGTCCGGGTCAATGCTCGTCTCAAACTCTTCCAGTCGTCTCTTTTTAGACAGAATTTCCTTCATAAATTTCATGTAGTTGGGCATTTTCTCTAGAGCTTCCACCAGAGGAATATTAATGTGCAATTGCCGCAGCATGTCGAGGAATTTCTTAAATTGTTCTCTTGGCCTTGCTTTTGTAGCCTTTGTGGGAAAGGTGGGGGTTGCCTTAGCATCTTTGAAGGCCCGGGGTCACGATTATGCTTTGATGATGATGCGGTAGCATTCAATGTTGGGTATTGCACGTGATCATCCAGTGTTGTACGCTGAGGCACTACTGTGGTGCTGAGATCCTGTTCTGGTTGTGACAACCTTGGTTGACTCTGCTTGTCTTCAGGACGTTGTTCAATACTTTCTTGCCCTTCCTTAAATTTCTCATATTGCGGATCAGTGACAACCATAGGTTGCTTGGTTGCCTTTCTGGGTTCTAGGCTTTTACCACGCCGGAGCTCTATCGCTTGACTTCCTCTTCCTTGGATCCTGGGGACTTCAATGTCACTGGGCAGGGATCCTGAGGGTTTGTTGTTAAGGGCAGTAGCTAGTTGTCCCACTTAATTTTCAAGATTTCTCAAGGTGACTTGCTGGTTCTGAATGATTGCATCGTTTTTTGCCATATATTCCTACAGGAGGGTCGCATAGAGTCTTTGCGGATCGACTCACCGCCCCTGCCGTGCTTGCTGGGTAAACCCTGGTGGGTTTGATGTTCAGTTTGAGTATTGTGGGCCCAATGATTGTCCCGCTGCTTGTGAACCTTGAGAATTCCATGAGAAATTGGGATGTTGCCTCCATCCGGGATTGTATGTATTCGAGTACGGATTGTTGGTGTTACTGCCTCTGTTAAAGTTGTTGACAAAGTTTACAGATTTAGGGTTGGCGGAGCACTGAGAGTAAGCGTGCTCTCTGCCACAGTACGCACAAGCTACCTGAAATGGTTGCAGCGATGTGGTGCTTGATGGAAGGGTTAGTTCTTTCACCATGTTGGTTAGAGATTATACCTGGGCTATGAGGGCAGTCATAGCGTCTAGTTCATGTATTCCTGCAACAGTTCGAGAAGATGTGGCTCTGTCTGCTTGCCATTGATGACTGTTCATGGCCATGCGCTCCACTAGGTTGTGAGCTTCTTCATAAGACTTCATTAGGATGGATCCTCCAGAAGAGGCGTCTACAATTGATCGTGTTTGTCCATCGAGACCTCTGTAAAATGTTTCTAACTGAACCCATTCGCACAGACCGTGCTGTGGGCATCTTCTGAGGAGGTCTTTAAATCTGTGCCAGGCTTCATAGGTAGATTCACCAGATTTTTATTGAAAATTGGTGATGTCCCCTCTGAGTTGAGCATTCTTAGTAGGTGGAAAAAAAATTGAGCAGGAACTTACTCCCCAGATCATTCCATGTGATGATGGAATTAGCAGGTAGGTTGTTGAGCCACGTCCGAACCTTGTCCCTTAGTGAGAATGGGAATAATTTAATTCGGACAGCATCGGGTGGGATTCTTGGGATGACAAAAGAATCACATACCTCCATGAAGGTCTTGAGGTGCAAGTGTGGATCCTCAGATGGAAGTCCTCCAAATTGCCCGGCTGCATTCAGCATCTGAATCACGACACCTTTGATTTCAAAGTGACCTACATTGAATATTGGCGGTGTGATGGCCGAATTCAGCTTGTTTAGATATGGAATTTCAAATTCCATGATGGTCTTGTACACTTCTGGGTTTGGAGGTGGAGGGACATGGTTATCCCCATTTATTACTATCGACTCTCGTTGATTCTGCTCATGGTTGACAGGCATATCCGCCATGCTTGCTGAGTCAAAAGGTTGACTTCGTCGCTTCTGCTTCCTGCGCCTTTGCTTGTAAGTACGTTCTATTTCAGGATCGTAAGGCTCTAGGTTGGCTGAGGGCGAGTTGCGCATGCACTACATAATGTACCTGAAAATCAAGAACAGAGAAAAGGTAAGCTTTTTATTATATAAATTACAACTATTAAGCAAAAGGGGCGTCGTCAATAAGGGTATCAACAGTCCCCGGCAACGGCGCCAAAAACTTGTTGGTCGATTTCCTTGATGGCAAGTGAACCAGTCAAACAAGTAATAAAGTGTAAGTAGAGTATCGTCCCACAGAGACTGAGATACCGAAGAGTGATGCTCAATTGCTATGATAGTTGCAAACAGAAAGTAAATATAATTGGTTTGGGAGGTTTTTTGTAATTATGCTAATAACAGAAGTAAACAAAATAAATTTAAGAAGATATCAGTGAGAAGTTAGGCTGAACTCGGAATCATCCTTATGCGCATAAATCCCCCATTCCTCTACCCATTGCTATAGCATCCATACTGCACAGCTTCCGCAATGCTACAGCATGGCTACTAACTACAAAGCTATTCGGTTAACCCACCTCTATAATCTATCGAAGCTTCCGCGTCCGATACACATGATACTAACTATACTCCTTCCATATTCCTATGGCAACTTTCTAATTAAATCTGCATTATACTCAGGGTGTCCTGGTTATGAGAGGTAGACCCATTCCTGAAGCCTACAATAAATAGGTCAAGTCTTGCATCGACTGCCTAGCAAACTCTGTTTCTCAGAGGTCTGTGCGACTCTCCTCTAGGGTTGACCTGTTGTTTCGTTTTATACTCAGACTTCCGTGTGACACAAGTTTCAGCTAGCTGGGCTTTCCAAATCTGTCGAGATCTATCGCATCTTTTGTTTGTAGATTGATTCTGCTGATCCTACGTGATTCTTCAAATCTTTCCGTTTTGATCCTCTGCATCTTCTATTTCATTACGTCAGCAATCTACCTGTTGATCTCAATCTTTTATGTTTATTCCTGAAATCAGCTAGATAAACAGGTCAGAAAAATGCCGCATAGCATTGCGTCCTTTACTTTGCTATAGCTTTCGTGATGCTTTTTATTGCACTTCGAGTTGCGGTCAGAATTCTATAGCATCGTATCAACTTTGCTATACGTTCTTTAAAAACAATGTAAATTGCTCCTTCTTAGCACATGTTTAGGATGTAATTGGTTTCCATCATTCAGTTCCCTATATCATGAATATATGTCTTTTTGCTTGGTTTGTTTGCAGTTAAGCTTTCTTTTACCATACAATTCAGTCATGAAATACAGGGAAAACATGGCAATATTTGTGCTCATCACTGCACAAGGTGTCCAATACAACATTTTCCTTTTCTCCATCAACAACTTTCCTGCAGCTTTATAAATTGCGGCATTGTCAGTCACAACTTGGACAACATTTTCTTCACCAACCTCCTGAACTACTTCATCAATCATCTTAAAAATTTTGTCAGCTGTTTTGGTGATGTGAGATGCATCAATGGGCTTAAGGAACACAGTTCCCATAGAGCTATTCATGCAAAAATTTATTATTGTTCTCCTTCTTTTATCTGTCCATCCATTAGTCATTATTATGCATCCCGTTTTCTTCCATTCAGCCCTGTGTTCTTCAATAGTTGCCATTGTCTTATCATAATGTTGCTTCAAATATTTTACTCTACACTCATGATACGATGGTGGCTTGAAACCTAATCTATGTCTTGAAATAGATTCACATATCTTCTTGAATTCATCACAATTTAACACATTGAAAGGAATGACATTCCTATAAATAAAAGAACATATGTCAAAACATGCCTCATCTCTCACATTCTTCTTTAGTATGGTGTTGATAGTTGTCTGAGTAGTTATTCTGATTTTCTTGAAAATATTAGACCCACCACCACCTTCATCCCGTTTTCTTTTTTCAATTTCACAACCAGTCTCTTCTTCTTCTAGTTGTGTGAGAGTCCTAGTATTTTTCATTAATTTCACTTGCAATCTAGCTACAATATTCAACATTTCTTTCTTTACTTCTTCCGGCACCGCTTTACATGCTCCCACATCTTTTTCTGTTCCCGCCAAGTGATGCTTCAATCGGTAAATACCTCTCGTCACTACTTTCTCACAGTATTTGCATTTTACTTTTCTTACATCTCCTTCAATTGGGAAGCCATGTTTCCATCCAATATCTGATATATTCCCATGAGCATTTTTGTGTAATTGAGTTCCTGAACTAGAGGTAGGAGCAGCTTGAACATTGCTATTACCAATAGCATCACTTGAAGCCATACTTAATAAACAACAAAATCAATATACCAACTAGTGACCCACAACTTTAGAAGTCCCCAAGTTTCTGTATAACAAAACAAAAATTGCAATTGAAACAAAGGCATGCATAAAATAGTACATGACCGTATAAAACAAAAGAAGCAAAGATTTATATAACATAATATTAATATTAGAAAGCAAGGGTCATCATGCAATCCAATAGCACATGACAATTTTCAACCAAAATAAATTATAATATTTTAACCAACATACTTATAAATAAAGTATTGAGTAAATACCCTTTTGGGTCCCCGGCAAAAAACACGGACCCCATTTTCGTCCCTAGGGACTAAAATGAGACTTTTTTATGGACTAAAAAGGGCTTTTTGGAAATTTGCGAGGAACCAAAATGTTCACCAATTGACCCTTATTCGTCCTTTTTAGGGACTAAAAGGGTATTTCTTTGAGTGAGGGACCAAAATGGGGTCCGTGTTTTTTTTCAGGGACCCAAAAGGGTATTTACTCTAAAGTATTCATACCAAACAAAAGTAAAAACAAAAAAATCCAGCCAAGCCAACTAGTCAAATCATTTCATTATCATATTTCTTAACTATTTCTTTATAGTTTTGAGAGAAAGTAAGCACAGTAGAACACGAGATTCTAAAATTAGTGAATAGTAGTATCTACATTTATTTTTGACTATTACTTCAGCATTAAGAGTTAAAACAAAAATAATATTGTAATGAATTCTGCCCAATGAACAATAGTATCTGACATTTATTTTTTACTATTTCTTTAATAGCCACCCCACCTGCGACCTACACCTACCCAACATCCCAAGTCCCAACCATTACTAATTTACTTTTAAAAGTTAAAACAAAAATTCCATTGGTGCCTCGGTCAAGACTCAAGAATGAAGGTCTTTAAGCACTGAGCCACCGACTATTTGTGGGAAAATCACACTTATCAGTTATCAGTTCAAGCACTAACTATTCTTGCTCTTCTCCAGTCCTCCTAACCTAAGTTCTAAGTCCTAACACACAGCGCCACAATGGCCAGCGAGAATAATGGTTGGGTCGACTCGTGATCTTGCCAGAGACAGAGTGGAACTGTGGAGTCTTCCATGAGTGGCGGAGGTGCAAGGAGCAGCTGAACAAGGTTCTGGTTCTGAAAGCACCAAGCCAGCAACAGGTCAGGGACTCATCGCTCCTAAATTCTAAAATTAGGGTTCTGAAATTGTTTTGATTCAAGTTTGGGTCATAGCTAGTCATGGGTATTCTGTATTTGGGCTTTTTTTCTAATTTACAAAATGCAACAATATCGTGCGATCAGCGATTTCCACGATCTCCCGTCGATCCTATTGTTCCCAGCCCAGTTTGTGATTTTTGTGGCATCTGAATCTGTGGGTTGTGAAAATCGCGATTCTATGCGATTTAACATGCGATTTTTATAACAGTGCTCTTATGTAACTCGAGCGCATAAGTAGTTTTTCAAGATTCACCATCAAGTGTCTTGCAAGTGCCCCTCTTGAACTCGAGTGAATGAGAGTTTTTCACACATTCTTGTTAGTTCTCGGTGTTTTGATGATTACAAATTCTGAGTTATTGAATTGAGTATTTTGTGTCTAAGTTATGTCATAGCAAGGGCTAATTCATGCCCGAGCATACTCTATCTGATAAATTGTTCAAGTGTTTCAGAAAGGCTGCCCGAGCAAGGTTTTTTAAATGCCCAAGCATTATCTAATAAATTGACCAGGGCTGCTCGAGCAGAGAGACAAGCATGCCCAAGCATCATCAGGCTGATAGCAGAAGCTCAGAGATAGATAAAAGCCATGGCCCAGCATAGAGTAAGTGATAGGTAAGCAGTGTGCTCGAGAAGTATCAAATACTCCTTACTCACTGTCTCGTATGACTTGTGCCCGAGCATGATTTTGTCATGCTCGAGCACCATGCTCGAGCAAGGGAAAAACCATGCTTGAGCAGTATCGCTAAGCTTCTTCATCATCAACTCTGTTTGGCTTATGCCCAAGCATTGCCTCTTGGATGCTAGAGCATTAGTGACGTTGGCTCACAATGATGCCCGAGCATGAAGATGTAGCTGTTCGAGCATCAGTGATGATTAAGGATTTTAAATACTACTTTTGAGGCATGCCTGAGCAAGCACAATTGAGTGCTTGAGCAGGTTGCTCGAGCAGTAGCTCAATGTTGCTCGAGCATAGGATGATTTTCTATTTTGTGAATATAATTTATCCATTGTTGCCCGAGCATACTAACTGTCAGGCTCGAGCATGATCATCCTCTGTTTTCAAAATTACCGTCTTCGTAAATGCTAAATCATTGTGTGAGATATCATTTCTACATATCATTACTCGTTACTTAGTTTGATAATGAGTTTCAGATGATTTAATCATGGATTAACAACAAATTCGTATAAAGCAATTTGTGTGTCAGAGAAGCATTAAATGCAGTTGCCAAAACCAGTGATATCCTCGGCAACCACTTTTCTGATCAATGTAAAGCATCTACAGATATTCCTTTTGCGCATTAAATGCTATCTCTCAACGGGCAAAACAAAAGGAATGAAGAATGTTTGCGAAGAGCAAAAAAGTCACTAATGATGAAAGTGACCAATGAAGCTTCATCTGACTAACAAATATATTCAAGAGTCACAACGTCAATGTTCAAGCTTCTCCAACAGTTATTAATTGAAGCATATATAAATACTAGAAGCATTGAATTCGCCACCTACTGAAAAACGTTGTGCATTCAATTCGAGCTTATTGTATTCAACTGTTTCATCTGTTTCATTAATATCTTCGGATATATCGTACTTTGGTGGTTATCATTTATCTACTCGTGAGGAGTTTCTAAACACTTATTTGATTATTGTTTTGTAAAATCTTAAGGTTGTGGGACCTTAAGTGTGGGTATATAATTACAGCTTGTAAGGGGGAGTGAGTCCTAGTGAGAGGATCAACCGAGTACAATGTGTAATTGTAATTGTTTTGAAAGATAGTGGAAATCCCAGGTGTTCTGGGGATTGGACGTAGGTCGAAGAATTAGACCGAACCAGGATAATTTCTTGTGTCTTTCTGTTCTTCTTTCAGTCTCTATTTTCTAGTGTTCTTAAGCAATCGGCGAAAGAATTTTATAATCACCTATTCACCCCCCTCTAGGTGATATTCCATCTTCAATTCTATCACTCACTAGCCGGTACCTTGATAGTGCAACAACAATTTTTAACTAAGTAATTTCATCACTAGCCGTTACCCTTTGGTGATAAAATTCTCAAAGAAATCACTCTAGTGACACTTTCTAACTTGAGTAATCTATTTCACAATAACATTTAGAGTAAACACCCTTTTGGGTCCCTGGAAAAAAACACGGACCCCATTTTGGTCCCTCACACAAAGAAATGCCCTTTTTAGTCCCTGAAAAGGACGAATAATAGTCGATTTGTTAACATTTTGGTCCCTCGCAAATTTTCAAAAAGCCCTTTATAGTCCATTAAAAAATCTCATTTTAGTCCCTAGGGACGAAAATGGGGTCCGTGTTTTTTGTCGGGGACCCAAAAAGGTATTTACTCTAACATTTATAAGGTTTATTATCATCAATAGATGAACACTAACATTATCCCCCTTTTTTATGATGACAAAACTTTTAGATTTTTTAATGAAGATAAATATAAGATCACTGAAATTTCAGAAAGGGCCAGAATCATAATGTAGCAACATAAGCATAAGCACTCAGAAATATTTCACGTTTATCACATAGATTATCAAAACACAAGATTAATCTATTATCAGATGAATTATCAAAGAAATAGTAATAGTTACTAACTCATAAGATACATCAGTTATCAACAAAAATTCATACATAGCATCATTTATTTGTTATAAAAACAAGATGACATTAGTTATCAGATTTTTTTTCAAAGCAAAATATTTATAGCATACAGAAATACGTACATAGCATTAGACCATATCACTTCTCCCCCTTTTTGTCATCAGCATAAAGGGCAAAGGAAGTAGGTAATGTGAAAGGGTGCCCCTTACGCCATCAATAATTCTGACGAGCTTCTCTGTTTCTTATTGTATTTTATCTTTTTAACCTTTCCATGGGTTGTTCTGCTTACTCTGTTTTGTGTTTCCCTCATCAGTCATGAACTAAACTTCCATTGGCTGAGTAAGGATGGATTTCTAAGTTGTAGAATGAACCCAGTTTGCTAAGTTTGTAATTTAATACAGTCAATTTGTTTAACAGTATTTTAACATCTAGTTGGTTAGCGGCTGCTAAGGGCTAGATCAATGGCCCAGTTTACCGGAAGGGAGTCGAGGTTAGACCTCTATTAGATAGTGCTAGTTGGCCAAGCTTGTGCAGGGCTCGACCTAAATTGTAGGCTACAGGAATGGGTCTACCGCTCATAATCGGAACACCTAGGTTAAAACTGATAGTCTAAACTGGAAAGGCACTATAGAAATATGGGAGAAGTAAAGCGAGGATTGTATTTATAGAATGGAACGCTTTTGTATAGGATAGTGAAAGAGACATAATATCACCAAGAGGGAGGTGAATTGGGTGATTTAAAAACTTTTCAATTTCCCCTGAAATTTACACACAAAACATAGCCTAACAAAGAGAGGAAGAAAAAGATTGACACAAATGATTTATACTGGTTCGGTCTCAACTCTTGACCTACGTTTAGTCCCCAAACTCTCTGAGATTTTCACTATCAATAAGATTGATTACACACTCTGTACCTGAAAGTAATCCTCTCACTAGGATTCACTCCCCTATACTCAAATATCTCAATCTCAAAGTCCCAATACTTTGAGATCCTTACAAGGATTGATAATCAGAAATAAACTCTCTCAAAGAGAAAATAGATAAACACTGAAGATTATAAATATCCGAAGATATTGTTTAAGTGAATGAAACAGTAAGTGCAAAAACTTTGAATTGAATGCACAGAGTTTCGGTTGATGGAGAATTGAATGCTTCTGGCTTTTATAGTTTCTTGCAATAATAACCATTGAAGACAATTCAATGAGCCGTTGATAATCATTAAAATAGACATTAGACTTGAGCGTTGATTCTTCATTAATGCGCAGACATTCCTTAATGACATTCCACATTCCATTTGCCCGTTGAGAGACAACATGATTGAAGAATGGAATGGTCATCTGACCTTTCGTGTGCTCAGAGAAACTTTTTTGTTTTCGTGCAACACTTTGTAGAGCATTAAATGCATTTCTGACACATAATTGCTTTAATGCAATATGGTGTTAATCCATATCAAAATCATCTGAAACTCATTAACAAACTGAAACATAGTTAGAAATAATAATGAGTGATGATATGAAGTAGGTAAATCATACTTAAAGATTTAAGAAGATCAGACACAGTGATTTGCAAATAGAGATAGATTGACTCGAGTTAATACTCAGCAAACACTAGTCGAGCTTTCCAAGCTCGAGTCAAGAGTTCATCTTCTTTTGATAAAAACAAGTTTCAAAATGATAAATGAACTCTTTGTAAGGCATAGGCTCGAGTCACTGTAACTCAGCTCGAATTCAAGGCTAAACTCGAGTCACCTAATCCTAACTCGAGTTCATCTTCTTTGAAAAAATAACTTAGAAGAATATCAAAGATGTTTTTGAGAAACTTTAACTCGAGTTTCAGAAGCTTGGCTCGAGTTCATGGCTAAAATCAAGTCATATAGTGCTGGCTCGAGTCAAGAACCACTTTCACAAAAGGTTATCGCAAGGCTTTTCAAAAATGGTTTGAAAACTTCTCCTAACTCGAGTCATTAAGTGATGCCTCGAGTTATCAAAATACATTTTTATATAACGGTCAAATACAGGCTAGAGTCACTTATCACTAACTCGAGTTATTAAATTTAAGTTTGCAAAGCGCGACTAGAGTCACCAAGCATTGGCTCGAGTTCTCAACATAACTCGAGTCACCAAGGTGTGGGTCGAGTTGAGAAACCATTATGACTCAAGTCACACAAGGCCTAGTTCGATTTGACAACTCGAACTCGAGTCAATTTGACAGCAAATGTGACAACATGTTATGATTCAAGATAGCAAGTTAAAAATCATTTTGGCTTGAATCATAAACCTCATTTTGTTTACAATGGTCAGTTATCATCAAAATACAGAGAGAACTAACATTCTTTTGTTGGAATTATGCCCTAAGGGCAAGTCATTGTACTTTAAATGTTAATGTCATTTATAGTATTCTCCATTTATTTATCATTTCATTTTCATGTTTTTAGTGATAACTGTATCCTTGGATATATCTTATAGATTATCCTAAATGTCCCTGGTCGGTCATCTACGTGGGAGTGAAGATGAAATAAGACCAGTATGATTTTGATGAGTATGGAGATACGAATCAAAATCATAGGCACTTGTAAGAGTACAAGGTGCCGGACCGACCCACTAAGATAAAGCTGTATGGATTAAGTCATAAGCTTTTCTCACAATGCCCTTTGACTTGAGATCATCATGGATTCCTACATGAGAGTCACTGATCTTTGTGTTGGGATCCTTACACGCAGCGCAAGGATTCTCATCCATTAAAACTTACGGATCCCTTGAGAGGATCCATCAACAGCGTTTAGATCAAGGTTCGTTAGAAACAATACCTATGCGAAATTCGTGAGCATCCTACGTTTGATTTGATCTGGTGGGCTACCTACTCGATCAACAGGAGCAGACTCTGCGAATCCCCTCCCTCTACCGGTATCCACACAAACAGCCTCAAACACCGACGGCAGCATGCTAGTGCCTTCAGTATTTTCGCGTCTCTCTTTTCTCTCTAGGGTTTCTCGCGGCTTTTCTAATGTCTTGCAAATGTCCGTAGGTTTTTCAAAACCCATTAGGCGTATTATATATTCAAAATTAATCCTTATTAATCTTGAAATTAGAATTTGGATTAAAATAATATATTAATTAAATCTATCAAATAGATCTAATCTAATCTATTTATTTAATCCGAATTAAAAGCCTTCTGATTTAATTTATCTCTATAAATTAAATCAGAGATATGATATCAATCTATTTAATTAAATATGAGATAATATATCTATATTCAAATTAAATTAGATATATGATATCTATATTCGAAAATTAAATCGAGATACAATATCACAATTTGTTTTAGATATTTAATTTATCAAATAAATTAAATACAAAACAAATATTATATAATAATATTATAATCTCTATTAAATAATAATAATATATTATTTTTCAAATTTAATAATATATAAATACACACACACACACACACACATATATATATATATCCATCCTAGATTAAATACAGTATTCATTAAATCTTAGACATATCTAAGATTCAATGTATCTGGACACTTTTGCTCGTGTTGGGCTATTCTTGTGTGCGACCCTACAGGCCCACATGAGATTGGCAGTGGGCCAATACTATACCAGCCTATAAGTCGCAGTGGCCTCTAGCAAGACATTGTGACTACCCAATTCATATGGGGATTGATGATACGATACAATCTATCATACAACCATGTCACGTCCCCTTTGTCACGCGATAATTTGGTCAAGGATGAGGCATGGATAATGTCAACTTCCTGTTCTTGACTATCACTTTCTCGATTCTTGAGTAGTCTAACAATTGAAATGGAAACTCCTTTCCATCGTAGTATGGCCATACATTTCTCAGACTCACTCATCGAGGGGCCCAATATTATCTCTCTACAAATGTGAGGGACAAATATCATCTTGACCATTCACATTCCTCTGCATGAAAACCATTGATCCCGATCCAAGCCTTTATCATCACTTGGTCAAAGGTAACTTTTGATTAGGTCAAAGATCAACGACTCATCATGTAGGAATCCATGATGATCTCAGGTCAAAGGGCGTTGTGACGCGGTTATACATGAGATAAGCTTATGACTATATCCATGCAGTTTTCTCATAGTGGGTCGGTCAAGCACCTTGTACCCTTACAAGTGCCTATGACTTTGATTTGTATCTCCATACCTCATCAAAGTCATACTGGTCTTATTTCATCTTCGCTCCCGTGTAGATGACCGACCAAGGACATTTAGGATATTCTATAAGATATATCCAAGGATACAGTTATCACTATAAACATGCAAATGAAATGATGACTAAAGAAGAATACTTTAAATAACACAAATGTTCAAAGTACAATGACTTGCCCCTAAGGCATAATTTCCAACAGTGGTGACGGGAACATACTGCTCGATGACGTCCCGTATTATGGAAAGTTGTTTGATGTGGTCAAAATAAATTACCAAGGCGTTTCACCGCGATGTTGTTCAAGTGTTTGTGGGCAAATACGACAACGTCCCGAGGACTCACAACTGACGACTTAGGCATCATATCAATGAATTTCTCCCGGCCTAGTAACACCGGTCAATCTGAAGATGATGAGCCATATATTCTTGCCTCAGAGGCCCATCAGGTTTATTATGTCACCGATGAGAGGCACAGGGATTGGAATATGGTGGTTCACTTAAAGCCTCGGCACCTTTATGACATGGGCGATGGTTAAAATGTAATATCCTGAATTTTAGACCCTGAGAAGTGAGAATAAGCCTAAAATAGGCAGACGACTAGGCCCAATTCGGGAAGAGTCCCAAGAAGGTCGAGACATAGGAAGCCTCTCGAGGACTAAGCAACTCGGCCATACGGGTCAGTGGACCTAGTATGTACAAGCCGTGGGATTAAAGTGCTAATGAAAAATGGGCTTAGAAGACGTGAACGGTGTAAATCCGATTGGAAAAGATGCCGCCTAACTATGTCATAAGGTGTAGGACAATTAGTTGAGTGAAAATATGCCGGTGTAAGTAAGTATATGGCATTTTCAGGGTAGTCATGGAAGTTCTACGTTTTTGAAGGAAATAAGAAGGGAAGAGAGAGAGAGAGAGAGAGAGAGAGAATGTGTATATGGACCAAGTGTAGAAGGAAAACTCAGTAATAGTAGTGCTACGTCGGACACATGGCATTTCGGGGTTAGAAGTTGGTTTATCGGTAGCACGTAGTACGAGGCGGTTGTGAGATACTAAAGTATGGGTTTCTTGATCCCTAAGGTACTATATTCCGTCCACCTGTGGTCAAGGGAAAGAGACTGTTAATCCGGGCCCACACAAGTCCCACAGTGTAGCACGAATTACGAGGAAGGTGTAACCGGCAAAAGGAGCTAAGCAGGACCGGTTAGGGTTTACCGGAGTCGGGCCCAAACCCCTAGACACAGAGGGAGGACGAAATTGGTGGGCCCATAGGAGAGAGAAAGTGACTTGGGGGAAAAGAAAAGGTCACATCATGTAATTATGAAGAGTAAGAAAGATAAAATAATCAGAATTAATCTGGACCACACAATTTGAATCTGACATGACCAGTTGAAAGACAAGTAATTATGACCCCACATGGATCATTAATGGCACAGATTTGGGCAGATTTGTGGGTCCCACTGGCTTGGAGAGAAAGCAGTGCAAAATGACCGTTATACCCCTGCAGTGTTATTTTAATTACTGGATGGAAACCTACCCCTAAAGTCACCATCAAGGGCAATCTTGGAATCTGAGTTTTAAGGGCTAAGATGGTGCCACATGTCTTGGAACATAAGACTCTGGAATGCCCTGGATAAGAAGACTTTGGAATGTCTTAGAGAAAAGTCAGCGAAAATGACCATTTTACCCTCTGAGGTGTCACTTAACCATTGGACAACTTCTTTAACCTTGGAGGCTATATAAGGACACATCCTACCCATTTTTGGCTGCCCTAGCACGTGTTCAAGAGGGAGAGAAGAGAGGGAACAGCCAAGTCTTGGTTCAAGGAGAAGAAGAAGGTCATACGCAACCGAAAGTTTGAGGTAAGCACCTAACCGACAACTTAGCGATTCTTGTTTCTGCCCAATGATGGTTAACGTGGGGTTACAGTAGGATTTTGATATTTTTGAGGTTTCCATTGAGTCCAAAACTTTATTTTGGGTGGGGGTAAGTCAAGGTTACCTTTTGCGAACACGAAAAAGCCCTAAGTCTTCAAACTACGTAAATCTGCCGACTTAGGTGTTTTCTAGGCAGCGTATGTTGATCGATGGTTTTAAAATACTAAATGGATTCCGTTTGCCTTTATATTTTACATGGTGAAATCAGACATTCTAAGGATAATTTTTATATAATATTTTGTGTCATTTGGAGTTTCCAACTGAGAGTTATTTTAAGTTGAAAATGACCTAAAAACATGAACTTTGTCTCGGACCAGTGGCTAAACTCTGGGAATAAGGGAAGGATTCGAACTCAAATGACTTTGGAAATTATTTTTATGGTAAAATAGACATCCTAAGGGTTTTAATTCCACTGATTTCATGTCAATACTATTTTTCTAGAATATATTGAAAATCGGCGAAGTTGGATCAGAGATTCTGAAAAATTCTGAACTAAGCGAAATTTATGGAACTTGAAGCTAAGTTTGAATATGTGATTGAAAGTGTGATATTTTGCTGTAACTATGGTGTTAGCATGTGTGGACCATAATTCCAACACCAAGGGAAGAGTTTGCTATTTTTGAGGCGTGCCAGGTAGTAACTGTTGACTTGCATACTCTATGTTGCTCTTGCATGTGTGTATTATCATGATGTAGGAGTTGGACTGTAGCACCTGAAGGACTGTGTGTCCTTGTGTTGGAAATTGTGCCCTAGGGGCAAGTCATTCTCTATTTAGTTATCATTTCATTTGCATGTTTATAGTGATAGCTGATCCTTGGATATATCTTATAGATTATCCTAAATGTCCCTGGTCGGTCATCTACGCGGGAGCGAAGATGAAATAATACCAGTATGACTTTGATGAGTATGGAGATACGAGTCAAAGTCATAGGCACTTGTAAGAGTACAAGGTGCTGGACCGACCCACTATGAGAAAGCTGCATGGATTTTGTCATAAACTTATCTCATGTATAACAGCGTCACAACGCCCTATGACCTGAGATAATCATGGATTCCTACATGATGAGTCGCTGGTCTTTGACCTAGTCAAAAGTCACCTTTGACCGGGTGATGATAAAGGCTATGATCGGGATAAGTGGTTTTCATGCAGAGGAATGTGAATGGTTAAGATGGAGTTTGTCCCTCACATTTGTAGAGAGATAATACTGGGCCCCTCGATGAGTGAGTCTAAGAAATGTATGGCCATACTACGATGGAAAGGAGTTTCCATTTCAATTATTAGACTACTCGAGAATCGAGAAAGTAATGGTCAAGAACAGGAAGTTGACATTATCCATGCCTCATCCTTGACCAAATTATTGCGTGACAAAAGGGACGTGACATGGATGGTTGTACAATAGGTTGCATCGTATCATCGATCCCCATATGAATTGGGTAGTCGCAATGTCTTGCTAGAGGCCGCTTGCGACTTGTGGGCTGGTACAGTATTGGCCCATTGCCAATCTCATGTTAGCCTACAGGGTCACACACAAGAATATTCCAACACGAGTATTAGTGTCCAGATTCATTGAATCTTAGATATGTCTAAGATTTAATGAATGCAACGTTTAATCTAGGAAGGATATATATATATATATAATTCGAAATTAAATGTTATTTGTTTTTTATTTAATTTATTTGATAAATTAAATACCTAAAATGAATAGAGATATAGTATCTCACATTTAATTTTCGAAGAGAGATATTATATCTTAGATTTAATTTAATTGAGATACAATATCTCGATTTAATTAAATAGATATACATATCATATGTTAGATTTAATTTATAATGATAAATTAAATCACAAGGCTTTTAATTCAGATTAAATAAATAGATTAGATTAGATCTGTTGGACAGATTTAATTGATATATTACTTAATCCAAATTCGAATTCAACAATTAATTAAGATTAATTTTGAATATTTTAATACGGCTCATTAGGGTTTTAGAAACTCTATAAAAGGATGATGATCTAGTTGTATTAAAAATGCTGAAAACGAATTGAGACAAGCCGCAAAAAGAAATCCTAGAGAGAAAAACATGAGACACAAAGAGAAGGCGCTAGCATGCTGCCATACGTGTTGGAGAGCTGTTCGGTGTGGATACCGGTAGAGGGAGGAGACTCGAAAAGGCTGCTTCTGTTTGATCGAACGAGATGGCACCACGTTCAAGAGTACGATGGTTGAGGTGCACGAACAAGGAGATGCGCACCAGACCGGATCGAACGAAACTCTCAATCCCTCGCATAGGTACGGTTTACTAATGAACCTTGATTTAAACGCAGTTGATAGATCCTCTTCTTGGGATTTGTAAAGTTTTTTTTTGATTCCGCTGCGTGTACGGATCCCAATACCTTGGGTTGCTGCTGAAGTCCAAGGAATACTTATCGGACTGTGGTGCCTATTGGACTGTGTGTCCTTAGGTTTCCATTACAGTACTGAGGGCATCTATATCGGGCTGTAGTGCCTATAGGACTATGTGTTCTTCGGTTTCTGCTACAGTACCGAGATATATGAGGTAGGTAGGGCCTGTGTGACTCTGTGTTCATAGGTGGCTACTGAGACCTTAGGAGGGGTCGGTAGGGGACTGCAGCCCTGA
The DNA here is from genome assembly GCA_019022615.1 of Acacia melanoxylon. NCBI lineage: Eukaryota > Viridiplantae > Streptophyta > Magnoliopsida > Fabales > Fabaceae > Acacia > Acacia melanoxylon. Next base: position 229,935 of record JAFJYJ010000099.1, read on the forward strand.
CTACCGAGGCCCTTAGTGCTATGGTACCGAGGGCTTGTCTTGACCAGGCGGTCCTGCGGTTTGTTGTGCCAGAGGCAGATGTGATTTACCCTTATTTGTGCCAGAGGTAGATTCATACATTCCAGTATTGTGCCTGAGGCAGATTTATTTCCTATTTGTGATTTTCATTGCATGCATTGTATACATATTTTATATGAGTCTAACAGTTACTCTGGGGTTCAATTTTAAACTCCAGTCTGGTTCAAAAGATACAGGTGTGAGGTAGTAGCGGCTGGAGGACTAGGGCTTGTTGTGGAAAGATGCAGAAATAGAGGATGGCCTGTTGTTTTTTGTACTTCTCTATTTGGGATGACTGTATGACTTATATTCACTGTTCAGTATTTGTTTTGGACGATTGTACCTTTAGCCCTACGGGGATTACTTTACGTTCTTGTATGTAACTTTACCAGTATATTGTAGTTGTCCAAACCGACTATATGCTCTGCCGCGCACACTCTGATATAAGTTAAAAGGTGAATAATTAACACAGGGAAGGTAATAAGCAAAAAGGATCCCTCTAACCCGCCACCCAAAAGGGCGAGGCCGGTAGGGGTGTAACAGATAACGTCGCCAACGAGAGTGAGCCGTTCCAGCCCGCCAGTTTCAAAAACTTCTTCCAAGACGGCGATGACAATTTACCTATAGTTCAGTATGTTTTTTAATATACAATTTATGAAATAATAACATTTAACTAAAGTTTAATTTGTGTTCAAACATATTAAACTCACAAGTAACATTTTCTCCATACTTTTTTTGTAGGGATGGCGACGAAGATTGAGATAAAAATTATGCTTACGATTTAATCTGTAATCTTCTATTTTCTTATAAAACAAAACCATATTAGACTTTGAAACGGTTTTAAAACCGCTACAAACTAAACCCAACCGCTACTAATACATAACCGCTACAAAAACTGTGGCTCTAACCGCTACTAAATTAAACCACTACAACATACGTTATCTCAACCGCTACAAATTGTTGCAAAGACATCAATATAAATACCCCACCAAACCTCATTTAATATGCTTTAGTTTCATTTTCTACACATGTTTTCTCTCGGCTTCTCTCATATTTCTATGTTTTCTCAAAGAGGTTAAGTGTTTGAAGAGGTAAGCGCTATTTCACCGGATCAAATATGATGATTATTGAAATATTTATTTTTTCTTATAACTTTGTTATACTAATTTTTTTTTATTCTTAAATTTACGATATTCTTCAACTTTCTTTCCACTTTCACGTACATTATTCTATAATTAAATATTATTTAAATGAAATCATAATTAGTTGTTATTATACCTACACTCTCATTTTTTTACACTTATACAATAACTATATATAATCAAATAACATATTTTAATATTAATTATTTTTAATAAAATTATAAATATTTTTTATTACAACTATTAGTTAATTAATAAAATAATCTAAAACAGCTTTTTTATTTTTTTAAAAAATTATTCCTTTGTAGCGGTTGTAAACCGCTACGAATATGGCAAAAATAAAAAATAAAAAAGGCGGAAAAATATTTTGCAGAAAAATTGGCGGGAATATGTTGTAGCGGTTATATGTGAAAATTATGTAACCGTTACACAAACAACTACAAATATGTGAAAAAAAAATTAAAAGGCGGCAAAATATTTTTTGCAAACACTTTGGTGGTGTTACACCCCTACCGGCCACGCCCTTTCAGGTGGCGGGTTAGAAGGATTTCTTTTACTTGTTACCTTTCCATTATTACTTAATCCTTTTTAACATATATCAGAGTGTGGCGGCAGAGCATATAATCGGTTTGGACAACCACAATATATTGGTAAAAGTGTGAAAACCAAAAGTAAATAGTCTCCGTAGGGTTAAGGGTACAATCATCCAGAATAAAATACTGAACAATAATTAAACTCATACAGCCATCCCAAAATAAATATACAAACGAGATAGGGCATTCCTTATTTCTTCAATCCTCCGTTGTATGTCCTTAACTTTCAACTTCTGAACAGCTCAAGGTCTACCACTTGTGTCTACAGAATGGTCTGGAGTTCAAAAATGAACCCCAGAGTAATTGTTAAACTCAAATACCATATGTATGCAGTGTATGAATGCAACCATAACTAGGAAAATACAATCAACATGGTAAAACATACCATATATGCATCCAGAATCACAATCACAGCCACAGTAACATATAACAACATACCGTTGAGCTGCCTTAGCAAGGCCAGCCCCGGAATCCATACAGCTGTTGAGCCGCCTTAACAAGGCCAGCCCCGGAATTATCATAGTCGTTGAGCTGCCTAACAAGGTAAGCCCTGAAATATCCTCAGCGCTAGGAACAACACAGTAGCCGGGCCTCAAACCCAACTACCTTGAATGCATATTAGGCTGGGTAGCGACTTAAGGACACACAGTCTACTAGGCCCTACAGCCCCAATCCTCAATCATGGTAAACAAACATACAATGGTAACATAAAGTATGTGAGTAAGCAGTTACTACCTGTTAGCTATTCAGAGATCACAAAATTTTCCCGATGTCCGAAAGTCTCTCCGGATATATTTTTTTTTTTGCCTAGACAAAATAAATATACCTTATTTTCATCGTTTACATAAAATCTTCTCTTATTTTTGGAAAATCCGACCAAAACTAGAAATTCCAAAAATCATGCTTCAACTTCAAACATTTTTAATTAATTCTAAAAAACTTCAATTGACATGAATCCAGCGCCCATCAAACCATTATGATGTCTATTTAATGATGAAAATACTTTCAGAGACCAAAAGGGTTCATATTCTTTCACGCAACCAAAACTTTGCTCGCTGGACAAAGACAAATTCCAGTCCTCTGGGCCGTTTTTAAAAATTAATTTATCCTAGTAGGAAACTTAGAAAATTATGAAATCATATATGAAAATGAAGCTTAGTATGTCTACTTTAAGTATGTAAACTTTCATGGCCATTGGACTTCATTTACTATTTAAAAATCATTTTTCAAGCGCTGCTGCCAAGAATTTCCAGAATCTGGCAGCTTGCTTCTTTTCTTAAGATTCAAGGTTATCATGTTCGCAGATCATGACCTTAACTTATTCTCATGAAAAATGAGTTTTAAACACAATTGAACCCTTTAAAACATCAAAATAACACCACAACATCATGTTTAAATCAGCTGGACGAAAACCTCAAACTTCAAGCCTTATGCAGTTTTGGACTTACCTTGATCTTGAACTTCAATCGGTGTTTCTCCTTCTTCTTCCGGTGTTTGAGCTTGGTTGGACCTCCTTGGAACCTCTTGAGCATGCCTTATGCAGCCAAGAATGTGGGTGGAAATGTCCTTAAATAATGGTCAAGGGTGCAGTGAAATACCCGGTGCGTGCATGCTATTGTCCATTGGTTAATAGGTTGCATTAGGGTTTCTTGCTTAATTTCCAAGTAATTCTAGAGCCTTCTAGAGCTGGACATGTGACGCAATCTTGAACCGTAAAATCATATATATTTTTTACATTCCACGTGTGTTTAAATTACTTGAATTATCCATACACTCTTTTATCCAGTGGTCCAAAGGGTGTACCTAGGGTTATTTGCATGTTTCCTCTTACTTAATCTTCAAGACATTCTAGATTTTTCCTGGGGCTGATGTGGCGCAATATTAACCGTGCAAATCAAATTTTATTTTCTTTTATATGAATTAACCAAGTCTCCCTTTTGTCCAAAGGTCGATGAGGTGCGGTGGTTAATAGCTTACTCACTCTTTACTTAATGTTCAAGTTTTTCAGATCTTTTTCTTTGGCTGATCCCCTATATCTGGTGCCATCTTATACTCTTAGGCAGCCTAATATTTGTTTTATTTGATCCAAAAAGAAGTCCCTAATTGGTCATTGTTGGTTCCCTTTCATCAGTTAATTTTTCCCTAAGGCTTGGACCTTGTGTTTGGGCTTGTATGTAGATTAAATCAACTGTTTCTTCCTCCTGATTTTGAGTGGACAAAATTCACTTCTTAATGAACAAGGAGTTGACTTTTTTAAAGCTCATCATTACATTGTACTTTTCCCTTACAAAAGTCAACCCTTACTCCCTAGATGCCACATGTCCTCTGATTATCATTACAGTTGACTTTTATTTTGCCATGTGATTTTTGCATGGTCTCTTCCTTATCATTTCCTCAAAAATGCAAGAAACTCATATCAAACCAGGAAATGTCATGTGCATATCTATTTTAGCACATTTTTGCTCAGCTAATTGTCTTATACCTTAGGACATAGCTAAATGACATTTCCTCACATTAATACTATATAAGTGTTTTGTGCCCTTCTACACTGACACTTTAATTTCTATAGCCCTTGAGCTCTTGGTCAAAACACTCATGCAAAAGTGAGTGTAAAATGTCTTAAAATATGTCAAGAAGGCACTAAAAATCTCCCAAATCAAATGACCAAAGTGTCCTTACAAAATATCCTCTTAACTTGGCTTATTTTACAAGTTTCATGCCTTTTCTCCCTCCCTTACCTTTTTGGGCGAATTTAAAGCTTATTAAAGAAGTTTTTGAGTCATCATTTTATATTAATGCATGCACATGTATCCCTCCTACAATTGACCAAAATGCCCTCAAAATATCTCCTTTAACATAGCTTCTTTTACAAGCTTTTTAACTTTCCCTTCATAGCTTCTTTCACAAGCTTTTTGACTTCATGAAGATTCCATATAGTGTTTCCAAAATATAATATCACATTTCCTGAACTGGGTCTAGTCGTCTGCCTGATACAGACTTATTCTCAAGTCTCTAGGCCAAAATTCAGGATATTACAGACGAGAATATGTTGTAACGATTATATAACCGCTACACGAAATTTCATCAAATGTTGTAGTGGTGATAAAAACCACTACAATGTGTTTCTGCCATTTTTACAAAATTTCATGATATTTATAGTAGCGGTTACTAACCGCTACAACATTTGTTATTTTCATATTGTAGTGGTTCTCCGACCGCTACCAATATACTTCATACACGACATCATCCCTGCGTTATATAGTAGCGTTAGGGTTAAACCGCTACAATGTCAGTAGTGGTTTCAGTATATGTAGTAGCAGGTTCTTTTAACCGCTAAAAAATAGTTTGCAATGGTGTATTTGGTAGCGGTTTGGTTAACCGCTACAAATCCTCAATTTTTTTTAGCGATACATTGAATTTGAGATTAAAAAAATACACATATAAGAGTTTGAATAATGTTGTTGCTAAAGCGATTTTGGAGCAATGGAGGCAGTCAACTCAAGGGTTTGATTGATCTCTCTAGATCGACAAACGCCCGTGATGGAGATGTTAGTATGAGGTGATTGCATGGGAAGGGGACTACAAGAGGGGACGATGGTAGGTGAAAGATTATAACAAAGGAGACAAATGATGGTGTGGTCAGCCATAATCAGAATTCTTGTGTCCAAACGTGTCAGATATTACCAAAACCCAAGAGATGATTCAAATGGAGACAAGTTTCAAGGTTAAAAAAAATGAGGGTTTTCTTTCTTTTCAATGGTAAAAAGACTTTTTAGCCTTAGCTTTAAAATATATAATTATTTTAAAATTATTAATTTATATAGATGCCATGTAGGATGTCACGTCATCCTCATTAATCTAACGTCGGAATTTCCGTCAATGACTTAATGAAAAAATTAATAGTAGGGTGCTCAATGTCAAAAATTAAAATATCAAGAAGGTTGAATTTAAACTATAAAACGTCAGGAGAGTTATATATAAACCCAAAGTTCATGCGAGTTTTGTAGATTTTAGTCTGAAAACAATTCGAAAGTTTTTTACATTTTTATTTATACAAAATTTTACTTTTTTCCCCAACATGACTTTTACAAAATCTAAAGAGTAACTAATATCTTTTTACAAGAAACAACCCGGATAAATGTTAGGCGAGAGGGGGATTTAGATAGATAGAGGGGGGATTTAGATAGATACGAGTATTTAATTAAGTCTTTTGTAAAACAATATAGGATAACTTTAAAGAAATTAGTTAATTTTAATTAATTTATACAGTATACTTGCATAAACTCAAGTAGTAAATGTCTCAAAAAGATGTAGAGGGTTTTTTCCCCGGTCTCTATGTATAAGATCATATTTTTTGAATTGATCTGTCTCCTTTTATAAGGTCTTTTTTAGGTTGTTTGAGCATTAAATACATTTTTTATCAATATGACCCCTATTTAATTTTAATTTCCCATATGCTCTCTTTCATCATTTTTCTACCTATTACTCTATTTCATTTACCCACTTATGTAATATTCTAAATTTTGGGCCTAGAGACTTGAGAATAAGCTTGTAACGGGCAGATTATTAAGCCCAGTTCAGAAAGAGTTCCAAGAATGTCAAGAAACATAATAGCTCTAGGGGACTCTGTAATTTGGCCATACTAGGTAGAGGACCGAGTATGTGTAGGCTTTGAGATTCAAGTGTCGGTGCAGAAGGGAACAAAATGTCTATCCAATGTCATTGGGTTGGTAGAAAGATGCCACCCAGCTATGTCATGAAGCATGAGATGATTGGTCGAGCAGAATGTGCCAGTAAAGGTGTGTACATGACATTTCCAAGGCAGACATGAGTGCCCTACGTTTTTGGGAGAAGACATCGGTATGTGGTTCCATTTGGGGCCCACACAGAGAGTCTAACCTGGTGTCATTTGGTGGGTCTTAGTATGCAATCTCGAGTTTTGAAACTCAAATCTCGAGTTTTGAAACTCAATAAGAATTCCGAGTGAGCACCGATAAAGTAATTTTATTGAAGTAGCTTTAATAAAGTAACTAACAATGACAAAACTTTTGTGTTGGCCTAATGGGAGCGTGACACATGTCCCCTCATCATGACTAATGATGAAATAGTTTTTTTGAGTTGTTACAATAAGATCATGACATGTATCCCTCATCATGACAAGCATAAAGCTGCTTTTGTGTTGGTCTAATAGAAAGGTGACATGTGTCCCTTCATGATTATAAAACGTAAACACTTTTGTGTTGGCGCACCAAACGGGCTACGTAGCGTTTGAGTCTGGGGAATCTACCGATCTCAAACTGGGTCACGGGCTAGACTTTTTCGAACACCGAACCCAGGAGTCAAGGGAGGCACCACCTCACGTCCTTCTTTACTTAAGATTGTGCCACCTCATCTCTCTCCTATGACTTATTCAACAAGCTCTTTCTCTCACCGGTTGAACAAGGACACAAGGCACGCTCTGGATCACACTTGTGTCATGGATATTTTTATATTTCAATTCCTTTTTTTCCCTTAAGCCATTTAAGTCTGCCAAGTTGGAGAAAAAGGAGGGAGAGTAGGCCAAACATGTAGAAAGGGAGAGAAGGAGAGGAAAGAGAAAAGAACCGAAGCCGATTTCCCCTTCGAATTGGCGTTTCTAACTTCTGAGGCCTTCTCTAATGTTGTTCTTCTCGTTGAGAGCAATGTTTCTACTTTTTTTTTATTCTTGATCTGACATATTTGGTGCTGCCTACATGGTGGAGGTGCTGCCGAATTTTTGAACTGATCGCGAAATCGTGATAAGGTAAGTGTATGCTTTGTTTTGAACCAATTGGTTTGAGGTTTTATTGAGTTTGTTGTGGTTGCCCTGGTTTTGGTGAGAAACCAATGCCGGAAGCATCGTTAGAGAAAGAGTAAATACCCTTTTCTGGTCTCTGACAAAAAACGTGATCCCCATTTTGGTCCCTTACAAAAAAAGGTCCTTTTTAGTCCATAAAAAGGACGAATAAGGGTCGATTGTTGACATTTTGATCCCTCACAAATTTCCAAAAGGTCCTTTTTAGTCCATAAAAAGGACGAATAAGGGTCAATTTTTTTGTAAGGAACCAAAATGGGGTCCGTGTTTTTTGTCAGGGACTAGAAAGAGTATTTACTCTTAGAGAAAACTGAATTTTTGGCCAAAAACCATAAAGTTTCAGCCAGTTCTGTTTCTATATGAAAGAGAATGATTTTGCTATTTTTTGAGGATATAAATGAATTCCTTGGTAAAATTATGTGGGAATATTGTAATATCCCGAATTTTGGACCCTGAAAATTGAGAATAAGCCTAAAAATGGGTAGACGACTAAGTCCAGTTCGGGAAGAGTCCCAAGAATGACGAGAGATAGGAAGCCTTCAAGGACTAAGTAACTTGGCTATGCAGGTCAGTGAACCTAATGTGTATATACTGTGGAGTTAAAGTGCCAATGTAAAAGGGGCACAGAAAACCCATACGGTACAAATTCGGTTAGAAAAGATGCCCCCTAACTATGTCCTAAGGTATAGGACAATTAGTTGAGTGAAAATATGCCGGTATAAGTAAATATACAAGATTTTCAGGGCAGTTAGGGATGCCCTGCGTTTTTGAAGACAAGGAGTCAGTGTAATCATTACTAGAGGACACATGTCACTGCGAGGTTAAAAAGAAAAAAAAAAGTAAGTAATGATTACGGGGGTAGAAATGTCAATCCCTTACCCCATAAGGATCCATTTTCGTCCAAATGGAGAGATAGAAGGAAAACCAGATGATTTTATCCATACTCAGGCCCAAACACAAAATACGGGTCCCACGGGATGCTAACCGGTAGAAAAGGGGATCGATAGGGACCAGTTAGGGGCTTCTTTTGGACAGAATGAGACAAATGTGGGGCCATATTGGAAAGTGAAAGGGAGCCTCACATGAATGTCCATTCAGGGGAGATTATTTGGAAAAGTTGAAGAAAAGTACAGGAAGAATTACCTTTGTACCCAGCGGGACCCGGTGTGGACCGGCTGATCAAGAATTGGACTGATAAGTGAGAAAAAGGAATTAATTATAGGGGATCAGATTTGTGGGGCCCATTAGACGCCACATGACCCCCCTTAATGATTAAAATACTTACTTGGAGAGAAAGAAAGAGAAATCAGTGTAAAAGTCCAACCGCAGGTACCACATTCAGAGGAAAAGGGCAAAATGGGAATAAATGAGTAAAAATTAATTAGGGCTGACATGTGGGCCCAAAGTGGCACTCCATATGTCCTTTAGGGCAGACAAAAAGGTGGGGAAAATTTGGTAATTATTAAAAAGTTTCGGGCCAAAACAAAGTCATTTGCCCCAAAAGTAGGAAAAAAATCTAGATATTTTGTGGAGTGATGCGCAACATGGTAGAACCCCAGGGCCCTTTGGACTTTTCCGGAATTACTTGGAAAATAAGCTAAAAGTCAGATCCTAATTATTACATAAAAGCCAGAAACTTACGCCAGTTAATTCCAATTTCATCGGATCAGATTCACCTTTATTAAAAAGGTGATTTCACACTTCTTTTCACCCTAGTTGGGCAAAATTTCCAGAAGGCCAGAGGGAGACTATTCAGCTTCCACATCTCAAGCTTCAAGACCAAAATCCCAAGACCAACCACCGTTCCTTTGATTCTAGGTAACACCGACAACTTCATTTCTTGAGTTCTTGTTAAGTAATTTCGTGAAAATGGTATAAACTTAATGTTAGGGTGGGATTTTTGCATTTTTAAGGTCACTAATGACTCTGGAGCGAGGTTTTGTATAGGGTATGGTTATGGGTTAAGTTTCCGAAGTCAAAAACACCGAAAACCCCATGAGAGGGCTTGCTGCCAGTTTCAGAAAATCTGGGCAGCAAACCTTCTAACGCGTTTTTGAAGGGGTTAAAGAACTCTTTTTGAGCTTAAATTTTACATGTGAAAACTAGACATCCAGGGCATGAATTTACATATATAATATGATATATTTGGATAATATTTACTGGGAGAAATAAATGGTTGAAAAGGGGCTAGAACCAGTGACGTGAATCTGGACCAGGGGAGAGAAAATAAGTAATACGCCAACATAATCGTACTTTCAGGGTCTAATTTTATTGTTCCTGAAAAATAGACTTTTCAACGGTTCGAATGGCACTAGTTTCATACAAATATGATTTGTGTGGAATTTATGAAAAATCCCTAAAGTTGGGATAGAAACAGTGAATTTCTCAAAATTTCATGTTGAGCTCGGTTTTAGCAAGAAAATGTAAGGGTATTCTTATAAGTACTGAGAAAGTGTATTTAAATATTATTTAGGTCAAGGGCACTCTTGGAAAATTCAACGGGCACAATAAAAATATAAGACGGTATTTTTACCACCAGGTAGTAACCTCTGTACTCCGACACTTTTATGTGTTTGTTGTATGTGTTTTTGCCATGTGTGTTTTTGTATATACTGTTTCCAAATATGCATACAGAGCATGTTGAAGAGGTAGGGATGACTGGGCAGATGAAGGATAGGGGATGCCCTATTATGTTATGTATTTTATATTTTGGGATGACTGTACTTATTATGATACTTACTGTCGGATGACTGTAACCTAACCCTTCGGGGACTTTTACTTTCTGTTTATTTTACTTTTACCAGTACAGTTGGTAGTCCAAACCGGTCTAATGCTTTGCTGCGTTCACTCTGATACATGGGAAATGGACCTAGTAATGACGGGAAGGTAACTAATAAAAGGAATCACTCTAACCCGCCACCCGAAAGGGCGAGGCCGGTAGGGATGTAACAAATATTTTATGATTATAGTTTTAGAAGGGTTGGATTGAAGACCCAGAGATTGAAGATATAGTAGTAGTGCTGCCAGATTCGTTTCCTGGAAGTAGTCTATGTGTGTCGTGTGTTTGACTGACCTAATGTGTAATACCCCGATGATGATGATGATGATGATGATTATTATTATTATTATTATTATTATTATAACAATAACAATAATATAGTAATAATAAAATTTAGAACTTTAATAATATTGTTATTATTATATAACCTATTAATGGGTTGACAATAGTAAAAGAGCCCAGCCCATAGCTAAACCCTAACTTTAAGTTATAAATATAGGTTTAGCCTAACCCTAGCTAACCCTGAATACTCCTATTCTCCTATACTACTTCCTCTATTCTTACTCTGCATCAAATTATTCTTCAAGGAGATTAGCAAAAACGTAGACCAGGTAATCCTAAAACCACTAATGTATTTTAGTGAGTAGATCGTGGGAATTTCACATGAACATCTAAATGATACATAATCAACGATTTCGGGGTTTGTCTTAATCTCTTATTTTGAGCTTTTGAATTAGCTATAGCGATTATGATAATGTCAAAAGCGCTTCTCACTTGCAGATCGGCGGTTCTATTTCCTGCCATGATCACGTCTTTCATATTTATGTCAAGCCCAGTAAAGCCAAAAAAGGATAATGAGTAGAGCCAGGGGTTTAAATGATGGTCATGAGAATTTCTCGTGACAACCTTATAGGAACCCATGACTAATATACTTAATAGTTTAATTTGGGAAATCTCTTGATAAAATAGAGACAAAATTTCAATGACTACATTTGGGAATTTTATTATGATATATTTGAAATAATTTAACAGTGGGAGGATAGCTTTGGGATGGTACCTCCTAAAGTGATGAACACGACCGTTAGGCTTTATGCCTCTGATATATTATATGATGTGAACAGATATTTTCCGTTCTTCCCAAAGTGGTGTCTGGTAGGGTTTCCGGGACAATAGTAGCAACTTTGGGAAGAGGTGTGAACACTAGGAAGAGATGTTTTATGGCCAATTTGATTATTTGTGACTGGTAGGGTTTCCCGAGTCATAGGGTAGACTAGTAGGGTTTCCCGGGTCTACCATGGTTCTCTTCCCACTAATTAAACTTAATAAAGATTAACGAAATTGACATTTTTCTTTTGGTTATATATAAATGCTATTTTTATGTAAATATTTTATTTTCACTATATTATCTTTATCTTGATCATGATTATCAGCTTTGCTGATTTTTTTTGTTTATGTGGCTGCGGTGATCCTTCGGGGGAGCAGATTTTCAGTGAAACAGGTTCCAAAGGTTGGGGCTAGCAATGAGAAGTGAGGAAGAACATTCAGTTAATTCTAGCTAGTTTTTTTTATGCTCTGAATAAAACATATTTATTTAAGTTTTGGATTTATGTTAATGTAATAAGTTAGCCTTGCACTTGTCTCAGTACAAGTGCAGCGGTAACACTTCCCAAATTTGGTTATTTTGAATTTCAGTAATTATTCATAAAAATCATTACAATTTTATGTTATTATAATTGTTAGAACTTTGAGGGTGTTACATAATGGTTTCCAATGACCTTGAAACTATACAGGACTATAGTAGACATACTAAGCTTTAACTCGATATATATAATATGTGTCATTTGGGTTAGTTTGCTGTATGATATGAATTGTTAAATTATGGCACTAAAACTGAAACACAATCTGGGACAGTTGGTTGTTTGAAGATTTTTGGGATGTTGTGTGTCCAGTTGGCTAGGGACATTATTTTTCCCTGAATTTGGGCTTTATAAGGGTCGTTTAGCCTTTGGAACTATCTCAATTGGAGTTTTGTGGATTAAGTTATAATTTTTCAAAGAAGAGTGAAAAATATGGCAATATAGGCTCTTATGAGAAAAATAAGAAAGTAAGGACAATGGGTAGTAAAGATAATCAACCCTAGAATTCTGTGATTATAATATAAAGGGGTTGAATAAATTATAATCCTAGAATTCTAAATGGATTTATGGTTCCTTATCATGTACTGTGCATGCATATTATGTGAGATTAATTGTTCCCCTGGGATTCTTCGTGATCCCAGTTCTTGTCACTATTGGTGAAAAGAACAGTGTGCAGGATGTGGCTCCCACGGCAAGGTTGTGGATTTTGGCAAATGGAGATACCAGACCTGTTCAAGATTGGTTGCGGGTTACTTGTCAAGAAATTTTTGTAACTACATTTAGAGATTGTAGACATTATGTATAGATCATGTGGGTAACCCAGTAATGTAATCAAAAGCTTTATATCAGTATAATGTACTATTTCTGTTTTGCCTAATGAACTGCGTATAAATATTCTAATGAATGTCGGTATACCAATAGGGTATTACAACTTATATAAATAAGGGTATATTTAAAAGAACGGGTATATTTCCTACCTATTTATCACCTTTAACTCATTTTAATTTAACTATTTTCTTAAATAACACAATTAGGTTAATATGATCTTATAAATAGGCAGGAAGTGTATATGGTTTAAATTGAAATTTAAATGTAGTTAACTTTTCAAGTCGCCAAACTTGCATGTAATTCCCAAATGAGACCCGTGATTTGTATGAACATAAATGTGAGCATTAGCAATCCTACATCTCAACTAAATAAAACGGCATTTAAATGAGTGATATAACTTTTGCATGTACACTTTTGATTTTTGGCAATAACTGTTAACTAAAATCATTAATTAGTGGAAAGACCGCCTGTGAGTCATTGACGGGAAAGTTGCTTGCCTTTTTCAGTATAAAATCTATTCAGCAGCTTCATTAGAACGCCAAGTTAACAATGGCTTCCTCCTTGTTCCTTTTCGTGTTTCTCTTTGCATTTCTCACCCCTTAGGGTTTGCCCATTTGTTCAAGCCTCCCATCTATGAGCCACCAACATATAACCTTCCTATAGAGAAGCCACCAATTTACAAGATTTCTATTGAGAAGCCACCAGTCTACAAGCCTCCCATAGTGAAGCCACCAATCTGTAAGCCTCCTATTTACAAGCCTCCCATAGGCAAGCCACCAATATATAAGCCTCCTATTTACAAGACCCCAATTTACAAACCACCGATTTACAAGCCCCCGTTAGAGAAGCCACCAATCTACAAGCCCCCACCAATCTACAAGCCCCCAATTTACAAGTCACCTATAGAGAACCAACCATTGTATAAACCTCATGTTGACAAGCCACCAATTTACAAGCCTCCCATAGAGAAGCCACCAATCTATAAGCCTCCTATTTACAAACCACCAATTTAAAAGCCTCCAATAGAAAAACCACCAATTTATGAGTCACCGATTGAGAAACCACCAATTTATAAGCCACCAATCTATGAGCCTCCCATTTATAAATTACCAATTGAAAAGCCACCTACTTATGAGCTTTCCATTTACAAGCCACCATTTGAAAAGCCGCCCATTTACATGCCCCCAATACAAAAGCCATAAGTTTATGAGCCACCAATTTTGAAACCTTAATTTTGACAAGTCGCCTGTGCACAAGTTTCCACATATCAACATACTTGCAATATTTACAAACCACTCTTGCATCACCCATCAATTTAAGATCATCCATGTAAACTAATAACATTTGGTCTTCACGATCTCAATCTCAAGTAGGGCATAACAATGACTTATAATCAACACTTTCGACTTAGGCGTTCCAATTATTACTATATATGTTTGGCACAGTGGTGAAGCTAGGATTCTATATTTGTAGGTGCACAATTAATGGGGGGATTCGGGGGTTAAAGAAAAAAAATGTAAGGAAGTTTTAAATACATTAAAAAACAAAAGAATATAGACCAGAAGATAAAAGAAAACTTCAATTTAATATAAAAATAATAATAATCAAGAATCAACTAAGTAATATCAAATGCAAGAATGAACTATACTCAAGAAGATACAGGCATATCTCACTGAAGGAAAATTAGGAAACATTTATGTGTATGTGAGGCTGCTAGTTTGCCAAACCCAATTTTCGTTCTCAAAAACAAATTTCCTAGAAGTAAAACTCTTACCATTTGCAAAACCTAATTTTAGGTTAATATTCCATTTTTCAAAAGTCATTTTTGAGTTACTCAAATAAACATTACCAAAACTGAGTTTTGCAAAAGTCAGGCTGGACCTTCAAAACTAGTAGCCACACATATACTATGATATTTTACTAATTTATTTTTATTAGGTTTTCTTTGGTTCTTTCCTATTTTATTAAAAATCCTAAGCATGCATATTTATGATTTGTGTGAATGTATGTTCATATTCAAGAGACTTGAATTTTTTTCCCCCAATTAAGGGTATCTTTTATGGGTGCACTTGCACCCATGGGAAACAATGTGGCTCCGCCACTGGTTTGGCACTTCACATCTTTATGCTACAATGTATGGGACGAGTTTATGAACATGAGCATACCACTATTTTAATAATATATATGTAAAGAAGCAGGAGTGAGCGTTTAGTGGCAATGTGTTGTATGTTGATTTCCTTTTATATAAAGTATGCTTTTAGATTCAATGTTACGTTATAATCTAGCTTTTATCATTTATTAAGTCCCTTTCAAATTGATATGCTCAAGTTAAATATAATAGGGAGAATCTCATATAAAGACGGTTGAATTACCAAAATTCTAATTTGACTTCCTAAACTTAACAAATTATCCATAGGTTATATAATACAAATAGGATTTAGAATTTAGGCCAAATTACCTCTATATTCTAAACTTTAACACCTCTTGCTGATGATCTGAAAGAGACAGAAAGACGAGAGGATTATTGGAGGACCTCTGTGATTAGTTTGTAGGGGAATCAAAGAATATGAACATCAAGATCATACTCTAAAGCAGAAATATGACAAGGATTGGGCTGAAAGGGCCGATCATGATAATTCAGTTCTCCACATATCTGAATCATGGCTAGAAGAACGGATGCATATGCAACTAGGAACGACTCAGAATGGATTTTCCAACAAGAAGTCAATCATGGATAAACTAAGCCTTGAATTAAAGACCTTCCTTGAAGCTAAACACAATAATAGGAGCACATAAATCTTGTGGCAAGAGATAGAAGAAATTCTCTTGAATCATAGTTTGATTAAATTTCTTTCCCAATAACTGCTAGAAACTCTCCAAAATAAGGCCAATTGGCGAATCGCAGGCTTGGTAATACCCTGAATGTTATCGCGAAGAACCTTCCTATGCCTCTTGGATCCTCCCTTACCCAAACCCTTGCCTCCCTTTCCACAACCTGATGGCTGACATTTTCACTGAGAAAGTGACAGAAATCCTGACAGCGATGCACTGAGTTTTGTTGCCTTTCCTTTTTCTGAATTTTTTCCCTTTTGTTTCTTTTCTTTGCCTTTTTTTTATCATGAGTTGAGTTATGGGTATTATTGAAAAATAACTAACATTTAAATATTCTAGATTAGGTCATTGACTCAATTTAAGATTTATTGAGTTTACCAACCCAATATAGAATTTTTCCTATTTCAATCGTCTTTATATGGAATTCTCCCTATATCCAAAAATACATTTGATTAAATGAGTGACTAATTTTGCAAGCAATTTTTTTGTCTCGAATTTAGCGATAGAATTTTCAATCAATATTTTTGTGACAAAACTTTCTGTTATGGACTTATATATTAGGCCCAGATATGTTATGGCCCAATGAGAACATTTATTGGCAGAATCCTACCATAATTAGGTAAAATGCTAATCAGCCTGTAATGTCGGCACTAATCACGAACAGTGCAGGTAGTGGAGCAGGCATAAATGTTGAGTGGAGTAGGCACCCAGACGCACACAGCACAAGAGCCAAAACCCTAGAGGTAATCCCTATAAATAGGAGATTACCCACCAGGTGCACACAGATTCTATTCATATCCTTTTATTATTCAGTCTCACAATGCACACACCCCACCCCCTTTGGCAAATCATCATTATTGTGTAGCACAATGATATGTTGGTGTTCTTCGGTGTCTTCCTCATAGACATCATAGAACTTCCACCTTCTCTTGGGTTTACATACATACGCATACCCCGGAGAGTATTTATGATCCTACATTAATCATTCACTAACCCACTGAGATTAGACATATGTGTTCTTATAAGAGAACATTGGCGCCGACCGTAGGGAGAGATAAACTTCGATTCCCAAACCGCATAAAAACCACTGATAATGGCATCAAACACTAGAAGTCCTAGTCAGAACCCTCGACAGGACCAGTTACTGGAAGAACAACCACAACCTCAGCAAAATCAGGAACCAACGATCCAGTATGAGGACTCGGTAGCTCCAGATCCTAACCAGGTCAGGGTGGAGACGGAGGCTGAGATAGCAGATACTAGAACCACTCCAGCCCCTCGTAACTGAGTTATCTAGCCAGTAGTCCAGCCACAAGCCACGCCTCTAGAATTTCAAGTCGAGAACGACGATATCTGCTTGTTACATAACATGATGGAGTCATTGTTGCAACGTATGGAGGATATGGAGACCAATCAGCAACTCTAGAGGCAAGAAGACATCCAGCTTATACAAGAGGATATGGAATGTCGTAACGCCATCTGGAGGCTAGAAGAAGGACGACGAATGCAACAGTTGCTAGATGAGCGTGCTGGACGGGTTGATAACCCAAATCACAGTGCAGGCTGAGATGCTGCTGGTCCTAACCAAGCTTTTATCCTCGTCCGAAACATGGATCGAGATGCAATTGGCCCAAGCCGAGTTAATGCTTCAGCTTCTGCTCATATAAGTGCTGGAGTCCTGCGTGTAAATTGTGTAGAGGAATATTTGGCCGGACATGACCAAGTTCAGAATACTGGAGAAGATACCCAAAGAATGATATTGTTAGAAGAACGCATTAAGTTGCTTGAGAATTCTACGCGAAACATCGGCCGAGATGCTAGCAACCCCAGCAAGGTCAATATCACAACTGACACCCAAGTTGACACTGGCGGCCCGCGAGTTGATCGGGATGAACAAAACCAGGCTCGAATCCTAGAGGTCTGAACCTCAGACCTAGTACGCGCAAAAGATAAGGAGCCCATCGAAAGTCGAGAGGCTGGAAAGGAGGATATGGCACCTCCATCACAAAGTGTGCTCGGTACATATGCAACAAAGTATGGTGGAGAGATTAACCGAATTCCTTTTTCAGACGAGATAATGATGCCACATACCCCAAGGGTTTGGACTCTAGGGACTTGCCAAAGTATGACGGAACCCAAGACCCACAAGTTCATGTCAACAATTTCTATATGGAGATCATGGTGAAGGGATTTGAAAATCATATCGTACCTCGACTCTTTGCGGGGACTTTGCATAGGGCTGCGCAGATATGGTTTCACTCATTGCCATCAAAATCAATCCAAGACATGTATAGTCTAGAGCATAAGTTTTTTCTAAACTTCGCGACCAGTAGAAAACAACCAAAAACCGAGTTCCAACTCGGCCAGGTGAAGCAGTCACCTGGGGAAACATTGCAGAAATATTTGGATCGCTTCAAAGACAAAGCTCTCCAGGTACCGGGGTTGAAGGAGGATGTGCATCTACATCTAGCTATAGCAGGTTTGGATGTTTCATCACGGTTGAAGAAATCAATCATGAAGCGACGCGTCGATTCATTGACGGATTTCCAAGATAGGTATAAACAATACCTAGAATTGGAGCATATGGAGATGTCAAGCCAAGCGATGAAAGATGGGAGAAAGAGTTCACCTTTGAAAGAAAAGGAGCAATCCGGAAGGTTTTCGAAAGATAAGGAAGAATACAATAGTCAGAAGCGTGAATCCTACAGGTGAAATCCAGATAGAAAATACCGGGGGGGAGTGACCGGAAAGTGAAATATGGAAATTACACTCCTTTGAATGTGTCACGGGCATGGGTTTGGAAGGAGGTGGCGCAGACGGAGATGAAGAAAGTGGAATGACCTCGGTCTTCCTACAGCAGACCAAGAGCAGATCGATCACGATATTGCACATTTCATGATGGCCTAGGACATACTACCGACCAATGCTATCACCTCAGAGATGCTATCAAGAGGTTCGTCCAAGAAGGGAAGTTGCGGCAGTACGTGATAGAAAACCTAGGACAGAAGAGTAAGCGCAAAGAACCGAGCCATAATGAGAGTCCCATTCGGGAGAAGAAAAAGATGAACGAGAAAAGGAAGAAAGCGATTAATGATGATGACTGTTACACCCCTACCGGCCTCACCCTTTCGGGTGGCGGGTTAGAGGGATCCTTTTCACTTATTGTCTTTCCTTGTTAATTTTCACTTTAAACAAACATCAGAGTGTGCACAGTAGAGCATATGATCGGTTTGGACAACTTACAATATACTGGTAAAGGTACAAAAAAGTACATAAAGTAGTCCCCATAGGGTTAAGGGTACAATCGTCCAAAATAAATATTGAACAGTAAGTATACATCATACAGCCATCCAAATAAAAACATACATAATAAGATAAGGCATTCCATCCATCTTCGATCTTCAGCTTCATCGCTCTTACCCTTATCTTCTCCACAGTCCAACCGGCCTACCGCTTTACACCTGTATCTTTGAAACCAGTCTGGAGTTCAAAATTGAACCCCAGAGTAACTGTTAAACTCATATACAATATGTATGCAATGCATGTAATGCAAATCACAATCAGGAACATAAATCTGGCATGTACTCCGCAGGATCACCTGGTCAAGACAAGCCCCCAGATCCAGCGCGTTAAGGGCCTCAGTAGCTAGGGCGGCCGACCCTAACTACCTACTCTAAAAGGCCTCAGTAGACATGATGCGCTTGCTTTTGTCGCTAAAGCAATCAATTAAACTAGGTCCTAATTAATTATGCAGTTTAGGGTCAACCTAGGTCATTCTCCCAAGGAGCAATATGTGGGTTATTCTTTAGATTGAATTTAGGTGATGAAAAATGTAATGAAACTAAACTAACTAAATGCAAGATGAAAATGACTCTAAAACCTATATGATGGAACTAATTTAGATGCAAATGCAATTCTGGGGGTTTTATGAAAAGAGAATTAAAATCCTAAGAAAAGAAATTAACTAATAACTAAGAAAATCAAATAAGAAAAGGTAAGATAGTTTAGTTCCGGTACGGTGAAGGGAACAACTTAGGATTTACATGGAGTTAACTTTCTTAGCCCAAATTAATTAATTAGACCAAAGGGAGATTAATGAAATATAGGAATTAATGAATTTAATTACCTAATTGAAACATGGGAAACCCTCAAGTTCAATAACACTTATTCCACCAGAAAACTCTTAGTGAGATAAGTGGTGGCTAATTAAGTCCCTTAAAACCAATTTAAAATAGTTTCAAGATAGTTTTGGGAATCAGGTTCACAATTGCCTAATTAAACAACTAGACAATTCACCAACCTAATTAAACAATTAAGAGGATAAACCTAAATCGACAATTAAATTAATAATGAAAACTCAATTAATAATTTAATCAACAATCAAACGGTTTGCAAACAAAAACCTCATAAATATCTTAAACACAATTCAAATCCAAATTACCAATTTAATCCAAATTAAATCATATGTTTACAATCTAAAACTAGATTGTTCTCAATAAAAACACTTAAAATTATCTAAAACTAAATAATCTCAAGTCTTGAAATAAATAGATAAAAGGAAAAACACTCCCATATGGTCTTCAAGTGTAAGACTAGGCTTTAGCTTCCTCCATGCTCCTCCCAAGTTGCCTCCCAAAAGAGCTTAAGCTGCCATCACCATCCTTCCTCCAAATCCTGAGCAGTCCGTCACAGCCATGCGAAAAGAATGAAAAGAATTGATTAAATTAATTCCCTTTTGTCACTGCGCCTGGATGGAGAATTGAGATGTTTGATGATTGTGGAGGTGGGCCCACGTCGATCAATATAAATGAATGCGTGATGAATATAAATGAATGAGTATTGTAGCTGCGTTTCTACGTGTGTCCCTCTTCAGCGTGAATGCGGCACTCCGTGGCTCTAAAAGAGAGCGTGAATCTGTCGTCTCTTTGGCGGCTGCTAGGTTAAATAAATAGGAAGAAAGAGATAGAATTTTGGATAATAACTTGAGCCCATCAAAATTTAAGAAGCTCACTAAATTTTCACCATTGGATTTCTTTTTAGCTTCCCTGAAAAATTCTGCACCATAGGATCTCTAATATGATAAAATCGTAATCTATCATATCTTAAGAAATATTATTTAACCTCAAGATATTAATCAAAATATCAATATTTAGGCCCAACAATCTTATAATTAATTCTGATTTATATTATTTCCTAAAATTGGATAATAATCCAAATATTATCTAATATATCCAAATTAGCCTAAAATAATCCCCAAAATAAATGATTAAGGTGGGATAAAATATATAAAATTAGGGATTTATCAAGACACCTATGAACACACAGTCACATAGGCTCCACCTACCTCATATACCTTTGGCATCAACAAACACCTATGAGCACACAGTCACATAAGCTCCACCTACCATACATGCCACGGGCCTCAGTAGCACCCCAAAGGAGGTACTACCTACCCTATATACCTCGGGCCTCAGTAGCACCCCAGAAGAGGTACTACCTACCCATCAAACCTCGGGCCTCAGTAGCAACCATAGGACACAAAGTCACATAGATACTACCTACCCTACATCCACAATCATGATAACACACACATACAAGAGCAACAAAGAGTATGCAAATTTACAGTTACTACCTGGCATGCCTTGAAAATAGTAAACTCTTCCCTTGGCGCTTGAAATATGTCTCACACGTGTTAACACCCTAGATACAACAAGAATATCATGCTATAAGTCACATATACAAGCTTCACTTCAAGTTCCATAAATTTCGCCTAACTCCAGATTTTCCAGAATTTCTGACCCAACTTCGCCGATTTTTAATAAATGTTAAAAAACATCATAATGACATGAAATTAGTTTATTTATAACCCTTAAGATGCCTATTTTATAGGAAAAATAATTCCCAAAGGTAACTGGGTTCGAATCTTTTCTGGTTCTCAAGCTTCAGCCACTGGTCCGAGAGAAAAACCCTGCTTCTAGGTCATGTTTAGCTTAAGTCATGTTTAGCTTAAAATATCTCTCGGTTAGAAACTCCAAATGACACAAAATATGATACCAAAATCATCCGTAGGATGTCTAATTTCACCATGTAAAATTTCAGAACCAAAATAATCCATTTACCCCTTCAAAACCATTGATTAATCTTCTCTGCCCAAAACCCGTAAGAATCGGCAGATTTTCTTATAGTAAGGACTTAAACTTCTAGAGTTTGGAAAAAGGTTATCACACTTGACCCTACAAAAAAAAACCTTATGGACTCAATGGAAACCTCAAAAAGATAGAAGTCCTACTGTATCTACACGAAAAACACCATAGGGCATAAGTGAAAGTAGCTAGGTTGCCGATGAGATGCTTACCTTGGAATTTCGGTTGCGTATCACCTCCGTTCCTTCTTGAACCAGGACTTCAGCTGCTCCCTCTCCTCCTACTCCTTGAGCACGTCCTTGGGCAGAAAAAATGGGTGGGGAAAGGTCTTTATATAGACTCCAAAGGTGGGGCCCTTTTCCAACTTGATTACGATCCAACGGTTGTGAAAATTCTTCGGATTTAATTATAATTTATTTACTAGATTCTCAAGGGTTCTAGAGAACTCTTTTGGGCAGATGGGTGGCGCATCCCAAGGCCAAAAATAAGATTCCAAAACTGCCCCTGATAGTGGTCTCTGAAATTGCTAGTTGTAGGTTTTTGGCCCAGGGGTGAAATGGTCATTTTGCACTTCACTTCTTCCAACCCGCGGGACCCACGAGATCTTCCCTAGGATGTGTCATAATTACCCTTTTAGGAGTCATAATTACATGTCAATCCATTGTCATGTCAGTTTCAAAAGATGTAGTCCAGATTAAACCGGATTATTTTATTCTTTCTCTCTCATCATAATTACTTGATGTGACATTCTCTCTCTTCATAATTACAAGACATGACCTTTTATTTCTCCTCTGGGCCCACCTAATTTTCACCCCCTTACAGTGTCCTGGGCTTGGGCCCAACTCCAGAAAATCCTAACCGGTCCCGCTTAGCTCTTTTTTGTTAGTTACAACTTTCCTCGCGACTCGTGCCATTCTATGGGACTTGTGTGGGCCTGGATCAACTATTCCTTTTCCCCTGATATGGCTGCACGTTTTTCTATGTTCTTGGGGAGCGAGAAATGTATATTTTAATGTCTCATAATTACCTCGTACTTTGTGGTGCCAAAAAGTCAAACATCCAACCCCAGAATGCCACGTGTCCTACTAGCATCCTTACTCTTTGTCTCTTGTAATCATGAAGGGACACGTGTCACCATTCTATTTGGCCAACACAAAAGTATGTCTTCATTAGTCATCATGACATTACTTTATTAAACTTGCTTTATCGGTTTTTGCTCAGGATCATGCCCGGGTTTTACTCAGGTTTTCTTCACGAATACCGAGGTCTTCTAAAAAACGCAGGGCATACCCAACTGCCCTGAAAATGCTGTGTACTTATTTTACCGAGATATTTTTGCTCAACTAATTGTCCTATACCTCATGACATAGTTGGGCGGCATCTTTTCCAACCAGATTTACACCGTATACATCTCATGTGCCCCATTTTCACTGGCACCTTAATTCCACGGCTTATGCATACAAGGTCCACTGACCCGTATGGTTGAGTTACTTAATCCTAGAGGGGCGTCCTAACTCTCGACATTCTTGGAATTCTTCTCGAACCGGGCTTAGTCGTCTGCCTACTTTAGGCTTATTCTCCATTCCCAGGGTCTAAAATTTGGGATGTTACAATGACGAATTTCTGGAGGCCGATTTAGAGTGCAATTAAATGATTATTGATTAAGTCTCTTTTATTTTGGGCCTTTTGATGGGTAAGTCTTGTAAGAATGACCATATCTTCAATCAATGAGATCAAGCTTTTTCAAATGGAAATCTACTGAATGATGAAGCCGAGGATAAAGGTTAAAACATATTCCTTCGGAATGCGGTAAAGCCTAAGATAAAGGTTAAAATGTGCTCCTTCGGGACATGGTAAAGTCGTGATAAAGGTTAAAACATGCTCCTTCGGGACGCGGTAAAGCCTAAGATAAAGGTTAAAACGTATTCCTTCAGGATATGGTAAAGCCTGGGATAATGGTTAAAACGTATTCCTCCGGGATGCAGTAAAGCCGAGATAAAGGTTAAAACATGCTCCTTCGGGACGCGGTAAAGCCTAAGATAAAGGTTAAAACGTATTCCTTCGGGATGCGGTAAAGCCTAAGATAAAGGTTAAAACGTGCTCCTTTGGGACATGGTAAAGCCGAGATAAAGGTTAAAATTTGCTCCTTCGGGACGCAGTAAAGCCTAAGATAAAGGTTAAAACGTATTCCTCTAGGATACGGTAAAGCCTAGGATAAAGGTTAAAACGTATTCCTCCAGGATGTGGTAAAGCCGAGATAAGATTAAAAGTGCTCCTTTTAGATGCGGTAAAACCGAAATAAAGGTTAAAACGTGCTTCCTTCGGGACACGGTAAAGCCAAAAAAGCCTTTGTGGCTATGATGGATCAAAGCTTGGGGTAACAAAGTGAACCGTCACGATGACCCTGATCAAGTCAGAATGTTTTGAGTTTGGTTGCGACACTGAACCTAAACATGTGATGGATAGATCTTACTCCGGGTTAGGATCTGGCCAACCACACCAAAGCGTATTGTTCATGGGTGGTCCCGAACATGTATTTTGCGCAATAAATTTTTGACTTTGGCCAAGTCATGCAATAGAACTTCGAAGGCAAGTTCAAGTTTACAAAGTACAATGAATACAACAAGGATAAAGCTCGAATTGACACACAAAGATTACGACAAAGTAAGTATCCTTCCATTAATGATTGAATTGTTTACACGATATCCTTACAGGAACATAAACCAGGTTATCAACCCAAGAAAGAATTACAGAGAAATAAAGCCATGGGCTATCCCGAGCAAAAATACAAAGCTAATCCGAGCAAAATATCCAACTCTGAAGGCTATGGGAAAATCAGAAAGTATAGCAGTTAGGCAGAATTTACAAATGTACAATGGGGCAATTGAACTCCCTAAATGTTGGACAAGCTTCAAATGATCATCGTGTGGCAAACATTGATAAATATATCTGAAGACTGGCAAATATATCTGAACCCTCAGTAGAGTGTTGAGCCATATGAATGAAGACTGGCAAATATATCTGAATTGGGAGGTTAGCAGGAAGGAGCTCCAATGTCATGGTGAACTTCTTCACATCCAACTCCCCTTGGTTCCCATCAAATTGGCTTCCCAAAATAGTGGCGGGAGAGGGAAAGAGCGGGATTATCTTACCTCCAATGATATAAGACATGCAATCCATTCCGAAGGTGTTGAAATTAACATCGGGATTCAAAAGCTGAATTTGAGTCAGGGCATTTTCAAAAGACTCCCCCACTGGTTTCTTTATTGCCGCATCCTTTTCCTCAACGGCGGCATCTAAGGCATCCCGGCAGCCGTTTAGCTCATCTCGGATTTCCTTCTATTCCTGCTACAGTTGCCCTATAATGGACTTATCCTTAGTATGAATTTCGTGAAGTTGGCACAGATGAAAGATTGCCTTGTTCAAATCTGTTTTGGTTGTCTCCGCCTCCAACTGCATCTTATCTCATGCTGCTTCAGCAGCCTGTACTTGGTTCAAAACATCAGATTTAATCGCCTCCATCAGACGTTTGTGCTCCCCTGCTTCAGATCTCAACCTTTCTAACTCGGCAGCTTGTGAAGCATACTGTGAATTCACAGTGACCAGACCAACAAATTGCAAGGCACATTGCTCTAACTCGGCAATTCTCTTCAGCTCGAAACTGCCATACTTGGTGGATTTGGAGAAGCGTTCTGGAGGTCAGATAGCCAAACGAAGCTCGGCAAGGACGTTATGACTCCAAACAACACCACGGGGAAACTTCGGGGTTGATGGAGGAGGAGGTGGAAGATTTTAGAAGAAGGAAGGATGGGAACCTTGGTCATGGGAGCCTTGATGGTAGCAAGTTCCTTGGATTTCTAGGAGTAGCTTAATGAGCCTACTTTTGTCTTCTTAGCCGGATTCACTTGGTCACCCTCTTTAGTTCTTGGTGTAATGGATGGTGGTGTTGGAAATTATGCCCTAGGGGCAAGTCATTTTCCTTTAGTTATCATTTTATTTGCATGTTTATAGTGATAACTGATCCTTGGATATATCTTATAGATTATCCTAAATGTTCCTGGTCGGTCATCTACGCGGGAGCGAAGATCAAATAAGACCAGTATGACTTTGATGAGGTATGGAGATATGAATCAAAGTCATGGGCACTTGTAGGAGTACAAGGTGCTGGACCGACCCACTATGAGAAAGTTTGCATGGATTTAGTCATAAGCTTATCTCATGTATAACCACGTCACAACGCCCTTTGACCTGAGATCATCATGGATTCCTACATGATGAGTCGCTGATCTTTGACTTAGTCAAAAGTCACCTTTGGCCGGGTGATGATAAAGGCTTGGATCGGGATCAATGGTTTTCATGTAGAGGAATGTGAATGGTCAAGATGGAATTTGTCCCTCACATTTGTAGAGAGATGATACTGGGCCCCTCGATGAGTGAGTCTGAGAAACATATGGCCATACTACAATGGAAAGGAGTTTCCATTTCTATTAGACTACTCGAGAATCGAGAAAGTAATGGTCAGGAACAAGAAGTTGACATTATCCATGCCTTATCCTTGACCAAATTATCGCGTGACAAAAAGGACGTGACATGGTTGTATGATAGGTAGTATCGTATCATCGATCCCCATATGAATTGGGTAGTCGCAATGTCTTGCTAGAGGTCGCTTGCCATTTGTGGGCTAATACAGTATTGGCCCACTGCCAATCTCATATGGGCCTATAGGGTCGGTTGCGTTCACACTGAATCGTGTTCCATCGAAGGCAGTTGAAAAGACACCATATGAGATATGGACTGGGAAGAAACCCAGTTTGTCATTTCTTAAAATTTGGGGATGTGAGGTTTATGTTAAACAACAAGCCTTTGTTAAGTTATCATCCAGATCCTCAAAATGCCTTTTGTGGGGTATCCTAAGGAAACTAAGGATACTATGTCTACAATCCTACCGATCACAAAGTGTTAGTTATTCGGAATGGTATCTTTTGGGAAAGGAATTTATCTCTAAAAGAGCCACTGGGAGTAAGGTGAACCTCGAATAAGTTCGAGAGCCACAAGACCACGTCGAACCACAGATGGAAAATTGAGAAGACTCACAACAAGTTGTTGAGCCTACTCAAGTAACACAAGGCCCATGAAGGTCCGATAGATCACGGCTACAACCTCAAAGATATGGATTTCTGATTACTGGAAGTCGTGATGTTCTGCTCATTGAGCAGAATGAGCCAACTAACTATTGAGAGGCCGTGGTGGGACCAAACTCTGAAAGATGGCTTAATGCCATGAAGTCTGAAATGCAATCCATGTACGACAATGAGGTATGGACCTTAGTCGATCCACCTGAAGGTGTAAAGACCGTTGGGTGCAAGTGGGTTTTCAAGGAGAAAACTGAAATGGATGGCAAAGTAAATGTCTTCAAGGCACGTCTGGTTGCAAAAGGATTCACTCAAACTCATGGTGTAGACTGTGATGAAACCTTTTCCCTAGTTGCAATGGCCAAATCAATCAGAATCCTGCTTGCCATTGCATCATATTATGACTATGAAATATGGCAGATGGACATCAAAACTGCCTTCCTTAACGGAAAGCTCCTTGAGGATGTGTACATGACACAACTTAAAGGCTTTGAGCGTCCTGAGGAATCTGGTAAAGTTTGCAAGCTTCAAAGATCCATTTATGGATTGAAGCAAGCATCCCGGAGCTGGAATCATCATTTTGATGAAGTAGTCAAAGAGTTTGGATTCATTCAAAACATCGATGAACCTTGTGTTTACAAGAAGGTTAGTGGGAGCACAGTTGTATTTCTAGTGCTTTATATTAATGACATCCTACTCATTGGGAATGACATTCCTACCTTGCAAAGTGTCAAGTCTTGGTTAGGAAATTCTTTTTCAATGAAAGACTTAGGCGAAGCCACTTATATCCTAGGGATTAGGATCTATAGAGATAGATCCAAGAGGCTGATAGGCCTAAGTTAGAGTACATACATAGACAAGATACTGAGTAGGTTCAGTATGTAGGATTCTAAAATGGGTTACATGCCCATGTCTCATGGCATCCATCTCAGTAAGGATCTGTGTCCTAGTACACAAGATCAAAGAGACCACATGAGTAAGATTCCATATGCCTTGGCCATTGGATCTATTATGTATGTCATGTTATGTACTCAACCAGATGTGTCATTTGCCTTGAGTATGACCAGCAGATATCAACAAGATCCCGGTGAGGGTCACTGGACTGCTGTCAAGAATATCCTAAAGTACTTAAGAAGGACTAAGGACTTATTCTTGGTATATGGTGGTTTGGAAGATGAGTTCTGTGTGATTGGTTACACTGATGCGAGTTTCCAAACTGACCAAGATGATCTAAGATCGCAATCAGGATATGTATTCCTGTTGAATGGTGGTGTAGTAAGCCGGAAGTGCTCTAAGAAGAGCACTGTAGCTGATTCTGCAATAGAAGCTTGGTATATAGCAGCATCGGATGCAGCTAAGGAGGCCTTTTGGATTAGAAAGTTCATTAATGAACTTGAGGTGGTTCCTACCATCTCAAATCCAATAGACTTGTTCTGTGACAATAGCGGTGCTATTGCGCAGACCAAGGAGCCTAGGTCACATCAAAGGACCAAGCATGTACTCAGGCAATTTCATCTTATCAGAGAAATCAATGATAAAGGTGATATAAAATATATATATATATATGTGCGAAGTACTAGGAGAAGACAATGATGTTGATCCTCTTACTAAGCCGCTTGCACAAGCAAAACATGAGTGTCATGTTAGGGCAATGGGAATTAGAGTAATTAATGATTGCGCCTAGTGCAAGTGGGAGTCTGTTGGAAATTATGCCCTAGGGGCAAGTCATTTTCCTTTAGTTATCATTTCATTTGCATGTTTATAGTAATAATCGATCCTTTGATATATCTTATAGATTATCCTAAATGTCCCTGGTCGGTCATCTACGCGGGAGCGAAGATTAAATAAGACCAGTATGACTTTGATGAGGTATGGAGATATGAATCAAAGTCATGGGCACTTGTAGGAGTACAAGGTTCTGGACCGACCCACTATGAGAAAGCTGCATGGATTTAGTCATAAGCTTATCTCATGTATAACCACGTCACAACGCCCTTTGACCTGAGATCATCATGGATTCCTACATGATGAGTCGCTGATCTTTGACTTAGTCAAAAGTCGCCTTTGATCGGGTGATGATAAAGGCTTGGATCGAGATCAGTGGTTTTCATGTAAAGGAATATGAATGGTCAAGATGGAATTTGTCCCTCACATTTGTAGAGAGATAATACTGGGCCCCTCGATGAGTGAGTTTGAGAAACGTATGGCCACACTACAATAGAAAGGAGTTTCCATTTCAATTAGACTACTCAAGAATCGAGAAAGTAATGGTCAAGAACAGGAAGTTGACATTATCCATGCCTCATCCTTGACCAAATTATCGCGTGACAAAAGGGACGTGACATGGTTGTACGATAGGTAGTATCGTATCATCGATCCCCATATGAATTGGGTAGTCACAATGTCTTGCTAGAGGCCGCTTGCGATTTGTGGGCTGATACAAAGATTGGCCCACCGCCAATCTCATATGGGGCCGGGCAGGTCGCACACAAGAATAGCCCAACACGAGCAAAAGTGTCAGATTCATTGAATCTTATATGTGTATAAGATTTGATGAATATTGTATTTAATCTAGGGTGGATATATATATATATATATTTATTTATTTATTTATTAAATTTGAAATAATAATAATATTATTTATAGATAATAATATTATTATATATAGTATTTAATTTATTTGATAAATTAAATAACTATAATAAATTGAGATATTGTATCTCAAATTTAATTTTCGAATAAAGATATAGTATCTTAGATTTAATTAAATTGAGGTATAGTATCTCAGATTTAATAAAAGATATCATATCTTAGATTTAATTTATAAAGATAAATTAAATCTATAGGCTTATAATTTGGATTAAATAAATATATTAGATTAGATCTATTTGATAGATTTAATTAATATATTATTTTAATTCAAACTTGAATTTTGAAATTAATTAGATTAATTTTGAATATATAATATGTCTAATGGGTTTTGAAATACCGACGGGACATTAAGTCAGACGTATTAGAAAGCAGCGAGAAACCCTAGAGCAAATTGAGAGACGCAAGAAATTTGAAGGTGCTAGCATGCTGCCGCAGTCGTGTTTGGAGACTATTCGTGTGGATACCGGTAGATGGAGGAGATTCGTAGAGTCTGCTCCTAGATGATCGAGAAGGTAGCCCACGTGATCAAATAGAACGTAAGAAACGCTCAGAATTTCGCATAGGTATGATTCGGACTCTTTAACCTTGATTTAAACGCGGTTGAGCGATCCTCTTTGGGATTCGTAAAAGTTTTATAATTCCGCTGCGTGTACGGATCCCAACAGGTGGTGCGGCCCTTTTCTTGTCAGCCCCAAGTTTCGTAAAGCCGGTTTTGGCTAGAGCAACAACAAAGAAGGGCAGTTGTCCCATAATTGGATCTGCAAAGTAAAAACAAATGATTAGTTATTCAATTAAAAATAAGCGGCGTGCAATGTGACATGGAGAAAACAGATACCCGTACTCACCACAGGTTGTCTTTTGGCCTGGGATTGTGGGATATGGTCAGCCGAGTTCAGTGGGTCGTGCTCTATGATATGATGTTCTAGGATGGATATTGTCTCTTGCTCGACATCAGAAAGGTTGTCGGCATGAAAGTCAAAAGTCGGAAGGGGAGAGTTCATGGTGACCATAGGTCTAGTACAAGGGAAATTTTTCTTCTACCTCCCCGGATTTAATAGCTTTGACGGTCTGAAGAAACCAAGATAGTTTCCTAGACTTGGCAACCACCTTAAAAAAGGAAGATTTGAAGTTGGTAAAGAAGTCGGTGAGTGGTGTAAAAAGGTTGTGGCCACGGACACTCTGGAGTAAGGTCCAGCCCTTCTTAGAGGGGGCATTATCTACGGCATCATTATTGACATTCTGAACCCCGTAGAAATAAAAGAAAACGAGGATCGTACAAGTAAGCTTTTCGTCTCTGCAGAAGTTCTCAAAGGCAATGGCGATCGCCCCCATTGGGATGAAGCTGGGAAGGAGCAAGGTGTAAATGGTTTAAAAGATTAATTTGAAATTCGGTAAAAGGGAAGCGAACGCTGAGACGAGAAATATAATCCCGATAGAAGAAGAAGAAGTGAGGGTCATGGTGTTGGGATCCGTACACGCAGCGGAATTAAAAATTTACGAATCCCAAAAGAGGATCGCTCGACCGCGTTTAAATCAAGGTTCGTTAAGAAACCGTACCTTTAAGAACTCGTGCGTGTCCTATGCGAACTCGTGTGCGTCCTTCGCGAAATCGTGTTCACCTCTATTTCACGTTCAGCTTGGGCGAGGTCTGGTAATTCGATGATATCTCTCAAACCAGAAATTGGATTGAGGTGAAACCAATTTTTTATGAAACTAGACTCCCAATGTGTCATTTTGATATAAAATTCAAGCCCAAAAGAGTTCAGATCAAGGCGCTATGAATTGTGGAAGTTGACAGTGAAATTCACGCCACTCAGCAGACCAAGCTTCTGTGTTTTGGGTGTATTTCCCAATCTACACATCCAATTGCACTAAAATTGGTTCCATTTGAAACTAGACTCAAAATTCGTTCCATCAAGCTTTGAACCAACCAAAACGGAGTTCAGACCAGGGAGATATGGCCTTTGAAAGTTGACACTCGAAATTCTAGAACTATTTCAGCATAGGCTCGGTTTTCTCGATCACCAGGAGCCGACTCTGCGAATCCACTCCCTCTACTGGTATCCACACCGAATAGCCTTGAACACGGATGGCAGCGTGCTAGCGCCCTCAGTATTCTCGCGTCTCTTCTTTTTCTCTCTAGGGTTTCTCGCGGCTTTTTCTAATTCATCTGTTGTATAATACGACTAGATCAATATCTATTATTAAGTTTCTAAAACCCTAATAAGTCATATTAAAATATTCAAAATTAATCCAATCAATTTTGAAATTCGAATTTCAATTAAAATAATATATTAATTAAATCTATCAAATAGATCTAATCTAATATATTTATTTAATCCAAATTATAAGCCTACATATTTAATTTATCTTTATAAATTAAATATAAGATATGATATCTTTTTATTTAATTAAATATGAGATTCTATATCTCAATTTAATTAAATCGAGATACTATATCTTTATTCAAAAATTGAATCGAGATACAATATCTCAATTTATTATAGTTATTTAATTTATCAAATAAATTAAATACTATATAATAATATTATTATCTAGAAATAATATCATTATTAATTTCGAATTTAATAATATATATATATATATATATATATTCATCCTAGATTAAATACAGTATTCATTAAATCTTAGACATATCTAAGATTCAATGAATCTGGACACATTTGCTCGTGTTGGGCTATTCTTGTGTGCGACCCTGCAGGCCCACATGATATTGGCAGCGGGCCAATACTGTACCAGCCCACAAGTCGCAAGCGGCTTCTAGCAAGACATTGCGACTACCCAATTCATATGGGGATCGATGATACAATACAACCTATCGTACAACCATGTCACGTCCCTTTTGTCACTCGATAATTTGGTCTAGGATGAGGCATGGATAATGTCAACTTCCTTTTCGTGACCATTACTTTCTCGATTCTTGAGTAGTCTAATTGAAATGGAAACTCCTTTCCATTGTAGTATGGCCATACGTTTCTCAGACTCACTCATCGAGGGGCCCAGTATTATCTCTCTACAAATGTGAGGGACAAATTCCATCTTGACCATTCACATTCCTCTGCAAGAAAACCATTGATCCCGATCCAAGCCTTTATCATCACCCGGTCAAAGGTGACTTTTGACTAAGTCAAAGATCAGCGACTCATCATGTAGGAATCCATGATGATCTCAGGTCAAAAGGCGTTGTGACGCGGTTATACATGAGATAAGCTTATGACTAAATCCATGCAGCTTTCTCATAGTGGGTCGGTCCAACACCTTGTACTCCTACAAGTGCC
The DNA here is from genome assembly GCA_019022615.1 of Acacia melanoxylon. NCBI lineage: Eukaryota > Viridiplantae > Streptophyta > Magnoliopsida > Fabales > Fabaceae > Acacia > Acacia melanoxylon. The sequence goes on from JAFJYJ010000099.1 coordinate 262,862, forward strand.
CATGACTTTGATTCGTGTCTCCATACCTCATCAAAGTCATACTGATCTTATTTCATCTTCGCTCCCGCGTAGATGACTGACCAGGGACATTTAGGATAATCTATAAGATATATCCAAGGATCAGTTATCACTATAAACATGCAAATGAAATGATAACTAAAGGAAAATGACTTGCCCCTAGGGCATAATTTCCAACACATCGTTCTTAGCTCGGCTGCTGAATACTGATTCTTCAGACAAGGGCAAGTGAATGGAATAATCTTCTCTGGTGCATAGGCCTATCTCGATGAGTTCCTCGGTGGTCATTGTGTTTGTAGTATTGAGCACCTCGTCGATGACCCAAGGCTCTGGAATTTGTGAAGCTTTGGAAGGACCTGCAGAACCGGTTTCTTTTGTCACGGATCGTACAACACGGCGAAAAGGCGAACCCATTTATACCTACCTATAGCCAAAAGGTGAAAGTTAGAAACATAAACTATACCTGAGCTAAAGGAGTTATTATGCGGGAAATTGAAATGCGCCAGGTCGAGATAATTTAAGTTGATATGGGCCGGGATAGCTTGTGCAATATAATTATGTCGGCACGTAGCTAGAACCTCTTGAGCCTCCCTCTCGTGACCTTCTTTGACAAGACTAATATTTCGATAGCAGCACTTGTCGCAAGGATCGAAGATATTTCCCGAATGAGGAGCTGGTTTAGCCTGTTTGAGGTTTAGGGCGTGCATTTGGGGAACCAAGGTAGGAATATTACGAACCCAACCCAAACTTGAAGATGAACCGGTTGAAGATTCAGGGATGGTAGTTTTTAACCTATGAAATATATACGGTTGATTTTGAATTCTGGAGTCATTCCCACTCCCTTGGGGCTTACGATGCAATGCTTCTCGTTGTTCTTCTTCAAGGCAAGGTTTTGACCAGACCCAGAATTTTTGCCCACCAGAGAATGTTTTAAGTATTTCTCTACCCTCTTCTGAAATTGGATTACCATACTTATCTAGAGGTGGAGGGTTATTTCTGTCCATGGGGGCAAGTGAGTTACGATACTGGCAGTTCAAAACGCAATAAATCTTGAAAGCCTACCCAGAAAACCAGAAAAGCGTGTTCCAGCGAATGCAGAAGGGCAATGGTAGACAGAGCAAGAGGGAAATTAAAGAATAAATAGAAGTAGTGAAAGTACCTGATTAGCAAAAGATGGAAGAAAGGTATGAAGAGTGAGAAGGTGGAGAGCTCTATGGAGAAGTGAAGTTCTCTTTCAGAAGGAGAGTTTTGAGCGTAAAGAGGAGACAAGACGAAGAAGTTGCAATATATAGACGTTTCAAATTATGAACGTCAGGGGAAAAAAAGACCATAAAGTGTCAAATTGGAAAACCTAAAAGTACAATCATGACTGCTACGAAATGACGTGAGCATTGAATGTGTGCGGATTTCAAAGGCGACCGCACGAATTTCAAAAGCAATTATGGCTAACACACAAGAAAGGTTGATCTTATGCAATGATGTCAGCAGCATAGGCAAATGGAACCTGTCCGTATGCCTCTTACTCATGATACCCCGGATTGGGGGCAATACACATGGCAAAAATATACAAACCCGGTAATCCGGGCTCAAAGTTGCAAATGAAATCCCGGATATCATAAAAGTGAGAATTTCAAAAGGGAAATAACTCGGCATATATATTTGGGGGCAAGCCACGAATAAGACAAGCAAGCTCGGCAATTCTCTGAGATCAAGAGAGAAAAACTTATGAAGGAAAGGGAAAGCAAAGCAAATAAAAGGTGTTTTCATCAGTTGATTAATCTCGGCAGCTCAGAGCCTTAAGCTCCCGAGCTTGGGGGCAACTGTTATGGACTTATATATTAGGTCCAGATATGATACGTCCCGGTGAGGACATTTATTGGCAGAATCCTACCATAATTAGGTAAAACGCTAATCAGCCTGTAATGTCGGCCCTAATCACGGATAGTGCAGGTAGTGGAGCAGGCATAAATGTTGAGTGGAGCAGGCACCCGGATGCACACAGCACAAGGGCCAAAACCCTAGAGGTAATCCCTATAAATAGGAGATTACCCACCAGGTGCACACGGATTCTATTCATATCCTTTTACTATTTAGTCTCACTGTGCACACACCCCACCCCCTTTGGCAAATCGCCATTATCGTGTAGCACAGTGATCTATTGGTGTTCTTCGGTGTCTTCCTCATAGACATCATAGAACTTCCACATTCTCTTCGGTTTACATACATACGCATACCTCGGAGCAGTGGCGGAGCCACATTGTTTCCCATGGGTGCAAGTGCACCCATAAAAGATACCCTTAGGACTCGTTTGGTAGGCAGAAAGTTTGGGAGGGAAAAGGAAGATGAGGATCTTCCCACACCCAAAACCTGTTTGGTGAGCGAAAATCCCGCTACTTAAATTCCCGGCAGAGTAGATCTTCCTTTAAACATGGGAACTTGGGTTCCCTCTGAAACTGGCGTCAACCCATGATCCTCCCAGGAAAGAAAATATTTGGGACAACTTTGCCCTCTCTCTTCCGATCAAAGCCCCATCATCCTCTGAGAAACGCAGTGGTTGTTGGTCTCTCTCCACCAATTTGTTCATTCGCGTTTCTTCTCAGTTGAACGAAGATGAAGGTGCTGATTTCTAACTCATCTGGTTTTTGTACGATCTGCTCTGTTTCAAGTGAAGGGAAACGAGGAAGATGACAGTAGTGCAATCTGATTTTCTCCGATCCCACCTGTCAAGTTCTTGCTTTTATCGGAATTTTCCATATCCCTGTTTCGCGATTCAAGTTCGTTCATTTTTTTGTGTGGAAACGTTCGTATGCTTTTATAAAAGGCAAAACGATGCTTTCCAGATTCCAAATCCCTGTTTCGCGATTCAGGTTCGTTCATATGCCTTTTTTTCTTTTTCTTTTTTTTTTTCTGGAAACGTTCGTATGCTTTTATAAAAGGCAAAACGATGCTTTCCAAATTCCAAATCCTTGTTTCGCGATTCAAGTTTGTTCAGGTGTTCAGGTTATTACGTTCGAACATAACTTTTGTGTTCGAACGTCCGAGGGACATTTTAGGAATTTCACCTCACCTTCCTATTTAACCAACACTCAATTCTTCATACCAAACAATTCATTTTCCCGCGACTTACATGTCTACCAAACGGCTCAACCTTTTTAGCTCCCTTTTTTAATCTTCCCTTCCATTCATTTCCCTCTTTTAAGTTTCTTTCCCTCCTTAAATCTTCCCCGTACCAAACGGGCCCTTAATTGGGGGGGGATTCAGGCCTCTTGAATATGAACATACATCCACACAAATCATAAATATGCATGCTTAGGATTTTTAATAAAATAGGAAAGAACCAAAGAAAACCTAATAAAAATAAATTAGTAAAATATCATAGTATATATGTGGCTACTAGTTTTGAAGGTCCAGCCTGACTTTTGCAAAACTCAGTTTTGGTAATGTTTATTTGAGTAACTCAAAAATGACTTTTGAAAAATGGAATATTAACCTAAAATTAGGTTTTGCAAATGGTAAGAGTGTTACTTCTAGGAAATTGGTTTTTGAGAATGAAAACTGGTTTTGCAAACTAGTTAAACCTCACATACACATAAATGTTTCCTAATTTTCCTTCAGTGAGATATACCTGTATCTTCTTGAGTATAGTTCATTCTTGCATTTGATATTACTTAGTTGACTCTTGATTATTATTATTTTATATTAAATTGAAGTTTTATTTTCTCTTCTGGTCTATATTCTTTTGTTTTTTAATGTATTTAAAACTTCCTTAAAAAAAAAAATTGGGGGCGCTGCCCTTGAACCCCCGAATCCCCCATTAATTGTGCACCTACAAATATAGAATCATGGCTCCGCCACTACCCCGGAGAGTATTTCTGATCCTACATTAATCATTCACTAACCCACTGAGGTTAGACATCTGTGTTCTTATAACAGAACACTTTCCATAAATAATTGTGTCTTATTTTAGTGCTCGTTGAACATATTTATATATATAACTGACAAATTTTGCGGTAATGTTGTTGGGTAATCTGAAATTCTCATAAGAAATCGAGCTTAGACGTGTGTTTATAATGAGACATGATTGTATCTATATTATAAGATAAAAGGAGAAGGGAGAATAACTTATCATGTTTGGATTTGGGTCTGGGTTGCTAGTGCTCCTGAGTTACCGGTGCTCTCACGCAGAGTTTAAGCTACTAGAGCCTTATAGAGAGGGAAAGCAAACGCACCAAATTGATCAACATGCAAGTAGGTGTATGAGGTTGATGTAGTAAGACTTGCTGAGTATTCTAGAGTCGGACCCACATGGAGGTGCACTTTTATTAATGCAAAAATAAATATTGCGGAAATAAGATACGATAGGTGAACTGATGAGAATGCAAAAATAATAGTAATTAAAAAAAAAAAAAGATAGAGGTAATTATGAGAAAAATTCAATCATTTGAAGTGTTGGAGCTTAGGAAGGTTGCTAATTTCTATCTTTAAGTTGACTCCTTAATTTATAATAGTGACAAATATTCTATTGTCTTAAAGTGTTCCAATATTCCCCCTGAACTTTTAGTCCCTCTTTAATTAGTCTTGAATACATTACGACGTTACCCAAACAAACTAATTAAACCAGAGTCCTCATGGATATCCAGAACATGCTCGAGATAAACAGGGACGACTGGACGAGGATCTGGTTCGTTGCACTCATGATTCGAATACAGTTGCTGATGCCATGGCGTCTAATGCTCGGAGCATGATGGTAGATATTATGGTATTGAGTTCCCCTACCTTGGCCCACTGTGAAGATAGATATGGCCATATGGGTGATGTTTTACGCACTGTGAGCTCATGTAGTTAGTGACTTGGTGTCATAGTTTATGCGCTTTTACAATCAATATATATATATGAAGCTATCCTCTTCAGATGCTTTTATAGGCTCTAAATAGTGTCAAGGACAATTCTCTTTTGGATAAAATACACAACCCCCAATTTGAGGTCATTTACACATCACCTCTCTTAACATTTAAAATTTTAAGAACCCTGATGTTTTATCTTTTGACTATATTAACTGCCATGTCGTTAAGTTAATGGTTTTTTCGATGTCGGAAGCTGGTTTAAGTGGATGGTGCTCGGGGATAGCAGCATGTGGGGGCATCCTGTGTAACCACAGAGGCTCGTGCCTTGACGGCGATCATTTGGGGTCTCCAGTTTACATTATAGGTTTTAGATGGGTGGAAGTAGAATGTAATTGTCAAAATGATTCGCTGCTCGTTGGTAACAAATCACACTTGACATTTCATATGTAATTTTAAATCCTTAAAATAATACAAAAATTTCAATACTTATATTTAGAGTAGTGACTGAATGCCTCCCTATATATAACTAAAAGTGGAGCTCCCCTTCTTTTGCTCCTAGATGTGGGACTCTTTAATACACACATGTAACCATGTCTTTCTTCAGTCTTAGAAAGAGATTGCAATTAATTCACCTATTCATCAACCTCAAGAGTCCGCCAGGCGTCTTTAATTTCCCTTTTCCTTTCAGTAACTGTTTGTTTATTTTATAGAAGAATTACTTTTTTATCCACATTAGGAGAAAATTATAAACTAACTTATTAGTTAGAAGCTCCATAATCTTAAATTAAGGTAGGAAGGTCAAAGACGTCATTCTAGGGCTTGACCATCATCACAACGGCATTATCCTACATTCCCTTTCATCATCTCAATATTCAGTAGCTTTAGGATACAATTTGACATGCGTTTAGCTTAGTCATAGTTTAGACAAATTTTCCCACCATTGGTGTTCCTTTTTCAGGAACTCTACATGAAATTAACTTGGACAAAGATGCAAATTATCTTAATTATTAAAAGATTCAATTGCAACGATGTGCAACAAATTATCTAAAATGAATATCAACTGTTTGTTTGTATTTTCAGATTATATTGAAATAGAAAAGGGAATTGAAATGCAAGAAATGAGTCAATCCAAGGAATGTCTCATGATCATTATCCTAGCTTCCTCAATCTCAGTTGGTGCAGTGCATTAATGATTTCCAATGATAGTAGCAAACCATATTAACCTCAAGTTAACACTTGAAACTCCCTTATGTGTTGATTGAATTCCATTGCAAGTCTTCTCACCCTTAAGACAGAAGCTGATCACTTTTGGCCAAAGGATTTTTTTCAGCAATTTTTCTTAAAACTGCAGCACAGTTAATTGGTTTCAAACAAGCTGAACTTTTCCAATGCCACTTTGCCAAACCCATTCTCAGGAGTGACAGAATTCCTAAAGACTTGCTTCCACTCTATTGGAATTTTAGATCCGAATCCGCCCTTGATGAGCTGGACTCATTAATTGGTAAATTAGAGTAATTCCTAATTAATTAATTAATTAAATCAGATGCAAATGGGACCAGGATTCTTAGTTATTAAAATAAATTAAATTTCTTCTCCAAACCAAGTAATTTAAGACCAAATTCTAGAATTCCTGAGCAAAATTATTATGGGATCTGTCACGAAGCTTCCTGCGTGGGTAAATGTCACAAATGCTCTAACTGTTTAAACTAAAAATTAGAAGAAAGGAAAGAAAGTTGATTATAATGATTGTGAACTATTCATTGTAGCAAGTCATCCTTGGATCTGAGTTAAAGGAGAAGCTCCAGACAAATGGCCTCTTTTTGGCTACTGGTATCTTTAGGGGTTTAAACTTCTCATGTTGCATGAGAAGAAGAAGATTCCTACACACACATAAAATGGTGGGACCCACGTATATATATATATGTGTGTGTGTGTGTGTGTGTGTGTGAGTCCCATCATTTCATGTGTGTGTAACATGAAAAAACATTTCTCCTACAACATGAGAAGTGTTTTTCCCGCATTTTATTATATTTTTGACTTTAATAGTTGTAGAGTTGTTTAAAAATTGGCTAAAGTATACTTTTAGTCCTTTAAGTTTTATATAAGACATACTTTTGGTCCCTTATTTTTATAAAGTATACTTTTAGTCCTAAAATTCTAACACCGTTAATATTGCTAACGGAAAATGATGATACAACTAACTCAAATGATGACTAATAGCATTTAATTACACAAATTTTATATATTTTTTAATTTACCCATATTTTAAATTTAAGCTGAATAGTATTTAATTACACAGTGATCACTTAAGTTTACACCGTTATCACTTGAATTTACGTTTTCCGTTAATAAAATTAACGGTGTTAGAATTATAGGACTAAAAGTATATTTTATAAAGTTAAGGGATCAAAAGTATACCTCATGTAAACTTAAAAGACCAAAAGTATAATTTAGCCTCCTCTAATTTAGGATATTTTATTTATTATCCTAATTTTATTTATATCATTATTTCCCAATATAGTAGATTCAATATTTTAATTTAGATATGATAGGTTTCCTTATTTTTTGGCTTGAATTTGGTAGATTCCGGGATTTTTTTTTTCTCCCATGATTTTTCAAACAATATTGAAAGTATTTTATTTATATCTTCATTTAATTTTTTTTTTCTTTTGCTCCTGAAGGCCCAGGATACTCTTGCCTCAACATTTTAGTTAGAGGATACCAAAAATCCTGATACATCTCTATGGATATTTGGACAACAAAGGCACTACGAATAATGTGGCAATGTTCTCCTGGATTATGGAATTTTTAATTAATAGAACTTTTAGAAGTCAAGAAATTTAAAAGACAACGTTCTTTTATATAGGGAGTGCTCAAGTGATTAATTCCTTTTGAATTGTATGATGTTTTTCCATAATGTATTGGATGTTGAATTCTATAAATATAACGATTATTCCTCAAATGTGCTCTAATTTATGTTTTGTCCCCTCAAATTTAAAACCATGGATTTTGATTCGTCTGGGCAATAGTTCAGATTCTTATTAAATTATAAAAATCAATATTTTGGACAAATTGAGACTTGAAGGATCAAAACTAAAATCAAAATAAATGTCAAGGATATTATGATATTTCACTTTTTGGAGATAAATCGCTATGTGACAAGTTAATTGGGGGATGAGGCCTAGGATGCATTAACTATGAGTGTAAAGTCTCACTCCCCCATTAATTTGTCAAATAGAAATTTATACCCAAATTTCCCATGTTTTCAAAATTAAGCTTCATGTTCTACATTATATTTAGGCTCTTCAGTCTTTTTATTTTATAAAATAGTCTCACCTAATTTGATTGTAGATTTACCCTTAACAAAGCTTTCAAAAAATTCAATAAAGTGTTAAATCAATCAAATAAAGTTAGTAATTTGACTACATACCAAGGCTCCTGCCTTCTTTACAAAGCTAAGAATATAACATGGATAAATTAAAGGAAAAATATGTTTAAAATAAGGGGGGGGGGAATTAGAGATTTCAATATCACAAATCCCAAGTCATACCTGTGGAAGGAATTTGGAATTTGAAAATGTTTTCAAACGACTAATCTGCCCCAAACAAAATTTGATGAGCTCAAATTATCAATATGTATACTAAAGTTGTTAATTACAATTCTTAAATTGTCATTTTCTATACCTAAGTTAATTACACATAGCAATAAACAACTTCAATATGCATATTGACAACTTAAGCTTCCCAAATACTAACAAGCATGTAAGTAAAGTTTTCAAGCCACACATGTCAGGTGTCACTGACTGCTTGAGTAGAGAATAACCTAAGAATTACAATTAACAACTTCAGTATAAATATTGACAACATGAGCTCCCCAAATGCTATCAAGAGTAGATTGATCATTTGGAAACATTTGCAAATTCGAGATTCTTCCCACAAGTTTGACTTCAAATTTGTAATATTGGACTCCCTGTTTTTTTTTTTTTTTGCACACAGTTTATATTAAGTTTATATAAACTCACTTGCCCAAATGCTCCCCAAATGGCTTTCGTTCTAGTATAACTCATTTTTCTTTTATAATAAAGGATAAAACAGTTTATATCCAGATTTGTAAGCCTTAACTCCATCTTGGCAAGTACACCTAATTTTGTACAGAACCCCAATAATGCTTCACAACCATTGCCATGCTGCCAGATTGCCTATCTGTATTATGACTAGCTTAGAAAGGTCTCACGCTTTGATGTACATAAACGTGTTCTTTACTATCCCAGATTGGTCAAGCCCATACATCAAAAGTGTTTTCCCCACAGCAGGAAAATGGATCTTTCCTTGAACTAGGAGCATATGTTATGTCAGCGTTGTGCAGTGATCTGGTGAAAAAAAGAAAGAGATTAAACTAATTACATTATACCATACCACCTCTATTCCTAAATGTAGGACCTAGTTTGTGGTGTAAATTGCACAATAAACTAGGTCCTCTATTTATGACCAGAGGCATACCTTATATTTTACTAACACAAGCAAATATGAATGTTGGACAGTTTAACAAAATCAGAAACATTTTCTCTAAAATAATTCTCTGTATTAGACTGAAAAATGGCTGGTTAAGAGACCAATTGCTTTGCTATAGAAAATGATCCAATTTAAATTGTGACAATCAAACAGAAACTTGAGTAAATAGGATAATCGAAAGAACCTCTGACCTGGTAGTGCATCCATTTTAATCATCATCCTCTGGATCAATAATCATCCTTAGCTTCCTTCTGGATATAGCATTGTTAGGAAGAGCTCCAGCGGCCTCATCATCTTCAGAATCCATCAACTCATCAACCACTTGCTGGTATTCTACTCGAGTGTTTGACAGGCCCAGCCAATTTTCACTACCATTACAAGTTAATTAAAACATTAAATGAATAAACTATATCCATCAAAATGTTGAGTTAACTGAATCCATAGATTTTGTTAGTGCCGTATTACTTTGGTTTATAAAGATTTCAAAACTGTATGAAAACACACTAACATAAAGGATTATTATATATCCAAGTTTGTCAGCAAGAAATTCATTTTGTGCAGGTAATCTATGGAATAGGAAATAACTAGATCAATTTTCACAGACAAGGGCTTGTTTGGATCAATGTTGGCAAAACTGACTTTTGCAAACTAAAGTGGGGTAAAAATCATTTAGTTTGATGTGAATTATGCTTGGTTAGGCTTTTAACAAAAACTTATTTAGATGATATATTGAAAAGTCAATTTCAAAAGGTTCAAATCGGAAGAAAAGCCAAACACCATAAGTCCAAAGTTAGAAAAAGTTGTTTCAACTTTATAGTGGCTTTTGGGAAAACAAATCTGTTGCCAGAAAGCCATTTCAAAGTTCAAACATCACATTTTTCATTCAACTGGTTTTATTGTCCCAACTGACTTTTGAAGCTTCCTAACGCTATCTCAAATAAGCCCTAAATAGGAGGTAAATTTGCATCTACGGCCCTTATTCTTATTTTTCCCTGAATTACTTGAAAAGTTTCTAATTTCAATATATACCTTTTCAAAATGTCAGTTGTGCCACCATTAGAAGAATCATTGCTCATCAATGTCTTCTGAATTTCGATGGTTTGAGGTTCATCAATCATTGGTTTATGAAGTGATCTTCCAGTTTTCCTATATCGAGAAATTGAACCAACAAAGAAGAAATGAAAACAAAATAAAAAGAAAAACAATCGTAGAGGCAAATGCAAACACAGGACATTTCAGGAGACTATCCTTGCATGAAATCCTTACTATAAGTTTGAACAGAATTCACATAACGCTAGTATTATAAACAATTCAGGCTGAGATAAGCAACGCATAGATTACATACAAAAACACCACCGAATCATATATTGCTAATAAAGAATATCTAGGTATGGAAATAAGACAACACCATTTTAAATGTACTGCTGTCACACTGACATTTATGTTCTAAGTCAAATCCAGATACGTGACTCGCATGTCCAGATTTGAAAATAAATTATGCATATCATTAATTGAACAAATAAATGCATGTCAGACATAATGTTTTGATTCCTATCTCCAAAATATTCAGGGAAAGGTAACAGGAGATTTACTTAAGAATAGTGCTAAGCATTTCATCATCAGAATCATTTTTTGACAGTTTCTCTTTGGTTGAATTTTCCTGTAACTCTTCCCTTGAAATTCTGTCGTTCTCCATTTTCTTCCTACAATTTAATAGACATAAAATTACGCACATCATTAATTGAACAAATATATGCATGCCTAACATAAATGTTTTGATTCCTATCTCCAAAATTGATATGGAACATATAATCCCGTATTTAGGGACCTAATTATAAGATAGAACTAGGGACCTATTTGTAAACTAGATAGTTAGTAGGTTAATTATAACTAGCCGTTAGTTAGTGACTTGAGGAAGGCTATAGTATTATAAATAACCTACTCCACCATTTCTGTAAAGACTAATCAGATTGTGCAATAATACAGAACCTGTGGAGAATATACTGAAGCTCTCTTTCTTCATCTATTCTGCCTATTGTGTTTCTTTTCTATCTCTATTTCTCAATTATGTGGTATTATAATATGTTTATTGATATAGAATAGAGAACTAGATGTCAAAGAGACACAAGGAGAGTAGAAGAGAAAATAGAGAAGAGAGCTCCTAAGAGACTCTCAATTCTGTATTCAAGCCATAGCAAATCTGAAATCTAATTGTACAGAAATGGAAGAGTGGCTATTTATAATACTATAGCCTCCCTCAAGTCACTAACTAACAGCTAGTTTAGGATTAATGACTAATTACCTACTAACTATCTAATTTACAATTAGGTCCCTAAACGCAAATTATTATCTTTATCACATTAACCATATCAGTGGTATCAAAGCAGTCTTTCCTGGGCTGTCTTCTTCCCTGATTCTGTTTCTTTTTCTTTCTCCTCAAACCATTGGTGAATGGTCCAAACCCATTCAAGATTAACAAGAACGATGGAAGATAGAATCTTGGCTATCGAAGAGCAATTGCAGAAATTGAATAAGGTAGATGAGTTGCAAGATACCGTTGGGGTTTCAGAGATGAATTAAGGGCGCCGGTCAGGCAACCTAGACCAACAACGAGGAGGATCGGCAACGTGGAAATGGCATGGGAAATGGTCACGGGAATGGGGCCGGGGTATTATCGGCCAACCCAGTTCACCAAGATGGAATTCCCAAAGTTCCAAGGCCACGACATTGATAATTGGATTCTAAAATGCAAACACTTCTTCCAACTGGATGGAATGCCGGAAGTTGAGAAAGTGAAGATGGCTTCGATGGGTCTGGATGATGCTAGTTTTGTGTGGCATGTAGTGGCTGAACAACGCTAGGAACGTCCGCCGGCTTGGAATGATTATGTGGTGATGTTGCGAGACACGTTTGGTCTTCCCGTCAACAAACCAATGGGCGACTTGATGAAATTGCGTCAGAAAGGGACACTGGCTGAGTTTAACGCAAGATTTGACGCAATTTCTACAAAATTGGATTTGATCGAAGAACATTTTATCAATATATATGTTGCTGGACTCAAGGATGAAATTTCGAACTTAGTCTTGATGTTCGATCCAAGATCCCTTGGAGAAGCACGACATCTGGAAAGAATTCAAGAATCGGCTATTAATCAAAAAGAGGCCAAATCGCGTCAAACTCTTCTTCTGTGTCTTCACAGAGTATCGCCATGATAGGAGGAAATAAAATAGGCCAACGTTATGGACCCCACTAGAAGGATATGATGGTAAATTCAGACAACCCAATAGTAAATACAGTTAACCCAGTCAGAAGTTCCAATTTTTCAAACAAATCAAAAGTAAAATCTTGGAAGAATTCAAAGATTCTATCGGCTGAAGATGAGGCAAAACATCGCGCCAAAAATTTGTGTTTCTATTGCAATGGGCAATTCTCCAGAAATCACAATTGTCCCCAAAGGCAAAGGATGAGATTACAGTACATGGAGCTGATTGAAGATAATGAAAACAATAGCAGTGTTAAGCCAAAACCTGAAAGTGAGGATGAATTTATCCCTCTAATTTCATTACATGCCATCAATGGGGTTGATAAAAATGAATCTATGCTTATTCCAAGGAGTGTGGGTAAAAGAACCATTCAGATTCTGCTTGACAATGGCAGTACCCATGATTTTATGGATTATGATCTTGTTGTCAGGTTAGGATGGAAACAAAAGCTCCTCTTGCTATAGTTCAGGTTGCTGGGGGTAGGAAATTACAAGTCTTTGGTGTTTGGCATGGATTTAGGTGGAAAATACAAGGTCTGGATTTTGTATGTGACCTTAGGATAATCAAATTGCATACTTTCCATATTGTATTAGGATTATCTCGGCTGAAATCGATCAAGAGTGCTTTTTGGGACTATGAGAAACTCTATGCAATTATGGTATAAGGGTAAGTTGTGTAAGCTCCAAGCAAGCCCTACAAATTCTTTATGGGTGGTTCCTTCTACAAGATTATGGTTTAACAAGCTTTTTGAACCTCAAATGTACTTAGTTCAGATGTTGCAACCATTAACCAAAAGGCCACAAGGGTGCCCTACAGAATTATTAGAAATGCCATCAGAAGTCCAAAGATCTCTTGATAGGTTTGAAGGGTCATTTGATGAGCCAAAAGGGCTCCCTCCTTAAGGCCAGGCCACAAACATCCTATTGTGCTACATGAAGGCACAAATCCTATTAGCCTGAAACCTTATCGATATTCAGCAGCTCAAAAGGATGTTATTGAGAAACAAGTTTCTAAATTGCTACAAACAGGTGTTATTCAGGAAAGTTCTTCTCCCTTTTCAGGCCCTATTGTTTTGGTTAAGAAAAAGGATGGAACTTAGAGAATGTATATTGATTTTTGAGAGTTGAACAAGAAAACGGCAAAAAATCAGTATCCTATTCCCTTAGTAGAGGATTTAGTTGATGAGTTACACGCTGCTAGATGGTTTACTAAGCTGGATTTGAGGGTTCGTTACCATCAAATCAGGATGAAGCCAGATGATTGTTAAAAAACAGCATTCAAAACTCATTCTAGGCATTGTGAGTGGATAGTCATGCTATTTGGATTGACTAATGCTCCTGCCACTTTTCAAGGAGCTATGAATGATATTTTTAGGCCTCTCCTAAGGAAATTTGTCCTTGTTTTCTTTGACATTCTGATTTATAGTGCTACGACTGCAGAACATGCTCAGCACCTTGAAGAAATGATGAGAATATTGCAAGATAATCAGTATTTTGTCAAAAGAATCAAGTGTACCTTTGCTGCCAAGAGTGTGGAGTACCTTGGTCACATCATTAGTGAAGGCAAGGTGGCTACGGATCCACAGAAGACTCAGGCTGTTGCAAATTGGCCTGAACCTAAGACAGCAAAGCAGTTGAGGGCTTTCCTTGGCCTGGCAGGGTACTATCGAAAGTTTATTCAAGGTATGGATCTATAGCAAAGGCTCTTATACTTTTATTGCAAAAAGATGCCTTTAAATGGTCAGAAACAGCAGTTGAAGCCTTTCAAAAATTGGAAAAAATTGTAATTTCAGCACCAGTATTAGCGCTGCCAGATTTCTCCAAGGACTTTATAGTTGAAACTGATGCATGTGGTGGAGGAATTGGTGTTGTGTTGATGCAGTAAGGGTAGCCATTGGCTTATTTCAGTAAGGCTCTAGGATAGAGTACCGGATTAGTGGGAGATAATGGAAGTTACTGAAAGTTTAGAGATTTTAGGAATTAATATTTAATTAATTGAGTCTGTTTTTATTACTATCTTTTTATTATTATCTTTAGGAATTAGGAAATAAGAGGAATATCTTATTAGATATTATCTTTAGAAATTAGAAAATAAGAAGAATATCTTATTAGATAAGATCTAGTTGTTAGAATTTATGATTATTAGTTATCTAAATCTTAGATTTAGATATATTTTTAGATTTCGTATTTGAATTTTGAATAGAGTCTACCCTCTGTAAATCATTATAAATAGGCCTAGTGCCTCATCAATAAAGTGTCGAATATTTCAGAGAGTAATTGATACAGGAGATTCTCCTTGGACTTTAATAGTCTGATGAGTTACAAATTCTAGCTCATCTACTATTAACGATGTGGGCTGATTTAGAGAAGAGGCGAGATTCTTGCCTACTCTCTATCTCAAAGAGGCTGTTCTTAGAGAGCTAGTGAGATCCTTGCTTCTCTTGAAAAACAGAGAAAAATATTATTTCCAAAGTTCTCTTTACATTCTCATTCACATTTAACCTTCACATCAGTACTATAATCAGTATCTCATCACTCTAGCTCCTAAACACTTGAGTCTTTCTATATATGAAAAAGAATAGTTAGCCGGCACCAATATTTGGAGCGTAGTAAGTTCATTATTAGGACAGATCAGCACAGGCTCAAATATCTATTGGAACAGAAACTGAAAACACCATTTTAGATGTATTGGATAGCAAAACATCTAGGGTATGACTATGAGATTTAATATAAGTAGGGAAATGATAACACAATGGATGACCACACTTTGTTCGTTAAACATAAGAGTAAGATGGTTGTTTTAGCCGTGTATGTTGATGATATAATCCTTACCAGAGATGACAAAGTAGAAATTAATCAAATCAAGGCAGCCCTAGCATGAGAATTCCAAATCAAGGATCTTGGAGAAATGAAGTATTTTCTTGGAATAGAAGTAGCTCGATCCAAGGGAGGAATCTATATCTCCCAACAGAAGTATGTACTAGACCTCCTAAAGGAAACAATGATGACAATCGCAAACATAGTGACACACCTATACAGGTTAATAAAATAGACGAAAAAGCATATCTCGATAAAACAGTGGACATCAGGAACTATCAACGGATGGTAGGCAAATTAATATATTTGTCTCATACCATACCAGACATTGCATTTGCAGTAAGTGTTGTCAACGAACATTCCCATCATCCTAAACAGAAACATTTAAATGAAGTCTGCACGATCCTTCGTTATTTGAAGGGATCTCCGGGACATGGTTTACTATTTAAGAAAACTGACAAAAGGAATGTAGAGTTATTTACAGATGCTCATTAGGCAAGTGACCAAGATGACAGGAAATCCACATCTGGATATTATACATATGTGTGGGTAACTTGGTCACATGAAGAAGTAAAAAAGCAAAATGCAGTTGCAAGAAGCAGTGTTGAAGCTGAATACAAGGCTGTAGCACTGGGAATCTGTTAAGGCATATGGATAAAGCATGTCCTGGAAGACTTAAGGAAGTGCATAAATCTGCCAATCAAGGTCTATTGTGATAATATGGCTGCTATTAATATTGCTCATAATCGGGTTCAACATGACAGAATCAGGCATGTTGAGATAGACAAACATTTTATGGAAAAAGTTGATGAGGTATCATTGATCTAAGGTATATACCTTCTAAAGAACACAATGCAAACATCCTTAGTAAAGGATTGCCCAAGGACAGGTTTGAGTATCTAATTGGCAAGTTGAACTTGATTGATATCTACAGTCCAACTTGAGAGGGAGTGTAGAATCCATATTAGAATATATTATTAATCCCACAATTATAGGGATTAACTAGATCTAGAGATTATAGGAAATTATTGTTAGGATATTAGTTTTTCAAATTTCAAATCTAGATCTCATTAACAGATTTGATTCTCTCTTTTGTGTATAAATGTAATCGCCCTCTCATCTGATCCTCTTCAACCATATCAAAAATATTCAGCGAAAGGTAAGAGATGTGAGATTTACTTGAGAATAGAGCTAAGCATTTCATCATCAGAGTCACTTTTTGACAATTTCTCTTTGGTTGAATTTTCATGTAACTCTTCCCTTGACATTCTGCCGTCCTCCATTTTCTTCCTACAATACATCAAACTAGTTTGGATATTGAAAGGCAGTCTCAAATAAGCAAACAACAACATTAAGCAATATCTCAAGACAACAATTTATCTAATATATTTCTGCTGAAAAGTTGAAGTCATTACCTAGCATAGTAAAATATGATTTTACCATAGCGAACTTCTTTCAAACTATCACTTACCAATGGAAAGTATAACGTTGTAACCATTCTTCAATTTTGGATTATGGATATTTTGTTCTGGTGTACAGTTTTGAGATGCTAACTTCAGCTGTGATTTATGTGGGGTGAGGATATGACCTCAGTTGGGATTTTTCACGTGTGCGATTTCAGGATGATATTATGATCAAAATCCATGGGAAAGTGGGGTTAGGATCTGATTGCAGACAGTTTAAGTGAGAAAGAAAGATGGAAGTGAGAAAGGAAGAAAGGGGAAGGACAGAAAGAAGTGTTGACAGAGGTGGTGGTAAACACCAATAGTGAGAAAGTAAGGAGGGAAAGGAGAAGACGAGAAGAATTTTTGGGAGAAGAAACACACAATGAGGATAAGAGTATTTTTGGTAAAAATGAGTGGCAATAGATAGTAATCACTATTTGTAGCGTTTTAGGATCAGATAATTGAGTCCGATGCACTTCTCATTGCTTCATGTGAAATATATAAGATACATGGAGGGCAATCTGTTGTAACAGATTGAGGACTTCTAGGGAATTCAAAAATTGAAAATTAATCTGATCTAACTAATCTAATCTAACTAACTGCTAGATTCTAGGATCTAATCTTGACTAATCTAATAATACTTATTTACAAAATAATATAATTACCACACTCCCCCTCAAGTTGGATCATAGATACTCATCATGTCCAACTTGCATACAAAACCTTCAAATATGTCCTCGGGCAGACCTTTTGTGAGTATATCTGCAAGCTGTAATTTTGTAGGTATGTAGGAGAGACAAATAATTCCATCTTCAACCTTTTCCCTGATAAAGTGGCAATCAACATCACCATGCTTAGTTCTACGGTGTTGTACTGGATGCAATGCCATGCTTAAGGCTGCCTTATTATCACAGTAAAGTTTTAATGGAGATTTTGTCTTGGTGTAGGTCTCGTCAGCGACCCTTTTTATCCATATTCCTTCCTTGAGTCCTTCAGAAAGTGATCTCAATTTTGATTCTGCACTACTTGTGGATACCACTTGTTGCTTGTGACTCTGCCACGTTACTAGATTTCCCCATACAAACGTGCAATGTATTGGGGTTAACATGGCTGAAGACTATCAAGAGTGCTTTGTGGGACTATGAGAAGCTATCTATGCAGTTTTGGTATAAAGGGAAGTTGTGAGTTACAAGCAAGCCCAACAAACTCTATAAGGATGGTTCCTTCTACCAAATTGGAATTCAATCAGCGTTTCTGAACCACAGATATACCTAGTTCAGATCTTCAGCCATTACCTAAACGTCCAAAAGGTTGCATCACAGATTTGGCATAAATTCCTGAAGTTCCAGACTGACCAACAGAAATTCAGAAGTCTCTTGGTAGGTTTGAGGGGCTATTTGATGAGTCAGAAGGTCTCCTACCCTTAAGAAAAGGCCATAATCACCCTATTGTGCTTCAGGAAGGCACAAATCCTATAAGCCTTATCAATACTCAACAGCCCAAAAAGATGTGATTGAGAAACAATTTGCTGACTTGCTCCAAACAGGGATTATCCAGGAAAGTTCTTCTCCCTTTTCAGCTCCGATTGTTTTGGTTAAGAAAAAGGATGGAACTTGGAGAATGTACATTGATTTTCGTGAATTGAATAAGAAAACAGTGAAAAATTAGTACCCTATTCCTTTAGTCGAGGATTTTTAGATGAGTTGCATGCTCCTAGGTGGTTCACTAAGCTTGATTTGAGGGCTAGTTACCATCAAATCAGAATGCACCCAAATGATTGTTACAAGACGGCATTCAAGACTCATTTTGGGCACTTTGAGTGGCTAGTTGTGCCCTTTGCATTGACTACGCCATCCACTTTTCAAGGAGCAATGAATGACATTTTTAGGCCTCTCCAAAGGAAGTTTGTCATTGTTTTCTTTGATGACATTCAGATTTATAGTGCTACGATTGCTAAACATGCTCAACACCTTGAAGAAGTGATGAGAATATTGCAAGTCACTATTTTGTAAAAAGGAGCAAATGTATCTTTGCTGCCAAGAGTGTGGAGTACTTTGGTCATAGCATTAGTGAAGGTAAGGTAAGAAGATTCAGGCTATTGCAAATTGGCCTGAACCCAAAACAGAAAAGCAATTGAGAGCTTTACTTGGCTTGGCTGGGTACTATCAAAGGTTTATTCAAGGGTATGGATCTATAGATAAGCCTCTTACACTTTTACTACGAAAGGATGCCTTTGAATGGTCAGAAACAGCAGCTGTAGCATTCCGAAATTTGCAAACAATTCTTATTTCAGCACCTGTTTTTGCACTGCCAGATTTCTCCAAGGACTCTGTGGTTGAAACTGATGCATGTGTTGGAGGAATAGGTGCTGTGTTGATGCAGCAAGGGCAGCCATTGGCTTATTTCAGTAAGGCTCTAGCTCCTAAACATTTGAGTCTTTCTATATATGAAAAAGAATTGTTGGTTGTGGTGCAAGCAATGGAATATTGGCACCAATATTTGGAGCATAGCAAGTTTATTATTAGAACAGATCAGCAAAGTCTCAGATATCTATTCGGACGAAAGTTAAAGACACCATTTCAGATGTATTGGATAGCAAAACTCATAGGTTATGACTATGAGATTCAATATAAGAAAGGAAAATATAATACAATGGCTGATGCTTTGTCAAGATTGCTTGGTTCTCAAATTTTGCAGATTTCCTTGGATACAACTTCTCCAGAATTGATGGAAGAAATTCAGAAAAGCTGGGAATGTTATCCAGAAATTGCAGCTATCCTAGCTGAAGTGAAAGAGAAAGATGGAGTGTTTGAAAGGTATTTATGGGATGCACTTATTTGAGGAAAAATAAATGTTTGGTTGTGGGAAATATTGCTGAATTGAAGAGTAAGCTGCTGGAATGGATTCATGCAAGTCCTCAAGAAGGCCATTCAAGCATCCAATGGACTTATTACAAGGTTAAGGGGTTGTTTTGGTGCAAAGATCTTCATAAGGATGTTGAAGACTTCATTAGTGCTAGATGTAAATATGAAACAATTGCTACACCTGGAACTGGATTGTTAAATCCACTACCAATTCCAAGTAAGGTTTGGGAAAGCATACCAATGGACTTTATAGAAGGATTGCCTAAATCTGGAGGTAAAGAAGTGATTTGGGTAATTGTTGATAGATTGAGTAAATATGCTCATTTTATCCCTCTTTCTCATTCTTATTCAGCTTCTACACTTGAGCAAGCTTTCTCGGATCAAGTCTACAAGTTACATGGTGCTTCGGTTGAAATTGTAAGCGATAGGGACCCTCTTTTCCTTAGTAATTTCTAGGAAGAATTTCTTAAAGTTCTTAAAGTGCAGCAAAGTCCTTCATCCTCCTACCATCCTCAAAGTGATGGCCAAACCCAAGTCCTCAATAGGTGTTCGGAATCATACTTGAGGTGTATGAGTTGGCAAGTTCCCAATGAATGGAGAAAATGGTTAGCTTTGGTGGAGTGGTGGTATAACACTAATTTTCATACATCCACCAAAGTCACTCCTCATGAGCTTTTGTATGGCCAGAAACCTTCTGTTTATGTCCCATATGTGCCTCGGTCAGCTATTGTGGAGGCTGTTGATAGGAGTTTTGAACAAGAGAGAAGATGATTGCTGTTTTGAAGCATCATCTGCATAGGTCAGCCAATACCATGAGCAAAAGGCTGATAGAAAAAGGGTTAATAGGGATTTTGAGGTAGGTCAGTGGGTGTTTTTGAAGCTGCAACCCTACAGACAGATTTTTGCAGCTACCAGAAGTAATCAGAGGCTAGCTCCACGGTTTTTAGGTCCTTATAGGGTGCTGGAGAAGATAGGACCAAATGCATACAAGTTGGACTTGCCTCCGAAACCTAGAATTCATTCTACTTTCCATGTCTCTTTACTGAAACTATGTCCAGACCCAAGTGTGAAACAGAGACATCCTCCTATTGATTCGCCAGCAGTCCCAAATTTCCCTATATCCTCAGCAGATTCTATCCCAGCGCATTGGGAGGAAGAAACGCCGAATAATTACAGAAGTTTTGGTGCAATGGCAAGGATATCCAGAGGAAGAGGCTACATGGATTTCCTTCTTTAACCTGAAAAATCTATTACCAGAATTTCCATTGCCAAACCCTTGAGGACAAGAGTTGTTCCAAAGGAGGCACTGATATAGAATCTATATTGCTGCACTTAGGAACCTAATTGTAAGATAGACCTAGGGACCTAATTGTAAACTAGATAATTAGTTAATAAACCTATAGCCCTTAGTTAGGACTTGAGGGAGGCTATAGTGTTATAAATATCCCAATACTCCAATTGTGCAGGTCTGATTCATGATTTTACAATAATACAGAATTGTGTGAGAGTCATAGGAGCTCTCTTCTCCATCTTCTATCCTACTTCTTGTGTCTCTCTTCTATCTCTATTTCTCAATTCTATAGCAATAAAAATATCAATCAAAAAATCAGCAGCATGTTAGAATAGATGCAGAAAAATGGAGTGAACAGAATAATATTACCTCTTAATTAATGACACTAGTGTCTCATCATCAGACCCATCTGCTTTATCTGTAGAAGAGTCGTGAAGATCCTCATCTCTTGGGTGCATATTGCCTTTCAAATTCTTCTTCTGAGGAAGAGATAAACCAAGCTGCTTAAGTTTACAAGACACTTGGCGAGAAGTGAATTTTCCATCCATATCCAGTGCACTGGCTATCTTGTAGCAGCATCTTCTATGGTCCTTGAACCTAAAGAAGGAACAAAACCCACATATTCAAAGCAAAAAAGTTATCAACTTTTTGTATCCTTTTTGTAGTTTTAGCCACAAAATAACACCCAGAAATAGCCCATGTGTTAGGATACCACCACGTCCTCTGTTAGTTTATTCAAGAAAGAGGAAAAATGTTTAGGATAAGTTAGAGCAGTTATTCCTAGTAGTTATCTCCATCTTATCTAGTGGGTAGTTTTATTCAGCAGTAGTGGGTAGTTTTATTCAGCAGTTATAGGAAATTATGTTTATTAAATAGTTTAAATACTTGTACTGCGTTCAGAAAAGGTTATGGAATATATTCAAATGATATTGATCAAGTGGCTAGAGATTTCAGATACTGGCTCTAGAGTTTTCCTTTTGTCTCATCTCTTTTCTTCTATTTTTCTGCATAAACCTAACAATTGGTATCAGAGCAGACATTCTTAGGACCTGCAGGAGACCATGGTGAACACTCGGAATTCCTCATATGAGGAAAATTCACCACAACAGCCACCACAAAATCCAGAATTACCACCCACTTCCAATCCTCATAATGACCCAGCAGTGATTATACTGCAAACCCATCCTCAAACACCACCAGAAACTGAAATCCACAATTGATGGCCATTATGGCACAAGTAAGTCAGATGAATACAGAGATCAACAATTTAAGAAAGCAAAAGGCACCCATATTTGTTCAAGGAGAGTCAAGTCAGATTAATAAGGAAAATTACCATGAGAATGATGATGGTGAAGATCCTTGGTGGCATCAAAATTCCTCAAGACGACCCCATTCAAAGATTGAGTTTCCGAAGTATGAGGGAGGAGATCCAAGAGGGTGGATTTTAAGGGCTGAAAAGTACTTCCGCTATTACCAGACACCTGAGGATTTAAAAGTTGATATTGCTGCAATCAATCTTGAAGGAGACGCATTAGACACGTTTTCTTGGGTTTCATCAGGAAGAACCATACGTTACTGGGATGAACTTGTGCAGATATTTCAGGAGCAATTTGGCCCGACTGAATTCCAAAACACAGATGCTTATTTATGTAGCATAAAACAATTATACTCAGTTACTGAGTATAAACAGGAATTTGTAAGAAGACAAGCCCAAATAGAAGGATGGCCGGAGCATTGTCTCTTGGGAGTTTTTATTAATGGCCTCAAAGAAGAATTGCAGGCAGATGTAAAGATACATAAGCCAAGGACCGTTTATAAGGCTGTGAGCCTAGCGCTGGAGTTTGAATCGAAAATTCAATCACAGAATATCCAGCGACCAAATCAGCGATTCCACAGTCCACGTGGCAGCGAACTAGCAAACCGAGAATTCCATTCTCATCATCGCAACCAATTCAGCAATTATAATTATGGGAATTCAGGAAATCACGCCTCAGTTACTCCTGTCGGTGCGCAAAATCAGGGACCCAATCTGAATTCAAATTTTTCTCCTATCAATGCGGCATCATCAATATATTCCCATAATTCAAATTTTGGGAATCAGCAATATTCAAATTATCCGAAACAATTCCAGTCGGCCCACTCTCGTAATTTACCAGCAAATTCGCAAGGACCCAAATTATTGGAAACAGAAAAACAATACAGACGTGATAAGGGCCTCTGTTTTCGCTGTGGAGAAAGGTTTACACCTGGGCATCGCTGTGCCACATCAACATTGCGCATTATGGAAATTACCGATGACAAGGAAGAATTGACGGACAATCAGGAAGAGGAGTTATCATCTGATGAAAATTTTGCCGAGATTTCCTTGCACGCAATTCTCGGAAATTCTTCAACAACAACTTTGAAAGTGAGAGGTATTTTGAACAACAAATCCATCCTAATTCTGATTGACTGTGGCTCAACGCACAATTTCATCTCCAATCAGATTGTAAATGACCTCCAATTACACCTTCATCCCCTTCCCTCCTTTGGTGTTCAAGTTGGTGATAACCGAATGGTCCCTTGTAAATTTATCTGTAAACAATTGGAAATCAAGATACAAGATGTCACCATTCAAGAAGACTTTTTTCCTTTTAACTTGGGATCGGTCGACATGGTACTGGGTATCAAATGGCTGGCGTCTCTGAATACAGTGGAGGCGAATAGGAATAACGCTATAAATTCCAAGGAATTCCACAGACAGTAACTTCAGCTTCTCTTAACAGTTATGTATGTGATCAAATGGTTCAACAATTCGATTCAATGGAGGACCTGCTGCAAATATATTCATCTGTGTTTCATGAACCTCAATCATTACCACCATTCAGACAACATAGCCATGCCATACCTCTTCTCCCAAATGCCATACCACCCAACATTCGTCCTTATAGATACCCCTTTGCACAAAAAGATGAAATCGAGAGGCAAGTAGCTGATTTGTTACAAAAAGGCTTCATACAGTCTAGTGTTAGCCCGTTTGCCAGTCCAGTACTCTTGGTAGCAAAGAAGGATTCTACTTGGAGATTCTGTGTGGATTATAGAGAACTCAACAAAATCACAATTCCATATAAGTATCCAATACCCACCATTGATGAGTTGATTGATGAATTACATGGTGCAAAATTTTTCTCAAAAATCGACTTACGTTCTGGATATCAGTTCTTCCTTCTAATATACATAAAACTGCATTCCGTACCCATTCTGGTCACTATGAATTTGTAGTGATGCCATTTGGCCTTACCAATGCCCCTGCTACATTTCAAGCTGCAATGAACAATCTCTTTCGTCCCTTCTTAAGGAAATTCATCTTGGTATTTTTTGATGACATCCTGGTGTATAGTGCAAGTTTTGAAGATCATATGAGGCACTTAGATATCATTTTCCAGAAATTGCAGCAGCATGAATTTTATGCTAATCCCAAAAAATGTGATTTTCTTCAGCTTGATATATCTTATTTGGGTCATATTATTTCTGTCAAGGGTGTCTCTGTTGACTATGAAAAGATTTCAGCAATCACAAATTGGCCCCTGCCAAAGGATATTTCTGTACTTCGTGGATTTTTAGGCCTCACAGGGTATTATCGAAGGTTTGTCCATCATTATGGGCATATTGCAAAACCTCTAATAGACATGACCAAGAAGGATGCTTTTCATTGGGATAGTTCTTCTCGTTCTGCATTTGACCACCTAAAGACTACAATGACACAGGTTCCTGTTTTACACTTGCCAGATTTCACTAAATCCTTTATTGTCGAGTGTGATGCTTCTTCTACTGGGATTGGAGCAATTTTACAACAAGAGGGTCATCCAATTGCTTATTACAGAAAGGGTTTGTCAATTTCTTCTCAACAGAAATCAGTCTATGAGAGAGAATTATTAGCCTTGGTGATGGCTTTAAATAAATGGCGGCATTATCTACTTGATCGTAAGTTTTTGGTGCACACAAATCATTTCAGTCTGAAATATCTCATGCAACAGCATCTCATTCATCCATCACAACAGCGCCTTCTTCTCAAGCTTCTCCCATTTGATTTTCAGATAATTTATAGACCTGGAGCAACGAATCAGGGTGCTGATGCTCTCTCTCGATATCCTCATTCTGGTGAATTTTTCAATCTGGTTGTACCACACGCTTCTGATTTTGAGACTCTACCAGAATTAATACAGCAGGACCCATTTACCAATCAAATAGTGGAAGCTCTCCAGACTGATCCAAAATCAATTCCTAACTATTCATTGGTTTCTGGACGTTTATATTACCACAGTAGATTGGTGATTCCTGCTAAATCAACACTTACTCAAATGTTGATTTTAGAGGCCCATACCTCGCGGGTTGGTGGTCATGGGGGGGTCCTTAAAACTCTCAAAAGGCTACAAACTCACTACTTTTGGAATCATATGAAGGAAGAAGT
Source organism: Acacia melanoxylon (assembly GCA_019022615.1). NCBI lineage: Eukaryota > Viridiplantae > Streptophyta > Magnoliopsida > Fabales > Fabaceae > Acacia > Acacia melanoxylon. The sequence goes on from JAFJYJ010000099.1 coordinate 288,364, forward strand.
CACAGAATTCATACAACAGTTCATTATTTGTCAGCGAAGCAAATCTGTACCTCAAGCTTCTGCTGGTTTGTTGCAACCTTTGCCTATTCCACATCACATTTGGGAGGATCTTTCCCTGGATTTTATAACGGGCTTGCCAAAATCGAATGGTATTGATGTCATCTTAGTGGTTGTAGACCGTTTCAGCAAGTATGCTCATTTTTTGGGTCTATCTCACCCTTTCACAGCAAAATCAGTCGCTGCCCTATTTTGTAAAGAGGTTATTCAATTACATGGGACTCCTAAATCCATCATTTCAGACCAGGACACTATTTTTCTGAGCTCTTTTTGGCAAGAACTATTTAAACTTTCTGGCACCAAGTTGAAAATGAGTACTTCATATCATCCTCAAACCGATGGCCAGACAGAGATTGTTAATCGATGCTTGGAGACTTATCTTCGGTGCTTCTGCCAAGACCATCAAAAAGGTTGTTTCCATTTTCTACATTGGGCAGAGTTCTCCTACAATACTGGACATCATACCTCCATAGGATATACACCTTTCAGAATTGTTTATGGCAAGGAACCTCCTATTCTGGTGCCCTATGTACACAATACTTCACCTATTGCCGAGTTGGATGACTACTTTACTGGATGACTACTTTACTGAACGTGATGCTGTACTGAATTTAATCAAGTCTAATTTATTGGCAGCACAATCGCATATGAAGCACCATGCAGATGCACACCGGCGTCATGTGGAATTTCAACCCGGTGATCTCGTTTTTCTCAAAATACAGCCTTATCGTCAAAAAAGCATTTCTGGTCAGCGCTTTCAAAAGCTATCAGCTCGATACTTTGGGCCTTATTCTGTGATTCGTCGTATTGGGGCTGTAGCATATGAACTTCTCCTTCCTCCTAACTCAAGGGTTTATCCAGTTTTTCATGTCTCATTGCTGAAACCAGTTCATGGATGTACTTCTCAAGCTGCTGTATCTTCCCTTCCGGTGACTGACTCTTGGGAATTAACCCTTCAACCAGCCAAGGTGTTGGATTCACGTGTCATAGAGGAGACTGGGATACAAAACATTGAGCTTCTCATTCAATGGCAAGACCGACCATCGGAAGACTCAAGTTGGGAATCCTATGATTACATTGCTACTCAATTCCCTGAATTCAGCCTTGAGGACAAGGCTAATTTTCAAGGGGAGGATATTGTTAGGATACCACCACGTCCTCTGTTAGTTTATTCAAGAAAGAGGAAAAATGTTTAGGATAAGTTAGAGCAGTTATTCCTAGTAGTTATCTCCATCTTATCTAGTGGGTAGTTTTATTCAGCAGTAGTGGGTAGTTTTATTCAGCAGTTATAGGAAGTTATGTTTATTAAATAGTTTAAATACTTGTACTGCGTTCAGAAAAGGTTATGGAATATATTCAAATGATATTGATCAAGTGGCTAGAGATTTCAGATACTGGCTCTAGAGTTTTCCTTTTGTCTCATCTCTTTTCTTCTATTTTTCTGCATAAACCTAACACCATGAGATACTCATTTAACAATTCATTTAATTAGCAGACGAGAGATAAAATATATCTACAACTAAGTATTCAAGATTAATGATATTGGTACTCACTGCTCATATAGAGATCTGATTAGAGATTCTTGATCTTCACTGAAGGCATGTACTCTTTTTCTTTTCTGCCTACAAAATAAATAATACAGAAACTTTAGGGAGGGCCAAACTATAGTCAGTACGTTAGCACTAAAGCTGCTTATGCTAAATTGAAGTGAAATAGTCATTAGATTTTATGATCAAGGGTACGAATAACCTAGGCTTTTTGTGAGCCATTACAAAATTATATACAAGTGCCACCGTCAACTCGTTATGAACACACGCAAGGTTTTTTAATATGGTCAAGTCATAGACTCAATATGCTCAAAAGTTTATATAAACTTACAGATGATGCCCCAAGGGATTTTGCTCGGAATTCAATGATTCACCACGATTAGTATTTTTGTTTGTAGTTCCTTCACCCTCATAATGATTAGTGCTTGCTGGAAAATGTTCATCAGAATTGGCAATCTTTTTCCTTGGTGCACTTAGCCCTAATTTTTTAAGCTGACGGGAAATTTGAGCAGGTGAAAGTTTACCATCTGGATCTATTACTTCAGCAATACGACTACGACAATGTTGATCATCTTTGAATCTGAAATGGCCATTGCACAACAAGAGCTAGTTATGAAAATGCAGACAAACCTAATTCCCATGCGCGATTGAAAACCAACAAAAATAAAGTCACAATCACACACCAATCAATGGTGACAAATATAAAATGAAGAATCAATCTTTCAGACTCCCTTCAAAACTATAACTATAAATTTTTTAAAATAAAATTAAACCTACTCCTCAAAAAGATCCTTTATTTGTCTCTCTAGTTCACCATCAAGACGAAGCCTTTTCCTAGGACTTGAAGCCCTTCCAGATTCATCTTCTATCAACTTCTCCCCACTGTAATATTCAAGTAACCAAGCATCAGAAATATGACATTAGCTTAATCAAGTTTTTCATCATAGCAGGAAAAGTAAAAAGAATGCCAGAGTCATCTTTGTGTATGATTATTTGCAGAATATCAATTCAATAAAGAAGACCCAATAAGAAATCATGTATCAATAGAAAATAAAATAAACTTAGTATTTGCCAACACCAGATTACTATCAAATAGTCTAGATTCTAGAATTACGTGACTTGATCATGACAAGTCCCTGACACAATTAGTAAGTGAACTAATAGGCAACATGCAGAAATGGTCAAATTGATCTCACTTTTGATATCCCAAGTCATGAGTAATCACAACATCTGCTTCATCATCACCAAGTGCATCTGCTATGCTCCTACGTGTCCACAACTTGTCTGCTGATGAACCAATTTCTCCATTCACTTGAGTAGAATTCAAATTTCTGCTTTCTTTCTTCAAATGGCTAAGCTCATCCAACAAATATTCAGCATTAACGTAGTGGCATTCCCTTCGGGTTTTCCAGTAAAGAATATCCACAAAAAGAAGTGGTTGTTTTTTCATTGTTTTCAGCATTTTTCTAATCAAACTGGTCAGAAAAGCAACAATATTTGCATATTTCTGGGATGGACTTTTTTTTTGTTCCGACAGGATATCATAAAATGTGGGGAGCAATGATAGCTGCAGTAAAATAGTAACAAGATTAATAATTAAGAAATAGAGTAATATTTAATTTCATAAACAGCTAGAAAATATCATTGAAGACAAAAATGTTTCCCGATGGCAATAACAACCTGATAGAGCATTGGATGAAGCTCAAGGTCATCACAGATCCTCTGCAATATGCTTATTATGTGATGGTTTGTAGCTAAGGAATTGCTCTTGTAAAACTTGAGCAACCAACAAATTTTCTGAATAATATTGTGATTTGCAAAGGCAGAGACCAGCGTTGAAACCTTGAAATCAACTTCATTATATTCAGTTTGCTGCTCATCATTAGAAAAATCACCAGTGTCATGTAACAAACCCTCATTAGCATGCTCATAATTTTTAACATCTTTTAGTTCTGAATCACCCACGGCGTTCTCCTCTTCCTGAACAATTTTTTCATGATGATTATCGTTATCAGGTCCAATAAAGTCCTCTTCACCGCCAGAACTTCTGTTCGGTGCATATTCCTTCTCTGCCACCAGCTTTTCAAGTAACAATGGATTGAGACCAGAGTCACCAACCTCATTTTCAGCATCAGAATGGTCTCTGCAAAGTTTGTCTCCAGTTTCAATTCTCTCCTGGAACTTTTTCTTTTTCACCTTCCTTAATTTTCTAGACACCTTCAATAAATTTAAAAAAAAAAAAGGAAATAAAAGACTAGTAACAGTTAATTCAAAAAAAAAAAGACCAAAAAGTTTAGCAGAGAAATAAAACAACAAATTATGCCTCACTTAAAAGTATAGTTATAGTGCAAGGTATTTTAGCCTATTTTCATATCTAAACTTCAGATTGGTAAAGTATTAGAAACTTTGAATAGTTTAAAACATCAGAAAGTAAATAGAGCAAAGTTATAATATCAAATCTGAAGCCACTGTGAAAAAGTATAAGATCATATTTGCAGCAACATGGAAGTTCTATGTTACAGGTATGCTTGAATCAGAAAGCCATTGTAATTAACCCTGGAACTCCTTTTCACCATAACATAGCTAACAACCTCAAATTGTGGGAGACAAATGGCTGTCATGTGAGTAACTGTGTACGTGAATAATCAGCTTACCCTTAACGTTCCACGAGCCTGGAGGTTTTCCAGCAGCTTCACAACTTCATGAATAATTTCAACCAAATCTGCAAGATCACTGAGAAGAACGAGTATTAATATGACTGCAAAATAAATACTGGTATCAAGCAACTTCAGTTGGATACAGTGCATAACAGACTGTTATACGTGCAAAATTAAAGGTAATATTATACACATTGACTGCCTTGCAATTGACAAGTGATCACACAAATTGGATCAGGAAAAACAAGAAACGGGATTTCCTTCTGCAAACAGTGAGCTTAAAAATGTTAGCCTTCAATCTTTCAACAAATGGGAAATAGAAGTTGCATGATATATTGTATAATTTGTTTCAGTAACATAATCATGTAAAGAAAATAAAAGATTTTGTTTGACGTAGCTTTCCTGCTACTCTATTTCCTTGAGGCTGTTCAAGAATGGGTTCAACACATTGATTGGAAAATGGGGGGCAAACCATGTATTTTTAGTGAGTCTGACCCATAGTTGCCCCAAAAAAAGCAAAAGACCCCTACCCCCACAAGACTGAGGTTGAGGTCACAATCAAAGAAAATAACAAAATCAAAGGTATTTGAGCAAAAACAAAAGTATAACAAGGAAGATGTTGCAATATGATTAACCGATATAGTGGCATGATATTTATTAATGACTAATGCACAGTACCAGGGACAAACCGTTGTAAAGAAAATAAAAGATCAATATTTAGAACTCAATTTCCTAGAGCAAATTTTATCTGTCATTTGGACCAAAAAAATAAAAAAAATAAACCTTTTCGGCTGTTTGTGAGTGTCAAACGTTTTTATCAAATTCAGGTGAAAATGAGTCATCCCTTCCTCAGTCTGATCATAAAATAATTTGTAAAGAAGGATCCGAGCTGTTTGAGGTTCCTTAGAGTCTTCCGGCAATAACTTAAGAACCAAATCCAGCATAACAATCTGCAAGCATGAAAAGGCAGTCAGGAAGCAGATTACCTAATTGTGAATGGGCAGAGTTCATCTTGCTACTTCAGTACGCCAATATTTTATACATTACAGAAACCCAGTAGTGGACTCCCTCCTTGTTCTTGTCAAGATCCAAACGCCAAAAGGAGCATATAAACAGCGGAAACTTTGATGACATAAGGATGTTGAGCAATGACCCCATCTTAGGATTAAAAAAAGAATAATAATAAAGCAAACTGGAAGAACTGAGGAATGAATAAATAGAGACTGGAACAGCACCAATTCAAATGTAATTTTGAGTGCCACAAAATTGAACTTGGCTGATGATGTGTTAGGCGCTCAAAAGATAATAAGAGAAATAAAGGAAAAGAATCTCTCTACTAGAATATGAGCAAGGATCTTAAACTCATGTCACTAATAAAGCCAAACTCTAATATGAAAAAGAGAGAGGGTATCTCGCTCAACTCTTCCTCACTAGCCAAATACTTTGGAAGAATCTCCAAAAATCCAAAAGAATGAAACTGATATATTATTCCTGAGTAACTAGCTTTAGGAAGGCTAGCCTATTTACAAGGTAAGCTTACAAAAAGATAATATAAAAATAATCCTAATATCTTTAATCAATGTTTAAATATTTGACTAAGATAAACTAAATAAACTAAGATAATCTAATTTAAATATTTAGTATAAACTATCATTAATATATTCCTAAAATCTGATATGGATGTTATAGAAGATTAGAGGATTTCAGAAGAGCTGGGAGAGGAGAGAAAACACAGAATCATCACTGTGCCTTTTCATTCATCTTGACATCATTCAACAGAAAGCATAATGAAGAGCCATATGCCTTGTATAGGCAACCCCTCAAAACCCATTAATCCAAAATGGTTATTAACAACTAACTAACTAACCCTCCTAACTAACTACTAATACAACCAACTCCCTAACTAACTAATATATTCTATACACCTTACATATCAATACCCCTTCCCAAAAACATCCTTGCCCTTAAGGATGTGAAACAACAACAATACAAACCTAAAGAACAAAAATTTCAAAACTCAAAAATACAAATTTGAATCAATCAAAAACATCTCCTTCGAAAGCCCACTTTCCGACGACTTCACTCCACGATACTTTACGCGGCGGCACTTTACTCAACCTCTTGCCGGTCAGCCCCTCGATCAGAACCCTTCGTAGGTAGCCCTCTCCAGTTAGCCGTTTCTCAAAGAACACACCATTGATTTTCTTGGTTCCCTTCAGCCGTTGTCCCATACCAACAAGAGGAATCTTTTTTTTCTTTGTTCCCTTCAGCCGTTGTCCCATACCAACACAGTAAGAGAAGTTTTTCTTTTCTTTTATTTTTTCTTCCAAACCTTTTTTTTTTAACAATCAGAAACCAGCCCAATAATCTTGCTGACCCCCCAAAAAAAAATCAAGAACCAGTACCCATTTACTTATATTTGGATCTCCAAGAACTCAGAATCCCGATGAAACAGAGTGACGAACATAACCCAGAATGCTGTCGATACAGTCCGAAATGAAGAACCGATAAACGTTCAATGGAATCGGAGAGGGTGAACCAGAACCTAGCACCCAGAACGAACGCCAACGCAAGATGAATCCAGAATCCGATGACAGAAGATTTTCAGAACCTTGCGTGACGAGATAAATGCCAGAAGAAGAAACGCTTCTGCTGATCAAGAAGCTTCTGGGTCTTCCCAAGAAGAATGCGATGGAGTGCAAGAGTCCTTAGAAGTCGATGAAAACTCCAAGAACAGCTCTACATGTTTTCTTGGGGACAAGCAGACAACGATCTCTACCCAGAACGAGTCAAGTGCGACGATGAACGGTAACCCGACAGCAGATATGAATGCCATTGATTTCGTGATTCTTGGCTCTAGGCAGCAGAAGTCGAGCACGATGGAGCAAGGGGGAGAAGCAATGTTATTACGAGGTTCTCTTTCTTCTTCATCTGGTTTTGTTCTTGTCGATACAAGTGTCTCATCCAGTTCTGATCGTCGAGAACTAAAGCGTCCAGTTCATTGGTATGATGGGTTGCTACAAAAATGGCTCTCACTTGTTCAACTCTCTCCTACCCAAAGTCTTCAGCACTCTTGGTTCAGGGGAGCGTTAATCACAATGTTGTGTGGGAGATTTTGTTCTTTGAGAAGACAGAAGAAAAGGAAGAAGAAGAAAGCAGGAGTTGAGTGGCATACTAAGAAACTTTCGGAACTGACTTGAATTTCACGTGGTTGATTGACTTTCAGTTGGAAAAGTCAAACTTCCAGCTGTCCTTCATTTTCTTCAAGAGTCAGAGATATTTTGAAGGCGTACAGCTAGCTCCCATCTCCCTATTGGGGCTTGTTTTCAAAATTTATCTGCGTCTTTACTGCTGGATACCACCTACTCTTCAGTAATGTCAGATGAATATTGGGCTTGCTGTTGAAGAAAAGAGCCCAAGTTCATTGCTGCAATGGGCCTTTCTTATCAAACCTATAAGTTTTGCTACGTAAATGGAACAGGAAAGGAGGAATAGTGTGCACTAGTGCTAAAACGCAATCTGAAGGGGGGAAAAAAATTCTGGGTTCAAGGCTTCAAGTCACAGATTTCTGCTATACTAAGAAGTCAACCAGAACCAGCAGAAGTTTCAAAGTTTCAAGTCTATGTTTTTTGTTTCAGCTTTGTATTTTTAAGGGTTAGTTTGTGTCAACCATCCTTGTGGGCAAGGATGTTTTGGGGAGGGAGTATTGATATGTAAGTTGTAAATAAAGAGTTAGCTTAGTTAGTTAGGAGTTAGTTACTAACAGAAGTTGGTTAGTTAGTTAGTTGGGGAATTACCTACTGCCTAAGGCTATTGTATTCTGATTCTATGTTTGTTATGATGAATGAATGAGCATCACCAATTTCTCTTCCCACTCCCTCTGTTTCTCTCGTCTCTCTCCCTTTCTCTTCCCAATTCCTCTAATCTTCTACAACAATTGTATCAAAATCTCTCAAGATATTAAAAAAAAAAAAATTTGAATACTTCAAATCATTCAAATAAAAAAAAACTGACTAAATATACTAATTATTTATGTTTCTTCCTTCTCCTAGAGATTGATATCTTATATGTTTATGGCAACATATAATCCTGTGTGTAACATGGGCACTCGGTTATTAAAAAAAAAAAAATAACAAGCAAACAGCTATCAAACTAGCAAGCATCAACCAATCTGTTGTTTTTTTAACATTAAGCACAACCATCTCTGTGCATGCATGCACAATCACAAACTAAACAAAGCATAGAAAAATGTTCTGTTAAAATTGAAGAGTTCTCATCACCATATTCTTCATGAGAGAACCAGCTGCTGATAGAAATTTGTAGTCGTTTGTTTCCTTTAGAGAATCAAAGGCATGACGCCACTTCGAAATGACCAACTGAAACATTGCCTCGTTCATAGTTGCTGCAATAGGCCCACATATCTGACCACTGAAATCTGTCCCAAGAGTATCTTTATCATCAAAAGTCTTAAGGTTGATTCCATTGTTCATCTATCAAAGAAAACAGAAGTGTGAACATCCTCATAATCACTGTTGCCAAATGATCATTTACATTGTAAAGGATGAAGTTCATCTAATTCAACCATCATAAACTCAAATACCAATAGTCTCTCATTGGAGAATTCCCAAAATGGTGTAACTCAATTTTTGCACAGAATGGTTCAATGAGAAATTCAACAGCACTTAAGAATACTTTAGCATGACATATATCAAACCTCACCACAGACTAGTCTAAGGGGAGCCAAGCATCAACTGGTAGGCAATAAGCATGAACATAAAAAGTGTAATAGCTAGCTATTCATTTTCAAATTTCCATATTCAAGAACTTAAGAGCAATTAAGATTATTCTTCTGTGTTTTTTATCCAGCTTTATAGCAGTTGAAATTCAGAGTTTCTAGAGAGGAGACCAAGTAAATGCTTGTTTATAAATATTGTCGAATGGCCCATTCACGCGGTAATTGAATAAAGATAACTTTGCCCACATGAACATTGGGCCCATCGGATCATAAGCACGACCAACAAAGTAATACTTGGCGGTATTGCTTTATTGGTAATCCATGCATAATGCAACACAGATAATGAAAAGTCTCTCGCTTCAGTTTTTAATGAAACCATTCTATTCTAGCAATGGTGACAGATACAGTCACTAATCAAGGCATGACGTTATGTTTATCAGTTTCAAAAAGCACTCCTATTGATAACAATATCTCAGGTTATCTTTCTCACCTTAGAAGCTGAATACTTGTAAAACTGAAATGAAGTGACAAATCCAGCGACCTCAAAGAAAACTATGACATCACTATGTTGAATCGCAGGGTGTTCCTTTTCAACATCTTCACAAATTGATTGCATCAAAGCTGACACCAAGATATATTCCAAGAAGAAAATTTAGCTTTACATATGGTAAACCATGTCATAAAATTTGATAATAAATAATTTACTCCAGAAGAACATACTATTGTATCCTCCAGATAGAAATTGATTGACAAACCCATAGAGCAACTCCAATATCTTCTCTTTTGTTGGAAGAAACTTTGGATGATCCCATGCAATTTTTTTCGCTGGACCCCTAGTGATATTTTGTGATTTGTGTAGAATATTACGAGAACAGGGATTTCCCTTAAATACTGCTTTTGAACCATCCTACCCACAAGATTCAAACCTTGGTCATGAAAATCTTCCATTCAATTGCTAATCAGTGAAAGCATAAATAAGTACCATGGTAAGCTGTGCAAATGTTCCACTAAATTGTGAATGCCGAATCATAACGTTAAGCCTACAACGCCTTCTTTTCTCTGCTTCTTCCTCCATGACGGATTTGAGACTATTAAGAGACACTTGAGAATCTTCATCTACCTAAGAAAAATAGTAACATGCCATTGATCAAACAAATTAAAACTCAAGAAAAAAAAAAGGCACTTGAGATTTAATGCACATAAAAAGATAAAGCTATAGGATAAAATTAAACCTTACAAGTCAGACTGTCAATTTCCAGAAAAACTATGATTCTATCATATGTTTTTAATGTGGAAGTTCAATAAAAGATATACTTCTACCATATACTGGGCAAGACACAAAAACATAATGGAAGAAAAAGCTTTAGCATATTTTTTTTTTTATGTTCTTCACACAAGCTTGACAAAGTAATTGTAATTGCCAAAAAAAATACGCAAAATATAGTAGGAAAACTGACCTTTAATCCATTGAGATGAGCTCTGACAATCAGCTCTGGCCCTTGACCCATAAATATGTAATGTAAAATTTCCACAAGAAGCAAATTATCTTGACGGAGAAAAGCACTAGAACCTCCAGAATAATTAATTATAACCAAAATAATGTCCATTACATTTTCACGGAATAAAAGTTCCAGAAAACTATCTCTCAGTGATAGTAATTGACCAGCAGAACCCCCTGTCTTCTGGTGCAACGGGATTTCTTGAACAGCTAGGATATTTCGAAATAAAGTAAGTACTAGCTGCACTAGTTTCCAATCATCCTCAGTAAATGCATCACTGTGAAAGTAGCCAAAAGAAGAAGGCAAATTAACAGACATGGGGCTATTTCAAATTATGTTTTCTTCATAACCTGCCATTCTCAGCAAAAGGAGAAAGTACTATGAATTATAAAACGTTCCTCTCACCTTTCCAAATTCTCAAGGGGGCCTTCCAGAAATGAGACTATCACTGTCACAATATCACTGCTTGTTATTGAAGCTTTTAGTTTCCAAAGATACTCTAATTGCTGGGAAATATCTGCCGAAGATGGCTCAATAGGCATCGTAATGAACACTAGCACCTTCACTACAAGTCCACCACAATAACATATAAATCCCATAAATATGATCAAAAAGAAGTATACAACAAAAATGGAGATGATAAAAACCTGCATTTAAAAGCAAGTTGCGATCTTCTTGGCAGTGCTCGAGAATGGGTATCAAATCTTTGGAAACTATGTCCCATTTACAGACTTGCTTGAACACGTCTCGGGTTTCCGGATCATCACGTCTCAAAAATCTCAGCAAATCCTTTAAATTATCTAGCAGTGAATCGACCAGTAAGGAACCAAAAATTATAATCGAAACAGGCGCCAAAGGGAACAACTGAGATAAAACTAAATCATACCTAGACAGTATTCATCTTTTGAGTAGCCAATTTTGTTTCCATTTTTGTCTTCCTCAATGACTCCTAAGCCGGCACAAATCAAAGATAATCCCTCCATTTCCATCTTGTCAGGGAATGCACGAGGGTACAAGATAGGGTTTTGTAAGAACCCAAATTAGTACTTGGAGAAAGCAAGAGTATAACAAATAAAAACAATAGGGTTTGACTTGAGAGAAGAACGAAACTAGAGGAGATTGAGGATGAAATCTGAAATGCAATGATATATTGATATTAACTTTATTCAATTCAACTTGGCGCCATTGTGGAGCATAAACTTTCCCGCGCTAGCGAGAGTAATTTTTTTTTGAGCATACAAATTTTAGAAAATGAGTTAGGCTATCGACAGTTCGGCGAGAAAGACGAAGCCCGTCAATCCATGAAGCATACCGACTACGACCAGAGAAAGACACACGCTCTCCACCTCTATCAGCGTTTTCATTCTCTTCCTGACTCAGGATCGCCTCATCCCCTAACGTCTTGACCAAAGACAGGATCGAACCTCCCTTTAGGTGAGGAAGTCCAACCCCTTCGCCAGTTGATAGTGAGAATAATTTTGGAGTCAAATATTGCTTCCCTCACACACCCACGCATATAGAGTCGAATGGGAATCACAAAGGGCCGAGAAAACGATGATGTTGTGCCTGTTGTTTGGAGAGCCCACTAGAAAGCTTTTAAGTAGTGTTGGGAGCAGCAAAGACCCACTAGAGTAAAAGTGGTTTATTTGGCCCAGCTTTTTTTCATTCCTACGTTTCCCAAAAACGTAGCTTTTTTTTTCAGAAGCTTCTGGGCTGAGCTTCTAACTTTTTGCTTTTTTTGCATCACATGGGAGAGAGAAAATAAGAGAGAGGGAATGCACAAATTTTTTTCCTCAAAAATATCTTTCTTTTGTTAATTAAGGACTTTAATTATTTATTAATTTTTAAATACTAAATTTAATTTTTAAAAAAAATAAATAAATTTAAATTTTTATCTTCAATCTATAATATATACAACTAATATTAATAAATATTTAGTATTCAATAAGATTTATGTTATTTTTCATCTCAACTGACGTTTCAAATAATAATCCAAACATGTCTCTGTTTGGAAAAAAAAAAGTCACTTCTGCCATTGTCAATTCAAACGCAAATCACATTTACAACCTGACTTTTTTTCTATCAGGCTTCTGCAAAAGTCAGATAAAAAATAAGTCATCGCTCCTACAGTCAACCCAAACAGACCCGTTGTTTTTCCCAAATCCAATTGTGTACTTTGTTGTATTGTCCAAGAGCTGAAAAATAATCTAAATCTCTTTCCTTTTATGAAATGAAAGGAAATACAATTCCACTGAAGAAGGATTCCCTTAGAAAAGCTTTTTCTTTCAAACTCACATTCAAAAGCAATTAGAATAGCATCAACTAATCATTGGTAAAATATCATTTAGAAGTCATATTGTTATCCCGAGATTTGGTTTTTGACCAAGCTCAATGGCTTAGTTTGATCCATATAACTGATCATGCCACCTAGTGAGATTTGTCGTTGTCGTCATAGTATTATTAATAAACTACTACAGAAATTGTGATATATGTCGATTATTATCTACCATATATAACGACTCCGAACCGTCATATATGTGGGTGCTATAAAAACTCAATGCTGATACATTACGATTCCGAACCATGATTTATTATGTTTCTATTATGACATTTCCAATTGTTGGAGATCTTGAAATATTAGGAAACTAATTAGCTAAGATTATAAGATTTGATTCTCACCGAAATTATAGGATCTAATTCAGACTTAATTTTTGTAACATTCATGATTGTAATCCCCTGATTCTCGATGCCTATTAATGCCCTATATGTATATAATCTCTGAATTATGTAAAGAAATAATATATTGAGGAATTATCTCGTTACAACAAGGCTTGAAGGCTCGATTGTTGCGATCGTCACAGAGAAGCTGACCAAAGACCAGAGATAACTATTGGGAATGGGCTCAGTCCTTCTTGTTCGCCTTGAAAGGTCGTGGCAAGCTCGGCTACGTTACCGGCAACTCTCTTCCTCCTCCGTCCATAAACCTGAGAGCAACATGAATACTAGTCGTAGAGTTATCACGTTTACTAACAACATGCATACTAGTCGTAATTTCAAAACTCAAAATTTGAAATTTAAACGCAAAGTGGATGATTATGGTGCCTTCCAATTTTTCATCCAGAACATCTCTGTGCTTTGAATCATGGTCAACTTCAACTATGCCTCGGTTCCATCCACATGGCCGATTGCACCTCTTGGCAAGGTCTTCATCGCCTAGCCATCTTCTTGAACTTCCTCGATCAAAATTTTAAATCCTAATTCTATTACAATCTTTGTTCATAAAATAATGACATCAAATTTAAAGCGGGACAAAACAATCTCATTTACCAAAAGAAATTTAAAACCTAAAATATGGAATTTGAATAATTTATTTGAAGCACCATGACCATCCATGTTCCTTTTACATACAAAAAGGTTAGAAACATACACACAAACAATTTACAAGTGAGGCCCAACAAGGAGCAACCAAACCCTAACCATAAGGTACCCACTATAAATAGATAGTGAACCCTAAAGGCGCAGTCCGAACTCGCCTCTTTACAATTCGATCTACACGTAACACACACCCCATTCCCTTAGGCGAAAGCCTTCATTTGTGTGCTTCTCGTGATCTCTTATTCTCATAGGTATCTCATCCATGGATACCAGGAGGTAGCTATTTGATCCTACATCAACATACTAGTCCACCTAGGGCTAGACATCTGTGTTCTTATGACAGAACAGATGGTTTTAACATGAATCTGGCATACATCAATGTTTGGATTTACTCTTTTTCAGTTATTTCAATTATCAGTCTTAAATATAAAACTTGGTTTATAGTACAAGAGTGGAGTTAAAAAAACTCCAGTAATATGCATTGTATTCAATTTTGATTTCTTTGATGATAAAATGCTGCTGCCAGAAAGGAGGGTGAAGTTTGAAAGTGTAAAAACGGAGACGGCGTAATTGCTCACACTTAGATTCGAATAACTTATGTGTCACGATTAAAACACTAACACCCAAAAAGCATAGGGTAGAATCAGTCATCCACAGTTACAAACTTGCTCATTACAAAGCAAAACTACTCCTTGTTGCGCGAAGAGCGTTCCTTCCTTTGGCCCCCAAGAATACGTGAAATTTGCAGGCCTCTACTGAATGCTTGATTGAACAACATTCGAGTCTGAAATTCTGAAACAAAAGGAAACCATGCCAGGAATGCCACTGGAGTGAACAAAAGCAAACCCATCACTATTTCGTAACCACGAGCAAGCGTTTTTACGGATCCCCAGAATCCCGCACGGCGAACAGCTGGCTTCAATGCCTGTGCAATCTGCAAACCAAAATGAAGTCAATATACCCCAAATGCTACAAGCAGAATGCCAACAGAATAGGCATAGGAATCAAGTTGGAAGTTAAGGATGAAGGCCTGTGCCACTAAAAGCAAACAGTTTTGAAATTTATTAGAATTACTTCTCATTTCTTCTCTTCACTTGGCTTTTTTAACATTGGATCTAATGTAATGCATAACGTTTCAGAAATAAGCCACACGATGAATGCTCATACATAGTATGACTTTATAGATTAAGCACACCGCGAAACATAGATCAGGCAATCAAAAGATATCAACCGTCATTGCCACCCGCACATTCTAGCATCATTCAAATGAATATAAGATATCAACAATTCACTTTGAATGAATTATAACTTTATCTACGGACAAAAATGAGGACGGCATTTACCTGGAGCATTCCCCAACCAGTTGGCATGAAAGCAAGAATGCACACAAAAATGTCTTGTAAAGTCATACGAGGAAGTGCAATCAAAGTGACCAGAATTGAGACAAATGTTAGGAATATCATTCCCTTGATCAGCCGGAAGACAAGTTGAAAATTTGCACTGAACTTCCGCCTCCCAACAGACACAGTCTGAGACCAAAGAAATAGCCAAATTTGTTAGGCAATAGCAAGGTTTTCGTTAGTATGTTTTACAATATTGGACAGGATTGTCTGTAACAATAAGAAGCAGCAGTAGAATATCACTTTGTCACTAGATTAGAGAGCAAGAGCAAGGGCCTATCTCAGAAAGATAAAATTTTATACTAAAAAGCATGGTTATATACGCACACAGTTAGCATGCTCCCAACAAAATACATAGCAACAAGTCACTAACCTTCATCACGAATAAGATCAGAAAGATCACCAACCATGACAAGCCATAAACCTGTAGCCAAGGAAATTAATTATATTCAGTCTACATAAAAAGACAGAATTTTCTTGTTTTGAAAAACAAGACATGGGAGAGACTTACCAGAACACTTTTTGTATGCCTCGTAATATGTAAGTGATATACAAGGCCATACTGATAGATAAAAAATCGTAATGATAACAAGATTTCAACAATGATGCCCCTCTTGCCAGAATATTTAAGATGCTCCTGTTCCTCTTCCCACCAAGATTCCCAACTTTTCTCCGGTGGTACCCCTATACCTCCAATGTTGCTAATCCATTTATTCCAATCAGTCCAATCGTCTACAATTTTTTGCCACTCAAAACCAGAAGGATTAAACAAGAAGGGTGCAAAAAGCCAAGTTCCCACCATAAACCACATTGAAATGGTGATGAGGATATAGGCAACAGAACTTCTATAAGAACTGCCAAAAATTTCATACACAAGAAGCAAAATCATGAGTTCAATCCCCTTGACAAAGTGGCTACGGGAGTAAAGTCTATAGTTGTCAGCAAATTTGGCATGGAAAACCACAAACCCTCGTCCTGTTGGCCGATATTTTGCACCTCCATGAAGTAATGTCCTTCCATAATAATGAGTTTTTGTCCCAAGAGAAAATGTGAAGAATACAGGGGCTAGTTGCAACTGCATCAATATAAACTCACTTAGCGCAGTTCGGAAACCTCTTTCCAAGCCAATCTCCATTAGCATTGGCAAGGCCATTAGAAAACCAATCTGAACAAAAGACTGTGAGGCAAGAGCTACTTGAAGAGGCTTATTGTCTCGAATGGCTCTCTGTGTACTTAAACCTTCTTCAAGTCCACTTAGAACAAGATAAAGGCGACCATAGAGGAATATATATACAGTGAGAACAGTAATCTGTCAATGTTAGGGAGATAAAAAGGGAGTCAAAAATTTGGTCTAAGAAAAAGATGGTGGTTAAACAAAGCAGCTGCGAAGGAAAAATTACCAGAGTACTGAAGTAGAAACCAACAGTGGTGAAATAACAAGACAACATTCTGAAAAAGTCAAAGCGGTGCCCAAGTCGGTATACATCTCGACTTAGTGTTTGCTCTCCATTACCATTAGCAATCTTGGCTTCAAACATGGAAATCTGATTGAGACCCACATCTCTTCCCTTCCCAACTTGTATGTACTCATGATGTGTAACATTTCCCTCACGGAGGGTAGAGTTGAATCCTGCAAATAACGTATTAAACAAATGAAGATATAATCAACTATAGGACAAAAAATAGAGTGGGATCGGTAATTCAGTATACCAGCAAAAATATCTTCACTCAAATTGATAACTTTGGAGGCTTTGCTGACACCACCTCTTGTAAGGTGGAAGAGCCTATCAAAGATATCAGGATGACCATAATGGAAGCGAACTCTGCATGGGATTAAAAAGTGAACTAGATTATATATCTCCCATATACTAGCCTGATGAAGACCTAAGCAAAGCAGGGGAAACCCAACCATAAAAACTCACCTGTGGAAGAACCATGCCACTCAAGTACCACAAAATAACCCATGATTACAACAGAGTAATTAAATAAATCTATGAAATTTCCAACCCATAAATTGACCAAGTAGAAAATTTACTTGTTCATTTTTCTATCTGAGCTGTCTAAAGACTTTCTTAAAGGACCTTCTAACACTAAATAACACTGCATATTACTCTTCTGTCTGACAAGAAACGTAGAGAGAAACAAAAGTCATAACACAGGAAGTGCAGAACAGAAATGAAGAATGTAGAAAAAATAAACCCACTGTCTAACATTTAAATGCTTCTTCAAAAAATAAACATATAAAAATTTAGAATTAAAACAGGAAAATAATAACTAATTTTTTTATGTTCATGTTCAGTTTCGTCTTTCACTACTCTTTTCTTTCACTACTCTTTTCGACTTCCTTTTTACTTAACCATAAAGTTGGCTTCCATTTCGTCTATTCTTAAAACTCATTTTTAGCAGACCCTAGCCTCACTTTCTTTTCAAAAGTAATCACATTAATTAGTATATCCCCCAAATTTATAAATAATCACAGCTTCCCTTCCTTTTTACCACCACCAATATTGCTGCTATTATGGCCAATGTCATTCTCATTATTAGCATGTGACAAGGGTTTTGTGAACATATTTGCAAATAGTTAGTGGATGGTATATGGTAGTGTTAGAATATTATGGATTAATCATTATCTTATTATTAAGTTTGATATTTATTATATCTTAGGATTAGATATGATATATTATATCTTAATTATTTTGATTTGATTTATTTTGATTAATTAGATTCTAGAGTTAGCTCTAGGTTTGCCTATATAAAGGCCCATATGTACTCTTTTATTATATAGAGATTAATAGAGCGTGTTTTATCCCTCTAAATTCAATAAGGTATCGGAGCTAGGGCCTTCTATTTGAAGGCATAGAGGCAACAAAATGGCAATTGTCTTTTGTCCGACATAGTGAGTCCGATCAATGTGATCGTCAAAACAGTGACCATCCCACTGTACCTATTGTGTCGAAAACCACAGTGACGAAGAGGAAGGCCGAGATCACAGACAGAGGGAAACGTGAGCGAGAGAGCGACTGAGAGCACATTGACTGAGCAAGATCGTGACTTTCAGATGTACCTGAGGAAGGCGTGTGGAGCTACACCGCCACCATAGACAGAATCGGCATGTGTTGATCAACAGAACTCTGTAACATGACGGCAATTTCACAGGCGTGTGACCACCACGCGCCACCACCTTCCCACCTACATGGTTTGAAATTTGAACCCTAAACTGCCATTTTCAATTTTGGTCAGTGTGCTTATTTGAGACTCTGGAATGGTGTTTTTGGTAGCCATATGCTTCACACTTAATCTTTTAATACGTATTCTTCACACATCTTTTGCAAAAAGAACTAAAGCTGAAGTAGATGTGGGATACATGTTAGAGACTGTAGCTTCGGTGTTACTAGCCAAAAAGGGTAACTTTCTTCAAGCCCTCAAAACCTCACGAGATAAATAAGTATGGACAGTTGATTCTAGAGCATCGAATCACATGATTGATTGCAATCAATTGTTCACAACTTATGTCCCATGTATCGGTAGTCAAAAGGTTAAGATTGCTGATAGTTCTCTTGCTCCTATTGCCGGGAAAGAAAGTATTCGGATTTCTAAGTTTATCACTCTTGTATCTGTTCTCCATGTACCAAAATTAGTATACACTTTGTTATCTATTAGCCAATTGACAAAGTAAGCTAGCTGTTGTGCTAAATCTCTGCCATCTTAATGTGTTTTTTAGGATCTATCATCGAGAATGACGATTGGCTGTGCTAAAGAGTGCAAGGGGCTCTACTTACTTGATGATGTTGAAAGAGAGTCACCAACAATCGATTAGGGTATGCAATTTTGTTAAGAGAATAGGCCATCCAAATTTTCATTATCCATCCTGTGTGTTCCCATCTCTTTGTCCGATACTAGCATTAATATAAGATGTGATATATGCAAATCAACCAAACACCACCGGTCCACCGCTCATCATACCCTAAAGCTCCATATACACCATCCAATCCTTTCACTACCGTCCTTAGTGAGTTGTGGGGACCTTCTCGCATTCCGAACCGTACAAAAACCAATTGGCTTATCTCTTTCATAGATGACCACACTCGCCTTTGTTGACAAGTCTGATGCAGCCTCAGCATTCATATGAAATTCTTCACTATGGTTAAACATCAATTCGATACGAGCATCAAAGTATTGCATTGTGACAATGGAATGGAGTACTTCAACCAAAACTTGAGTATCTTCCTCCAAACACATGGTATTATCCACAAAAGCTCTTGTACTAATACTCCACAAGAGAATAGGGTCGCTGAGCGTAAAAATTGACATATCCTAGATGTCGCTCGAGCCCTAATGCTAACTTGCAATGTGCCAAAGTTCTATTGGGGGATGCCATCCTACATGCCACCTATCTAATTCTACAACACTAAGATAGTATTTGGTTCCCAAGAAATTGAATCAAATTAGAAAACTTTAAGATTGACTTCTTTATATTGTGAGACATTAATGGTGTGAGACAATGTCTTGGCTCGCACACTCAACATATTCAAGATTAATGGTGTGAGAAATTAATCAGCAGCACAAGCATATCCAAGATTAATCAGCAGCACAAGTATATTCAAGAATTCTATTATCCTAGGAGAAGAACTTACTTCAAAGGATTAGCCAGTAACCTCTGACCAATAGTCACAAAACTGGTCTCCTGATTTGACATGAACCAAGCAAGAGAAGAAACACTGAAACCTCAAAGAAAAACAGTAACCAGGAAAAAATTCAGAAACACGACAAAACAATATTTGAAAAACAACATGAATACATTAAAATTAAGCAGACCTTCCAGTAAATATATGTTCCCTAAGTCCAAGAATACTTGGGTATCTCACACCATCATGCTTCTTAAGAAACTCTTGCAGCAGATTTCGCATTTTTAAAGCTTCTTCCATATAGTTATCCTACAGAAACGAAAAACTCAGACATGACATGAGACTTGCAATGAGGTGCACTTTGTAATATGACATCTTACCTGGTTCATATCTATCGTCTGTAAGCCTTCACCACGTGTAAAAATAATGGCATGATTTTGATTTTCAGGCTTACCCTCACCCAAAATAGCCGGCCCAGGAAGCTTTATTTTATATATGACCTAATTAAGACAATCATTTGATAAGCACATACATAGTTCGAAACTAATAAATGGAATAAAAAAAAAAAAAAAAAAAAAAACTTCATGTAGAAAATTGCATTGTAGAATAGTAAGTCTGGCAATTAAGCTTAAATTAGTTTGTCGATTAATAGGATTTATGATTGATTAAGTCAGTATTTCGCAAAAAGGAAGCTGGAAATGCTGTGATCAGGAGTTGGCAATGAAAGAAAATGTATGATTGCAAGCTAATCTGGACCACGAGGTGTGGACATTAGACAAGACACGTCAAGGACCTCAAAGAATCCTATAAATGTTTGTTTGATGCATTATAGAGGATGTGGCTATCAAAGACCGCAAATTAAGAATCTTGAAACATTGATAACAGGTGATCCTCCATATGGGAAACTCCATACCAATGAACAAACAACAAGAGTCAACCTTGATGGAACTATAGTTGACAAATACCCTGCTGCAGGGGGATTGTCCGTGACTCACAAGGATGCGGCTAGCAAGTGGGGATTCATTCCAACCAGGGCTTTCTACTATCTGGCGGCATCTATAAACATCTGTTCTATTTAAGAAGAATATATAGGATATCCTTTTAGTTCAAGTTGTTCTATTTAAGAAGAATATATAGGATATCCTTTTAGGTCAAGTTTTCCTTTCTCCCTTGTTTAAACAAATCGGGAATTGAGGTGTGATTGCCTCTTCCCTATTATATTTGTTAGAAATCAGACAGCAATTATGGCATATCAGACATCAATTATGGCATATCCCTTTAATTATAGGATTCTTATTTACTTTATTCTTAGTGCTGCACTATCCTTACTTTATTCCTCCACTAATTCCTCCACTATCGCTCCACTCATTGCTGAATGTTCACTCTCCTTTTGGAGACTATATATACCTTAGCTATGTACTCATATTACACATCAATAAGAGTGAATTCTTCCTCTATTTCTCATCATGGTATCAAAGCAAACAGAGGCGTAAATTCAGAATCAGCCCCACTAATTCCAGATTCCGGTAAACAGTCCAGAACAATGGAATTCTGCGAGTTTCAGGCATCAATTCTAGATTCCGGCAATCTGAATCCTTTTTTCGGCAAACAGTCGAACATGGATTTCTCTCAAATCCTCCTCGTTCGGCTCAATTCCGAAAATCTATACAGAACGGGAATGATTCCCCAAGCTTTTATGTCCGGTACAAATTCTGAAACTCCAAACTCTTCATCTTCGAACCACCAAACCAAACAAGTACCACCCGAAACCATAGAGATACCATCAGATTTCTCGAGAAAATCCAGTACCACCCGAATCACGAAATGGTACCAGATTTCTCGAGAAAATCACGGTATGATCATTAACCATAAGTTTAATGGTAAAAACTATCTCCGAGTGGTCACAAAGCGTCTTTGAGGTATATTCGTGGTAAGAGAAAGGAGAAATACATTAATGGGGCAGCCCCTCAACCAGCCCCCGATGCTCCCAATTTCGACACATGGTTTCTTGAAAACAACCAAGTCATGACTTGGTTGTGCAACTCGATGACTTTAGAGATCAGCGAAGGATACCTACTTGCTCACTTTGACAAAAGAAATATGGGATGCTGCTCGAAGAACCTACTCCTCACTTGAAAACACCGCTGCCTTGATTCACACAAGCGACAACTCAGGGATCTAAGACAAGGTAACATGTACGTAACTGAATATTATAATACTTTGCTGAAATTGTGGCAACAAAGCAAGATTTATTTGAGGTTCATCCCCTGGAAAAACCTCGAAGATGCACAACTATACAAAAAGATCGTGGAAGAAGGACGGATACATGACTTCCTCCTAGGCCTAAATGACACTTTCGAAGAGATAAGGGGCAGAATTATGGGGCTGAAGCCACTTCCTCAACTCTTTGATGTTGTTAATTTTGTGCAATTTGAGGAAAGTAGGAAACTCTTGAATCGACATAACCCAATCGAAAGCTCGGCACTCGCGGCCCGGGGATCACACGGGGAACGAAGGCCTATCAAATGGTGCAACTATTGCAAGAAGAAAGGCCATAATAAAGAAGAATTTGGAAACTCCATGGAAAACCTTCCAATGGAAAATCAAACTTCCAAAGTCACACGACTAATGCTGAATCTAAGGTTGAGAATGATGGTTGCCTAAGTCATGAAGAATTACGGATGCTTCGCGGGATACTCGACAAGCGAGAATAAGTCAAACTCTATTCCCGGCGTAAATTTGGTTCAATCGGGTAATTCTATTGTAGCCCTCAGTTATTTGTGATGACTAGTACCTGGATTATTGACTCGGGAGCTACGGATCATATGACCGGTAACAAAACATTATTCAACAACCTAAAATTCTGTCATGAACACCTCAAAGTCAAAGTAGCTAACGGTATATTCACAAGGGTAGAGGGTATTGGCACGGTCACATTATCTAATCAATTAACCATACAAAATGTCTGTTTGTACCGAACTCACGTGTAACACGATATCGTGAGCAAGTTGACTAGAGGTCAAATATGCCGAGTGATCTTTGATGATGGTTTATGTGTTTTTCAGGATTTAAAATCGGGGCGGACGATTGGAACTTC
The DNA here is from genome assembly GCA_019022615.1 of Acacia melanoxylon. Taxonomy (NCBI): domain Eukaryota; kingdom Viridiplantae; phylum Streptophyta; class Magnoliopsida; order Fabales; family Fabaceae; genus Acacia; species Acacia melanoxylon. The sequence continues at coordinate 311,356 of JAFJYJ010000099.1, forward strand.
TAGAGAATGGGATGGATTATTCTACCTTGAAGGCTTGAATTTGAAGAATAAACTTGCACAAACAGCAAGGCGGGCACTGGTTAGCTCGAATTCTCAAAACAATGATGTACTTTTGTGGCACGTCGGTCGGGCCACCCTAGTTTTGATTATATGAAGCATGTGTTTCCAAGTCTATTCAATAAAAATTCTACCCCTTTTCATTGTGAAACTTGCCAATTTGCAAAACAAACTCGTTCTTCATATCCCAAACAACCCTATACCCCTTCCTCACCATTCACACTAATTCATAGTGATATTTGGGGCCCGGCCAGAATAACTACCCTCTCCAATACTAGATGGTTCGTTACTTTCATTGATGATCACACCGAACAACATGGGTTTATTTGATGAAAGACAAATCGAAGTAGCCAAAGTATTTCAAACCTTCTATACCTTTCGCAAACCCAATTCAACACTTCCATTAAGGTATTACGAAGTGATAATGCAAAGGAATACATGAGTCGCCTTCAAAGAATTTCTTGATCAACACGGAATTCATCACCAAACTTCATGTCCTTACACCCCCAACAAAACGGAGTGGCGGGAGCGAAAAAATCGTCACTGTTGGAAGTATGCCGAGCCTTGCTAATGGAGCGAAATGTCCCTACAATCTTACGGGATGATGCCATCAAAACAGCAGCTTATCTCATTAACCGTATGCCATCCAAAGTTCTCAATTATGACACCCCAATTCAAAAACTCCTTGGATTCTTTCCAAATTGCCCTCTAATCAATTCTTTACCTTCTAAGGTATTTGGTTGTGTTGTCTTTGTGCACAAAAAGGATGGCAACAAATTTGGTGCTCGAGCTGACAAATGTATCTTTCTTGGCTACTCCACTACTCAAAAAGGGTACAAATGCTACTGTCCTTCTTCTAAGAAACTTATTGTCTCACGCGATACCGTATTCTTGGAAGAAGAAGCATATTATCCTAAATTACCCATTCAGGGGGAGTATTCTAACGTTGAATGGCTAAAACGGACACATCCAATCCCAAAAGCTCACCCGACTTATCATCACCATCACGACCCTAGCCTTATACCCACACTTGAATCACTTGCTCCCACAAACCAACCAATTCCACCTCAACTTGCACATAATGAGCGGAAACACATGTTGAGATCAATTCAGGGATAGATGCTGAACCACGACAAGAGGTAGAGTCCAGATCACAAGTTCAAGATGAACCAGACATTGGTAGAACTATCTCTCCCATTCAAAGGAACGACCTTGAATCCAATCCAGGATTAAATCCTGAAGAGTTAGGATGGCCGATAGCTCTGCGAAAAGGGGTAAGATCGTGTACTCAACATCCAATTCAACACTTTGTCTCATATGGTAATCTATCTGCAAAAATGCAAAGTTTTGTTGTAAACAGTGCACAGATAACAATTCCAAACTCTTTTCAACAAGCTATGGCTGATCCAAATTGGAAGCAAGCTGCAAAAGAAGAGCTACGAGCACTCAAAGACAATAGAACATGGGAGATTACAACTCTTCCTAAAGGAAAGAAAAAAGTGGGATGCGAGATGGATTTTCACCCCAAAATTCAATCCAGATGGTAGTATCAACAAATACAAGGCAAGACTTGTTGCAAAAGGCTATACCCAGACATATGGAATTGACTATCGGAGACATTCGCTCCAAAGTAGTCAAGTTCAATACCATCCAAGTATTATTATCAATTGCGGCAAACTTGGATTGGCCATTACACCAACTAGATGTGAAGAATGCATTTCGAATGGAAACCTAGAGGAAGAAGTATACATGGAAGTTCCAGAAGGAGTCCTAGCTCCCAACAACTCTGTGTGTAAACTCAGAAAGTCATTGTATGGTCTCAAGCAATCTCCCAGGGCATGGTTCGGTAGATTCACCAAAGCAGTGAAAAAGCTTGGATATACTCAGGGACAAGCAGATGACACATTATTCATCAAACATGTTAATGGCAAAGTCACCATATTGATTGTCTATGTTGATGACATAGTCATTACGGAAATGATGAAGAATCTATAGCTCAACTAAAACGGGACTTATCCCCTTGAATTTCGGGTGAAAGACCTTGGACAAATAAGGTACTTCTTAGGCATGGAAGTGGCAAGAACCAAGAACGGTATCAATGTATCTCGAGAAAGTATACATTAGACCTATTACATGAGACAGGGAATGTTGGGTGCCCAACCGGAGGGGACACCTATGGAGGAGGGATGCCATTTGGAGATCAAGCCACAAGGTGTTCCAACCGATTCGAAAGATACGAGAAGACTAGTGGGAAAATTGATATATTTAACCCACACACGTCCGATATTAGTTATGCAGTTGGAATAGTAAGTCGGTTTATGCATCAACCACGGGAAGAACACATGCAAGTTTGTACACGAATTTTGAGCTATCGAAGCTTAATCCTGGAAGAGGAATATTCTTTAAGAAAAGTACTACCGAGAAACATCGAAATCTACACGATGCGGACCATGCAAGGGATAGAGAAACTAGGAAGTCAACCTCGTGGTACTTGTACATATGTGTGGGGAAATCTGGTTACATGGAGAAGTAAGAAACAGACGGTCGTGTCAACAAGTAGTGCGAAGCGTAACCGAGAGCTGTTGAGAAAGGAGTATGTGAAGGAATCGGGTTATGAGATTTTGAAGGAGTTGGGGATTCAACATGATGGACCAATGCAACTTTGGTGTGACAACAAGGCCGTATTGAAATGGTCAAGAACCCTAGGTATATCATGATAGAACTAAACATGTTGAGATAGACGGGCACTTCATTAAAGAAAAGATTGAAGCGGGCATTATGACTTTATCTCACATAAGATCTGCGGACAGATTGCGAGATATCTTCACTAAGCCACTAGGCGTAACGAAGTTTGAAGGATTTCGAGGCAAGTCGGGGAATGATTGACATATATTCTCCAACTTGAGGGGGAGTGTTAGAAATCGACAAAGCAATTATGGCATATCGACATCAATTATGGCATATCCCTTTAATTATAGGATTCTTATTTACTTTATTCTTAGTGCTGCACTATCCTTACTTTATTCCTCCACTAATTCCTCCACTATCTGCTCCACTCATTGCTGAATGTTCACTCTCCTTTTGGAGACTATATATACCTTAGCTATGTACTCATATTACACATCAATAAGAGTGAATTCTTCCTCTATTTCTCATCAATATTCTATATTCATCAAATTGGAAACCAAGACCAAAAGAAAGGCAAGAATATTGGTAATACCAACAACATTGGCTCCAACTAGGGTATGATTACTTCTTAACTTGAAAGGTAATGGGCCCGTTTGGGATAGCTTTGGTAGAAGTGGCTTTTGTTTCTGATGGACTTATTTTCTGATACACTTTTTCCAATGTGATTTGTGTTTGGGATAGCGGTGGTAGAAGTGGCTTTTGTTTATAATGGGCACTTGTTTGGCATAACTTTTAAAAAAATAGATGAGATGAAAAATGATAGAAAAGGGAATGAATCAAATTCATATATATATATATAATATATATATGTTGCACAAAATGTGATAATTTGGGATAAAAATTACAAATAAATTTAAATTTGCCAAATAAAATAGTAAAATTACCATTAAAAAATTTACACATTAAATTGTCCGAAGAATGTTGCACAAAATGGTTAGCTTTTTCTTTTTACACATTAAACATTCGAAAAATAAAATAGTTTAGCTTTTTCTTTTTACACATTAAACCGTCCGAAAAATGTTTAGCTTTTTCTTTTTACACATTAAACCGTCCGAAAAATAAAATAGTAAAATTTGCACATTAAATTCATATATATATAATATATATGTTGCACAAAATGTTTAGCTTTTTCTTTTTGGGCAATTAATTCTAGAGGATACACATCCTTCAAAATTTTTGAAAGAGGAGAGGAGACGCACCAGAGGACCTTGACTAGAAGGAGGAGAGAGGAAAATGAATATGGTTGTATTGGGGGTACAACGGTCATTTCTCAAGGGCCCACAGCTTGAATTGATGAGAAGCACTTTTGATGGGATCATAAGCCAGGATTTCGGGCTTCAAGCTTCATGGGCTGAAGCACTTCAAATAATTAAACCACCCAAACACCCAATAATTGAGCTTTCCCATTTGATGGACTTTTTTTCCCATCTAATGGGATAATAAGTCCATTAGATGAGTTCCCAAACAGGCCCAACGTTGGTGAACTTTATTTATGAAATAAACATTAGCTTTAGCGGATTTTCAATATTATTTCTTATTAAATGTTGTCTTTACACTATGGCAGGATAATTTTAGTTTTGATTTAGAATTATGGTAGAACTTAAGAAAATGAGAGTAGAAAAGAGGATTCTAGAGTCAGAATCTGTACTCTAGCCAAAGACAAGGTTTCTGAAATATCATATATTGCATACTCTGATTATAACATCCTATTAGTACATATAGAGTTTGTCCTAGATAACTACCCACAATAACTCCCATAAAACAAATAAGAGACAATAATTATAACTTTCCTAAAACAGATAAGAAACAATAACTTCCTTGACTAGAAAATAACTTCTCCTAACTTCCTATTTTAACAGCCTGGGTCTTTCCTCTTTCTGGAATAAACCAGAAGAGGTTTAATCCTATCAAATTAGTGTGGACTTTATCATGAAGATTTGGTAGGTTGCAACCTAGCAACCCAACCCCTTTCATACTAAATCCATTCAGTTTTCAATGGAAAAGGAAAAGCACATCAGCAAACAATAAAATTCTTCACCAGTTCCAATTCTTCTAACAACTTCTAGACTTTCCCTTGAGCCTCCTCATGTGTCCCTAGCTAGCCTCTATCCCCTCAAAAGTATTTCCAAAATCCCCTAACAGTACCATTAGATTTCTTCCTTACAAATTAAGGAATTTGTCATTAAGTCATTGGTCCTAGTTAGATTTTTATTTCTTTTCTATAGTCTGCGAACCATCTATGTGCCTATTTGAATTGGTGGTAGAAGTTGTTTTTCCAATGTAATTTATGGTGTACGAGGTGAGTCTGTGAGAGGAGCTTTGTCTCCGCTTGCGTGAATGTGCTTTTCTAACGCCAATTTAAACATGCCCTAAGACAATTGTATAACGATTTCTTCATGTTCCCAGAAATAAAAAGTTTCAAGTAGGTTTGTTTCAAGTAAGGTTCAGATAACAAATTTTAACATATGAACTCATAGTTCGAATTAGTTTAACCCCAAATTGGATGAAAAAATCATTTACCTGGTCCAAATATTGAACAGGTTCGGATGGACTGCTAGATTTTGGCATAGCCTTTACCAAGCAAGAGTAATAAACCTTGTTGATCTTTTTTGGTCTTTCTTTGCTAGGTTCTTCTACTTCATCAATATAGGCCACTCGGAGAGAAGGATGTCTGCCAAATTAAAATATGTAAACCCAACTAATAAATTAAGCACATATAAGGGTAAGAACTATCAAGACTTGAAACCTACGTTGTCATAAGCCTCAATATGTCCTGTGCACGAGCAGCACCAGATCGCTTGTCAATACCATATTGTTGGCAGGATACCACATAAGTAAATTTCATATCAGCTACCGCCTGACACTGTGTCCACAGGGACCTTTCCCCCCTTGAGTTATCATCCAAACTTCCTAAGGCTTTATACCCTTCCATTAAATCTACATTCACAAAATCCCATTCTTAAAATCCAAACCTTCACCAAGTTCATGCAAAGCATTGTTTCCCAATGCAAGTTTCCTTGGCTAACAAATTTGGCAACCAAATTACATGCAATCCAAGGCCAACAAGTAATTTTTCATGGAATCAATTCCAAGGACAACTCACCTTCATCTTTGGCCATATCAAGAAAAGCCTGAAGCTCCAAAGCTTTTCTGTAGTACATCATGCCTCTTACTACATTGGAAAAATACAACAAACCACTATGAAGATGTGCATAGTTAAATGTTCTTTAGTACACATGTGCATATGTGTGTGTGTGTGCATATGTGTGTGTGTGTGTGTGAGAGAGAGAGAGAGAGAGAAGGGGCGACCAGTTCTAGTCAGAGTTTGGCCCCTATATGACGCCCAAAGTCGAAGTTCTTGTTCTAACTCATCATTTCCTTTAAGCTCCTCCTCACTGTAGCAGTCAACTCGCTGAAGGAAGTTGGTCCACTCATCTGTACACCAAAAAACAAAAATAGGTAAACATCAAATGTATGGATAATTATGATCACATCAACTTCATAGCTTAATATTCACAGAGGTTTATGGGTAATGGAGAACCTGGAAAAATCTTTTGTAAGTAGAAGAGTATTGAAACACCATCTTCATTAGGTGATTCCAACTCACGCCAAGAGAATAGAACCTCCTCTGTGTAATATGGTGTTAAAACCCTGCAGGGATAGTTTAATAGGAGAGAAAAAGAAAAAACCATCAGGGAACAAGAAAAAAATTGACAAGGGAAAAAACATTCCCGAAGAAATGGCACAAGCTGAAGCTTCTTGTTAACAACAAAGTATTTTTCTTCCTTGGCATATTTTCGGGGGCCTAAGTCCTACAAGTTTCCATTTTATCAGATGCAACTAAACTAAAAGATTAAGATTATCCTCAATATCAGAGAATTGTGGTTGACTGCAAGAACCCCATTCACTGGCAAGGTCTATGCACGGACACCAAGGCAGACATAAACAAGTCAGACAAGAGGCAAGATGCCTTTTAAGGTTGCAGGGTTGACCTTCTTGTTTTACATCCTTTTTGAAGTAAGTGTAGGAATAGTAGCTGCTGTTAGGGTGGCTCATAGGAGACTGTGAGAGTTCCTTTGTTTTGACTATATGAGCCTTAGATGTTAGGGAGGGAGTTATCGAATATTTGAGAGTTGTTTTGGAGAGGAGTATCAGATTCTGCTATGTTAACCTGAGACTATTCTTGGCTGTTAGGGAGTAGTTTTGCTTCCAGCAGATCAGTTGTATCTTTAATATCAGTGAATATATCAGATCCGAAGTATTTTGGGGTGCTAATTCGTTAGTTCCTAACATTGACCAAATTCATCAACTTAACGATTTTCTCATCTATATACCATAAATTTGAGCAAAAAAAAAAAATCTATATACCATAAAAGTTTAGAATCAGAAAATTTCCCCACACAGACTGATAGGACTAAATATGCATATTGTCAGACTGAGGAATTTTTATTAACATATCCACACACACGAAAACAGTGCAGAATCAGGAGCGCTAAGAACCAAGAAGCTTACGAGAATGAAAGCATATTCCGAACTTTGGGTGCTGGAGGCATGTCCATAAACAGGGAATTTGAGAAGAAAGAAATACGTCTTCTTGCTTCTAAGTTAGATGGTACATCCATGGCAGATTCTTTTGTGGTAAGCAGCAAGTAAAGTCGTTTAATCTGCAAATAAAAGAAAATGAAAATTCAGGATGAATAACTTCAATATCGAAGAAATTGTGTTGTGGCATCAACAAAATCGTTTTAGAGAAAGACCTTCTCTGTCCATGCTTCATTGGGTTCAATTGGAAACCTGATAGCTCCTTCAGATGCAAATAACTGCTGGTCTTGTCGCTCAAGGGGAAGCAACCCTTCATGGCCAGAGCCACCATGGATTGAATCTACTACACTATCCAAGGGCAATAATAGCATTTTAACAAAGGGTGAGAGGAAAATGCCATTTTCAAAGGCATAAGTATCCCATGTATGCATTACCTGAATATGTGATCTTCCGTCATAATATCTCTTGTAACCACTTCCAGCATGTCCTGGAATAGAATCACAACTTGATCCCTTTCATTTGCATTATTATTCAACTGCAATAGTTTAAATAGCTAGTTAAGATGTTGACAAGAAAAAATAAATAAATTTAATTTAATTGCATAAAAATGCCCAAATATTACCAAATATTTAATTAGCTCAACAAACTGCTGATATAGGCTAGGAAGAGCACTCATCCTGAATTCAACTATAAGGTCACCCGCATCTATGTGATTGTCAACTTCAGTGAACAATTTTTCTATAACCCTGAAATGAGAGAAGCAGGTTGAAGTTCATTGTAACTGGAGAAAATATTTATCATATGTGGTAGTTTATCAACAAACCAACTGCCACTAATGATGAAAAAATATTTATATAAATATGCCCCTAACAAAGAGTTTCCACTAATGATGAAAAACTATTTATATAAATATTTATCAGTATAAACTACTTGCAGAAACTTAATCAAAGAATTTCTAAAGACTTACTCTTTTTCTTGTTCACCTTGAACCAAGAACTTAATAATGCTCTTAAATGAAGCATAACACTCACGGACAGCACAGGACATATAGTTGTCAGCCTCAATTCTTTTTTTCAGCTCCCGATCCTTTCCATTGCTGTCCTTAGCCATATCTAATGCAATAGGGATCTACAGAGAAAATATAAAGTTACTAAATGAACAGGTAGGTGGCAAATGCCATAAAACGTTTAAGGAAAAAACCTTGCTGGCAAGTAAAAATGGAGGCCATTGTATAAGATCCAACTCCCGGTCAGCCCAATAAGGGACAAGCAAAAGGTCCATTTCCCTGAACAGTACCCCACAACCTCAGCACACAAAAGAAGAAAATCTACAGTGACATATGCTTTATGCATGCACGTGTGTGTAAGAGAGAGATCAAAAAATATAAATTTGCCCTTCATATTACCTATTGCTAATAAGATCTTCCTCTCTAAAGCTCGTGATTATTTGGTTCCACAACTGAGCAAATCTTGCAGCTTCTTTTTCTTTGTTAGATGGGATCTGTAAAAATAAAGAAAATCAATCTAATTTTAAGCAACAATGCTTTAGTTATTGATTTGAAGTTCAAGAAAGAAAAGTGATACATCAGCAAATCGGCGAGATAATGTGGCCTTCAATCCTTTTTTCCTTGGCTCACTCTTCTCCTCTGGGATCAGGCAGCCATTGAAGGCACCAGGCAATGATTGAAAGCGAGATCTAAGCATTCCTAGTGTTCTTATCTGAAAGCAGAAGAGTTTACTAGATGTAACTGCCAAGAAAATAAAATAAAACCCGAAGAAGCAAAGAAAGCAATGAAAATAGTTTAGATAGAGGCATGCTAGTGATGAATGTAGCCATCAATGAAACAAGAGAATGGTCAAGTTCTGTAGGTTTACGAGAGGAAAGTGTCAAGGATAAAGATTCTAGAAGTCATCTTCATCTCAAATTAATTATATGAATAACCAAAAGGATAACTTCCAATAAAACAACCTGAGGAACATGCGGTAGAGACATATAAGCCATCTGTCAAACATATCAATTGCACAGCATACATGGAAATTCACAAAAGAAACGAAAACCTAGAGAGACAAACCCAATGTTCTACAACTTTACAATGTAGCTGGTATATGTAATTAGGAAAAAAAAACTCAGGTTCTAATTCTGCTTACCATACACATTGAAAGTATCAAAAATATACGATGTGCAAAGGTTAAATTTACTAGCGCGTACTTTACATGCAACACCCATCAAATCATCAATAAGAATTGTGACAAAAATTGACAGTCTACAAACCTCTCCAAGGCGACGGAATGCACCATAAATACCACCAAATAAGGTAGAGAATATTGCATACCAAATTTGGGTATCCATGAAGTATACCTATAAAAAAAAAGTTTGATTATTTCCATACAGAATATTCAAAAAAGTGAATCCGTTAAATCATGATCCCATACCAGAATAATTGGGGCCCAAAGGGCAATTACAACACCAATATTGTTCCTGGCTGCAAACAAACAATAACTACTTATTATAGGCTTTTATAGAATATTGAAATATAAAAAAACCAGAGTGTTCAAGCTACCAACCACGAGGAAAGAATTCATGCCACTGGAAATTTGAGATTCTAACCCTCATTATATCTTTTGTGGGTTCAACCAAAGGTTTAATCTACAGCAAAATGTAATAGTCAGAACAAGTAAAATCAACCACAGTACCACACTATGGAAACATAGTTCACTTTTTTATTTATTTTTTTTGGAGTGAAAAACAGGTCAACTTTTAGTTAATGTAGAAACGCTTCATCAGAATACAAAACCGCAACCCAATCACAGTATTTTAACAAGGGTCTGTTATCAAAAGGAAAAAAATTGAAAATATTCCATGATATTATTGTGCAAAATTGTGAAAGTACGGATAAGGCATATCAGAATAATAGTTCATGTAGAAGTAACAGAAGATTCAGGTTGAATGAAGAAGCAAAACCTCTATATAGTAACTGAAAGCCAACTTTGTAATAATAAGGAGGACCCAAAACATCGTATACCTGAAAGTGCAAACAAGGACAAAATAAGATCAGAAGAACTTTGAAGGTTAAATATTATTACCAAAATCCGGTTTTCAACCAATGTTCTTACTTGAAAAGAGAAAATGTGCTCTCATGCATTCCCCTACCAACATACAGACGAGGCTGCAAAATTCAACATAATAAACGTCAAGTTGGGCCTCAAAGTAAAGTTGCATCAGCAAAAACATATGCACAGTGAACATCAAAATGGGTGTGTGCACGCTGGTATCAGTGCATGTCGTGATCAAACAGAAGGCTTCAGAAAAATTTAAGGTTCTCATTCTGCCTACCTGTGACCACCACATCATTAGCATCACAATCTTATAGTTTGATCTCTCAAGAAACCGGCGAATGAATGGGAACAGAAACAATACAGCAGCGAGCATATTTGGTGACAGGTAAGCAACAATAGCCAAAATAAACAATGACTGTGAACTCGAATTGCTCCCAAACCAACTTTGAATGGTCTGAGCAAACCCAGGAGGATTATCCCAAGTATAGGCATAAGTAACTGATAGGACAATCACCCAAGCTGCAGCTGATAAAACTTTTAGAATATATCTTAACTTGACATGGATTGACATACTCCGTTGTGCTTTCCAACTGAGGATTACATCCAAAATAGCTGCACATAAGAACACAAATAAAGTAAAACCCCATATGAAACTTCCCCTTCATTAAAAATGAGACACACAAATTATAAACAAAAAAAAATATTAACAAAAATAAATGCAAAATCCTCATCGTTTTTAAAGTAAACTACTGCCACGTAATGTTGTATGAGACGATGAAATCATCATTTAATTTATTAAATGTCAATGACTTCATGGGTAATAAGCATTCATCCTTGGAACATTTGGACATGGGATTGATTATGCATTTAAGATACTACCACTTCAAGAACTCCGATTAGAAGATCTAAACAAAATGACATCAAAATGTGACAATCAATCAAGATGCCCTCCACATCACTTTAAATCCCATCTTTCATAAGGAGCAAAGAAATTGATCCTCGTTATATCATAGAAAATATACTACCAAGGATTACTGTCACTCTAACCAAGTTCACTCCAATGATCAAGTAGATGATATTCTCACTAAAGCATAATGATGAATGACATCATAAATAGACTGCCTGAAAATTAGGAAAATTAAGGTTCAAATATTCTTTTATTAGTAGCTTCAAATTATGTAATTAGTAGAAAAATTATTCTGCAGTAATGAGAAACATCAAGTAACTCAAAACTCACTAACAAGATTTCATACCATATGGCTTCTCTTCTCAGTTTAATAAAAAGAAAAGAATTATCAATTCTTCATGGACCATGATAAAAAGTTTGAGGAGGTTTGAGGGAGAGATTTAGCCTGTACCCCCTCCTATCACTTAAGTGATTGTTTTCTAAAGTCAAGCATTTTTGTGCCCATGTCCAGATAGTATTACGCATGCCAACAGGAAGTCTACTGCCACCAAGTGACGTAAGCTACAGCTACACGAATTGCATAATGCCATGTAAGAACAGCCATTTTGGGGAAAAAAAAAAAAAACCAAAGCAACTCAACTGACTTTATAAATAGACCAAAAACAGGACAAGCAAGGTAAAAACTGAGTTGCAAAAGTTGTCAACTAAGGAAGCTTCTTGGACACTCCAAAGAAAGTCAGCCACTTGGCAAAACACACCAAAAAGGAGTGCCGAAATTACATTGAAGACACTTTTGCTGCTCTCCGTGTATCCTATCTCTTCAATTTAAAGCTATGTAGCACCAATTTGGATATGCCTTTCAGTATGACACTATACACAAGGTTGAACACATCAATTTTTAAAATTTAGGACACAACAATGGAAATATCTGCTTGTCTGTGTGTGTGCAAGCATTTATAACCAGCTTAATAAAATATGAATTTAGTCTAGAATAGACCACAAATTGAAGCATAAATGATAAAATAAACTACATGCATAAATATTGAGCCTGTTTGGGGACGCGTTCTGGGAGCGGTGGGTGAGCGTTGCGAAGGAAAAGCTTGGCAAGGAGCGTTGCTCAATCGAGGTGCCGTTTGGGTAAGCGGTCAGGTGACTGGGCTTTTCCCAGAGAAGCTCGGTGTGGCAGAAGTTGGAGGCGCGAGCGTTGTTGCACGTTGGAGGCGGGTTGCGATGAGAGATAGAGATGGAATAGAGGAGATTACAAAACAGAGAGAGAGAGAGAGAGAGAGAGAGAGAGAGAAGGAACAGAGGGTCATGAAAGAAGATATGGAAAAATATTTTTTTGGAGAGAGAAAAGGAACATAAAATATGGAAATGTGGCAAAATATAAAAATAAAAAATAATTTAATTAGTCAAACTAATTAGTTTGAGGAAAAATAAAAATACTCTAAAATAGTTTGAATTAGCTTCCTTAATCTCTACCAAAAAGTCAATTTTGTCTTATATTTAGGATCGAAGTGAGTAATAATTTAACTTTTTTATCAAATTTAAATTTTTATCTTATATTATCACAATATATACAACTAATATATATGCAGTATTTAATAAGATTCATGCCCTTTTCAGTCATTTTCCATCTCAACTGACTTTTAAAATAATAATCTAAACACTCAACAGTTTAGAAAAAAATTACTTCTGCAAAAGTCAAACGGACAATCCAAGCACAAATCACATTTACAAAGTAACTTTTTTCGTATCGGGCTTCTGCAAAAGTCAGGTAGAAAATAAGTCACTGCTCCCATCACTAACCCAAATAGGCCTATTGTCCATAACAATAAACAAAATTTGCATTTTGGAATAATTATCATCACCATCCACATTGCTAAAATTTACAATTCAAGGCATCCTTCAATGCCATCCACATTAATAACACCCCTATAAGCTGTTACAATTTTGGTTCAACTAAAGACAAATTAGGAACTACAACACCTCTAGTCCCATCAAGTGGCTCCCAATTATCTTCATTAACATCTCCCATTCTATTTTGTCTACAAGAATACTTTCCATTCATTATCAAACCTTCACCCTTCATGCATTCATTAAAGAGTATAAATTCCATTCATTTTTTTATAGGCACCCATATGAGGTGCAAAACTCCCACCTATAAGTTAGCTATTGAGGTGGAAGCGACAACCCATTTAAGTATTTCAAAAGGCAGCCCATATTACAATGTTGGCTAAGCATTATTCATTGCCACCAAGAGAACCCAAGTCCTCAACTACTACACTTCGCAAGAATTCAAGGCTTCATCAATTACAATAAGTGTGTCTTCCTAAATTAGAACAAAACTACATATTGTCCTTTATGTAGCTAATGATTACTAATTTTAAGACTAATTGACGGCTACCAAGCACGAAGAAGAAGCCTCACCCAAAGTCAGCTAAAAAGTGGAAGACTTAGGATCTCTACTACTCATTGTAGGACTGAATAAATCATGCCTTGTTCCCCACCATTTCACATAAAGATTATGTGCATGGTTTGCCAAAGAAACTTCAACCAAAGAACGATAACATATCCACCATTCTTTAGGTTCACGAGGGAGAAAGGAAAGATGGATGGAGAAGTGGAGAGAAAGCAAAGAAAGGCGACAAAAATTAAGGACAGCTAGATAACAACTCTGAATATTCAAATTCTGTTGGAAATCAGTCATTAATTACTGAATCTCTAGATTATAGCATTTTATCATATCCCTTGATTATAGCTTAGTTTAGGCATGATTTTGATTTCATTTGATTGATCGTAATCCTCCCTTTATTGCTCCTTGTGGAATAATTTGAGAGAGAAATTAATCTGAATTCATTAATCTTAATCTCTTAATCAAAGAGAATACATACGGGCCTTTATATAGGCAAACCTAGAGCTAACCCTAGAATCTAATAAAATCTAATTAAATCAAAATCAATCAAACTGATTGAGATATAATAGGAAATATCCTAAACTGATGGAGAAAATCTAGGAGAGGAATAAGGAGATAATTGAGGAGAGAATAAAGTGGAATTATAATATAATATTTCCATATATTCCCACACTCCCCCTCAAGTTGGATTATGGATGTGAATCATATCCAACTTGGAGTCTTGACGATGTTGGGAGTTATTGTTGCGAACAGATGAATGGGCAGCAGATACACAACAACTTTGGGAGTAGGGCAGCGGCTGCGACAAGATCGACGATGAAGGTCCCATAACTGTTTGAGTCTTCAAAATCATTAGGCTTGTACTTTTTGAGTCTCAGAGGTCCATTTGTTTTATCTGGACTTGTACTCCTTTTTGAGTCTCTGAGGCCTACGAATTTTTGAAATGACAATTTGGTCCCTCAATTTGGTAAATGACATATTGGTCCTGCGAATTTGAAGAATGACAATTTGGTCCTCAAATTTCTAAAGTGACAGTTTGGTCCTGTCAAAAAACTGCAGCGTTTTGATTTTTTTTTTTTTCAGATCTCTGTCCTGGCAGGGCTCCACACCTTTTTTTTTTTTAATCTCACTTAACAGCAACCATAAACTTTTATCTTCGCCTCTCACCTCGCGGCTCTGTTATCTTCGAAACTATCTCAGGAGTCAGGTCCCCTGGAATAGTCGAATGAAGATGAAGATGATGACCTAATTAATCCCTTGGTCAAAACACGAAATGCAAGAATTTAAAGTTCTGAGGAGGGAATAAACTGAAAAGTTTGAAATATTTTTGGGGCATAACTACACTTTCTAAGAAAATGCATTAAGAATCCTAATTTAATTATGAAAAATCACATTAAATTATGAACTTAACTATTTCCTTGAGTGTTTGGACTTAAATTTATGATGACTTTAATATATTGGTGTGTTTTGGTTTTATATATGTTGGATTTTATTTTTTTTGTAGTACGTAGTAAACTCTTACGTTTCGTTTACGTTTTTGCTCACCCTTACCGTTTCAACGTAGACACTACGTTTTAACAACACTGATTACAACATAAAACATCAAGGCACAAGGTTAAATATTCTAGCATCTATTATTTAATTCAGAAATATATTTGCTATAAAAAATTAAAGGTTACCCACCTTGCCCAAGCTTTAATATAGCAGCTGTTATAAACACACTCAACACTTTCTTGAACACATCCACGTTAAAGACTACACTTGGGTCCCCATTGCCATTCCAAGCAACGATAATCATAGCCTAAAGACAAACCAATTAATTCAACAGGAGAGCTTATTAGGAGAAATATTTAAAGTACACCACATCATGGCAGATGCATGACAAAAATTCTACTACCTGCAAGCATAGTATAAAAAAACTCCACATCCTGTCAAAGCTTCTGAAACCATGCCAAAATGATCTGATCTCAACAAAATTGACCTTTCCAACCCATCTGTCCCTGCTAGATGGCTTATTATCCTGAAAATTTAGATATAACAAGGCTTAAGATAGTGGAAGATGAAATTGAGCAGTAAAAGAGTTGGATGAATAGTACAAAATTAGATGGGAAAAGTTTTTCAACAGCAAATACAATATTACACATTAATTTCTTGCCAATCACACAACTACAATAACAAGTCTTATCCCACTAAATCAGATTGGCTATCACGTGACATCATTAGAACATCAACTAACTTGGTAGGATCCAAATCGGTAGGGAAAGATCATGAAGAAAACTATTAAATTATGAGTCAGAATCTAATTTCATAATTAATAAAGATAAAGATAAATCTTTAATAGTGAATGAGCAAGAATCTTAACTCATCTAACTAATAAAGCCCAAGGAGAATCTCTTATAATCAAAGAAATATTTCTCTAATATATTTCATATATTTCCACAACGCTTTTACATATAAAGAGACTAAATATTTATAGATAAAGAGAATAACAATGACTCCCTAAAAGTTAGGGCCACTAACCACGACTTACGAAAATAACTTACTTGAATATATTTAATTTAATAAATAAAATACTTTGACTCAGCATATAATCCTAACTAACTCCACTTAACCCTAAACTTGCTCAACGCCTAACAAACCACTAGAACCACTACTAAAACAACTAAAATAAATATTAATAAAATAAAATCAGACTAATTGATAGGTTACCAAGTCCACGTCCTATTCTTGTGTACTCAAAGAAGAGGCATTTGTATAGGATATAGGATATAAAGGTAGTTTGGTAGTTTCATATTCTGTTTGGATAAGAAAGAATTAGGATCAGTTATGACAGATTAGGAACAGTTTAGGAAGTTATGCTTAGGTGTATCTTATCACTTAGGAAGTTATTTTCAGTTGACAAGTTGTGTATTCCTATATATTTTCCTATTGTGTAAATAGATGATTATGCAGATAAATATATAAAGAATTGTATTGTGTCTTTGGTCAAGAACTTCAAATTCTGGTTCTTGAATTGTTCTATTAGATCCTAATCTTCAGGATCTATCACTAATACAATTTATGCATGAGACTTCAAACTCGGTACTCTATCATAACTCTTCAAATATATCATTCACTAAGATCCCATTCAATAGCTTACTTGCCTTCTTGGTCTACCTCAACACTTTTTCATAACGCTCAAGACCATCAACTCAACTCTCCTCATTAGCACCTCTAGTGACCTTTGCACATGTCTAAATCATCTTGAACAATTTTCTACCATCTACCATTTTCCTCTATAAAGCCACACCAAATTTTCCTTGTATACAATCACTACAGATCTTGTCTTGTATGACCATACACGACAAAAGTTCTCCATCTCATTCTCAACCTCAAATCCTATTCTAGAATAAATAAGCACAACAACTTTTCTTGAAAAAGAAAACATGTGACTCATAATGCACCAATATATCATGCGTATTTTTTATTATTTACTGTTCACCACTAGCATATGAGAATAAGCCACCTATTTGTTCACATGATATAGATTACACCTCAATGAATAAGCACTGTGTATTTAGGACAAAACTTTTGAATCTGAATAATTATATGATATTCAGTAGTTATAAGAGAATCAAGGATGAGGAAAACCACATCAACAATGCAAACAAGATATAGACACCACATAAACTAACTAAAGACACCAATGGAAGAGTTTCTGTTGATAAAAATATGAAGAATGAAAAGCAGTAAAACACAACTCATCCAAGGATAAAGAATCTTCCCAAAATGAAAAATTAAAATAGAGTATTCGTCAAGAAAATGCATGAGGCGATTATTAGTTAGTAGTAGACATTATTTGTTGGGAATCAAGCAATTCTAAGACTAGGAACAAGCCCAACAATAGATAAATCTGAACTAGAAAGGGAATATATGAGTGATAAAAACCCATAAATCCAATGCCTAAGATTTTGAACCAACAAGGAAGGCCCAATAGATCACCTAAACTAAACACTCCTAGGCCCCAATATCATCTCTTTTTTTCCTTTCGTCAAGGGCCCCAACATTGGCCAATAGTAACCGGAGAGTAAATTAGTTCTAATTTCAAATTGTTTATTATCTTCTTCTATTTCCATTATTTTCCATTCATCCAATCATAGTTCATAAGCTTGCTTAGTGACTAAGTAAAGATCCGTAAATAGATTAACTAAAATCTTGAGCACACCCTATCAACTTAACTGAAAACGTTAAGCTATTAAGCAAAACCAAAGAATAATTTTATCATAATTTCCCCCAAAAAAAAAAAAGAGCTTAAGTGGCTCAAGAATATGACAATGCAATTTAAGCTCTTTAAACACTGATTAAGTAAATTTTTTATCAAACAACCACAAGCACAACACCAAATGGAAGCCAACAATCCGAAATTTTAAACTCCAAATATATAGTAGCCATCAGCATAAAAGGAATGGCCGATCCCCCACTGTCCACACAAGAAAGCATCACCTCCATCATGCTCTAAAAGCATTACAGCTATACTAGACTGACAGCTAAACACATTACTAACGGCATGTACATGTATACAAACATTCACAGAAAGCCCAAGAGGCAATAAATTATATCCAGAATTTTCAAAAGAACAAGATAAATCTATAAGTACATGTTATTAAATTCACTTGACATAATATAGCAATAATAAATGATAATACGTGAACAGAATTGAGAGAAACGGTTAACAACTTACATTTGACTTGTCAAAAGATAGGGTCTCATCTGGCAGGGAAAAGAAATCAGCATCAGCACGCATAGGCCACCCCAGCCGAAAACAATCAACTGACCTAAAATTGTATTATTTGAACTTAATCACTAAACATATATTAACTATGGATAATTTGAGAGAGAAATATTATTCTTAATCCCCAAATCTAAGAGTACATATAGGCCTTTATATAGGCAAACCTAGAGCTAACCCTAGAATCTCATAGAATCTAATCAAATCAAAATCAATCAAACTAATTGAGATATAATAGGAAATATCCTAAGATATAATACACCTATATCTAATCATAAGATATGATATAATATATCTATATCTAATATAATAATAAGATAATGACTACTCTAAATAATCCATAATAAATGCATAATATTCCCACATTAACAATAAATGGGAATGCAATACAAAATCTAAACAAATTGTACCAGAAATATTCATTTAAATCATCATAGTTCCTCCATTGTGAATGCTTTGACCTCCCTTTTTGGCTTCGTTTAGCTTCCTTTTGAACAAATGAAACATAAAAATTATTGAGAGCTTATCAAACTGAGAATTGAGGGGGAAATTGAATCACATGTCTTCATGCTACAGTGTAAAATTCAGAGATAGAAAAAGAAAAACAGAAACAACACTGTAATAAAGAGCAGCAGCAGGCACCTCTGCAATCACATTATAGATAGGAGTGACAACTTTCTTCAAGAAAGCCTCCTCTTCACCTCCATATGCTGGCTTGACATTTTCTCCTGTCATTGGACTGACATTCCCAGCAAGCATACCATACAGCTCAAAAGCCATCTACGTAAAGCACCAAAATAAAATATCCATATTAAACATGGTCATAAGAGCCCATTAACCAATAGGTAGCAATGTGAGCAAACATCAAAAGCTCCGGAATGAAAAAGCAAATACTATATTAACTTCATATGGCAATGCAAAGAGTTACCGACTATAAATCACTTTGTAGTAGAAAACAAAACGTTAGTCATGACAACAAATTTCACCTTGCAAACACTTCCATGTTTATTTACAAGTCATAGAGTGAAAGACATTTACAAGTTGCAATGCAAACAGCCAATAAAACTCGTAGAACGTAAAAGGCCGATAATTAAACAAGTTTTTTTTTTGTCTAAACAATTGAGTTTATTTGCACTATTGTAGCTTCAATTGAAGAGAAGTTGTTTGGGAAACATTTTCCCTCATTCTTTGTTAACAACACAAGCTCGCTTCAAATATTTTTCTTGCGTGCTTAGATTAGAACTTTACCACTCCAAGACATCATTGATGTAAATGGTACGTAGTATATCAAAAAATAAGGAATGAAGCCTGCTACTCACGTGCCTATTCAATAACAAGTGATATGAAATAAGTGAATAAAAGAATCCACACCAAGAAAATGACACATCTGAAACCATATTACCAAAATTACATTAACCAAGAAAAAAATTCCTAGGGAGGACTCCTGATTTTTTTTCCTAAGGAGAAAACAATTGAAAAAAAGGTAAAGCAATGTGTTCTCTCAAAAAAGGCAGTTAGCTAGCTATAAGCTAATGAACCTTGAGCAACAGGGTTGACGATGACAAAAGGGTTGGAAATTATGCCCTAGGGGCAAATCATTGTACTTTAAACGTTATTGTTATTTAAAATATTTCTCCATTTCGTTATCATATCATTTGCATGTTTATTATGATGACTGTATCCTTGGACGTATCATAGAGATTGTCCTAAATGTCCCTGGTCAGTCGTCTGTGTAGGAGCAAAGATGAAATAAGACCAATATGACTTAGATGAGGTATGGAGATACGAATCAAAGTCTTAGGCATTGGTAATAAGACCAAGATGTTGGACCGACCCACTATGAGAAAGCTGTATGGATTAAGTCATAAGCTTATCTCATGTATAACCACGTCACAATGCCCTTTGACCTGATTATCATCATGGATTCCTACATAAGAGTCGCTGATCTTTGACCTAGTCAAAAATCACCTTTGACCGGGTGATTAGTGGTTTTCATGCAGAGGAATGTGAATGGTCAATATGGGATTTGTCCCTCACATTTGTAGAGAGATATTACTGGGCCCCTCGATGAGTGAGTCTGAGACTATGATGCACAGACACGCATATTTTTCAAAAATATGTGTGTCCGACACTCGTCGGACACGAACACGAGTTGACACGCACCGACACGGACACGCTGTTGTGTGAAGACGGAGGAAGTGGCTCTCCAACTCTTAAGGGAGTAAAAAGAAGGAGTAAGGTAAGGAGATCGCAACTCTCAGGAGTAAGAGGATCGCTCATCTGCTACTTGCCGTCGTCCCCTGCATTGCTAAACTCGTCTCCCTCTCTCTTTCTCCAACCGTGCGATGCTCTCCGCCGCCTCCCTCCCTCGGTCTTTGCGTTCGTTTTTGTCGATCGTCGCGCATCGTCCGTCGTGCTCTCCGTGCGTCTGTGCCTATTTGCGATGCTTCTTGAATTTTTGTTCAGCCGTTCGTGCTCAAAATCCGTGCGTGGTGCTCTTTGTTTAATATATATTGCTTGGGCTGGGGCCTTGGACTTGCGTCTCTGATAGTCTGATCTCTTTTTTTCTCTTTAAATATTTCTTTAGATTCTCTTTTACTCAGATATGATATATCCTATACATCATATTCTATATAAAATATGGATATATGTATCCAATGCCTGCTCACGCGTGATGCTTTGCTTTATTTGAATATAATCAGCATCTTTTCAATTGATTCTCTCCTCCACAAATGCCACATATCTCATTGACATAGAGACAAGAACAAAAGCTAAGATAAAATAAAAGATTATAATAATAATAATTAAAAATTTATATTCTAAGTAGAAATCACAAATGATACATCCAGAGGGAGATAAAAATAATTGAACTTGTGAGTAGTCTACACTTTACACTCTACATTTTATGGACGTTTTGTATTAAATCTAAATTATACTATATATATTAAAAATATATATTTAATATAAAAACGTGTCCTAACGTGTCGAAATTTAGGTTTTTTTAAGATTCACGTGTCGGAGTGTCGTGTCATGTCGCGTGTCGGTGTCGGTGCAACATAGGTCTAAGAAATGTATGGCCATACTACGATGGAAAGGAGTTTCCATTACAAATGTTAGACTACTCAAGAATTGAGAAAGTAATGGTCAAGAACAGGAGGATGACACTTTCCATGCTTCATCCTTGACCAAATTATTGCATGACAAAAGGGACGTGGCATGGTTGTATGATAGGTTGCATCATATCACCGATCCTCATATGAATTGGGTAGTCGTAATGTCTTACTAGAGGCCGCTTGCGACTTGTGGGCTGGTACAGTATTGGCCCGCTGCCAATCTCATGTGGGCCTACAGGATCGCACACAAGAATAGCCCAACACGAACAATAATGTCCAGATTCATTGAATCTTAGATGTGTCTAAGATTTAATTAATACAACGTTTAATCTAGGGTAAATATATAAATGTGTGTGTGTGTATAAATTCAAAAATGATAATAATATTATTTATATAGATAATAATATTATTATGTAGTATTTGTTTTGTATTTAATTTATTTGATAAATTAAATAACTAAAACAAATAGAGATATCGTATCTCAGAATTAATTTTCGATGAGAGATATCGTATCTCAGATTTAATTAAATAGATAGACATTAATCATATCTCAGATTTAATTTATAAAGATAAATTAAATCAGCTGGCTTTTAATTTGGATTAAATAAGTAGATTAGATTAGATCTGTTAGACAGATTTAATTAATATTATTTTAATCCAAATTCGAATTTCAAAATCAATAAAGATTAATTTTGAATATTTTAATACGGCCCAATTAGGGTTTGAAAAAACCATATAAGATTATGATCAAGTCGTATTAAGATAGTGATGAGCCGCGAAAGAGAAACCCTAGAGAGAAAGAAAAGAGACGTAAGACGTTGAAGGCACTAGCACGCTGCCGTCTGTGTTGGAGTTCTATTTGGTGTGGATACCGGTAGAAGGAGTTGATTCGTTTAGTCGGCTCCTAGTGATCGTATTGAACAAGACGCACGCGAATACGAAAGGTACGGTTCTGACTACTTTAATTTAAACGCCCTTGATAGATCCTCCTATGGGATTCATAAATTTTATTGGATATATTCCTTCCGCTGCGTGTACGAATCCCAACAAAAAGAATGATAAAGAAAAGGCTTGAACCTCTAAATATTCATGATGTGGGCTAGACAAGCAGAAAAGAGAAATAGGCCCACATAACATGGTTTGTGAGATGTGAGTGAGGGGGTAGCGCCATTGGTAGGGAAAACATAGTGCTGTGAGGGATCAATGAGGAGTACGCAATGATTTGGCATGTTTTAGGAGACTCTGGCCTCTCAACAGCTGGAGGGCATGCTTTTTTTTATCTTGTCCTTCAATTCTTCTTTTTTTCCATGATTCAGCATTTCACCTTATAAATGCACTAGCTTGGTAATTCCTACCTCTTTTCCTTGTTTAGAAAAATTCATCAATATATTGATGCTATCAGTTTCTTTTGGATCAGGATTCCATTTGTGTCCCAATTACAAGCAAAGTTGTAATCTGAGAATCTAAAAGTCATTCCTTCAGAATAGAATAAAAGAGAGTACAAGGAGGCCTTTATATAAACAAACTAATAAGCTACCGTAATCTCTAATTATATGGATCTACTGTAATCCCTAATTATGTGGATTTAACCGTAATCCCTAATATATTTCCTAACACTCCCCCTCAAGCTGGAAGCAGCTTGCACATGCAACAACTG
This sequence comes from Acacia melanoxylon, assembly GCA_019022615.1. Taxonomy (NCBI): domain Eukaryota; kingdom Viridiplantae; phylum Streptophyta; class Magnoliopsida; order Fabales; family Fabaceae; genus Acacia; species Acacia melanoxylon. The sequence continues at coordinate 334,560 of JAFJYJ010000099.1, forward strand.
ATCTTCAAAAAAATAATTATCCATAGCCTAGAACTCAAACAAGTAATAATCTACCAACTTCACCAGGAGCTCGAACAACAAAGAGAAAAACCAAACCAGGGGAGAAGCTGCAACAACGAATGGTCTCACAAGGGACCAAACAATACTCCAAACGTCTCACCATAAACAAATACCAAACGGTCTCACCTGAGACCAAACAATACTCCAAACATCTCACCAGAGACAAACACCAAACGGCTTCACCTGAGACCAAACAATAACCAAACATCTCACTAGAGACAAACACCAAATGACCTCACCTGAGACCAAACAATACACCAAACGTCTCACCAGAGACAAACACCAAACGACCTCACCTGAGACCAAACAATACTCCAAATGTCTCATTGAGACAAACACCAAACGACCTTACTTGAGATCAAACAATACTCCAAACGTCTCACCCTTTCAAACTCGACCCAAGATGTTGTGACGTTGAAGATCGAAACCTAGAAGAAGCTTTGATGTTGTGATGAAGTGAAGACGGAGGCAAAGCCAAGGAAAGAACAGTAGCTCTCGACGGAGGAGGAAAATTAGATTTGTGACGAAGAAGGCCACATGGGGGGCTGTGATGCAATTTCTCTGGTTCGAACTTCAAGCTCTCTCCTCCTCTCTTTCTCCCTTGTTCAGCCAATCTAAAAGTCATTCCTTCATAATAGAATAAAAGAGAGTACAAGGAGGCCTTTATATAAACAAACTAATAAGCTACCGTAATCTCTAATTATATGGATCTACTGTAATCCCTAATTATGTGGATTTAACCGTAATCCCTAATATATTTCCTAACAAGAGTGATTGGTGCTACATGGAAAATCCCTGCCTATAAGATTTGGTCAATGGAGCAGAATGGATTTCAAGTCTGAAGAACAATTCATGAAAAGATGAGCAAGAAACCCTCCAACGAATCTTAATTTCATCAAACCCCCCTCTTTGATCTCATCAGATCTCGTCAAAGCTCTCTCTTATAAAACACTCAATTGCATAAACCCCCTCTTTTGAGTTGCAGAGATCTTTGTGGCCAAGAGGATCCCTCCAGTCCAATCTCATTCTTGCCTTCCAAATCAACACCATTAGACCTATCTCATGCTCACTGAACATCTCATTCCCAAAGTGTTATTCTCCACATATTGACTTAGCCTCGCAATTTAGGAACATGGATCTTCTAGTTTCATTCTCCATTTTCGACATTAGAGCTCTTTCTCTTTCTTATGGTTTGCCACTTCAAGAAGTCGAGATTCCAAAGTCTACATCAATGAAATAAATGAAGTGCGAGTAATTGCCATGTCTGTATGTCGTGACAAACATAGGGTGGAAGTAACTGCAACACTCATAGAATCCAGATCTGTTCCTTTCAGGTTCCATCAGTTTAGTATTAGAGTGGAAACAATTTGGAGGAAGGCAAAAAAATATAATGGGAATGTTCAGTTAGGAATTGGAAAAAGTCAAAGAGAGACCAACAAATAAAGAAAAAGGAAAAAAAAAATGACACAAGATATGGATGAAATGATAAACGATCAACTGAAGCTCATAAAGAAGCCATATTAAAGAGTGGAAACCAAACAAGAAGAGATCAGTGAACTGATTAATAATAAAGAACCAACTGAGTTGATAGTCAGGGAAGCATGATAAGCAAGTGAATATAGACAAGTGCAAATAAGTTCTAAATAAAGTAGGTTGTTACCAGAATTGCTAGTACAGCAATTTTTATGTTCTCACATATCTTACAAGTATTGTTTCTCTTTTTTAAAAAACCATTGACCAAAATAATTAGGTCAACGATCCACTAGACTTATTCAAATTAAAAACTTACGGCAAACTTTCAACTAGAATACCACATTAATGAACCAACTGACCTAAAAGATTAAGTTGTAAGACAAGGTCCCTAGTATGATTTAGTAACTCAAAAAGAGAAGAATTTTTAAGAGAGACTTTTACTAGAATTGATAAGTTACAATGAAGAAGACAACTACATTGTTTGTTGTGCTTTTCAGATACTGAAATCCTACATTAAGAAAACAAGATTCTATTTATCTGAACAAGAGGATAAAAGAAAACAAGCTTCAGCACAAGTGTAAGAGTTAAAGAAATGGAAACAAGAGCAAACAATTTATCCCTTGATACGGTTAGACGGTCAAGAAAGCAAAACACACGCACACATGAATGGAAGGGATAACCCAATCAGTCTAATAAGGGATCTGCCATAGCATTTTAACATTACCACCTTTGCATCTACAAAAATGCTGTAAGATGATTATTGATCATATATTAGCTTAGTTTAGAAAACATACATGGTGATAGATATAGCAAAGGCATTCTGGCATGAATCGCAAGTTGGCAGCTTCACCCCATATCAAAAGATACAGACCCATGTATAACAGTTTGCGCTGTTGGACTTCTTGCTGTATGGTTGGTAACCTTCAACATACCATGACATATATTTCATGCGACATTAAATGACATGTTATTTCTTCAAAAACCACCACTATCTTAAAAGAGTTATTTAAACAATCTGTTAATTTAAAACGAATCAATATTAAAAGGTAACATCTCAATTTGAGTTCCCATCAACTGATTTAACATCTTACACTAGAATATACAATAAAAAAGGGAAAAGAACATAAAAATCCCTTTATCTTCTAATCATGTATGGAATTAAAAAGCTCCTGGTCAGCAAGACAGCAGTTAGAGTATATCTTTAAGCAGCAAGAGAATAGAGATTCTCACCAAAGGCTACTTTTCCGACCCAAATACTTGCACCATTTTTTGTAGTTTTTGAAGAGTTTTTTCATCACATCTGTCAGTGCACGGTCATCCAACTAAGCAAATAAAGTGATACAAGTCAGAATCAAATCCATCCAAATCAATAAATTCTTACAGAAAAGATGAATAGGAAAAACTCATCATCAGATATATGATTCCCAGATGATTAAATATTGTCATAAGAATGGTTCAGAAGCAACAAATTCGTGGTGTACAACTACATGACAATGAAAGAAAGAAAGTAACATTTTCCTGTAAAACTCTTATCACCAAAAGAAATCACAGTTCATGACAATAAAGCCAAATTAAACAACTCAAAAGTGTTTCAGTTCTAAGATAGGATTTACTGAAACATGTCTTTCCAGAAACAAAAGGTTTTATTATGAACAGAAGAAAAAAATCAATGTCAATATCAAAATATCAATCCATATATGACTTTTAAGAAGCTGCGCTATTTATATGCCATGTATAGTACAACTTATCTCAAAATCCATGCAATACACAAAACCCACATTTAATTGAAAAGGACAGATGAAAGTGTATCAAGAATTCATGTTAAAACTAACCTTGGGTTGTTGATCAGGCTTTGGAAACTGTCTTATGTGTACATTTGCAAGTAATAAAATCAAGTGCTCTCTCTGATTTGCAACATTGTGTTTCTGCATTGAATTGTAAATATAGACTAACAGGACGTGAGGGTGTGATACAAAACTTCATTCAGACTTTTTAGTGATGAAGAGCTCATTTTCTGCTAGAAACAATAGCAAGACTCAAATGCATATAAAAAAAGAGACGGTTTGGTGGTGTGCATTTTACCTGAAATCCAAACATTGCCCCAAGCCAATCCAGAATGTCCTCATCCTTCTTTTTCTTGTAGTCCTTGGGCCAGGGAAGGCCCCTAGTGCTACGAAGAGCAAACACAGCAGCTTGAATCTGAAAATATTGAGGAACAAGTATATTCATTAATCATTCATTAATAATCAATAACTAATAAATTAACCATTAACCAATTAACAAATAATAGATTAATTAAAATTATTAATTAATAATTACTCCCTCTAGTTAATAAAACTTGTTAACCTGTTGCTTTGGAGCTTTTCACAAAGACCAAATGACCTATATCGTAGTAAGATTAAATGCATTATTTTACTAATTTATCCTTGACTTAAATACCAGTAAAACTTGTTAACCTGTTCCTTCAAATTAATGAAGGGTAAAACAGTAAAAAAAAAATACTGCTTCATTAAAATTCTAAAGAGATAAATATTTTGGAAAATTACTATACACTCTAGAGTGACAATTATCGTGCATCGGAAGATTTAATAATTAATAAATTAAAATTATTCATTAGTAATAATCAATATCAATATCAATAATAATAATGAGTCAATTTACCAAAAAAATAATAATGAGTCAACTATTAATTATTATTAATTTATAAACGGGTGAGTGCATGTTGTAAACAAACATAAAAACTAAATCCTGTACCTCAGGAAATCTCATTATTGCCTGATTTGCACTGTCAGGATCGAGAGGAAGAATATTGTAAGGAACTAAGATCTCTGTCTTCTCAGCAACTTTATCTTGAGTCTCCAAAATCTATAGCACGTCATTTAACATTTAAGCAACTTTACCTTAACAAGAAGCTTATTTATACAGTCATATTTAACATTTAAGCAAATTAAAAAATCAAATTCTTTAATAACATTAAGAGTGCAAATAAATTGAACACCAACAGAAAATTAAATTATCGGAAGCTAAGAAAAAAATAACCTCACGATCAACTTCCATGGATTGCGTCATGTTGACAGCCTTTAAAACTTCAAACAGAACATTAGCAGTCTGATATGCCTTAGTAAGCTGAGCACTGAATATATGCAAGCAAACTCAATGTTCGTCATGAAATAGCCAACCATCAAATCATATAACATAATATCTGAGAGCCTACCGATCTGCCTTATCAGCAGCATTTTGTAAAGCCTGGATATATTTCTTATAGTAATGCTGGTAAAAACTCTGCATCTCACGAGCATCACTTTTCTTTACTCTCCCTTTCAATGTTGGATCATTTTCCTGACAAAATCATAGCAACATTACAACATTTCTTCAAAATAACATGACACAGTGTAAAATAAAATTAATACCATCATGAAACTGCAGAAAGTTTATATGGAAATCCACCATCATAAAATCTCAAGGACAAATAATTCATTCTATACTGAAACAAAAAGGTTCACATGGAATTGTTCAACAGAGACAAAAATTTGGATAAGCTAACCGTCAACTCTATTAAGGAGTTAGATATTTAAATTTAAATTACAGAACTCCATAGTGCATGGAGCTCAAACCCTAAGACTCGTACAATGCAGGACAGCTGATGCTAAGTGCGGGACTCATCAATACAAAACTTACAACTGATAATAATAAACATGCATGCTCCAGTAACTCATCTAAATTAATCAAATGTGAACTAGTGGGCCTTAGTCAATCCAACATTTACAAGACTATGCTTGAAACAAGTCACACTTTAATCATTTTTAGTTACCAAGAGCTGAAAAAAAAAAAAAATTTGATTTTAAACAGTAAAATTTCCACGGTTCAAATTATGTAATTAGAGCAGTAAATGGCACAGATCTATATACTATATGTTTCAAGAGGTACTGGCAACAAAGTACAGCGTGTCATAAAAATAAATAAAATAGTCCTCACTCCTCACCCTTTCAAGACGCTGAAGAAGAGCAGTTTTGAATTGGCGAACACCTCGACCACTTGAAGTGGGGTCCAACCTATGAGCTTTCTCAAAGGCATAAAACCGACCTGCAGTGGCAGAGTTTATGCATCACACAAACAGCAAGATTTACATAGCAAATACTTGTTTGTGAATTTCAGGTTTTGGGTATGAAGGAATATTCATTCATACTCGGGACAAAAACATGGCCAATTAGCGGGGAAAAAAAAAATCAAACCCATCAGCCAGTAAACACCGAATGCACAACCTAAAAAATGTATGCTTTACCCAGTAAGTGAACATATAGAGAAGCAAAACTTGTTCCCAACAAGAAACCAGAAAAGCACAATGTATGATGAACTTACAGAGATAAGCAACTCTTGGATGGGTCTTCTCTACTTCATTGGCAACGCGAAGAATAGGCGCAATTTCGACAAGAGAAGAAGGCACAACCTCACTATCAAATATCGACTCGCCAAGGTTCCCGGTAGTCTGTGTCCGCATGATCCGTCTCTGAGGCTGTGGCGGCTGCTCCGAGGGCCCCGCCCGGGACGACATTTTCTCGCACTGGTATCAAACACCCAGAATCCGCAACACACTGCTCTACCCACAGAAACAAAATAAAAATGAGCAATAATCAACCGCAAAAGCCCAACTCACAGAGGAACAAAAGCATTACAAGATCAAGCAAACATAAGCACATGGCTGCATTAGAAAAAAGAGAAACAGAAAAAATACCAACAAAAATGACTTAAAGCTAAGCCTCTGATTCCACGATCTGCACAGAGAAAAGCATTACACTACATTCTTTAGTTAAAATGCAGCAACGAATAGGAACAATTCGTTTGCATGCAAGGAAGAGATTTTACAGAGCTCACGAAGTGAGTTGAAGTGAAAGGAGGAGAAACCCTAGGAGAGAGAATAATGCAGTGAGAGAGAAGGATGAAGTCCCACAGGCTGCAACAGCAAGAGTAAGCTACTTTGGAGCAAAGAAACCTCAAAGAAGAGAGAGTATAGGAACTTTTAGGAAAAGTTTCCATAAGCCAGTGTCGTCTGTAGCAGTAGGTGTGGGGTCAGTCTCCTTGGACTTATTTCAAAATTAGGACGATAATATTCTCACGTACAAAAATACGGTAATGCCCCTGAGGTTCACTATCTGCTTCACAGCTGTGAACCTGTGAGTTGTTTAGTATTTTTAATTAATTCTAAATTACCAGAAAACGTGGCCCATACTTTGGGGAATGTTCAAATTTTAAATTACCGAAATGATATGGGATTGTCCGAGCAAAAAAAAGAAAAAAAAAGACATGGGATTGGAGTGGTGCAAATCTAACGGTAAGAATTCGATCAGAAATTGTAGCCGTTTTGAGAAACTGATTTGACAATTTTACCCCATGAGATGCGCTGAATCACTGACCCTTGAAAGGTCAAAGCTTAGAAGGGCTGACTTTTTACGTCGGTAATAAAAATGCATGTTTTTCAAGACCCGACCAGAGAGCATGTGGGCTAAGGCCGGCCCTATAGGGCCAGAAGACATTTTTATGAAGTAAAATTAATTTTTCCTGTTTTTTTTTAAAGAAAATATAATAAAATACAAAAATTACAGTTTTAATTTATCAAATAAATGTTGTCAACATTAATGTCTACACAACGCACTTAATGCACAAACACAGTCACAAATTCATAATAAAGAGTAAACTATTATCCACAAGTAACTCACACAAAGCATAACAAACTTATCACTAAGCAACATGAGTATAATGACTATCATTTTCATCTTCTTCATCACTATCATCAATTTTAAAGACGTTTGATTATACTTTACTTTTAGTAGTAGGCTCTGAATCATGGGTAAAAAATCAAGAATATATTCTCTCACATCATGAATATATCCATAATCTTTATCAACAACAAATAATAAACCAAATCATAAAATTAAAGTATAATTATTATGTATTTGTAATTAAATGGATAAATAACTCTATAACAAATACAAAATACATATAAGGGTAAATGATTTCTCCAGTCATTGGAAATAAGTTATCTTCAGTGACCCCAAAACTACGTAGTTTTAGATTAATGAAAAGTGTTTCCGTAATTTTGCATCCTTTATTAATTCACCTAAAATTACGAAAACACTCTTCATTAATATAAAACGACGTAGTTTTGGGTCATTTGGAATAACTTATCTCCAAAGGATTGGAGAAATACTTTTCCCTATATATAAATTAATAAATTAAATTGTGAGTCAAGTTAATGAAATTAAATATATATATATTTAAAAGGTCTAACGGTAGGCCCTTTTAAACCTTCGGCCCTGCAAGGCCAACTTTATTTAGAAGCTCCAATTTAGAAGCGGTCCCTTAAAGAGGCAAGGCTTAAACGAGACTCGTCCCGATTTCCCAGCTCTAATTAATATTGAATTCATGCTCAGCGCTGGGAGGGTATATTTGTCTGTTCATAGCATAATTGGGAGGGTATATTTGTCTGTTCATAGCATAATCTGCAGAGCTAAATCTTTTTTAATACACTTGTAGGGCTCAATCTATTTATAATAAATCAATTAATAATCATGACTAAAAAATATCTCCGGTTGAAATGACCAAGAAATATCTATCCATATATATATAATTATGTTACAAGAGATTTCAACAAAAAATTGTAATTAAAATTAAAAACTATATAATAATATTATCCATGTAAAAACACTCTAGGATCTTTCTTGTGTAAGCTTCTTGATAAATAAAGATATCATTTTCAAGTACTCAATATGTAACCTAAGACAAAATTTTATTCTTTGCCAAGTCCTTCATTGAAATTCTTTCTTCGAGTAATTAAATGTCCTTTTAAGCTCTTCAAGAGTTCCAATGATATTGATATCATTAATATAAATGACAATTATAGTAAACTCACTTCCATATCTTTTCATATGGAAGCATGGGCATAGTGGATCATTTTTGTATCCTTTTTCCAACATATATTCATTGAGTCGAATATACCACATGCTCGCTGATTTCTTGTGAATTTGAAATGGATGCTTCTTGCGATTTGAGTTATTAAGGGAGCCTTGTATAAATATTATTGTCAAGTGAGCTATACAAATAGGTATAGGCTCAAATGAGGGTCCATGCAGTGGGCTAAGTAAGAGTGTCAACCCCAGGTGCTCAAATCGAGGCATAGGCTCTAATGTCATAGATTTTATAAAATCAAGTGTTGGGTGTTCGAAAAATTGACAAAAATGAAAAGGGAATGGCTTGGGATCTACTAATGTTTGCATTTTCCGTCTATTGGGAGTGTTTCAAGTTTTCTAGTACCCCAAGTAAGTAATTCTACCTCGATTTCTCTCTTTTCTTCTTGATTTTTAGATTTTAAAGTTTTGTAAATCAAGGTTTCACTAGTGCAAAAAAGAGCTTTAAGAACGCCTCATTTAGACCGGATTATAGAGAATCAGGTCTTAAAAGTATGACCGGTGGCAGTTTTGTAAATATAAAGAACTTTTTGGACCGGATTATAAAGTATCCGGTCTTAAAAATATGACCGGTGGTACTTTCGTAAATATATAGAACACTTTTAAGATCGGATTATAAAAGATCCGGTCTTAAAAGTATGACCGGTGGCAGTTTCGTAAATATATAGAACACTTTTAAGATCGGATTATAAAATATCTGGTCTTAAAAGTATGGCCGGTATGATTTCAGTAAATATTGTGAGAAGACGCCAATCGAGAGATGAGTATGAGAATTCGATGATTTATTCCTTCACTTAATTGGAATTATATACTGAGATGCTAATAAGTAAATAATCTTCGACACAGGCGATTCCTATAATCTAGGGATTACAATCGGGAATATGATTACAAAATTCAAAAAACCATGATTTGCTAACTTAATTCCTAAAATCTCTCTAACAACTTAATTAAGAAAATTACAATCGAAATATAATTACGAATTCAAAAAACCATGATCTCCTAACTTAATTCCTAAAATCTCTCTAACAACTTAATTAAAATGATTACAATCAGGAATATAATTACGAAATTCAAAAAACCATGATATGCTAACTTAATTCCTAAAATCTATCTAACAACTTAATTAAGATGATTACAATCAGGAATATAATTACGAAATTCAAAAATATATATATAACACTTTTAAGACCGAACATTTAAAAAATGCGGTCTAAAAATTTTAAGACCGGATTTTTAAGAAATGCGGTCTAAAAACTATACTTTTAAGACTAAATGTTTAAAACGTCCGGTCTAAAAAATATATTTAAGACCGGATGTTTAGAAGGTGCGGTCTAAAAAGAAATTATGTTCTCTCGCCTCCTCTGCTATGTTTGGAGACTGTGCCTCTCTTCTTCATCACTCTTCGATTCGCTTTCTCTCTACTCTGATTCTCTCCTTCGCTCTTCAATATTTCCACCTCTCACCACCCATTTCTCTTCTTCACTCTGTTTCGACTCCAAAGACTACACCCATGGGTGTGTCTTTCGAGGTCACAAGAGTGGGCACCAGATACAAACCTAAGCTGCTTCGAATAGACGACAAATCCGAAGAACCTCCTTCCCTTTTTCAGATCTGGGTTTTTTTTTCAGCACTAAAAAGAACGCTTAGGCTTCTTTTTACAGATTTGGGTTTTTTTATTCTGATTTTTTGTTGTCTTTTTGCAGATCTTGTTTATAACAGTTGGAAGAGTTTTGAACATGTTGGGAAAATTTTGCAGATCTGGTGCCAGTTTCTTGTAGAGTATCCGAAATTCCTCCGTTGTATAATCTCAATTGATGGTTTGTCTTTCAATAGTTTTTTTTTAACTTGACTGTTTAATGAATCTTCGAAACTCTTCCGTGTTGTGGCATTTTACCATTTTCGGACTCATTCCTGGATAGCGTTTACAGACTCATCCCTAGCTAGCGGCGTCCTTCATATATTAACAAGTGAACTCATTTCTTGCAGGAAGAATACTATCTTCCTCCAGCCGCAAGATGATTGATTTGCTTTTGCCGGAGCCTAGCTGGGATGATTATAGCGTAATTCTTATATTTGAGTTTCTATGTCAGTTTTCTTTTCATTCGCCCTACCTTCTTCTTAAACATTTGAATTTGAATCTCCTTTGGATGCATCCCGATGTTGAATATCCGGAATTGAAATTCTAGGTTTTTGAGTTACGGGGGAACATTTTGATTCTTTTTTTTTTTTTTTTTAAATTTTGAAACTTTTAGGACCGGATGTTTTCCACATCCGATCTTAAAAGTGTTTTCATTTTTAAGACCGGTTTCTTATTCGGTCGTTACTTTTAAGATCGCCTGTAACAAGACCGGTTCTAGATCCGGTCTTAGAGGACGCTTTTTATCCGGTCTTAAAAGCCTTTTTTGTACTAGTGTTTGAGCTAGATTTTGATATGGGTGATGTTTTTAGTGAACATTTTGAGTTTAAATGAGTTATTTGGGTTAGATAAAGAGTTTAATCGGCTTAGTTATGAGAATGTAATGCTTGAAATTAAGTTTTGATGATTGGATTATGATAATATGAGTTTGATTGGAGGTTTAATTGATTTAGATTGTTGTATGTAACATCCTAAATTTTTATTTTAAAGACTAAAATATGAGTTATTAATTAACTTGAGGTTTAAAGTAAATCAAATTCATTGTTTGGAAATTGAAAGAATTGTGAAAAGAATGAAATATGGTTAAAAATTAAAGGGAAAATCCTAATCGAGATAATTGGGCCTAATTAAATTTGGTTCTATGATCAAATAAAGATAAATAAATTTATGGATTTATTGGTAAGCAAAAAAAAAATTATGAGGTCAAGGTAAGTTAAGCAACAAATGAAAATTTATATAATGTAGTGTATGTAAATAAAGAAAAAAAGGAAACTATACTAAAGAAAATAGGGGAAATCACACTCAGGTCCTAAGGATAAAAAGAATCACAAAAAGTCCCAAAGCAGATTCTCCTATAAAAAAACTCCCTAAGGACTACATTAATATTAGTGCTGAATGTGAAATTTCCTTCTTGACCTTATTGATTAAATTATATGTGTAATACCCCATATTATTATTATTATTATTATTATAATAATAAGAATAACAATAACATAGTAATAATAAAATTTAATAATAATAATAACAATAATATATTAATAATAATATTTAGAATTTAATAATGTTGGTATTGTTATATAACCTATTAATGAGTTGGCAGTAGTTAAAGAGCCCGGCCCATAGCTAAACCCTAATTTTAAATTATAAATGAAGTCTAACCGCCTAATCTTAGCTAACGTTCAATACTCCTCTTCTCCTCTACTACTTCCTCTATTCTTACTCTGCATCAAATTATTCTTCAAGGAGATTAGCAAAAACGGAGACCAGGTAATCCTAATACCACTAATATATTTTAATGAGTAGATCGTGGGCTTTTCATATCCGTGTTATCCTATATATATATATATAGGATAAAGTTTGCAAATTGTACGTACAAAATAAACTGGTTAATAGGATGGAGGGAGTAATTCGAAAGGTACGAGTACGATCCATCAAATGCGTTTAATCATGATTGATCCTGGATCCATTTTCCATCTGGGGTTTTGGAATGATGTAAATTCAATCCTAGCTTTTTATTTCAGGAAAGTGTAAAATATTATTGTAATTTTGGTCTCTTTGTAAGATATTTTATAGCTAGATCACGAGGTTTTGGAGCATTATTAGCTATGCTAGAGTAATTGCACCTTGTTGTGTTGATTCTTTAATTGCTAAATGCATCGGACAATTAGAATTCTTTGTCAGTATGGAACTAGAAGGTTGTTAACATTATTAGAAGTCTGAAAACATTAAATGATATTTATTATCATTAGTACTATTAGAGTTATAGGTTCTCATGATAACCTTGTAAAAAGTAAAGCCAAAAAGGGATAATGAGTAGAGGCAGAGGTTTAAATGATGGTTATGAGAATTTCTCATAACAACCTTATAGGAACCCATGAGTATTTACTTAATAGTTTAATTTGGAAAATCTTATTATAAAATAGAGACAAAATTTCAATGACTGCATTTGAGAATTTTATTATGTATGTATTTGAAATAATTTAACAGTGGGAGGATAGTTTTGGGATGATACCTCCAAAAATGATGAACACAACCCTTAGACTTTATGTAATATTCTTAAAATAATTTAAAAGAAAAAAAATTAATTAATTAATTAAATTTTAAAAAAAAAATCAAAAAAAAATTATATATGTATATGTGGCAGCGTCCTGCCACTAAACATGGCAGAGAGGGAGTATCATTATAAAAAATAAAATAAAAAATCCAATCCACCACCACAAATCCACCGCCTTAACTCAATTATATATGTAATTGTGTGTGTGAGAATGGTTTAAGTGTGTGAGGTGTGATCAGGCGAGAGACCAAGAGAGATCCAGAAAGAGAGAAAGAGAGAGAGGCGTGAGATAGGAGGGGAAAAAAAAAGAGTTTGTTGGAGTTTTTAAGGTACGTTATTTATTTTATAAAATTATTTAGGTAGTTAAGTTAATTTCTTTTCAATCAACTTTCTTCATAAAAGTTGTTCTATGTATTTTTCTCTTTCTAACGAGGGTAAAATAGTATTGATTATTGAAAATTTTGGGATTAGAATATTGGTAAAGTTTTGGGTTTTGATAATAGAAGGCCGTATATATGAAGAACACGTTTAATAAATAACTTTAATCAGTTTAGATTTGTTAGTAGGTTGTTGTGAAAATATAAAGTCATTTTCTATTTAAAAGAATTTAGGATTTATGTCATATAGGATATTTTGACGATTAAATGAGAATTTAAGCAATTAATTGGATTACTAGAAGTATTATTAAGGGTTTGATCGGTTAATTTTGCTAAATCTTGAACTATGTGAAATTATGAATTGGGATTTGAGATTTTAAATTAGAGTTAATATGATTCTGAGAATGTGGAGGTCTAAAGATTGTTTAATAAATTGAGTTATATTTATAAAAGTTAGTTTGAGGTTAAAAATTGAGAAAAATAGATAAATTGTCATTTTTTTAGGAAAACTAAAGAGAGATAATAGTTTAATTAATTATTTATTTATTATGGTATTAGTGGTTATTTTTGTTAATTCTATTAACATATAATTATATATTTATTTATTTTTAAAGGGACTGATTTCTCTCACGCTTAGTATTGTGTCGAGAACTTGAGGTAACCACTTTCCAATTTATCTTGTATACTTGTTGAAGTGATTATAAGTGTTTGCTTATATATTTAAATAATATGAATATATTATAGTTTGTTACCTATGAAAATGTATATATGTGTAAGATATTTGTTTGAAGGTAAATTTTTAGTTAAGTGGGCATAAATTGTTTATATTGTTATGATTAAAATTGTTTATTTTGTAATTATGAAAGTTTATGCATGGTGTTGAATATTGAACATAACTGTGAATTGTTGATGTTGAAAATTGTGATATTGCACTGCCTATTGAGGTGTTCTGGATTGAGATGAGATGTAGAGCTGAGAATCAAGGCCGGCCCGACAGGGCTTAACCCTACAGGGCCAGGGCCCGACAGGGCTTGAGGTTAAAATTACTATTCCAAATTTTAACTAATTTTCTTCTCGTTTTTTTTCTTCAAAGAAATATAATTAGTAAATTGCAACCATTAAAGTTCTAATCTATCAAATAAATGTTATCAACATTAATATCTAAACAATACAAATCATCCAACAAATAAAAACATTCATTAATTCGTAATAAAAAACAAACCATTGTCTATAACTGACTCACATAAAACGTAAGAAGCATTAAACTAAGCAACATTAGATAACTCAAAATATAAAAGCATGCCACTATTCATCACTATCATCAATTTCATAGATATTTGATTGTGCTCCACTTTGAGCAGAATGTTGTGCTTCAGGAGTAAAAATGTCATGAATTTCTTCTCCCGCATCATAAACACATCCATAATCTTTATCTGCAACAAATAATATACCAAATCATAAAATCAGAGTATAGTTAAATGGATAAATAACTCTATAATAATATATAAAATACATATAAATTATTAAATTACCATCAAAAGTGAATCCATGCATCCAATTGCGAGTACAAATAAGAGCTTGAACATTACATGGAAGAATGAAACTTCTATACTTTGTTAATGTCGGAGATTCAATTGACAATGAAATTAAAACATACATCAAATGCATCATCAAAGGAAGTCTGAGAAGAATGATGGGTTGTCAATGTCGAAGATCTGGTGATTGATTCAAGAGTTGGAAGTGATGTCCCCACATTTGAATATTTATTGAAAAGGGAATTCAACTTGCTCCTTATATGGGCAACTTTCTCATCACAAGTCATGTAGTCAATCTTGCGATAGAAATATTGTATAATATTGAACTTCCATTGAGGATCAAGAACCACTGCAACTGCAAGAATGACGCTATAATTATGCCAATACTTGTCAAACTTTTCTTTCATTTTCACAGACATCTCTTGAATCACTCTGTCAGGGCTCGCCATACTGTTCTTCAATTTGTGTTTCAAAATATCCCTTTGTTGGCGGTAGAATTTCTGCACATAAGCCGTCATTGTTTTTCTAGTGACGAGCCTCACATCAGGATTCAGTGTCCTTAGTAGTTCTTTGACCCATTTATATTCAACAAAGGAATATGGAAGATCATGTTCAATTATGGCCAATTTTCCTAGACCTCATTTTGCCTTCTCTATCCAACATCATCACCCCAATATCTTGCAATTTACCTACCGGCCCACAATTCTTCATATGACGACTTAGATGTGAGGTACCTTTATCCCCACCCCTTGCAAATGTCTTTTGACAACCATTACATTGTGCCCTAGGTACCCCTTCAATTTCAACTCTAGTAAAATACCTCCAGACATTAGAAGTCAAATTTCTTGCCTTCTTAGGCTTTGATTCATCGGTCTCTTGAAGAGAAGATGATGTACGTTTAGCCGGCATAGCTAATGATTCATTAGTCCCTTGAGTTTTTTCTTGTAATTTTTGTGACGAAGACATTAGGCTGCATCAAAAATCATACTCGGTTTATTGACATTAGGGACAAAAACCAGAATCTGAAATGCAAAATCGGTGATACTGACAAAAAGAAACCACAAACGTAATCGATGTGATTTTCCATTATTGAATGCTTGCGACCCTTAAAGAAAAAGAAAAGCAAAAGTTGCAAACAAATTTATGTATGAATCTTTGAACGACTTATATTTGTTTGTAACATATCATACTGTTTATATATATATATATATATCAAAGTTGAGGTCAAATTTCCATGGCGAAGAGAACAGAGAAGATTCAATAAGGATAAGACGGGAAAAGATATATGCAGAAAGAACAAGGTAATAAATGCTAATTAAATAGCTTTCTAAATATGCAAGTCGAACATAAACAATTGCTATATACTTATCATCGGTAACTCAGATGGGGTTCAAATTTGATTGATCACGAGGAATCAGTTCACAGATTGAAATTAAATTAAACCACAAATATCAGATAAACTTGTAGATAATGATTTGCATGTGTGTGCATGCGCTCTTCATATGCCTCATCTAAACTTGTAGTGCCCACAGATTCTTCTCACTACACTTCGGTTTAGTATTGAAACCCCTCAAACTTATGGAACTTCAACAAATCGTATCATGTGGCGCACATTATGATTCTCAATTCAACATTTCATACATAGCTCTAAGACCGAAATTTCATTTCGGGCCCTAAATGGTATCATCAAGTTTCCGCACTCTCTCGATTCTACTCCCTAAGTCTATTTCGAAACCAAGTTCTAATGGAAAAACTTCAATCAAAACTAAAATAATTCTATTTTCATATCGGTGCATAGATAGACAAATTGCAAGCACAGACTCCGAGCGGTAAATAAGTAATCAAGAAAATCCCAATTAAAAGATACACAATGCAACAACAATTAGGGTAGAAATAGTTGAAGAGACAAAAAGTGATAGAGAAAAAAGTTAAGCGGTTACCACCTTCTTCAAACGCAGAGATGTCGAAATTGCCCTGAGGGTTGAACGCAATGGAGGCAGCAAATTGTGGTCGATGAGAATGGCCCAAGCGAGAGATTTGGGGGAAATCAGAATTGAGCGAGTGAGAGTGAGAAAGCAACGGCGAGCTTTAGATTTCCGTCTGAGAGAGGCAGAGAGCAACGAGGTCGGCGACGTGAGGCGGTGAGGGTGAAGTCTGAGGTCGGCGATACCAGCTTTAGGTTAGAAAGAAGAAAGAGCAATGGAGTTGGAAAAAAGAAAAAGAAAAAAAGAATAGCATGGTATTGCAATGAAATCGGTCATTGGAAGAGGAATTGCAGACTCTACCTTGAAGATCTGGAAAGGAATAAGAAGGATAGTGGGGCTATCGCTTCAGGTATCTATGTCATAGATATTCACTTTTCTAATTCCTTAGCATGGGTATTAGATACTGCATGTGGATCTCACATTTGTATAAATGTGCAAGGTCTCAAGGACAGTAGAAAACTGAAGAAGGGCAAAGTTGACCTACAAGTTGGAAACCGAGCAAGAGTTGCTGCTTTAGCCGTAGGCACACATATAACAAGTGGAAAGTGGTTACCTCAAGTTCTTGACACAACAAATAAACTTGAGAGAGATCAAGTCCATTCTAAAAACAAATATGTATAATTATAGGTTAATAGAATTAACAAAAATACCAACTAATATAATAACAAATAATTAATTAACTTATTACCGGCTCGCTTTAGTTTTCCTTATAGCCTCAATTCATTATTACAATCTTATTTCCTTCTTTCATAAATTATTTCTCACTTATTATGATAATCAAAATATCACCACATCCTTAATTTAACCAAAATACCCAATTTTTACCATACAAGTTTCACCTAAAAATTTCAAATTTTTACATTTATTAATAAATCTCAAATCCAATCCATTTAATTCTCAATATAACCTCCAATAAATTAAAAATGAATTATAAACTCAAATATAAAAGACCTATTATCACAAATCTCAATTTTCCAACCTAATACTAACTTATATAAGTGTTCTGTCTAGATTGATAGAGATGTCCAGTTCGTTGGACTAGTATATTGATATTGGATCAGATAACTCTCTCCTAGGTATCTATGGATAAGATACCTATGAGTATAGTAGATCACTGTGCACAAATAGGCGTTTGCCAAAGGGAGTGGTGTATGTGCACATTGACGACATAATAGTAATTGAGAGAGAATGTCCATACCTTTTAGGTTTACCTTTTATTTATAGAGTTTACCTTAGGGTTAGGGTTTGGACTTATGGGCCTCTGTGCCTCCAAGTCCAAGTAATGTGCCGCCACATCTGTGTCACGTAGATTGCCCCTTGTTGGGCTATATATTAAATGAGCCTCATATATGAGCCTGCAACAGTTGCCCCCAGCTCGGTAGTCGAGGTCTCTGGGCTACCGGGTTGTGTTTATTTTTTAACCCGGATCTCATGTTCGAGTCGTTGCTAGTTTTTACTTTTGGCCTGAAAATGCATATTCTAAATTAAAATATAAGTCTAGCAAAAAAAAATAAAAAATGCTACAGTAACAGGGCCTAATGGGTCGACCCGATTAAGCCCGTGGCCCTGCAGGGCCAATTTCAAATTTCTGACCTAATTTTCAAGCCCAAGCCCTACAGGGCCAGGGCTTAAATGGGCCGGCCCGATGGGCCTGGCCCGATTTCCCGGCTCTAGATGTGATGGTAGGAGATTGATTTTATACCACGTGGTATTGCCGCCACTGAGCGCACAATGGATGGTCGGATATTTTTAGGGCCCTTGCTATCATCCTCATCCTTTGGTTGGGATAAGGGTCAGCCCTTGGGACAATGACACCTTTCTATATTCAAAAGAAAGGGAATCTATAGTCCGATATGAGTTCTGTAGCCTTTGGTCGGGCTATACCTCATCATTGGTGAGCTTGATATAATTTCGTTAAAGAGATTAAACCTATTATCACGGGTGTAAAAAAGGTTTTTAAGACCAGACAAAAAAAAACCTTCTAAGACCGGATCTGGGACCGGTCTCGATCCAGGCGATCTTAAAAGTCTGTTACCTTTAAGACTGGATACGTGACCGGTCTAAAAAATTACTTCTTTTTAGACCAGATTTTTAAAATATCCGGTCTTAAAAAGTCTTCAGACAAAAAAAAATCGCCCCCTCCTAGCCACGACCACACCAAATCGCCATCACATCGCTTTGCGCTCCACCACTCCGCCACTCGCGGTCGCTCATCTCGCTTCGCACCGGCCCGAGAGGATTTGTGCCGTGTCAAGCTCACCTTGTCAATTTCAACTGCTTCAAGCTTGTCTCCGAGAGGAATTGTGCCGTGTGAAGCTGTGCTAGGGTTTTCTCGTCCTTTGAGTGTCGCTCAGATCCCGATTTCTCTGCTGCTTCAAGGTTCGAGAAGCTCGAACAAGGACGATTCACCGCCCCCTCAACGCTGCCGCCCCTAGATCTTATCTATCAAAGTTCGAGGAGCTTCTTGAAGGAGTCATTCATATATAGATTTGATGCTATAACAAAAAACATCATTCCGAAAATAACCCAAAAATAAAGTTAAACTTCAAACCCATTTGAGGGTAGGAAAATGGGAACTGAGTGAGCAAAGCGAAATTCCAAAGGCAGCAGGGAAATTTCATCTTGAAACAAAATAATACCCAAAGATCAAAGTATACCTCAACCAAACCCCAAAGGATGAAATAGAGAGAAATTGCAATAAATAGCGGTAAACACATAGATCAAAGAGGAGGAGGAGAAAGAGAATAAATCGACTAATAGGGATGCTAGAGAATACACCCACAATGTGTCGGTGATAAAGGCAAGTGCGTGAGGGGGCGATAACAGAGCAAGCAAGAAGAAGAAACGTCCGGTGCTCTCCAGTCATTTCGGGATGTGGTGAAATTGAACCATTGAGTAAATTCTTTTCGACCGGTTGTTATAAAAAATATGGTCTTAAAAATTGATCTTTTAGACCGGTTCTTCATAATATCTGGTCTTAAAAGTAATAGACCTTTTTTTAAGAGTAAATACCCTTTTGGGTCCCCGACAAAAAACACGGACCCCATTTTAGTGGACTTTTTTATTGACTAAAAAGGGCTTTTTGGAAATTTGCGAGGGACCAAAATGTTCACCAATCGACCCTTATTCGTCCTTTTCAGGGACTAAAAAGGGTATCTCTTTGTTTGAGGGACCAAAATGGGGTCCGTGTTTTTTTCCAGGGACCCAAAAGGGTATTTACTCTTTTTTTAATTATTATTTTTAACTTTTTAGACCGGATTTTTAAAACTATCTGGTCTTATAAGTAACATATTTTTAAAAAACTTGTTGGACCGGTTCTTTGTAACATCTGGTCTAAAAATAGTTCTTTATATTTACAAAATTGCCACTGGTCATACTTTTAAGACCAGATCCTTTATAATCCGGTCTTAAAAGTATTCTATATATTTACGAAAGTGCCACCGGTCATATTTTTAATACCGGATCCTTTATAATCCGGTCTTAAAAGTGTTCTTTATATTTATGAAAGTGCCATCGGTCATACTTTTAAGATCGAATCCTTTATAATCCGGTCCAAAAAAGTTCTTTATATTTACGAAACTGCCACCGGTTATACTTTTAAGACCTGATTCTCTATAATCCGGTCTAAATGAGGCGGTCTTAAAGCTCTATTTTGTACTAGTGTATATTGTAGCCCTTGGGTTCTGTCAGCGGTTATAAGGAGGTTGAGGGAGTTACATGCATATTGAATAATTTTGAATTATTAATTGGTTTGGTAAATTTCTCAGAGTTATTGACATACGAATGGATAATTGGCCCGCTTAACTATCTTATAATCATTCTCTGTATACTTGTTAAATTGGATATGTGGTTACTGAGTCTTCGTGACTCACCCCGTCATTATTTATTTTTCAAGTGAGAATTCAGGCGCTAGTACTAAGGGGAAGGCATGTGAGACTTGATCTAAGTTATCAATCTTGTATGTCTCACATTCTAATGTATATTGCCAAACTTTAGGGCCTTTTTGGTACGTTGCTTAATTTGAGAATTTCACTGAAACTACATCTTATAAATATGAACAGAGCCTGTTGATATGATGCGAACTAATTTATTTTGACCGGAAGTAAATATGTTTAGGTTTAAAATAGTATTTAAATTGTAATTGTGGGAGGATGTTACACTTTATGCCTCTGATATATTATATGATGTGAATAGAGATTATCCGTTCTTCCCAAAGTGGTGTCTGGCAGGGTTTCCCGGAACACTAGTAGCAACTTCGGGAAGAGGTGTGCACACTAGGAAGAGATGTTTTATGGCCAATTTGATTATTGTGACTGGCAGGGTTTCTCGAGTCACAGGGTAGATTGACAGGGTTTCCCGGGTCTACCATGGTTCTCTTCCCACTAAGTAAACTTAATAAAGAATAACGAAATTGATATATATATTTTTTTTTGTTGGTTATACATGAATGAATTTGTATGTAAATATATTATCTTTGTTTTGATTAGGATTACCAGCTTTGCTGATTTTTGTGTTTATGTGGCTGCGATGATCTTTCGGGGGAGCAAATTTTCAGTGAAACAGGTTCCAAAGGTTGGGGCTAGCAGTGAGAAGTGAGGAAGAACATTCAGTTAATTTTAGCTAGTTTTTTTTTTAATTTCTTTTTATGCTCCAGATAAAACATATTTATTTAAGTTTTAGATTTATGTTATTGTAATAAGTTAACCTTTCACTTGTCCCAATACAAGTGCGGCGGTAACACTTCCCAAATTTGGTTATTTCGAAATTCAATAATTATTCATAAAATTTATTGCAATTATGTTATTATATTTGTTAGAAATTTGGGGTGTTACAATATGATTTGGTGCAGGTACTTGTCAATCACTACTCTATGTATTGTCAAAATAGGCACATGTACTTATCAATGAGAGCTATTTTACTTAACATAAATTGGTACATATGCTTGTCAAAATATGGACATATACTTGTCAAAATAGACACATAAACCTTAAATCCTTTTTTGTCAAGTTTACATAAACTTATATATATATATATATATAGTTTACATAAACTTGTAAAATTACAAGTTTATGTAACTATTTTGATAAGTTTATGTGCCTACTTTGACAACTTATAAAATGACAAGTTTATTTGCCTATTGTAACAAGTTAACTTGCCTAAAATTTGACAAGTTTATATGCCTATTTTGACAAATTATAAATTGGCAAGTGTGTGACTACTTTGATAAGTTTATGTGCCTACTTTGACAACTTATAAAATGGCAAGTGTATGTGCTTATTTTGACAAGTTTATGTGCCTACTTTGACAAGTTTATGTTGTTGGAAATTATGCCCTAGGGGCAAGTCATCTCCATTTAGTTATCATTTTATTTGCATGTTTATAGTGATAACTGTATCCTTGGATATATCTTATAGAATATCTTAAATGTCCCTGGTAGGTCATCTACGCGGGAGCGAAGATGACATAAGACTAGTATGACTTTGATGAGGTATGGAGATACGAATCAAAGTCATGGGCACTTGTAAGAGTACAAGGTGCTGGACCGACCCACTTTGAGAAAGCTGCATGGATTTAGTCATAAGCTTATCTCATGTATAACTGTGTCACAACGCCCTTTGACCTGAGATCATCATGGATTCCTACATGATGAGTCGCTGATTTTTGACCTAGTCAAAAGTCACCTTTGACCGGGTGATGATAAAGGCTTGGATCAGGATCAGTGGTTTTCATACAGAGGAATGTGAATGGTCAAGATGGAATTTGTCCCTTACATTTGTAAAGAGATAATACTGGGCCCCTCGATGAGTGAGTCTGAAAAATGTATAGCCATACTACGATGGAAAGAAGTTTCCATTTCAATTGTTAGACTACTCAAGAATCAAGAAAGTAATGGTCAAGAACAGGAAGTTGACATTATCCAAGCCTCATCCTTGACCAAATTATCGAGTGACAAAGGGGACGTGACATGGTTGTACGATAGGTTGTATCGTATCAATGATCCCCATATGAATTGGGTAGTTGCAATGTCTTGCTAGAGGCCACTTGCGACTTGTGGGCTAGTACAGTATTGGCCCGCTGCCAATCTCATGTGGGCCTGCAGGGTCGCATACAAGTAGGGGTGGAAACATGCCAGACCAGGCTTCACCCTTAACAGGTTAGGCCTGTTTTGCAACAAAGTAGCCTGAGCCTGGCCTGTGGCTGTTCGCCTCGCAAGTGCACAAGTTTCGCAAGTAATAAAGTGATAAGTAAAGTATCGTTCCCACGAGGATTTGTTTAACAAATTGGTCAAGCAAGAGGCTTAGTGAATTTAATCAAGTTGAGCTAGAACAAAGTTTTGTTTGGAATGAGAATGTTTAAAGACTATTTCTAAAACATAAAATTGATAAAGGCAATTGATTCTTTGACTTCAAGGATAATTGAGCGTAGGATTCTTTTTTCCCCTTTTGCATTTTATAAAAGTTGGTTAATTTCCTCTCTAATAGTATTTCAATACATATATGTGTTAGTCTAATGTTCAAAAACACTTGACACGCTCTCTCAAGTCAAAATCAAGTTTCTCTTCTCATTAAGATGCACAATCTCTTGCTACAATTAATGAGAATCAATATTTAAGCAACAACCCTAATGTGACAATGCAAGATTAGTAAATATATCTCTATTTTACCAACAAACCATCCATTTATCAAGTAAACTTCAAGACAAGCATGATTTCAATCAAGTTCTACACCTAGATTAGCTCTCTCAAGTCATAACCTAAGTGAATAAATCATCTAAATGGAGGCCAATCACTTAGAAGCATTAAGCCAAGGTTGAAAGCAACACTTATATATATTTATCTACCAAAAGAGAGGAATATTCAAGTATTAATCCATACAAAGGGTCAAAAGAATCCTAGAATGGAAGATTTAGCTACTCATGTTCAAATACAAAGAGATTCTAAGTAAAGATACTAAATACATTAAGAAGCTAAGAGGAGAAGAATAGAAAATAGGAAGAACCAAGGTGAAATCTCCAAAATCTCTCTTAGGTTGAGCACCCAAGCCTCCAAGGTTGTCCAAATCTCTCTCCCAAGCTCTTCCCTTGTGTGCCCAATTGTTCCTTTGTGCCAAGAGTGTGTTTTTCGGCCCTTCCCCTTAGGTTAAATAGGGTTTTTCTGCTTTAGAAATGAAAAACGCGTAGCTGTACTTCCTGCACTTTTTCACAACTGGCCGCGGCCAGTTTGTCATTTGCCACGACCAGTTTGTCAACTTGCCGTGGCCAGTTGTACAGGTTCCTTCTAACTTTGCAACGCTTCACTTCTTTTATTTCTTTCCTTGTTTCTAGGTTCTTAGCTTCAAAACTTGTCTCTATCCTCCTACAAAAGAGAGGATTTATCAATTCTCAGTTAAACCACAAACTCTATAGGATATAACAAGAATTTCTTTGATTTTGGCTTGACACTTTGATATGCACATTTTCTTCTATACACTTCATTTCATATGCACATTTTGAACCAAAAATAGGTCAAAAGAGTGAGAAAATGTGCTGGAATGTAGTCAATTTCTAAGAGTTAACAGTGGCATGTTCATGCTTTTTTTTCTGGCCTGTATACAGGCCTGGCCAGGCCTGTGGCCTGTTAAGGAGGCCTGTATTTTTAAAAACATTCTTGAAAGTGTACTTCATTGTTCACAGCAAGTAACAAACTAATATCACATTCTGCAATCTGGAAGCACCCAAAAGATGAAGAAACTTGCAAAAATGAAGATTTATTGCTCACCGTCTAGTTGCCGATAAAAGATGAAGAAACAAAAAATTATACAATGGTAACATCACGAAAGCAAGGTGAACCTTTTAGTAACATATTAACAACTATTGGATAAAACCAGTGGAGGAGAAAAAATTGAATTTTGATGTCATTAAAAGAAATCAAAAGCAACTTCAAAAGTATAAGCATGAAGGACATATTACAATTACTCTGTTTCTACATTCCCTCACGGACATATTGCAAGGAATTTATCATTATTAAGTTCTAAAACTATCAATAGGAAGCGTCAAAATCAAATTCTTAACCAGATAGTCCAAAACTAACATGCATAAAGTGAGCCCCAATCATCTACTGTTGAAAGAGGCCCCTCTTCCCCTACAAATGATTATGATGAAGAACATAGTCAAGGACGCACAATATTAAAGCCAAGAATTATTGATGAAAAATGGCTTCCACAGATGATGAAAAAAAATCTTACATCACATAAATTTGGGGGTAGTAACAGTAACACAAAACTTCCAATCTTGATAACCCAATCAAGAAATGAAAAGTCTAGCACCATAATCCAAAATACAAAGTATTTGAATGTAATAAGACATATCATACAAAATCTGATTTGATTATCAGACCCCATATGGCTTTGCCATACTCTGTAAACAACGATTTTCCAAATAATCTTTCCAATGTATATCAACTTTAGAATACATAAAGAAAGAGTACTCACCGTCAAGCTAACTAGCGAGTGAAATGGAAAGGTAGATATCCTCAGACCTGCCCAAGACATTGTTGAGCTCAAACTTATTCAGTATCACAAAAACCACCGTAAATTTCCCCAGAAACCACACCAATGGCATTGGCAGCACCAACTTGACTCTGAACTCCGAGGCCCCCAACACTTCAAGGAAAAGAAAACACCAATTCTTGAACCACCACCAGAAAGGGAACGATAATAAAAGAAAGAAAAAGAAGAAGAAAAACCTAACTATGGCAAACTAACTTACCTCCTAATCATCATTCATTCTGTGTGATTCGATCAGAAATTAGTTTCCCATAGTTAGGTTTTTTTTCTTCTTCTTCTTCCACCAAACTATAAGTTGCGATTGGATCTGACAGGAATTTCTATGAAATTTCTTGCAAGCCTTTCACTTTTTTGGGCGACGAGCGGAGGCCGAAACTAAACCGGGAGAAGTGACGCACAGACTGAGGCTATGGCCGACAAGCTGAGACTCTGAGAGTGAGAGCGACGCGACGAGATTGAACCAAGAGTAGCGGCGAACCGATCGTCACGAAGAAGCAAGAAGGTTAGGGATTTAGGGTTATTTTGAAAGAAGCAAAATAAAGTGCTTTCGTGATTGAGAGCTGAGATTGACAACCAGAGAATAAAGGCAAGCACTGAGCTAGAATTAGGGCAGTCACTAAGCTGAGAATGAAGAGGAGGAGGAGGAGGGATGGAAGTGCTTGACTTGCGTGATTGACTGAGCGTCTGAGTGGCCGAAGGTTAGGGACTAAAGTTTAGGGTTTTTTTCAAACAATGAGGTATACGTGTCACACTCTCATTGGAAGTAAAGAATGAAATTACAATTTTATCCCTATAACAGGCCGGCTTGACAGGCCTAAAAGGCTTATTATCAGGCCTGGGCTTGGCCTGTTATGCAAAACAGGCCTTGAAAGCGGCCTGGGCCTGGCCTTTTAGCCTGACAGGCCAGGCCTGACCAGGCTCCAAACAAGCCAGGCCGCAGGCCCCTGGCCTATTTCCATTCCTACACATAAGAATAGCCTAATACGAGCAAAAGTGTCCAGATTCATTGAATCTTAGATATATCTAAGATTTAATGAATACTGTATTAAATCTAGGACGAATATATATATATATATATATATATATATATATATATTAAATTAAAAAATAATATAATAATATTATTTAATAGAGATTATAATATTATTATATAATATTCGTTTTGTATTTAATTTATTTGATAAATTAAATATCTAAAATAAATAGAGATATTGTATCTCAAATTTAATTTTCGAATAAAGATATTGTAAATCGATTTAATATAAATTGAGATATAGTATCTCGATTTAATTAAATAGATAGATATCATATCTCAAATTTAATTTATAGAGATAAATTAAATCGAAGGCTTTTAATTCGGATTAAATAAATATATTAGATTAGATCTATTAGATAGATTTAATTAATATATTATTTTAATCCAAATTCAAATTTCAAGATTTAATGAGGATTAATTCTTGAATATAATACGCCTATCAAGTTTAAGAAAACCTACCGGACATTTATGCAAGACGTATTAGAAAAGCTGCGAGAAACCCTAGAGAGAAAAGTGAGAGATGCGAAAATACTGAAGGCGCTAGCACGCTGTCGTCGGTGTTGGAGGCTGTTCGTGTGGATACCAGTAGAGGGAGGGGATTCGCAGAGTCTGCTCCTATTGATCGAGTAGGTAGCCCACCAGATCGAATTGAACGAGACGCTCGCAAGTTCACATAGGCATGGTTTCTAACGAACCTTGATTTAAACGCTGTTGATAGACCTCTCAAGGGATTTGTAATTTCTAAATGGATGAGAATCCTTCTGCTGCATAGATCCCAACATATGTAACTATTTTGACAAGTTTATATGCCTACTTTGACAACGTATAAAATGACAAGTTTAATTGCCTACTGTGACAACTTAATGTGCATAATTTGACAAGTTTATGTGCATATTTTGACAAGTTTTTATGCCTATTGACAAGTTATAAATTGGAAATGTGTGAATACTTTGACAAGTTTATGTGCCTACTTTAACAACTTATAAAATGGCAAGTGTATGTGCCTACTATAGCAAGTTTATGCAACTACTTTGACAAGTTTATGTGTCTACATTGTCAACTTATAAAATGACATGTTTATTTTTTTATTTTGACAAGTTTATGTGCCTATTTTAACAAGTATATGTTAGTTCTCGATGTTTTTGATGTTTTGATGATAACAAATATAATGTAAATAAATTGATAGATTCAAGGTTAAATCATGTTTTATATAGCCAACTTGAATCTATAATGTTTTGAAGTTTCTGTCCTTATGGTTTGCCTCAAGTTATCTGTGCCCAAAGTTTTAAATTATGTGTTTCACATTTTTAACTTGAAGTTAGATATTAAATGACTCAAGGCAACTTTTGTTTAAAGACTTGAAGTTATCGTTTTTACAATATCAAGTTAACTTCTTATTTCAAGTTAACTTTGTCTTTAAACTAAGTTATCGTTTTTGACTTGCAACCAATATCAAGTTAACTTCTTATTTCAAGTTAACTTTGTCTTTGAACTTATCAAGTTAACTTCTTATTTCAAGTTAACTTTGTCTTATCGATTTTAACTTTGGCCAATATCAAGTTAACTTCTTATTTCAAGTTAACTTTCTCTTTGAACCAAAAAAATGCGAAGTTATCGTTTTTGACTTGCCAATCCAATATAAAGTTGACTTCTTATTTCAAGTTAACTTTGTCCTTTAAAGTATAAACTTGAAGTTTGCTACTTATTGCCTCCAGTCAACAACTGAGTGTATCATTCCTTTTCCACTTATCGGGTTTAACTTTCTCCATACATCAAGTTAACTTTCTGCTCATATATCAAGTTAACTTCTTATATCAAGTTAACATTATTTTAACTTGAAGTTAAATATTGTTCTCCTCTCATATCTATTGTGTTTGACTTTCTCTATATCAAGTTAACTTTCAAATGAATATCAAGTTAACTTCTTATTTCAAGTTAACGTTGTTTTTAACTTGAAGTTAACTTCATCAGATTTGAAAATCACCGTCTGCGTAAACTGAAAGTCAATGCTTGTGTTTTCATAACTTCATATCTTCACTCATTACTATTCTTAATTGCATTTAATCAATTTATTAATGAGTTACAGATTATTAGAATGAGGATCAACACAGGATGTTTGACTAAAGCAATCCGGCATTTATTAAGCTTGCCTATTCAAGAAACTCAACCAACAGACATACCTCTGCAACGTTCTGGGCAAGAATATTTCATTTCCTTTGCTGGTCTCAACGGTCATAATCACAATTACGGGAATAATGACGGCGATTATTCCGACCCTTCTGCTTCATCTCTAAACGTTTATTTTCAAGTTTCTCAACAGATACTTCCTTCAAGCTTCTCAACGGTCATGAGATCAACTATATATATATATATATGAAGTTTTGAATTCACCACAATCACTGAAAAATGCTGTGCACTCTATTCTTATTGTATTCAACTATTTTATCTATTCCATTAATATCTTCGGATATCGTGTACCTCAGTGTTTATCCTTATTTACTCATGAGGAGTTTCAAAAACTTATTTGATTATTGTGTTGTAAAATCTTAAGGTTGTGGAACCTTAAGTGGGTATACAATTACAGCTTGTAAGGGGGAGTGAGTCCTAGTGAGAGGATCATCCGAGTACAGTATAATTGTCCTTGAAAGATAGTGAAAATCCCTGTGTTGTTCTGGGACTGGACGTAGGTCGAATTATTAGACCTAACCAGTATAAATTGCTCTGTGTTTGTTTGCTTTTCTTGTCTCTGTTTTATTTGTGCTCGTGTGATTCGAGAAAAGAATTTGAAATCACCTATTCACCCCCCCTCTAGGTGATATTTCACCTTCAGTATATGTGTATATTTTGACAAGTGTATGTGCTAATAAATGTTAAGTAATACAACTCCGTTGACAAGTACATGTGCCTATTTTGACAATGCATAGAGCGATGATTGACAAGTACCTGCATCTAATCATATAACTTAATCAAGGGGGGTAAGAAGGTAATTTCACATTCATAATTAATATCAATGAAGTCCCTGGGATGCTTTTTGATAGGGAAATCTGCTTTAGGACTTTTTTGTGATTTTTTTTTGTCCTTAGGACCTGAGTGTGATTTTTCCAAGAATACACACACACACACTAATGCACACATGTAACATTCTAATTTGAAAGAATTTTTAGCTATACTAAAAGCAATAGAAAATTTTGAATTATTCATAGTAAATACAAAATTCACAATAAAAACCGATAATACACAAGTAAAACACTGGTTGGATAGAGGAATTAGAACAAGTAAGTTAAGTAAATTATACAAAATGACCCTGATTTCTGGAAACCAAAACTGGGCAGAGAGATTATGCGTGGTCTTTGTCTAAGTTAATGTGCCCAGGAAATTCTGAAATTTTCCAGGCATACAGAGGACTCACTAAGCTTTAAGGAAATATAAAATTGGTAATTTTTAAAGCTCTGAGCAATCAGATACAAATTTTTGAAGTTAAGCAATGTTTCTGAAAAACCAATCTAGAAAGTCTGGACTCACTGAGCTTTAATTATTGTTTACCACTAGCTGACATTTAACATCCCAGCGCCTTGCTCTCGATATTGTTCGCTTTGGGGCCCATCAGCCCCTCACGGCTTTAAAACGCGTCCGAGAGGGAGAGATATCCAGACCCTTATATAGCATCTTTCGTTCCCCTCCCCAGCAGATGTGGGACATAACACTCTACTCACCTTTGGGCCCAGCGTCCTCACTGGCACATCAACCCACATTGACCCAAGCCTGGCTTTGATACCAATTGTAAAATCCTAGCGCCTCGCTCTCGATATTATCCGCTTTGGGGCCCATCACCCCTCACGACTTTAAAACGCGTCCGAGAGGGAGAGGTATCCAGACCTTTATAAAGAATCTTTCGTTCCCTTCCCCAGCCGATGTGGGACATGACACTAGAAAATATTGAGAGTGAGGCTCTAGGATGTTACAATTGGTATCAAAGTCAGGCTCAGGTCGATGTGGGTCGATGTGCCAGCGAGGACGTTGGGCCCAAAGGTGGGTAGAGTGTTATGTCCCATATCGGCTGGGGAGGGGAACAGAAGATGCTTTATAAGGGACTGGATACCTCCCCCTCTAGATGCATTTTAAAGCCGTGAGGGGGTGATGGGCCCCAAGCGGACAATATCGAGAGCGAGGCGTTGGGATGTTACAATGTTATGTCCCACATCAGCTGGAGAAGGGAACGAAAGATCCTTTATAAGGGTCTGAATACCTCTCCCTCTGGACGCGATTTAAAGCTGTGAGGGGTGATGGGCCCCAAAGCGGACAATATCGAGAGCGAGGCGCTAGGATGTTACAATTGGTATCAAAGCCAGGCTCTGGTCGCTGTGGGTTGATGTGCCAGTGAGGACGCTGGGCCCAAAGGTGGGTAGAGTGTTATGTCCCACATCAGCTGGGGAGGGGAAGAAAGATCCTTTACAAGGGTCTAGATACCTGTAACACCCTCAAATTTCTTACAATTATAATAACATAAAATTGCAATAATTTTTATGAACAATTACTGAAATTCAAAATAACCAAATTTGGGAAGTGTTACCGCCGCACTTGTACTGGGACAAGTGCAATGTTAACTTATTACATTAACATAAATCCAACCTTAAATAAAAATGTTTTATTCAGAGTATAAAAAAATAGCTAGAATTAGTCGAATGTTCTTCCTCACTTCTCACTGCTAACCTCAACCTTTGGAACCTGTTGAAAAGCTGCTCCCCCGAAGGATCATCACAGCCACATAAACATAAAAATCAGCAAAGCTAGTAATCCTAATCAAAACAAAGATAATATAGTGAAAATAAAATATTTACATAATAATAAAAATATCATTCATATATAACCAAAAGAAAATGTCAGTTTTGTTATTCTTTATTAAGTTTAATTAGTGGAAAGATAACCATGCTAGACCCGGATATCCTGTCAGTCTACCCTGTGACCCGGAAACCTGCCAGTCACAAATCATCAAATTGGCCATAAAACATCTCTTCCTAGTGTGCACACCTCTTCCCAAAGTTGTTACTAGTATCCCGAGTTACCCTGCTAGACACCACTTTGGGAAGAACGGATATTATCGGTTCACATAATATAATATATTGGTGGCGTAAAGCCTAAAGGTCGTGTTCATCACTTTAGGAGGTACCATCCCAAAGCTATCCTCCCACGATTAAATTATTTCAATCACACACAAAATGCATTTCTCAAACTTACGGAACCAAACCGAATATATATACTGCTATTTGTCAATTACGAAAACCTAGGCAAAACCATTTAAAAAGAGTACATGTATATATTTTAGCATAGGTGCAGATTGAACAAATTGAAAAGGATATATGTGTGTGTGTGTTTCCATCACACAAACTGAAGCACCCAGGGAAAACGACGTACACGTGTGGTATTATATAGATTAATGAAAGGATATATAGGTTTTATTCACAAAAATCGAGGCACCTAAAGGCATATATATATATATATCTGTGTGTGTGTTTCTGATGAGCACAAATTATGCCATGTTTTCCCTATATTTCATAACTGAATTGTATGGTAAATAAAAGCTTAACTGCAAACAATCCAAGCAAAAAGGCATATATTCATGATATAGAGAATTCAAGGATAGAAACCATTTACATCCTAAACATGTGATAAGAAAGGAGCAAGTTACATTGTTTTTAAGAAACAACGTATAGCAAAGCTGATACTATGCTATGGCATTCAGACAGC
This sequence comes from Acacia melanoxylon, assembly GCA_019022615.1. NCBI lineage: Eukaryota > Viridiplantae > Streptophyta > Magnoliopsida > Fabales > Fabaceae > Acacia > Acacia melanoxylon. The sequence goes on from JAFJYJ010000099.1 coordinate 366,466, forward strand.
AACTCCAAGTGCAATAAAAGGCATCACGAAAGCTATAGTAAAGTAAAGGACGCAATGCTATGCGACATATTTTCTGACCTTTCTATCTAGATAATTTCAGGGATAATAATGAAGGTCGAGAATGACAGGTAGATTTCTGACGTAATAAAATAGAAGATGCGGAGGATCAAAACTGAAAGATTTGAAGAATCTCGCAGGATCAACAGAATCAATCTACTATAGTCAGAAGATGCGATGGATCTCGACATTTCACAAGAAAGTCTGATTATAAAAGGAAACAACAACTCAACCCTAGCAAAGAGTCACGCAGAGCCAAAACGAGATTTCACATTCGGCAGACTCGAAAGAAGAGTGAGAGATTTCACAAGCACGAGAATTCCAGGATAACCCAAAGATCCTTCCTTGCAGTAAGACGGAGAGAAGAAGACGTGGAGTGGTGACGTGACAAGGCTTCTTCCACGCCGTCGGAACTTCATCAAGATTTCTGTTTTTTCCTTTTATTTTAGTATTTAGATCATGTGTCATTCTGTTACTATCTGTTTTGTGTTTCCCTCGTCAGTCATGAACTGATTTTCCTATGGCTGAACGAGGATGAATTCTTAAGTTTAAATGAACCCCGTTTTAAGTTCTTAATTTAATAGATTCGGTTTGCTTATCAGTGAATTAATTACTAGTCGATTAGCAGAAGCTAAGGGCTAGATTTGTGGCCTCGGCATCGGGCAAGAATTCGAGGTAAGACCTCGAGAAACTTGATGTTTGCTAGGCAGCTGGTGCAAGGCTTGACCTATTATTGTAGGCTTCAGGAATGGGTTTACCTCTCATAACCATGACACCCTGTGTGTAATGCAGATCTAATTAGAAAGTTGCCATATGAATATGGAAGGAGTATAGCTAGTATCATATGTATCGGACGCGGAAGCTTCGATAGATTATAGTGGTGGGTTTACCGAATAGCGTTGTAGTTAGTAGCTATCTTTGTAGCATTGCGGAAGCTGTACTGATATGGATGCTATAGCAATGGGTAGAGCAAGCGGGGGATTGATGCACTTAAGGGTGATTCTGAGTTCCGCCTAACTTCTTATTGATATCTTCTTAAAACTACGATACTCTGTTTATTTCTGTTATTAGCATAAATACAAAAACCTCTCAAACCAATCATATTTACTTTCTGTTTGCACAACTATCATAGCAATCAAGCGTCACTTTTTGGTATCTCGTCTACGTGGGATGATACTCTACTTACACTTTATTACTTGTTCGATCGATTCACTTGCCATCAAGGAAATCGACCAACAAGTTTTGGCGCCATTCGTACGGGGGGACGATACCCTTAGTGACGACTCCCTTTTGCTTAATAGTTGTGATTTACCTAATAAAAAGCTCATTTTTTCTCTGTTCTTGATTTTCAGGTACATTTTGTAGTACATGCGCAACTCACCTTCAGCCAACCTAAAGCCTTATGATCCTGAAATAGAACGCACCTACAAGCAAAGGCAGAAGCGAAAGCGAAGACGTCAACCTTTTGACTCAAAGCAAGCATGGCGGATATGCACATCAACCACGAGCGAGTAATCAACGAGCAGATAGTAATAAACGGGGATAACCAGGTCCCTCCACCTCCAAACCCATATGTGAACAAAATCATCAGGGAGTTCGGGATTCTAGACCTTCATAAGCTGAATTCGGCTATTATATCCCCAACCATCAAAATAGGACATTTTGAGATCAAGGGTGTCATGATTCAAATGTTAAATGTTGCAGGACAATTTGAAGGACTGGCATCTAAAGACCCTCATTCGCACCTTAGGGCTTTCATGGAGATCTGTGACTCATTCATTATCCCAGGAGTCACGCCCGATGCCATTTGAATTAAACTGTTCCCATTTTCTCTGCGGGACAAAGCTCGAAGGTGGCTCAACAATTTACCAGCCAATTCAGTCACCTCATGGGAGGATCTCGTGAGAAGGTTCCTGCTTAACTTTTTCCCACCAACAAGGAATGCGTAATTGAGGAAAGATATAGCCAGCTTCAAGCAAGAGCCTGAGGAACTGGCCCACGAAGCTTGGGACCGATTCAAGAATCTGCTTAGCAGATGCCCACAAAATGGACTGCAAGAATGGGCTCAACTGGAAACCTTTTACAGTGGACTAAATGGCGAAACACACTCATTTGTGGACGCTTGCACAAACGGATCTATTCTCATGCAGTCATATAACAAGGCATGCCAGCTGCTGGAAAAGATAACAACACAAGGTTATCATTGGGCTGACAACAGCAGGATCACACGTAGGAAAGTCGCCAGTATCAGCACATCAGATGCATTAACTACCCTTACAACCCAGGTGACAGCTTTGACCAATGCCATTGAAGGATTAATCAGTCCCGTCGTACAAGCCAATCTCTAAGATTCATTAGCCCACAACCACTGTTAGAGAAACTCGGACCCACAAAGGCACCTTGTTGACATTTTGAAGGACCACATAGCGAGTAATAACTCGAAATTCTAAGTCGCTATTCACCCTTCAAAAGCTAGAAAACCAAATCGTGCAAATTGCAAAGACTCACTAAGAAATGCTCAGGACCTTTACTTCACAGCAAGACGGGTGCAACCATTGAGAGTAATGAGCAAGAGGTAACGCTACGGCAGGGTAACTTGGTGGACAATGCTATAGCATGCTTTCCATCGGTGGAGATAAACAAACACATATCAGAGTCATTGGAGAGTGATACTACTGAGTTGACAGCACAGAACGTAACCACCAGACAAGCTCAAATGCCACCACAAATCTCCAGTCAGCAATTTCGAGAGTTTGTAGAGCTAACACAATAGCTCCACGTTCACATGGCACCAGCAGCAGCTGCGGGACAAATGCCTACCTATGTGAAGTTCCTTAAAGACACCCTATCCCAGAAGGAAACAATGGTGGGACTTGAGATCATCCCTTTGACCCAGACTTGTAGCATTTCTTGCCAACCAGGGAGACCACTTAAATTGCAAGGTGCAGGTCACCTTGAAATTTCATGCATAATAGACAATCAAACCACCATAAGGGCAATATGTGATCCGGGATCTCAGGTAAGTCTAATGCCAAGATTAGTGTCTCAACGACTAACCACCGGTGAATAACAAAAAATCGCTTTCTGACAAACTTGCAATTAACGGACAGAACCATGATCTACCCAACAGGTGAAATCCACAACGTCCTGATGCAAGTCGGGAAATTGATGTTCCCCGTGGACTTCATTATACATGATCAAGATGGTGGATACGAATTGCCAGTCATTCTGGGACAACCATTCTTAGCTCTGGGGCAGATATTAATGGATGTACGTGAAGGGGAACTTACACTAAAGATAAGTGACAAGGAAGTTAATTTCAACCTATTCAAAGCAATGTAACACATAGACGATACAGAAACATGCTCTGCGCTAGATACAGTGGACGAAGTTATATAGGAGGCCTTTCAAGAATCGTTTGGCAGGGTACCCGGAGAGTTGGAACTAGCAACAAGAGAGGAAGTTATCGGTCAAGCAGCAATGCTAAGTGGTAAGGATCATATCCACCTCAACCTGGTAAAGAGCGTGATGTTCGAATCATTAGAAAGTGACCAACATCAGAAGCACCCGGTCAAACCATCCATAAATGTGCCACCAACTTTGGATCTCAAGCCTTTGCCTGACAACTTGAAATACGCTTATCTAGGAGATAATCAAACTTTGCCAGTCATTGTTTCTGCACATCTCACCAATGACCAGGTAACCCAACTTCTGGCAGTACTTACCAAATTCAAGAAAGCCTTCGGGTGGACAATAGATGACATAAAAGGGATCAGTCTATCCCTATGCATGCACAAAATACGCCTTGAAGAAGGATGTCGAAACTTAGTTGAACAACAAAGAAGGTTAAACCCCATCATGAAGGAAGTAGTGCGGAAGGAGATTATCAAATGGTTGGATGCAAGAATTATCTACCCTATCTCTGACAGCGAGTGGGTCAGTCCCGTACAGTGCGTACCCAAGAAGGGAGGAATTACCGTAGTGGAGAATGATAAGAATGAACTAATCCCCACACGTACGGTCCTTTGGGTGGAGAATATGTATGGACTACCGGAGACTTAACAAGTCCACCCTCAGGACCACTTCCCATTACCATTTATTGATCAAATCTTTGGGCCGGGTGGTTGGCAAGGAGTACTACTACTTTTTGGATGGTTATTCCAGATACAATCAGATTGCTGTAGCACCCCAAGACCAGCATAAAACCACTTTCACTTGCCCGTATGGTACCTTCGCGTTCCAGCGAATACTCTTCGGACTATGCAATGCGCCAGCCACATTTCAACGCCGCATGATGGCAATATTCTCTGATATGGTGGAAAAATCCATAGAAATTTTCATGGACGACTTTTCAGTGTTTGGAAAATCATATGATGACTGCCTACAAAACCTTGAATCAGTCCTTCAGTGCTATGAGGAAACAAATCTGTTGCTCAACTGGGAGAAATGTCACTTTATGGCAACGAAAGAGTGAATGCACCGGGGCACAAAATTTCTAAAAAAGGAATTGAAGTTGATCGTGCGAAAATAGCCGTTATTGAGCAGTTACCGCCACCTACCACAATAAAGGGAATCAGGAGCTTCCTGGGACATACTGGTTTTTACCGACGCTTCATTAAAGACTTCTCCAAAATTACCAAACCGTTATGTGCACTGCTCGAACTTAACACTCCATTCAATTTTGATACAGCTTGCATGGAGGCGTTCCTAACCCTAAAAAAGAAGCTTATTACCGCCCCAATCATATTAGCCCCTGACTGGAATTTACCCTTTGAGCTCATGTGCGACGCCATTGATTCAGCAGTTGGAGCAGTACTAGGTCAAAGACATGATAAGATGTTCCACTCCATCCACTATGCAAGCAAGACTCTATCCAGTGCCCAGATAAATTACACCACCACCGAAAAAGAGCTGTTAGCAGTGGTGTTTGCATTTGAAAAATTCTGATCCTACTTTGTAGGCACTAAGGTGATAGTCTTCACGGACCACTCAGCCATAAAATATCTATTAGCAAAAAAAGATCCAAACCAAGACTAATCAGATGGGTATTGCTACTTCAAGAGTTTAACGTGGAAGTTCGTGACAAAAAAGGGACAGAAAACCTAGTGGTGGGCCATCTCTCACGATTGGAAGGACATTCCTCAGATAAGACGAGCATCCCAATTCAGGAATTCTTCCTAGATGAGCAACTTTACGCCATTGAATGCATCCACACCACATGGTATGCAGACATCGCAAACTTTTTAGTCACTAGAGAAGTCCCAATAGATTTAACATACCACTAAAAGAAAAAGTTCCTATATGACAGCAGGAAGTTTTTCTGGGACGAGCCATACCTGTTCAAACAATGCCCTGACCAGATGCTTTGACGTTGCATACCAGATGATGAATCTGAAGATATTCTGAGACACTACCATTCCTCCCCCTATGGGGGGCATTATGGAGGTGTTCGTACGACTGCTAAGGTGCTTCAGTCAGGATTTTATTGGCCAACCCTCTTCAAAGACGCCCATCAATTTGTGTCCAAATGTGACAAATGCCAAAGGACTGGGAACATATCTCGTAGGCATGAAATGCCTCTAACACCTATTTTAGAGGTTGAATTGTTCGACGTATGGGGCATCGACTTCATGGGCCCTTTCCCTCTGTCAAAGGGCAACCAGTACATACTAGTTGCCGTTGACTATGTCTCCAAATGGGTCGAAGCAGCTGCTCTGCCAACAAATGACTCCAGAGTCGTTAGCAGGTTTTTAAAGAAATAGATATTCACAAAATTTGGTACTCCTCGAGCCATAATCAGTGGTGAAGGCTCTCATTTCTATAGTCGCCAGATTGCAGCCTTGCTTGCTAAATATGGAGTTAATCATCGAATCGCTACAGCCTACCACCCTCAGTCAAATGGTCAAGCAAAGGTCTCAAATAGAGAGGTAAAACGTATCTTGGAAAAGGTGGTTCATCCCAACTGTAAGGATTGGTCTGATAAGCTCGATGACTCCTTATGGGCGTACCACACCGCATTTAAAAAACCATTAGGGGTCTCCCCATACCAATTGGTGTTCGAGAAAGCCTGTCATCTTCTAGTCGAATTGGAGCATAAGGCCTATTGGGTAATAGCACAGCTGAACATGGACTCCACCACAGCAGGCGACAAACGGATGCTACAAATGCATGAACTGGAACTGGAAGAATTCCGTTTGCACGCATATGAGAACGCAAAGCTTTACAAGGAAAAGGTTAAACGATGGCACGATAAGCAACTGATCACGCGCACTTTTGAAGTTGGCCAAAAAGTATTGTTGTACAACTCTCGTCTGAAATTGTTCCCGGGAAAGCTAAAATCCAGGTGGGCAGGACCCTTTGTGATCGATGCCTTGACATCGTACGGTGCAATTGAGCTCAGAAATCCAAAAACCAGGAACATCTTCAGAGTTAACGGTCAGAGAATTAAACATTACTGGTCGGATCCAGTTTTGAGAGACAAGACGACTATTGACCTCAGATCACCCTAATTAACAAGTACTATGTCTGGCTGATGACTTTAAACCAAGCTCTACAGGGAGGTAGGCCAAACAATTTGCTTTGTTTTATTATTTCCAGTTTTCATAAGTTTCATTGGAGTATCTGTAGGAGTCCTCCCATTGCAATACACCATGAGCAAGCTATGGCAGGTTTTGTCCAATTGTCAAAACCCTCACGTGGCCCAGGTATGTTACTCCTTCTATTCCTCTTGAAATCGCGCGTTCGTCAACTTCACCAGGGCCACCGCCTGCTTAGATAGTTCTTTTTCTACTTTCTGCTATTGATTTTGTGAATCACACTGTTCAGACTTTAACGACCTTGCCTTTTCTGACGAGCTAATGTCCGATGCCATTTTGTTTCTATCTCTTTCTGTTGTTGCTGCAATGAGAGCATTGCATCGTTCTAGTGTGGGGGGTAAAAGGTTTAATCTTTGATATGCTATTTCTATGTGTGTGTGATCCTAATTACTCTGCATGTACCGTGTGTGTGTGATCCTAATTACTCTGCATGTAGTTTTTGCACAAACTGATTTTTTTTTTTTCAAAATTGCATGATAAAGAATGAACAGAATCTTGTAGCAATAGAAGGAATGTCTGTATAACGGAGCATAATATGATTGCCTAAGGAAATTGAACCTTTAGGCTTGGGAAATTGACAGTGCTAGCTAATCTGATGCGGGGTAAAGTGGCAGTGAGGAAGTGTAAAGGGAAGAACCCCAATGGAAGGATTGAGTTGAGCTTAATTGTTATATTCTAAAGTCTCGCATGTCTCATGCCCCCATGTTTGATCCTTGATTTGTCTTAGTTCTTTGATAAACTATCTGGCATCTGAGTTTGAAGTTCGTAGGATAAAGGCATTCATGTCATACCCATCAATCCTATACACAACCCATTTATCATCATCTCCATATTGCTACCCCATTGCGCCACACGAGTGTGCTATATCAGAACAAGATAGAGAGAAAAACTAGAAGAAAACTGTGGAAAATGCTAGGGTAGAGTGTTCCCATGAAATGCTGCAAAAAGAGCTGCTGTTTTGCTTTAAAAAAGGGGAAAGACCTAGAATACAGAGCAGCAAGAAATACAAAGTTCAAGGAGGAGCACTCGGCTGAAGCCAAGATATTTGTCTACCTAATCTGCTATAGCATTCACCAACATTTCCCATCTCAAACTCCTATCCATGCTCACCATTTGTAACCCAAGAAGTCCTTTTGATGAACGAATACTCAGATGCTAAGAAGCAATCTTAGAACTTTGACAAGGCTATGGAACTTCTGGGCCCGTATGACGAGAGAAACTAAAATCCCCTGGGTAAGAGAGCGTAAACACTGGACTTGAGAGCCTTTTGAGGCTTCTTCATCTAAGCAATACCACGCATTTTGAGCATTTAGTATTGGGCAGTGGGATTGCCGAATGGGGGACGTTAACTGAAAGCAATTATGTAAGCAAGGGTTATACAGACAAGAGTACTATGACTATGAGTTTTTGTTCGCTTCATCTTATTTTGCCCAAGAGTGCAAAAAGCTAAGTGTGGGGGTATTTGATGAGCACAAATTATGCCATGTTTTCCCTATATTTCATGACTGAATTGTATATCCAAGCAAAAAGGCATATATTCATGATATAGGGAATTGAAGGATAGAAACCATTTACATCCTAAACATGTGCTAAGAAAGGAGCAAGTTACATTGTTTTTAAGAAAGAACGTATAGCAAAGCTGATACTATGCTATAGCATTCGGACAGCAACTCCAAGTGCAATAAAAGGCATCACGAAAGCTATAGCAAAGTAAAGGACGCAATGCTATGCGACATATTTTCTGACCTTTTTATCTAGATAATTTCAGGGATAATAATGAAGGTCGAGAATGACAGGTAGATTGCTGACGTAATAAAATAGAAGATGCGGAGGATCAAAATTGAAAGATTTGAAGAATCCTGCAGGATCAACAGAATAAATCTACTATAATCGAGAAGATGCGATGGATCTCAGATTTGGAAAGCCCACTGGCTTTGCCGGAACTTGCGCCACAAGAAAGTCGATTATAAAAGTAAACAACAAGTCAACCCAGCAAAGAGTCGCGCGAGCCAAAACGAGATTTCACATTCGGCAGACTCGAAAGAAGAGTGAGAGATTTCACAAGCACGAGAATTCCAGGATAATCTAGCATCCTTCCTTGCAGTAAGACGGAGAAAAGAAGACGTGGAGTGGTGACGTGACAAGGCTTCTTCCACGCCGTCGGAACTTCATCAAGATTTCTGTTTTTTCCTTTTATTTTAGTATTTAGATCATGTGTCATTCGTTACTATCTCTGTTTTGTGTTTCCCTCGTCGATCATGGCGATTTTCCTATGGCTGAACGAGGATGAATTCTTAAGTTTAAATGAACCCCGTTGCAAGTTCTTAATTTAATAGATTCGGTTTGCTTATCAGTGAATTAATTACTAGTCGATTAGCAGAAGCTAAGGGCTAGATTTGTGGCCTCGGCTTACTGGCAAGAATTCGAGGTAAGACCTCTGAGAAACAGTGTTTGCTAGGCAGCTGGTGCAAGGCTTGACCTATTATTGTTGGCTTTAGGAATGGGTCTACCTCTCATAACCATGACACCCTGTGTGTAATGCAGATCTAACTAGAAAGTTGCCATAGGCATATGGAAGGAATATAGCTAGTATCATATGTATCAGACGCGGAAGCTTCGATAGATTATAGTGGTGGGTTTACCGAATAGCGTTGTAGTTAGTAGCTATGCTGTAGCATTGCGGAAGCTGTACAGTATGGATGCTATAGCAATGGGTAGAGAAACTGGGGGATTGATGCACTTAAGGGTGATTCTGAGTTCCGCCTAACTTCTTATTGATATCTTCTTAAAACTACGATACTCTGTTTATTTCTGTTATTAGCATAAATACAAAAACCTCTCAAACCAATCATATTTACTTTCTGTTTGCACAACTATCATAGCAATCAAGCATCACTTTTTGGTATCTCAGTCTCTGTGGGACGATACTCTACTTACACTTTATTACTTGTTCGACTGATTCACTTGCCATCAAGGAAATCGACCAACAGTTTCCATGGCAAAAACCGAAGCACCCAAGGAAAAAAAGACATAAGGTATTATATAGATTAATGAAAGGATATATATATTTCAATCACAAAAACCGAGGCACCCAAAGAAAAAGATGTACAGGTATATTCACAACCATGAAAACGGTGAATGACTTTGCAATAGTCAATCACGCAAATCAAGAAGAAGAAATATATATATATATATATATATGTACACCAAAGGGTGCAGCGTTTTGTTTTCCTATGGTTTAAGGATTATGATTACCTGGTCTCCGTTTTTTTCTAACCTCCTAGAAGAATAATTTGACGCAGAGTAAGAATAGAAGAAGTAGTAGAGGAGAAGAGGAGTAATGAGCGTTAGCTAGGGTTAGGCTAGGCCTTGATTTATAATTTAAAATTAGGGTTTAGCTATGGGCTGAGCTCTTTAACTATTGTCAACTCATCAATAGGTGTTGGTCGATTTCCTTGATGGCAAGTGAACCAGTCGAACAAGTAATAAAGTGTAAGTAGAGTATCGTCCCACAGAGACTGCGATACCGAAGAGTGACGCTCAATTGCTATGATAGTTGCGAACAGAAAGTAAATATAATTGATTAGAGAGGTTTTTGTAAGTATGCTAGTAGCAGAAGTAAACAAATTAAATTGAAGAAGATATCAGTGAGAAGTCAGGTTGAACTCAGAATCGTCCTTAAGCGCGTAAATCCCCCAGTTGCCCTACCCATTGCTATAGCATCCATACTGCACAGCTTCCGCAATGGTACAGCATGGCTACTACTTACAACGCTATTCGGTTAACCCACCACTATAATCTATCGAAGCTTCCGCGTCCGATACATATGATACTAGCTATACTCCTTCCATATTCATATGGAAACTTTCTAGTTAGATCTGCATTACACACAGGGTGTCATGGTTATGAGAGGTAGACCCATTCCTGAAGCCTACAATAATAGGTCAAGCTTTGCACCAACTGCCTAGCAAACACTGTTTCTCAAAGGTCTAACCTCGACTCCTTGCCAGTAAGCCGAGGCCACAAATCTAGCCCTTAGCTTCCGTTAATCGACTAGTAATTAATTCACTGATAAGCAAACCAAATCTATTAAATTAAGAACATGCAACTGGGTTTATATAACACTTAAGGATTCATCCTCGTTCAGCCATCAGAGAGTTAGTTCATGACTGATGAGGGAAACACATAGCAGATAGTAACAGAATGACCCATGATCTAACTACTGAAATAAAACAAACGAAAATAGAAAGCTTGACGGTGTTCCGACGGCGTGGACGAAGCCCTGTCACGTCACCACTCCACGTCTTCTTCCCTTCATCTTACTGCGAAGAAGGATGTTGAGTTATCCTGGAATTCTCGTGCTAGTGAAGTCTCTCACTCTTCTTTTGAGTCGGCCGAATGTGTAAACTGTGTTGGCTTTGCGCGGCTCTCTTTAGGGTTGACTTATTGTTTCCTTTTATACTCGGACTTCCGTGTGACGCAAGTTTCAGCTGGCTGGGCTTTCTAAATCTGTCGAGATCTATCGCATCTTCTGTTTGTAGATTGATTCTGCTGATACTGTGGGATTCTTCAAATCTTTCCGTTTTGATCCTTCGCATCTTCTATTTCACTATGTCAGCAATCTACCTGTCGATCTCGTTCTTAATTATTATTCCTGAAATCAGCTAGATAAAAAGGTCAGGAAATATGCCGCATAACATCGCGTCCTTTACTTTGCTATAGTGTTCGTGATGATTTTTATTGCACTTCGAGTTGCGGGCAGAATGCTATAGCATCGTATCAGCTTTGCTATACGTCCTTTGTTAAAAATACTGTAACTTGCTCCTTTCTTAGCACATGTTTGGGATGTAAATGGTTTCCATCCTTCACTTCCCTATATCGTGATTATATGCCTTTTTGCTCGGATTCTTTGCAGTTTAAGCTTTCATTTACCATACAATTCAGTCATGAAATATAGGGAAAACATGGCAATATTTGTGCTCATCAATAGGTTGTATAACAATACCAATATTATCAAAGTTCTAAATCTTATTATTACTATAAATATAACAATACCTTCTAAATCTTAAAATTACTATATATATAACAATTCCTCCTAAATCTTATTATTACTATAATATTGTTATTATTATTATCATTATTATTAATAATCTGGGGTATTACAATACCTCTCCCTCTCGACGCGTTTTAAAGCTGCGAGGGGCTGATGGGCCCAAAGCGGACAATATCGAGAGCTAGGCGCTGGGATGTTACAATTGGTATAGAGCTAGGTTCAGGCCGATGTGCCAGTGAGGACGCTGGGCCCAAATGTGGGTAGAGTGTTATGTTCCACATTGGCTGGAGAGGGGAACGAATGATCCATTATAAGGGTCTGAATACCTCTCCCTCTCGGACGCGTTTTAAAGTCGTAAGGGGTGATGGGCCCCAATGCAGACAATATCGAGAGCGAGGCGCTAGATGTTATAATTGGTATCAAAGCCTAGCTCGGGTCGATGTGGGTTGATGTGCAAGCGAGGACGCTGGGCCCAAAGGTGGGTAGAGTATTATGTCCCACATCTGCTGGGGAAGGGAACAGAAGATCCTTTATAAGGGTCTGGATACCTCTCCCTCTCAGACGCGTTTCAAAGCCATGAGGGGTGATGGGCCCCAAAGCGGACAATATCGAGAGCGAGGCGCTAGGATATTACAACAATATTCCCTTATACAACATTCTAGTGGATTCTAGGTAGTATTCCCGAGGCCCAGGAAGTGTTCCTGTGGGCAATAACCCTACTAGAGGAATCCATAATCCCTTGTGTGCTATGTAATACTCTAGTCGGTTTACATCATACTTGTGGCCCGGGAAGTGTTCCTGTAGGCAGTAACCCTATTGGAGGAACCCATGGTCCCTTGTGTGCTCTGTAGTACTCTGGTCAGTTTACGTCATACTTGTGGAGAGCTCGTGAAAGTCACCAGTAACATGGACTAAGACTTAGCCTATGGGTTCAGTTGAAGGAAATAAGGAGGATGAAAGGATGGTTAGGGGTTAATGAAAGACAAAGAATAAATGATTGCTTTATGATGTGTTGTGATGTTCCATGATATGATATGTATGATATGATATGATATACTATGATATGACATGTTTACTCATTTCTCTTAGAATTATAAATTAGGGAAAATCATTTTCAGGGCCCTTTTTGGAGAAAAAAATCTCAAAAAAGGCCCTCAGAATATGACAATCCCAGAAAAGGCCTGTAACATCCCAGGCGCTCGCTTATGGATATTGTCCGCTTCAGCACACAAGGCCTCACGATTTTGTTTTCAACTGGGCATAGCCCATCAAAACGCGTTCACAAGGGAAAGGTCTCCACACCCTTATAAGACATGCTTCATTCGCCTTTCCAGTCGATGTGGGACTTCACACTTGGAGACCTTTCCCTTGTGGACGTGTTTTGATGGGCTAGGCCCAGTCGAAAACAAAACCGTGAGGCCTTGTGTGCTGAAGCGGACAATATCCACAAGCAAGCGCCTGGGATGTTACTGATGGTATCAGAGCCAGGGCTCGAGTCGTTGTGTCAATGACAATATCCACAAGCGAGCGCCTGGGATGTTACAAGGCCCAAGGCCTTTTCTGGGATTTTCAGAATCTTGCGTGAGTTGTTAACGTGGCTGATATAGTTGTTAACGGGTAGGTCATTAACAACTAAATCACCCCCATTAACAACAATTTTCTAACAACTAAATCAGCCCCATTAACAATAATTTTCTAACAACTAAATCAGTCTCATTAACAACTATATCAATACCCCGTTAACAACTATATCAGCCCCATTAACAACTCACGTAAGATTCTGAAAATCCCAGAAAAAGCGCTAGGCCTTTTCTGGGATTTCAGAATCTTGGGGGCCTTTTTTCGTTTTTTTTTCTGTTAAAAGGGCCCCCAAAGTGATTTTCCCTATAAATTAATATTGCATGTTCTTAAGTTATTTGATTGTTTTTCATGTTTGTTTGTTTGTTCCACCTGGCACCCCATGGGTGGTGCCAATAGGTAAGGTGGACAGTGGTCATGTTACTAAGACAATGGTCTCACCTCGTTATTTTTCACATTTTTTAGGTCAGGGCTCGAGGGGCGGCGATGCAACTAGGAAGGCATTGAAGGCCTGAGACAATGACTATAATGAGCCTCTTTGCATTTGTCTATTTTTACTTTTGTTGCCACAGTTAGAGTTGCATTCAAAATTTGGGATTTTGTTTAATTCTCATTGATTGTCTTTTCTAGATTTTTGCAATAGACGGCTTGAGGCCTAGGATTTTTATGGAGTTGCTTTATTATAAATTACCATTTGTTTAATTGAGTCATAGAATTTGAATATGGAGGTATTATATCTACATGTGTATGATTTATGGGCCGGGAGCCCAGAGCGGAGCTCCTTTGTGTTGTAATGCTTGTTATAGGTGCATGATCATTATGTCCCATGAATGTGATTGAATGAAAAACCTTAAGTTAACTCTAATAAGTTTTATTTGAATATAAGATATGATGTTACAAATTATATGAATGTAATATGATAACTTTAAAAGAAATATTAAAATTAAAATTATAAAAAATAAAGTTTTCTATTCCAACTTACTTTTTCGATTTTTAACATAAAGTTTTTGGGAAAATTGCCATATTTTGTTATCCTATCAGAGGATCCCAGATTGGAGGGAAGATGTAGACTGGTGAGCTCCATTCCCACCATGCCTTATACTACTAGCTATGACACTCCCACCATGCCTGATGTTGTTTAGAGCAACGAGATGACGACCAAAAGCATCTGATGCGCCAAAAGTAGCACGAAGCAAAAGCTATTGAATATAACGCCGCTATTGACCATTGAGGTTAGGACGTGGAACCCCTTACTAAAAAAAACAAACCAGAGGCTGAAAGCTCGGCGATAAAGCTAATGGGAGATCGTGCCAATTGTCATGGGACAACCAAAGCTTGTGCAATCATGTCGTTGTGTTGGGAACTAGACTCCAGTACCTGCAAATACCCAATAACCATATAAAAGATAAGGGTGATTTTCCTGTCCTTGGATCACCACAGTATCACCCAACTTATAATGGCCCCTCATCTTTGGGATGAATGAATCATGTTGTTAGTTGAAAATGTTGTAGTCCGAATCGCTCTATCTTTTCTTTTGTGTCAAACATTGAGTTTATATTTTTGCCCCATTTTGTTTACTACACTGTAATTCTTTCTTTCATCTTAATATTATTTTTTCTTTTATAAAAAAAGAAGGAATATGTTACGGACCAGATCCAAGGCCCAACTCAGAGACGGCCCAGCAGAGATATGCCAAATATCCCGGATTTCCCGACAATCATGGATCTACCTGTTATATCTATATTCCAGGGATTTAATAGATCAAGCGGTTGGGATACTCGCTACTACCCTATATATACAGAGGTCGAGCAGTAAGGTGCACACGTTCTAACTCTAGCTATTTACTTTCTGCCTCACACAACACAACCCCCACTGAACACATACCCCCTCCCCCTTGGCGAAAGGCTTTGTGTCCAGTGATTCATCGCTCACCGGGATATCTCTACTCTTAGATATTCATGCACAAGCAACTCAATCCAAGATCAAACCACCAGCCATCTGGGTTGGACATCTGGTTCCACACCGGAATATTGGCGCCGACCGTGGGGACCGTAAATTTCGATCCCCGTGACCAACAATGGCTACTACCAGGAGCAGCAGTCGGAACCCTCACCGTGAAAGTCCTTCGCGTGCGCAGGCTGAGGCAAGTCGGCAACAACGGACTGAAGGACCCCCCCGGCTTGAGGATATCCCCAATAACAATGATAGAAAGAATGGGAATAGTGTATCAGACACAGCTTCGTCCCCTCCGCAGCGAGATAAATGCCACGACGTGCCAAACCCAGACCTCCTCCTCCTCCAGAAGACACAGGAATCAATTCTCAGGAGAATGGAGAGTACGGGGAAGAGAAATAACCTCCAACGCTAGGAAGACTTGAGGGTAATGCAACAGATCATAGAAGACCACTTCCGGCAAGCAAAAGCGTCAGAACACGAACAGGACCTGGGTAGGAAGAGAAGGAAAGTAAGGATATCCCGGAAACACGGAAGCCCTAGGCCGGCCGAAAAATCAAGGCGGGATCGATACGTAGAGAAAACGACCTCCCCCGAAACGGAATCCGAGTATGACGAGATCCGAGACCACACGTCGGCTCGGAAGAAACGTTTTCTAGGAAAGACCTCGAATGACGAAGACCGAGACAGAGAGAGGCTGCTCCGACCAAAGGGCTCGCCCCGGGAATATCACGTAAAATACATAGCGGGCCACAACAGCAGCCCTTTCTCGGAAGAAATCGAGAATGCTCCATACCCTAGAAAATTTGAGCTTGCCTCTTTACCGAAATACGATGGCGTGTCCGACCCGAGGGCCCATCTCGACGCCTTCGAACTACTCATGTTCGTAAGGCAAATCAAAGGCTCGGTCATTAGTCGGTTTTCGCGGCCACACCGATCGACCGGCTCAAATCGGCTCCATACGCGCGAGAAGATCCATCCATGATTTTCAAGACCTCGGGCGCAAATTCGAGTTGAATTTCGCGACTAGCCGGAAACAACCCAAATCTCAATATACCCTGAGCAAGATAAAGCAACGACGGGGGGAGACGCTGCAAAAATACTTGGACAGATTTAAGGAGGTGGCCCTCCAGGTAAGATGTCTCCTGGAAAGCGTTCACGTACGTTGCCTCGTCGACGGCTTGGATCCTTCTTCCCGGCTAGCAAATTCCATCTTCAAGAACTGGGTATACACCTTCACCGAGTTTAACACTCGAGCGAAGCAGTATCTGGAAGTAGAGCAGATGGAGATCGCCAATACTAATGGCGACGATAAACGAAGAAGTACACCACCCCAGAATAAGAATCAGCCGAGTGGTCGTAGGGAAAATCCCCGCAGTCAAAATCGGGATAACAGGCCAAAAACCGACAAATCAGAAAAGAAGCCGAGGTATGAGAGATACACTCCGCTCAACGTTTCGCGAGGCCAGTTATGGAAAGAAGTGGCCTTCACAGAGATGAAAAAGGTTGACAGACCTCGGCCCACACGGTTTCGGCCCACCCGGATCATTCAAAGTTCTGTGACTTCCACGATGGACCGGGGCACACTACGGATCAATGCTACGAACTCAGGGACGCAATTGAAAAATTCATCCGAGAGGGTAAGTTGCGCCAATACCTGATAAAAACACAGGGTCGGAAGAACAACAAAAGGAAACAAGGAGGTCGAAGTCCGAGTCCGACCCCACACGATCGTAAGGTCGATGGAATAGGACGAAAGTCGTCTTCCGATGACGAGCAGTTCCCAGAAATAGACAGGAACCATAGGTGCAATGTAATCAGCGGAGGCATGGGTGGAGGAGGAGACACCGCAAGTCAAAGAAAGAAATACTTGATGGAGGTACTATCAGTAAGAACCCCCCAAGTTTAAAGATAACCATGGCCGACCGACGCCTCCATCATTACAGTTCACTTCCGAAGACCTAAAAGACGTTTTGCCGGGACACCAAGATGGATTGGTAATTACGGGATCCCGGCAACCGCCTTGTGAAAAGGATTTTCGTTGACTCGAGGAGTTCAGCGGATATTATTATGTGGGACGCCTTTAAAAGGATGAACTTGGATAAGGAAGACCTGTGTTCATGCAAGACAACACTTGTGGGCTTTAACGGGGAGCAATCCAGGCCAAAGGGGCATATCGACCTAAAGCTGACGTTGGGAACTAAAGAAGCCTTCAAAGCCGAGAGGGTAAGATTCATCATGGCCGACTTCCCCTCTCCGTACAATATGATAGTGGGAAGACCAACCATCCATGGATATTTGGGATATGATGGTGTCCACCAAGCATCAAAAGTTAAAAATGGTTAGCTCAAAAACCAGGTAATCACCATAAGGGGACCAAAAAGAATCTCGACAATGTTACTATGAAACTATGCGTGAGAGCGAGACCGAGAAGGCATCGTCATCTCGGGATCAAAGTGTTGAAAGAATCTCGGGCGGGGAAAAAGGCAAACAACGGGGCCGACCCGTCAGTGTGGTGGAATTGGATATAAGGGACGAGGAACCTGAACATCCAAGACCCGAGCCAGAAGGGGTGTTGGAAGATTTAATCCTGGGGGAAGATCCGATCCAGGTCATGAAGAAAGGAGCCGCAATGACCCCAGAGCTCAAAGAGACATTAAGCGAGTTCCTAAAAGCGAACCGAGACTTATTCGCATGGAGGGCCACGAAGTACCGGAATAGACCCCACCTTCGTTGTCACAAGTTGGCAATCAAACCGGGGTCGACCCGGTATCACGAAGAGGCAAAACGGGGGACCGACAGCAAAACGCCTTAGAAAAGCATGTGAAGGAATTATTAGAGGCCGGATTCATCGGAAATACAATACACCACATGGCTATCTAATACGGTCATGGTCATAAAGCCTAACGGGATTTGGAGAGTATGTATAGATTACACCAACTTAAACAGAGCCTGCCCTAAAGACTCTTACCCGATGCCGAGCATCGATCAGTTGGTCGACAACTCATCCGGATTTCAACTACTATCTTTCATGGATGCTTACTCCGGATACAATCAAATAGCCATGCATCCGGAAGATCAAGAACGGACGGCCTTCATAACAGACAAGGCTAATTATTGCTATAATGTCATGCCGTTCGGATTGAAAAACGCCGAGGCCACCTATCAACGGATGATGAACAAAGTCTTTGAAGACCAGCTCGGTTGAAATATAGAAGTGTACATTGACGATATGATCGTCAAGTCGATCAAGCCGGGAGACCACATCCGAGACCTCGAACAGACGTTCGAAAAGTTGCGGAAGCATCGAATTAGGCTAAATCCGGCAAAATGTGCGTTTGGAGTCCCGGCAGGGAAGTTCCTCGGGTTTATGCTCCCACACCGAGGAATTGAAGCAAACCCAGACAAGTGCAAAGCGGTGTTGGAGATGAAAGCACCGACCAACAAAAAGGAAGTACAAAGAACTAACCTTAGGGAGATTGGCGGCAATGACAAGGTTCCGCCTAAGTCGGCGAAAACGCGTTACCCTTTTTCAAACTGCGAAGAAGCGAGACACGAGGCGGATGGAACCCGGAATGTGAGTCCGCATTCGCGAAGATCAAGCAATGCACGGCAACCCCGCCGGTCCTATCCAAGCCCGACTCGGGGAGACGGTTTTTACGTACTTATTCGTAGGCGAAGAGGCGTAAGCGCCGCTCGGTTCGTGAAACCCGAGCCGGACAGTACCGATATACTTTGTAAGCAAGGCATTGCGAGACCTCGGAACTCGAGATATCAAAATTTGGAGAAGGTAGCATTCGCTTTGTTGATGGCGCAAGCAAGACGCCTACGCCCGTATTTCCGGGGGCACAAAGTCGTGGTACGTACCCGGTCGGCCAATCCGGCAAGTTCTACACAAGCCAGACTTGGCCGGACGAATGACAAGCTGGGCCATAGAGTTATCTGAATTCGACATTTCCTACGAAGCCCGGCATGCGATAAAGTCGCAAGCCTTGGCCGACTTAGTAAGGGAACTTACCCCAACCCATGCTGAAAAGGAGGTTGGCCTCAAAGAATGGACGGTGTACGTGGATGGATCCTCAAATGCAAAGGGGAGTGGAGCTGGAATAATAATTGAAAATCCAGACGGAATTGCCGTCGAACACTCTCTCCACCTTAAATTTCCGACATCCAACAACCAGGCAGAGTACAAGGCAGTATTAGCCGGCCTCGAACAAGCTAAGGAGCACGGGGCACAGAAAGTCAGAATCCTGACCGACTCCCAGCTCGTAGCGGCTCAAATACAGGGCTCATATCAAGCAAAAGGCCCATTGTTGGCAAAGTACTTGAACAAAGCCAAGGACATGATAGCCGAGTTTGAAGAGGTAACAGTCACTCACATCCCTCGGGAGGAGAATACCGGGCGGACATACTATCAAAGCGGCTAGCACCAAAGGTCCAGGGGGAATTACCGAACCGTGGTCCAACAAAAACTGGACGAACCGAGTTGCGTGATGTCCATATCATCGACCTCGGTTTGGAGGAAACCAATCGAGGACTATCGGAAAGAGGAATTATACCCGTCGACAAGACGGAAGCTAGAAAGTTGATCCGACAAGCCACCATGTACACTATGGTGGACGATCAATTATATAGGAAAGGGTTACACTCTCCCATGATGAGATGCTTGAATGCTACCGAGGCTAGGTACGTTCTCGCCGAGATACACAAGGGCATTAACGGTCAGCATATGGGGGGAAAATCCTTAGCTCGGAAAGCACTTAGAGCCGGGTACTTCTGGCCCACGATGGCGACCGACACCATGTAAACAGTAAGAAGGTGTGACAGTTGTCAAAAACATGCCAACATCCTCTGGCGTTCCCCATCGGAGCTAAAAAGCATTACGGCCCCCTGGCCTTTCTACAAATGGGGGATGGACCTTCTCGGACCATTCAAAACAGCCCTAGGGACGTTAAGGTATCTCATTGTCGCCGTCGATTACTTTACCAAATGGATAGAAGCCGAGCCGTTGACCACGATCACCTCGGCCCGCATTCAACGATTCTTTCAGCATTGCATCGTCTCTCGGTTCGGGATCCTGGTCGAGATAATTACGGATAACGGGACTCAATTCGTTGACAAAGGGTTTCAGAGTATGATGTCAGACCTCGACATAATCCATCACTTTGCATCTGTCGAACACCCTCAATCCAATGGGCAGGCCGAGGCCGCCAACAAAGTCATTATCGACGGATTAAGAAGACGTATGGAGGATGCCGACTCCTCCTGGGTCGAGCAACTTTACAGTGTTTTGTGGGGATATAGGACTAGCGTCCAAACCTCCACTTAGGAAACTCCATTTCATTTAACATACGGATGCGAGGCTATGATCCCGGTCGAGATAGGCCAACCGACATGGAGGAAAATGAAAGCTAGCAGGAAAGGAGAAGACTCGAACAGTGACGCCTTGATGACAGAGTTAGATCTCATTGACGAGGCACGAATCGTGACGCACTGTCGGGACCTAACTGCCAAGCAGCTCATCGCAGCGAAGTACAACCGAAAGGTAAACCCTCGCTCCTTCAACCGGGGAAACCTGGTGCTCCGACGCGCTGACATCAGGAACAAGAACGCCAGAGATGGCAAGCTAGCGGCAAACTGGGAAGGTCCTTACCGCATAAAGGAAAAAGCTGGAAAAGGCGCCTACGTCCCGGAGACCTTGGGCGAAAGCCGGTCGAAGGACTTGGAATGCCGACAACCGAGAATCTATTACGGTTAGACCTCGATCCACCTGCAAAGATAGGACCGACGGGCGCATTCGTTTTCATGCTTTTTCAATTGATTTAGTATTTTCAATTTCAGTTTCATATTTCGCTGAAAGACAACACGCATTGTTTCTTTCAAGCATTCTTATTTAAAGACTCCCTAGTGGATGCACCAATTACGCTTTTGGTTAAATAAGTTATCACCGAGGCATAAGAAGTCGCGGTCAAACAAAAATCCCAACAGAAGGGAATACACCCGGGCTGCCACGCCCCGGTCGCGAGATGGTAAAAACACTATCTCTATTATAAAATAGATGCATCGAAAAATGCTCTAAATAGGGAAGTGAATTGTCACGCGAGTCCCGTCAGTAGACATGTACAGTCACGCGTTTATACACCATGATTACGCATCTGACATTTTGCCCATATTCTGGAAAAACATCCCCGGACAGCCATATCCGGATCTCGGTAGCTCGGGTTTACTCCCCTACCCCTATTCCCGAAGTCAACCTATCGGAAGTAACACTTAGCAGATACTGCACATATAAAGGCCCTGGCCCGCCCATAAAAAACATTGTTAACTATGATAAAGTTGACAAGACAAACTGATTGGTTGAAATCAAGTTTATATATAATTAATTAAAGTAGCAACTTTACAAAACTACAAAGTCAACCCGGTACAAGCCACCGGTACAAAAGTATAAAGCTACAATAATTAAACGGAGGGAGCGTTATCTCCTGAAGCCACCACCTCGGCACCAGGAATAGCCACCTCGGCATCCGGAATAGCCACCTCGACATCCGGAACAGACTTGGAGCTCCCTTCTCCATGATTGTCGGCCCCTTCAGCATCCTGATCTTCCCCTTCCCCGTCCAGATCCTCCTCAAAAAGGGAGTCAGAGTCGCCCACAGGGGAGAGAGGGGCTGGATGGAAGACGCCGTCCTTCACATACGCCGGGTGGTCATACCCATCCGTCTTCAGCTCCAACTCGGGATTGAGACAGCGGATTTGGGCTAGGGCCATTTTAAAGCAGTCGGCGGCGGCCTCCCTTATAATCTCTTCGGCGGTAAGGCGGGCTTGCTTCTCCTCAGCATGGGCAGCCTTAGTCCGCTCGAGCTCGGAGCACAGATCCGCCCGCTGAAGCTGAAGGGACTTAAGGGTATCTATGCCTGTCGAGTGAGCCTTTTGGAGAGCGGCAAAGTCCGAGGAAGTCTTGTCAAAGGCTTCTTTTGTGAGAAGAAGCTCCTCGGTCGCCTTCCCGGCACTAGCCCTCGCAACCTCAAGGTCCTCTTCAACCTTCTCCTTAGACTCCACAGCCTCATTCTTCTCTTTCCGCAGCTCGCGAGCCTCGGCAAATTTAATCACATACTTGTTCTTCAAGTGCAAATAGGCCTGGGCCAGGCCAACACCCTGGCAGAGACGTGCTTAGATATCATGAACCACGGCCTCGTCAATATCAGCCAGCGGTAAGGCATTCGTAAATTGACGAGGTGGTAGGAAGGCAACCCCGAGCTCTTCAGTCTTTGGGCCATTTTCCCAAGTGAGACCTCGTTTGATTTTCGGGGCGGGAAGATGAACTGGAGTACCCAGAGGAGGAGGCGACGGCCCCTCAGAAACCTCCTTATCCTTGGAGAGAGAAGCGGCGGATGGTTGGGCAGGCTCACCGCCAGGAGACGAAGGCGTCCGAATAGGGGACGGAGCCTTGGGTTTCTTGGCCATCCTGGCTTGGTTTTCCTCCGAGGATGGCCCTATCCAAGCCTCCAAGGACGGACGCTTGCGGGAACTCTTTTTAGGCCGAGCATCAGGGGCAGGCGTCACGAGCGTAAGATACCGGGACAGTTCCGCCATCGGTTGAGCTGCAAAAGCAAGCAGTTGAATTAGTAACAAAATAAAACAAGATGTAAGCATTATAATAAAACAACCGCGGGATGTATACAAATTACGTATCCCGGCTTAGAACCGGCTCCATTAATAAAAAATGCCGCGCTCCTGGCACCACAAGACTTAGCCCAGGATACCAGGCGGTCAATCGACAGGACCTCATCAACTAAAAGGTCATCAGACTCCACTTGATAGGAGGCGGAGGTCAACTTATGATGATCTTCGGTCCAGTAAAGGGGGAACCTCCACTCCACATCCTCCGCCTCAGTCCCCCTCAAGAACCACGGCTGTTGGCCGGCTTTAGCCACCACCTTAAAGAAGCCGTCTTTGAAGTGCTTAAACGATTCAGAGAAGGCCGTCAGGAGTTTTTTGTCGGGATCACCTCGGAGAGTGGTAAGCCCCTTTAGCTGCTCCGACTCCTTACCAGACCGGGGAGTAAAAGGACAGAAAAAGAAGAAGAATAAGGAGGTTGTGCACGGAATAGGGACCGAGAAAGACCGACATAGCTGTTCGAAAGCAACTATATAGGCCCACCCGTTGGGATGAAGCTGAGAAGGGGCTAGATGGAGATGGTTGAGACAGGACATTTGAAACTCGATGAACGGAAAGCGAACACCAAGCCGGGTCATATAAGCTTTGTAAAAGAAAAAGAAGTTGGTAAAACCCTCGATCCTCGAAGCACGTACGGCTCATTCCCACCCGGGGGCAAAAGTAATGACCTTCCATAGCCGATAGTTTCATCGGCGGAGGGCACTGTACGGTTATCAGGGAATGGGTCGCCAACACATCCCGAGTCACCCAGGGGAACCTCTCCATAAGATCCTGGGGAACGTTAGAGGAATCCGACCTCCCAGCTTCCGAGGGGGCATTACCTGGCAAAGACGACGACTCCATTACCTATACAAAGAACAAAAAATACTAAAGTCAGTAAAAGCGAGGGTACCTGACACAGAAGTAACAACCGGTCGAAAAGAAAAGAGAGGTGGACCGGCAGCAAGATGGCCCCCAGAACCCGAGGCCGGGAAAAAGGCCGACCTATGACGACAAGAGCCCAGAATGACGTCGGCCCTAGAATCTTCGCCTCTGGCGACATAGTATGAACTTGATTCTATACAACCTAGGGCGAACAGGAGGGTAATAAGGGTTGACGGGCTGTGCGGACAGTATCTCGACATCTCTCCGACCTTCGGGAAAAGGTCTAACGGGGGGACGAGACCCTCCAATGGCCCTCCTACCCATCCTACCCGAGCTGCCACCCAGGAAGGAGGCCAGCCTCTGCTCCTCGGACAGAGGAGTACCCAGTAGCCAATGGCTCGTTCGAGGGTAACGAGCACGAAGGGCTTCCACCTCTTCAGAGGTTAGGTCATGACTCGAAGTCGAAGGTTGATTA
The DNA here is from genome assembly GCA_019022615.1 of Acacia melanoxylon. NCBI lineage: Eukaryota > Viridiplantae > Streptophyta > Magnoliopsida > Fabales > Fabaceae > Acacia > Acacia melanoxylon. Next base: position 390,719 of record JAFJYJ010000099.1, read on the forward strand.
GTCCTATTCATTGTCACCAAAGGATGCAAACCTAAAGAAACAGGAAATGGCAATAAGGAAAAAAGTGATGACCTCTCTGGGAATGAAGGCATGTGGTTATAGGTAGAGTAAGCAAGCCCAACCCAACAAACTAAAGCCTACCCAGAAACCTCGACAAACCACAAGCATACTGGGTTCGTACTAAAACCAACGGAACTAAGCAAAGAAGCAAGAAATCCAGTAGAAAGATCAAAACAGCAGAAGAAATGACTTACCAGGATAAGAGAAGGTCGAGTAGAGGACAATCGTTTGGAAGGAGAAAAACTTGAAAGCCGCCGGAAGCGAAGTCGTTCTTCGGAGAAGATGGAGAATGAGAGAAAAATCGAGATAATGATCGAAGGGGGTAGACGAAAATGAAGGAAAACGAGATTAAAAACCTTCGAAATGGTAGGAGGCGCGAAAGAGGCGCCGGAAATTAAGGGTAAAACCGGAAAATCACACCGCAAAACGGGGTGACGTGCCCCGGAAGCACGCACACTAAATGTGCACGTAAACCGAAGGCGCGGGGAATGACGATTGAAAATCCTCTCCATTCCAAAGACGCCAGGTGGCAGGGTGCCATGATGGCGAAGTCGGAAGGTTTCGGCGCCATGATGGCGAAGTCGGAAGGGCTTTCGACCTCGAAACCAAGCAAACCATCCGGCGCCAACTCGGGCCCCTAAAGTCACCAAAAGAGATGCCGACCTTTGAGAAACGATCTCGGGTTCGGAAGACTGGGCAGCCACCTCGGATCCACGCATCGGATAGGTAACCCGGCAGAATACCCAGGCCCGGGGGCAAGGACACATCCTAGCTCGGAGAGTGAAGCACACCCCGGCAGCTCAAAACCTTGAACTACCGAGCTGGGGGGCAACTGTTACGGACCGGATCCAAGGCCCAACTCAGAGACGGCCCAGCAGAGATATGCCAAATATCCCGGATTTCCCGACAATCATGGATCTACCTGTTATATCTATATTCCAGGGATTTAATAAATCAAGCGGTTGGGATACTCGCTACTACCCTATATATACAGAGGTCGAGCAGTAAGGTGCACACGTTCTAACTCTAGCTATTTATTTTTCTCGCCTTACACAACACAACCCCCACCGAACACATACCCTCCCCCTTGGCGAAAGGCCTTATGTCCAAGTGATTCATCGCTCACGGGATATCTCTACTCTTAGATATTCCGGCACAAGCAACTCAATCCAAGATCAAACCACCAGCCATCTAGGCTGGACATCTGGTTCCACACCGGAACATAATAGTTTTTTCTAACTTCATCAGAATGAAGATTTGAAGAATGAGAATTTTAAAATACTCTATCAAAATATTTAATTTTTATAAAATCTTTAGAAATTATTTTAAAATCAAAATTTTTGTAGAATAACTTAATTTTTCTTAATAAAATAAGTTTTGACTTTTTAAATAAAGAATATTTAAGTAATTTCGTATGCAAATTAATCCCATAATAATTCCTAACTACTTCATAATAATTAGATCATTCTGAGGATTGATTTTGGATTCATATACTTTAGGAAGGTTTTTCTGCCATTCTTCATAATGTCATAAATTAAAGTATTTTTTATTTTACTTTCAAGGATTTTTTTCTTTGGGAAAATTCCATTTAAATACCATTTGAATTTGTAAAACCCATAGAAGTCTCCCAAATTTGTAAAAAGACTGAGAGGTACCAAGAACCTATGAGGGATATGCAAATTCGGGTGAAATTATCCTTTTGCTTTTACTTTTAAATAAATCAAAAAAAAAATAAAAATACCCTCACCGGAGGGCCGCCGGTGAAGGGGTGGAGGTTTTTTTGGGGGGGGGGGGGTTTTTTTTTTAAAAAAAAATTATATTCATTGAAAGTGTGGGGTAGGTTCGAACCCCCAACCCCCCACACATTCATAGGGCCAATGGTTTCTTTAATATATATATGGGGTTTAAACTTCTCATGTTGCATGAGAAGAAGAAGATTCCTACACACACATGAAATGGTGGGACCCACATATATATATAATGTCAATTATATATATATGTGGGTCTCACCATTTCATGTGTGTGTGACATGAGAATACACTTCTCCTATAACATGAGAAATGTTTTTCCCTATATATATACACATTAACAAAATATATATATATATATATATATTCTTTAATGCATGTGAGTGAAAAACTAAAAAAAATGCACTATCACAAATACTGAAACACGAATTACAAATCCTAAAACGCCAATTACAATGTTTTTTTTACAAGGATCCTTTTTTTACTCTATAATGCATGTGAGTGAAAAAAAATGCACTATCACAAATCCTGAAACGCAAATTATAAATCCTAAAACGCCAATTACAACGTTTTTTTTTACATGGATCCTTTTTTTACTTTATAATGCATGTGAGTGAAAAAAATAAAAATACATTATCACAAATCCTAAAACGCCAATTACAAATCCATAAACGCCATTTACAACGTTTTTTACAAGGATCCTTTTTTTACTCTATAATGCATGTGAGTGGGAAAAAAATGCATTATCACAAATCCTGAAACACAAATTACAAATCTTAAAACGGCAATTACAAATCCATAAACGCCATTTACAACTTTTTTTTTACAATTTACCTTTTTTTACTCTTTAATGCATGTGAGTGAAAAAAAATGTACTATTACAAATCCTGAAACGCGAATTAAAAATCCATAAACGCCATTCAAGTTTACATTTTTTAATTTGCGTTTCAAGATTTGTGATAGTGCATTTTTTTTTTTGGTTTTTCACACTCATGCATGATAGAGTAAAAAAAGGATCCTTGTAAAAAAACGTTGTAATTGGCGTTTATGGATTTATAATTGGCGTTTTAGGATTTGTAATTCACGTTTCAGGATTTCTCATAGTGCATTTTTTTTGGTTTTTCACTCACATGCATTATAGAGTAAAAAAAGGATCCTTGTAAAAAAACGTTGTAAATGACATTTATGGATTTGTAATTCGCGTTTCAGGATTTGTTATAGTGCATTTTTTTTGGTTTTTCACTCATATATATTAAAGAATATATATATTTGTTAATGTATATATATATTAAAAAACCAAGTTAGTAGTGGTGGTGGGTGGCCACTTACCGTGGATCGAATCCCAACCCCACACTTCCAATGAATATAATTTTTTTTATAAAAAAAACCCCACGCCCCCGAAAAAAAAAACTCCACCCTCTCACCGGTGGCCAGCGGCCGGTCCGGTGAGGGTTTTTATTTTTATTTTTTATTTAAATGTAAGGGTAAAAGAGTAATTTCATCCGAATTTGCATATCCCTCAAAGGTTCTTGATATCTCTCAGTCTTTTTATAAATTCGGGAAATTTTTAAAGGTTTTACAAATTCAAATGGTATTTAAATGAAATTTCTCTTTTTCTTTCTTTTTTTACTTCAGAATAATTAATTTTTTACACGCTCGCCACGTCGCACGTATTCGGGTCTTAAGATTCGTGTCCCTCAGACTCTAATCGCTGACGTCACTTTCGGCCCGTGGATGTCCTTACCTGGTCCTGACCTCTAATCGTATCAACCACAATTGGCCCCATTTCGTTACGCCCTTCATTCTCCCTCCTCTCTAACCCCGCCCTTTTCATCCTTTCCCAATTTCTGTGAACCCTAGCCTCAGGGTTTTCTATTATCTGGTCGCTCCTGTTCACTCCTCCCTTTTGCTTTCGGTTATCGTCTCACTTGACACGATAGATCTCGTTTCCATGGACCTTGGTGGAGGAGTTCGTAAGAGGGGAAGGCCTGAAGCTCCCTTTAATGGGAATGGCGGCGTCAAGAAATCCAGGCCAGGTTTGCCTTTTACTTCCGACACTCTTATACATTATAGTAGTCGGGGTATAAATGTGTATTGAGATGCTTTTTACACTGTTTGTTGCTCTTTGCTTTCCTTCTTAGTTATGCTTCTTACTTGAAGCAAGCGTAAAGATAAGGAAAATACGGTCTTACTCTTTGAGATTTTGTGGTGATTATTCGGGGAAATGAAATTTGCATATTCTGGAGGTAATTGTATTAGGGTTAAGACGGTACTTTTGCTGGAAGAGAAAATCTAGTTTTGTTATTTGTCTTCTGGAAAATGTTGTTTTGTGGTGGAAAGAGTGATGTCACTTGGCATGTTGGAAGAATTAATTGGGAGTTTTCTCCTCATTTGTTTCTTTGCCACTTCGGTTTATGCATCCGTGAGTATTGCAAGTTGCAAGGAAAACGCTTTGTGGTTGTTACTTGTTTCATGCTATGCTATAGTCACATAAATCTTGAAGTAAATCAATAATTGGGCAAAGGTGAGCCCTTTTGTTTGTCTTCCAGGTTCCAACATTGACGCTCCAACAAATTTTTTGGTGCGTAGTTGCCAGCTAAGTCCTGTGGTTTACGTTCTTCCCCCATTAGAAATAGCCAGTTTGCAATCTAATTGTCTGTGTTAACTGTCAAGTGATTTGTGTCTTTTCCTGCACATGGTGCTGCTGGTATATTTCTAGTTTGTTGATATTTTAGAATGTCATTTATGTTTTGTACGTCACGGATAATATCAGGTTATTCACTTTCGCTATTTTCATGTCAGAGTAAAATACATGTGCCTCCCCATTCTGAAATTATAGAGGGTATTTTTAAAACCAACACGTTAGTATACAGTTAGTTAACTCTTCAAACCGTTTTACTTCTTGAACATGTCATAGTAGTCCACACATGGATGTTTATTCCTCTGTAATGATGTAATATATAGATTGAGATGGAAATGTTCTTATCTTACTGTCAAAACATGCGAATGTACTTAAATCTGAATGCGATAATATTGATTTAATAGTGAGAAGAAACTGGTATTGGCTATTATTTGAGTTGAAGCATAAAAGGTTAATGAGAAATATTAACTGAGGGGACTTAATTAATGTTCTGAAACAGAAATGGAGTCCTTTCCAACTGGTTTAGGAAGCAAATCGAAGCCATGCACAAAGTTTTTCAGGTTCAAATCTTTAACTTATCTAAAATAAAATTTAATGCAATTATATATATTTAAATTTTAAATTGTAAAGTTGTAATTTGTAAATTTTCTAATTTTCTTTGAAAAATATTGATAGACAATCTCTGCAAGCAAAATATTTGTGATTTCACTAATGAAGTGGATATTAAAGCTGTGATACAGGTTCTAGATTATCCTCTAATCTAGATAACAAGACTGAACAGAAATGGTTGATTCGTCATGAACAGTTCTGTTAAGTGCATGCTGGGCTATATAAAAATTGAATGAGGTTCTTTGTATGGAATACTCTACCTTCGTATATTGGCTGTGTACAATATTCTACAATCTTCAATATGAAAGAGGTCTGATGCAGATCAGTTAAATGGCTATAGCTATGTGGGGCTTAATTCTTAGCAACGTGCATTAAAATACATTGAAATTTCTTACACCAGGAGGGTATAGTTCAATTCGCATCAGCCAAAGGCTGTGACAGCTGCACAAAGGGAAAAAAAGGAATTGAAATGTTAATCATCTTAGAGTTCTTGAATGAGTATGATTGTTCGTCTTATAAGATAACCTCTTATATTAAACAACCTTTCTTTCTGACCAGAGATGTAAATGCACTAATCATTCTAATTTAACTGAGTAGTCTCTCCTAAGCATATCTTTATAATAAAAATAATCTGCTTATTCACCCCTTTTTTGTAAAATTCAAATCCATACATATGTTTTGCTGGAAGGGCTGAATAAATAATGCATGAATTTATGATTCATAACCCCTTTGATTATTAGGCTTCGAAGCATACATGATTGGGGATGCATGGGATTGGAAGTATGATTCCATGGCGCCAAATGGAATTGGCTTCATTAGCTTTTCTGTCAACTTAGGTTCAGCGTATTTCCAGCCTGATATTAGGATCTTTTCCCGCATGCAGTTAAAAATGTTAACTTCTGATCTTTGATGAACTTTTTGACGCTGCCCAAATAACTCTGATATACTTTTGTCCTATGTATCTCTAATATATTTCAAGAAAGAAAAATTTATTTAATCATCATCTCACTATCACTTTTATAACTCTGGTTAAATTTGAACTTCAATATAATTAAAATTTCCTCTCATGTCATTGTCTTGAGTTCTTCACCTTGCCCTCTTATTTGCCAAGGGATTCAGAAGAGTTGTTTGTGTTGTCAATGAATGTTGGTCTAGAATTTCAAATCTTTCTTTTTCAGGACAGCAGTCCATAATACCTGAAACTTCTAATTTGAATTAGTTTCCACTTCCTGATGTTTTTTGTGATCTTTATTTTAAAGCTTACTGCATTAAGGTCTATTAAATTATCATTGGAAATTTTAGAGCATATCTATTCTCATGGCTATTGCAATTGCTAGTGCCATGAATAACTGCTAAATAGAGAATACATTGTGCAGAACCAGTTTTCTTGATTTTGTTTTTGGTGAGAAGTAAATTTGTTTTGCCATATTTCATGATGCACTTTTGCTTGTTTCAATGAAATGATCCCTTTTAAATCAATGTTGAAAGCTATATTACACAAAAGTATATATGTTTCTGGATCTATTTTCAATGGCTTTTGTAAAGTCATAAAAATGTCATCATTTTGTTGATATGTTTGTTCTAAATCTTAGCTATATAAAAGTAGAGAATGGCAGGCTCAAAACACTAAAATAAAAAATAAAATAAAAGGCAAGACAGTTATGAAAGGTGGATAATGGGAAAGGTAGTTACACAATATTTTGGAAATTAATAATGGTGACACTAAATTTTTTTTATAAAAGGGATGATTATGACACATGGATAATGGGAAAGATAGTTACACAATATTTTGTAAATTAATAATAGGGTAGGTAGGTACAAAATATTTTAAAAATAAGTGAGACGATTATGAAAATAGATAATGAGGAAGGTAGTTACACAATATTTTGTAAATTAATAATTGGGGAGGTAGGTACAAAATATTTAGTAAATATTCAATATAATATTTTGATTATTCCCTTTGAAATCTAGGTGATTTTTTACATAACAACACATGCCTCTCACACATGCAATGCGCAGGCTCAGGTTAGTTTTTAGAAAGTTACACAATTAACATATGTTTAAATAAATTTAATTTTTAGTTTGTGATGCTTTGCAAGACCTTTTGAGCCTGGCTGCACACCCACTCACATGCATGTATATCTATCTATGAATTATAAACCATTCTTCTGGTTTGCTCCTTGCATTTCTTGGCGTTTTCTTAGGGGAAAAAAGCTACTTTAGGTTTTTGTTGCTTTTTTTATGCCTCTGTTGTCGATCCTGTGAAAGTGATGCCTGGGTGTCCTTTTTTATTTCATGATTTGAAATGCTTTGAGTATCTAATGCTTTAAAAAGGGGGTTTCATCATTCTCAAACAATTTTTTCACTAGTCCTAGTTATTTTTCCTGAACCTAGTGTACTTGTGTTGGCTTTCCTCTAATGGAGTTAGGAAGGTGTTCTTGACTTATGATGTTACTGTGCTCATGGAAGGCTTTTCTACATGTATTTTATCAATTAATATTTTTTCCTCCAGAATTTTTTTATTGAAATTGAATGGGATCATGGGATCTTCTGCTCCTATGATTTCATTGTTAGTGCTCATGTAAGTAGAATCTAGGGTTTGACTACATGTTCTTTAAACAACTGCCTGCCCATATGTTTGATGCTTAATGGCATTTCCTTTCGTTCTTTTGCCAGGAAGTGTTATCTGATGGATGGAACTTTTCTCATTCTTTTGCCAGTTTATTTGGAGCTTTTCTTTTATATTACCCAATGATGAATGAGGACATCTCGCTTGACCTTTATTATTATAATTGTGCTGACATAATTTCAATTTGTCCTGCTATGGTGTCCTTATTGTTTGTTATATGATTAAATGATGACATCTTGTTTGGTTTCATCTTTATACAGCACGTCTGGCTGCCCATTTGGTGAAGGATGTCATTTCTTGCATTATGTGCCTGGGGGTATAAAAGCTGTCTCTCAGTTGATCAATATCGGTACCAGTCCTGCACTTCCACAAGCTCCAAGAAATACAACTTTTCCACCATCCTTTCCAGATGGCTCTTCCCCTCCAGCTGTCAAAACCCGCATATGCAACAAGTATAATACCGCCGAAGGATGCAAATTTGGTGATAAATGCCACTTCGCTCATGGTGAGTGGGAGATTGGAAAGCCTACAGCCCCATCATATGAAGATCCTCGTCCCTTCAGACAACTGCAAAGCAGGGTTGGTGGGCGGGTCGAGCCCCCACCTCCAGCTCATGGAGCTGCAGTCAGTTTTGGAGCCTCTGCTACTGCTAAGATTAGTATCAATGCTTCACTTGCAGGAGCAATCATTGGAAAAAATGGTGTCAATTCTAAGCAAATTTGTCGTGTGACAGGAGCAAAACTTTCGATACGGGATCATGACTCAGATCCAGGTCTCAAGAACGTTGAGCTGGAGGGCAGTTTTGATCAGATCAAACAAGCAAGTGCCATGGTTCATGAACTTATTGTAAATGTCAGTTCTGTCTCTGGGCCTCCTCCGAAAGGCATTGGACCACATGGCCCTGCCCCAGCTAGCAACTTGAAGACAAAACTGTGTGAAAACTTTGCAAAAGGATCTTGCACTTTTGGGGAAAGGTGCCATTTTGCTCATGGAGCTGAGGAATTACGCAAGCCTGGAATGTGATGACTTTTTTGTTTTTCCACCTTTTAAGTAACATATTGCGGACCAACAGCTAGTTTACGTTCTTTGGTTTTAGCGAGTACTGAACTGTGCAGAATTTTCTAATTTTTAAAATTTTTGTCCATCACTTTTAATTTTGCCATATGGTATTGGTGAATCGTTCGTGGGTCCTCGGAAGAGTAAAATGATATTTTGATGTAGTTTCAATTTTTGCCAGGAGTTTAAAAACAGCAGTTCACTCATGCTCTCGTGTTGACTCTCGATCTCATGTGATTTGCTGAAGAAACCTCTTCGTTAGAATATTATAGATTATTTAGATATTTAGATATTTAGATTAAGGGGTAGGATATTGTCACTCTGATTTTATGTCATTCTAAAGTCACTACCACTTTTTCACCGTTAGAGTAGAATCTCAATAGATGAGAGAAATGATAAAGGTAGATGAGATTCGATTTAATGGTGAAAAAGTAGTAGTGACTTGGTAGTGACATAAAATTGGTAGTAACAATATCATATTCCTTAAATTAATTATTATCTTATTATTCAGTTTGATATTTATTATATGTTAGGATATTATATTTTAATTATTTTGATGGATTAAATTATATTTGATTCTAGGGTTAGTTCTAGGTTTGTCTATATAAAAATTTATATGTACTCCTTTCCATCTAGAGATTAATAGTGTGTGTTTTATCGTTCTAAATCTCATATGGTATTAGAGCTAGGTCTGCCTCCAGATCCTCAATAAATCAAAGCTCCAGACCGTAGACCCTTCCCTCTAATGTTCGACTTCTGTCGTCATAGTAACAGAAGGAAACACGAGAAAACACTGTGACAAAGAAAACAATGACGAAGAGCGTCAGAGTGAGAGAAGAAACACAAGAGGAGTGAGAGACAAAGGGAAACACGGAGAGAGCGCGAGAAATTGTGACGGACAAAGATCAGTGACAGAGAACCTTTGATCTTAGCAGAGGAAGGCGTGTGTCACATCATTGCCACCATAGGCGGAACCAGAGGTTGTCGATCGGCGAGTCCGGGAAGAACATAGCTGTTCTAAGCAACGCGTGAATCTCACGTGCCACTAAAGTTCCAACCGTGTGAGCGTGATGCCCATGTGTTGCCATCCAGAGATCGTCGGTGACCTTGTTTTACCAGAACAATGGATCCTTCTGTTTTCCCTTCTTTATTTGGTTTAGTACGTCAAACTTCCAGTCCAACTGGTGTCTATCCCATGGCTTTTATGTCCCGTACAAATTCTCAAACTCAAGACTCTTCATCAACAGAACCACCAAACCAAACCCCACCAAACCAAACAGTACCCTACAGAACCGTAACACCCCCAATTTCTAACAATTATCATAGTATAAAATTTAAATGATTTTTATAAATGAATACTGAAATTCGAAATAAACAACCTTGAGGAGTGTTACCGCCGCACTTGTACTGGGACAAGTGCAAGGCTACTTATTACAATAATGTAAATCCAACTCAAATAAATGTGATTTATATAAAAAAAATATAAAACTAGCTAGAGGCCTTGAATGTTCTTCCTTACTTCTCACCTGCTAGCCACAACCCTTCGCACTGTTTCACCGAAATTTCGCTCCCCAGAAGGATCATGACCCATGAACACAAACATCATGAATTCTTTGGTAATCCTAATAAAACAAAGATAATGAAGAGAAAATACAATATTTACATAATAAAATATCTATATATAAAAATAAAAATAAAAATGTTAATTTTATTATTCTTTATTCAATTTAATTAGTGGGAAGAGAACCATGGTAGACCCGGATATCCTGCCAGTCTACCCTGTGACCCGGAAACCTGCCAGTCACAAATCATCAAATTTTGGCCATAAAACATTTTCTTCCTAGTGTGCACACCTCTTCCCAAAGTTGCTACTAGTGTCCCGGAAACCTGCCAGACACCACTTTTGGAAGAACGGATACTATCGGTTCACATCAAAAATATATATCGGAGGCATAAAGCCTAATTGTGTTCATCACTTTGGGAGGTACCATCCCAAAGCTATCCTCCCATGAAATATTATTTCAATCACACATAAAAGGAATTTTTCACATTTACGGAAGCCAAACCGATTATATATATATATATATCTGCTATTTGTATCAATTACAAAAAAACTGAGGCAAAACCATTTAAAGAGTACATGTATTTAATATATATATTTATATTTATTTTAATGAAAGACACATGTATTTCAATCACCACAAGAAAAAAAAATTGACACACCTAGAGCACAAACAAAACGCACAGATACACATGAAAGGTTTATTTGGGTTTTAATCACAAAAAGGAAGGGGCGTACAAGTTTTATGGGTATATATGATTCAAGCACAAAGGCCTAGGTATCCAAAGCAAAGAAAATATACATGTATATTCAATTCGTGCACTAGGAAGTCGGTTACGTCAAGGAAAGGTTTTATATATCTAATTCAACACGAAGGCTGAGGCGAGGCAATATTATTCAATCACAAAAAAAAAGACGCACAGGTGTATATATAATTAAAGCACGCAGGCCGAGGCGAGGCAATATTATTCAATTGATAAAGAAGGAACGCACAGGTGTGTGTGTATATATATATATAATTGAAGCACGCAGGCCGAGGCGAAGCAAATGTATTCAATTGATACAGAAGGAATTCGACAAATTGATCACAAGTTATATTGTCCTAGGGATTAGGATTCCCTATCAAGATTCATATAAAATTTAACCTAAGACTCATGGGATCAGGATTACCTGATCTCTGTTTTTGCTAGCCTCCTAGAAAAATGGTTTGATGAGAGTATGGGAGGAGGATGCAGTAGCGGAGAAGAAAAGTGTCGAGCGTTTTCTAGGTTTAGGCGGCTAGACCTAAGTTTATAATTAAAAATCTAGGGTTTTAGCTATGGGCTGGGCTCTTTAATTATTCCCAATTAATAAATTAACAATACAAACGTTATTAATTTCTAGATTTTACTATATTATTATTATTATTATTTTAATCTATTATTATTATTTCTATTATTACTCAGGGGTATTACATTCTACCTTCCTAAAAATAAGTTTTGTCCTCGAAACTTAAATGTGTACCTTCTTCGAATAAAAATGGATGTTTATTGCGTATATCGTCTTCTGCCTCCCATGTTGCTTCTTGTACCTTTTGACTCCTCCACAAAACTTTAACTAGTTTGATTGACTTGTTTCTCAACGTTCTTTCACTTCTATCTAGGATCTTTACAGGACGTTCTTCATAGGTGAGGTTCCGATCTATCTTGATAGACTCAGGCTGAAGCTTGTGTGAAGGGTCTGGCATATATTTCCGGAGCTGAGATACGTGAAAAACGTCGTGCACATTCTCCAATTTCATTGGAAGAGCTAGTCTGTATGATACTTCACCAATTCGTTCAATAATATCATACGGGCCAATATACCTTGGACCCAGCTTGCCTTTCCTTCCAAATCTCATTACCCCCTTCATCGATGATAGTCTTAAGAATACTTTTTCTCCACTCTCAAATTCTACTGGCCGTCGTCGTTGATCTGCATAAGACTTTTGCCGATCCTGAGTTGTTTTCATCTTTTCTTGAATTACCTTCACTTGTTCCATTGATTCTTGAATCATATCTGGACCCACAATGCCAGCTTCTCGAAAGTCATTACAACATAAATGGCTCCTGCACTTCCTACCATACAATGCCTCATAAGGTGCCATATCGATGCTCGCATGGTAGCTGTTGTTGTAAGAGAACTCGGCCAAAGGTAAACACTTATCCCATGAGTGATTGAATTCTAACGCACAGGCTCTTAACATGTCCTCGAGAGTTTGAATCGTCCTCTCCGTCTGTCCATCTGTAGCAGGGTGAAAGGCTGTACTATATTTGAGTTGGGTTCCAAAAGCTTGCTGAACCTTGATCCAGAAGTTTGATAAAAACCTCGTGTCTCTATTTGAGACTATGTCCTTTGGGACTCCGTGCAACCTCACTATTTCTCGCACATAGGCATCGACCAAATGGTTCAAACCCCATGTGTTTTTCATTGCAATAAATCTTGCAGTCTTAGTCAACCTGTCAACTATGACCCAGATAGCATTCTTATCCCCTCTAGTTAGAGGTAAGCTCGTGACAAAATCCATGGAAATCGACTCCCATTTCTCTCTTGGTACTTCCAATGGTTGTAACACTCCTGTAGGTCGTTTGTGTTCGATCTTCACCTTTTGACAAGTTAGACACTTTGCCACAAATTCCGCTATTTCTCTCTTCATCCTAGGCCACCAAAAGCTCTTCTTCAAATCTTTGTACATTTTCACTCCTCCTGGATGAATTGAGTAGGGCGTATTGTGAGCTTCCTCTAAAATCCTTCTCTTTATACTTTCATTGTCAGGCACGTATAATCTACCCTTGAACTTCATTGTGCCACCTTCATCAATTTCAAAGTCTATAGCTTCTCCTTGGCTTTTCTTCTCCTTAATTCCTTGCAACAAAGAATCAGATGCTTGCGCTTCGCGGATCTCATCAAAGATAGTTGGTTGTATGGTGAGAGCATTAAGCATGCCTTTTAGTTCTGCGGGTAAAAGTATTTCAATCTCCAACCTCCTAAACTCCTCACATAATTCATTGGGTATCACAAAAGCATTAAGGGTATATCTCGATTTCCTACTAAGTGCATCGGCCACTACATTGGCCTTGCCTTCATGGTATTGGATTTCGAGATCATAATCCATAATTAGTTCTAGCCACCTCCTTTGCCTCATGTTAAGCTCCTTCTGGGTGAAGATATACTTCAAGCTCTTGTGATCTGTGTACACCTTACAAGCCGAACCATATAAATAATGTCTCCAAATTTTCAGAGCAAAAACCACAGCAGCCAACTCCAAGTCATGGGTGGGATAATTTTCTTCATATGGCTTCAACTGCCTTGAGGCATACGATATCACCTTCTTATGTTGCATCGGAACACAACCAAGTCCATTTTTGGATGCATCGCTGTAGATCTCAAATCCGCTCGTTCCTGATGGCAAGGTCAATATCGGAGCTGTAGTGAGTCGTTTCTTGAGTTCTTGAAAAGTGACCTCACAAAATTCATCCCAGTGAAACTTCGTCGTTTTACGTATTAACCTTGTTATTGGCTGAGCTATCTTCGAGAAATCCTTCACAAACCTTCTATAATAACCCGCCAAACAGAGAAAACTCCTGACTTCCGCAACATTTGTAGGCCTAGGCCACTCAATGATAGCTTTAATCTTTGCTGGATTAACAGAGACACCTTCTTGAGATATTACATGACCTAAAAAGGCAACTCTCTCCATCCAGAACTCACATTTTGAGAGTTTCGCATACCATTTCTTCTCTCTTAAAATATCCAACACAATCCTCAGATGTTGCTCATGCTCTTCCCTTGTCGTGGAATACACCAAAATATCGTCTATGAAAACCACCACGAATTGATCCAAGTATTGCTTGAAGGTTCTATTCATCTGGTCCATAAAAACTACCAGCGCATTTGTTAAGGCAAAAGGCATGACTGTAAACTCATAGTGCCCATATCTGGTACGAAAGGCCGTCTTTGGGATGTCGTCTTCCTTGATTCGTACTTGATGATATCCAGTCCTCAAATCGATCTTTGAGAACATACCTGCCCCCTTCAGTTGATCAAACAAGTCTTCGATCCTTAGTAATAGGTATTTGTTCTTTATAGTTACCATGTTCAGTCCTCTATAATCATTCACAGCCTCATACTCCTGTCTTTCTTTCGGACAAACAAAACTGGAGCTCCCCACGATGAAACACTCGGTCTTATGTACCCCTTGTTCAACAGCTCTTCAAGTTGGGTTTTTAACTCCTTCAGTTCTGCCAGAGCCATCCTATATGGCGCTTTTGATATTGGAGCAGTGCCGGGCATAAGATCAATAGCAAACTCAACTTCTCTAATAGGTGGCATGCCAGGAATATCTTTGGGAAAAACATCAGGATACTCTCTAACCACAGGTATTTGCTCGATCTTCTCCTCAAGAGTTAGGTCATGCACGTTGCACAAATAAGCTGGGTATCCTTTTATAAGGAGACTTTTAATAGTCATAGCAGAGACTATCTGAATGGAAGGTTTGGGTACAACACCTTTATAAGAAAGGTATTTCCCTTTTGGTGTCTTAAATGATATCTTCTTCTCCCTACAATCTAGCTTAGCCTTATACTTTCTAAGCCAATCCATTCCCAGAATAACGTCAAAATCAGCCAAGTCAAACTGGATTAGGTCAGCTGGTAGGTCAGAACCAGCTATACTAATCAGAATGTTTTCATAAACATTAGAGCAAGGGATAATAGCTCTAGAGGGTAAAGTAATGTTGGTTAAGAGGGTCGAAGATGGTACCATTCTCGTCTTCTCAACAAAAGAAGATGAGATAACAGAGAGCGATGCACTGGTGTCGAACAAAATATAAGTAGGAACAGACTGGAGTAAGAAGGTACCTGGAATAACATCTGGGTTTGTTTCAGCTTCAGAGTGGTTCATGACATAGATCCTTCATTGATTCCCTGCGGTTTGATTAACAGCAGCATTCTGACCAATTGCTCGATTTGCTCCAGCTCCGTTATTGAGGTTTCCAGTAGCGGCATATTGTCAGTTCCCTCCACTTCCATTATGAAAGTTTTGTTGATAGCGTGGCTGATTGTCATTGTTCCTACCCCCTTGGTTATTGTTTCCATTTCGTCCTCCATCTGGTTTTGGCTGTCCTCCTTGAGAGCCTGCTTGCGAATTAAATCCTTTGACGGTACAACGGTTAGCCTTGTGCCCCTTGCCACCACATTGAAAACAAGTTATAAGTTCTCCATTGCACTTCCTCCCCGGGTGTGGCTCCTTGCCGCATCCTCTACAAGGATTTGATCTTGTTCCTTGTGTTAGTTCTCTATATGTTTTGATGATAACTGACAATTGTAAACACAAGTTGAAGTTGGTCTTTGCTAAGTTGAAAAGCTTACTGTCAATGGCAAACTCGAGTTTTGGAAGCAAAACTCGAGTTTGGACTTGACAGAGAGTAGCTCAAATTTATAAAGTAATGAAAACTGTTTGCAAGTCACAGAGAGCACTCAAGCTTTTAACATCAAAGGAAACTCGAGTTTGGGTTTACAAACTCAAGTTTGTACCATACAGAGACACTTCAAGTTTCTTCAAGAATGCAAAACTCCAGTTTTAATTTACAAACTCCAGTTTTCAACTACCAGAAAGTTTGTAAAAGTTTTCTCTTATGAGGAAACTCGAGTTTGGGTTTTGCAAACTCAAGTTTTGGTCATACAGAGAGCTCCCAAAGTTTTGAACTTAAGAAAACTCTAGTGTACACCAAACAAAGAGTTTGTCAAGTTTTGTGAACTTGACCAAACTCGAGTTTGGGCTTGGCAGAGAGTCTAAATATTTTTTCATCTTTTGCAAACTCCAGTTTACATTTGGAAACTCTAGTTTGCACTAGCCAAGCATTTTCTAAGTTTTCCAAAGTTATCAGGAAACTCGAGTTTTGCCTTGACAGAAAGTTAACATATTTTATCACTTTGAGAAAACTCAAGTTTGCATTTGAAAACTCCTGTTTTCACTTGGCAAAGATTTTCAAAGGTTTCCAATTTTAAGAGGAAACTCGAGTTTGTGCCTTACAGAGAGCTTTGCTCTTTTCGTCATTTTGGAAACTCAAGTTTACATTTGGAAACTCCAGTTTTGATCTTTTGGACTTAAACATGTTTTTCACTAAAAGTCCAAAACTCAAGTTTGGATAAACAAAACTCGAGTTTGTGTCGCCGGTTTTGAAAATCAACTTGCTCGAATTTCGAAATCTTACCGTTTGATCTTAATACTTCTTATCAACACTCACCACTATTCTTAACTATGTTTAATCAGTTTGTTAGTGAGTTTCAGATGGTTTAGAAGGTATTAAATGAAGATTTGAACAAAAGCAAAAAGTAACGTCATCACATTAAATGCAAAGTTCAGAAAACTTGCATCCTCTTGGACAATCATTCTACACACGTTGCAAAGGGATTAATGTTTCCTTTCCACATCCAATAGCTGCTCTTCCAACGGATTAATATTCAAGAAGTCAACCATAAACTTTTGTGCAACTGGATTAAGCAAAGAGTAGAGAGAGAAGAAGACCAAAGCTTAACCTAATCCTTCCTGAAAGTCTCCAACGGTTACATTAAAGATTACAACGGTCATTTAATGCTCTCTTAGTATAAATAGAGCTACATTCAATTCTTCTTAACAACACATCTGCTGAAAACGAATTGCATTCAAGTTTACCAACTACTCTTTCAGTTTTCACTTGTAAAGTATCTTTTGATACATTGATCTTCAGTGATTATATTTATCCACTCTTAGAGAGAGTTAATTTATTGTGAATCATTTCATTGTAAGAATCTCAAGTCAGGGGACTTGGAGATTGGGATACTGATTGCAACTTGTAAGGGGGAGTAAGTTCTAGTGAGAGAATTACTCTAGAGTTACAAAGTGTGTAATCAATTGAGATAGTGAAATCCTAGAGTGTCTGGGGACTGGATGTAGGTCAAGAGATTGGACCGAACCAGTATAAATTCCTTGTGTCTTGCTCTTCCTTTCTCTTCTCTGTTATACTCTGTTTTTAGTGATAAAAAACAGAGTTTCTGAAAATAATTTTTAAAATCCCCAATTCACCCCCCTCTTGGTGATTAAGCTCCACTTTCACCTTGAGCTTGGGTCTTAAGTTGATTCCCACCGTAATTACCTCTGTAGCATACCTCTGTCCTTGTGGTTGTTTGCCACCCCAGTTGTTGTCCTTGTTATCATAACGAGGCTTCTTGTCACCACTAGCTTGTTGAGGACCACTGCCAAACGGCTTTCTCTTGTTCCTCTCCATGACTTCCTCTTCAGTTTGTAGGATATCAAAAACATTTAAAGCTTGTTCATAAGCTTCCTGGAAGGTCTTCGATGGTATACCTCCCAAGGACTTCTAGATTTTGAATGTCAGCCCTTTTTCATACTTTCGCGCCTTGTCCTTCTCTGTAGGAATGAGATTCGAAGCAAAACACGAGAGATCAATGAACTTGTCAGTGTACTCCTGCACTGTCATCTTCCCCGTCATCCCGAACCTTGCAAATTCCTCCTGTTTCTGCCACTTAATTGCGTCGGGGTAGAATCTATTGCGAATCCATTCCTTGAAAGTTCCCCAGTCAAATCCTTCTTGCCTACGTAGCCGTCTTCACTGTGGACCACCAACTATCTGCCTCCTCCTTCAGATAAAACAAGCCTATGCTAATCTTCATGTTTTCGGGGCAATTTGTCACTTCATACAGCTTTTCCATATCGCGAATCCAGTTTTCCAGAGCGATTGGATCAATAGTCCCTTTGTAAGCAGGTGGATGATGAGACGCCACTCTCTTAAAGATGGTATTATCAGCATTAGCCTGTTGGACGTTTTGTTGTCCAAGAGCCAAAGCAAGATTTTCAATGGCTCTTAAACGTTGGTCCATATCCTCAGCAGCACCGATGTTTGCAGCCATTCTAGGGTTACGACGGGTATAGTACCTAATCATAGGGCGTATGTTTTTAAAATCCTATGCGTTTGAGTCAACTCTAACTATTACTTATCACACACATTTATATGATATATCAAAAATCAACCTTCAGATAATGCAATATAAATTCAAACAATAACCAATATAAATTCAAATGATAAACCAACATCTTTTATTTAAAAGAATAAGGATTACATCATTCTTCATTATTCATAAAAAAAATTACACCTAGAAGGAACCCTTTAACCTATAGGAAATTCTACCCATCTGCTCATATTCCCAACGCTTTCTAGGGATTAGTGGTGGAGGTTTTTCTAACCTTTCAAGCTTTTCTTCACAACTTCTTAATGCATCTTTCAACATACTACTTCGTGGTTGGGGAAGTTTATGTTGTCCAAAAATTCTTAATGTTCTTTTTATCACAGCTTCGATTTCTTGAACCTCCTCCTCAGTTTCGCTTACGAACCCTATCACTTGTTGATAACCATAAGGAAACCAACCCCTAAGAGGGATTTTCTTTTCTAGCATTTTTCTCACCCTTCCAAGACTTCCAATCCTTGGTAGTGCCCTAATTAAGTACTTAGTCCTAAAATCAGGGGTAATCGTGTGTGACCTGCATTCCCTATTGTAGGCTTGAATTATAATCCACACTCTTAAGGCATTTATCTCTATTGACACTTTTTCATCCCATTTGTACTTTGATGGCTCACTTCTAATCACCTCTCCAACGTTTCTTCTTAAATTCTCCATTTGTTAAAAGCTAAAATAAAATAAAGTAAAATAACATAACATAAAATTCACAAGTCAAAAAAATTCAAAATCACGTAATAAGTCAAGGAAATTTCATGCATACAATTATCAACATTTCAAGGAAAAAAATCATTTAAAAGACAAGAGAATACCCTTCCCAACACATCTCTCACATTTAAAATTTATTTATTCATTTTATTATTATTATTATTATTATTAACCTCGGGATCTTTGATCCCCGAGTTAGTATCAAAAAGCGGAGCTAAGTAGAACCTTAGGCTCGATACCATTTTGTAACATCCCAATTTCTAACAATTATCATAGTATAAAATTTAAATGATTTTTTATAAATGAATACTAAAATTCAAAATAAATAACCTTGGGGAGTGTTACCGCCGCACTTGTACTGGGACAAGTGCAAGGCTACTTATTACAATTATGTAAATCCAACTCAAATAAATGTGATTTATATAAAAAAAATATAAAACTAGCTAGAGGCCTTAAATGTTCTTCCTCACTTCTCACCGCTAGCCCCAACCCTTGGCTTTTGTTTCACCGAAATTTCGCTCCCAGAAGGATCATGGCACCCATGAACACAAACATCGAATTCTTGGTAATCCTAATAAAACAAAGATAATGAAGAGAAAATACAATATTTACATAATAAAATATCTATATATAAAAATAAAAATAAAAATTTTAATTTTATTATTCTTTATTCAATTTAATTAGTGGGAAGAGAACCATGGTAGACCCGGATATCCTGCCAGTCTACCCTGTGACCCGGAAACCTGCCAATCACAAATCATCAAATTTTGGCCATAAAACATTTTCTTCCTAGTGTGCACACCTCTTCCCAAAGTTGCTACTAGTGTCCGGAAACACCGCGACACCACTTTTGGAAGAACGGATACTATCGGTTCATATCAAAAATATATATCGGAGGCATAAAGCCTAATTGTGTTCATCACTTTGGGAGGTACCATCCCAAAGCTATCCTCCCACGAAATATTATTTCAATCACACATAAAAGGAATTTTTCACATTTACGGAAGCCAAACTGATTATATATATATATACGCTATTTGTATCAATTACAAAAAAACTGAGGCAAAACCATTTAAAGAGTACATGTATTTAATATATATATATATATATTTATTTTAATGAAAGACGCATGTATTTCAATCACCAAAAGGAAAAAAAAAACGACACACCCAGAGCACAAACAAAACGCACAGATACACATGAAAGGTTTATTTGGGTTGAATCACAAAAAGGAAGGGGCGTACAGGTTTTATGGGTATATATGATTCAAGCACAAAGGCCTAGGTATCCAAAGCAAAGAAAATATACATGTATATTCAATTTGTGACCAGGAAGTCGATGACGTCAAGGAAATGTTTTATATATCTAATTCAACACGAAGGCCGAGGCGAGGCAATATTATTCAATCACATAAAAAAGACGCACAGGTGTATATATAATTGAAGCACGCAGGCCGAGGCGAGGCAATATTATTCAATTGATAAAGAAGGAACGCACAGGTGTGTGTGTATATATATATAATTGAAGCACGCAGGCCGAGGTGAAGCAAATGTATTCAATTGATACAGAAGGACTTCGACAAATTGATCACAAGTTATATTGTCCTAGGGATTAGGATTACCTATCAAGATTCATATAAAATTTAACCTAAGACTCATGGGATCAGGATTACCTGATCTCTGTTTTTGCTAGCCTCCTAGAAAAATGGTTTGATGAGAGTATGGGAGGAGGATGCGTAGCGGAGAAGAAAAGTGTCGAGCGTTTTCTAGGTTTAGGCGGCTAGACCTAAGTTTATAATTAAAAATCTAGGGTTTTAGCTATGGGCTGGGCTCTTTAATTATTCCCAATTAATAAATTAACAATACAAACGTTATTAATTTCTAGATTTTACTATATCATTATTATTATTATTATATTTTAATCTATTATTATTATTATTTCTATTATTACTCAGGGGTATTACAAGAACCACAGAGATGGTACCGGATTTCTCAGAAAATAACAGTATGGTTATTAACCATAGGTTTAATGGTAAAAACTGTCATGACCCAAGAATTTAGAATTTTTTTTTTTAAATGTAATTAATTGACTTAGTGAGTCAATGACCAAAATATATTGTAGGAAATCATAACTATATTTAATGTTTTAGTTTGACAGTAAAAAGGGAAAGAAAAATGGAAATTGGAAATTGTTCTGTATAAGAACACAGATGTTTAGCCTACTGGGCTAGTGAGTTGATGTTGGATCAGATGGTTCGACCTAGATATCTATGAGGTAGATAACCAAGAGAACGTGGGATCACTGTACACAGACAAGGCTTTCACCAAAGGGGGTGGTGTATGTGCACAGTGATGACAATACGTAAATAGTTCAGGGTTAGAACAGGTCTACCTTAGGGTTTTACCTCATTCCTTATAAAGTTTACCTTAGGTTGAGATTTATGGGCCCTGTGTGTCTCGTGGCCCAAGTATCATAAATGCTTGATCTAGATTGAGATCTTCCTTGATCATAGGTGGGTTAGGATCCTCCTTTATTATAGGCGGATCCTGATGCGCAAGTTATTCCTAGTTGGGCCGTCCCATGAATGGGCCTGATATAGGTCCGTAACAGTTGCCCTCCAGCCCGGTAGTTCAGGCTTCTGAGGTGTCGGGATGCATTTTGCCCCAGAATGTATGATCTGAGCTATCTTTCCTTGGACCTTGTTCTCTCGCTTACCTATCGAACATTGTCTGAGTTGGTATGCGTTGATCCCGGCTCTTGATGTCATATACTCAAAGATCCGGGGTAGTGTCAAGAAGTTACGTAACTCCGAGGTTGGGCTCCTTCTGCGAGCGTCATCATGGCCAACTGACACCTGGCAACCCTCAATTAGCAAAGGACTTCAATTGCCACGCCTAGCCGCTTGCGGTTATTGTGCGCATTTAATGCACCCATCACATCTCATACGTCTCCCTTGCTTTTTGGGTAAATAGTCTCTTTTACCCTCGACTCTTCGATGTCGTAATGTCTATATTCATATTTCCCTCTATTCTCCATACTTTACCCATTCGCTGCATTCTCTTTCTTCCCAGAAACCTCTTGCCTTCTTGCGACAATTATCTCTCTGCAATCCTCAGGTCTTACCACTTCATATTCCTTCGACCTTCGTTAAGTTAGGTATTTTCGCCACTTCTCACCATTCCTTTCGCTTTTACTTTGAAGTTCGTCGATCCTGTGGTTTTTGATTCTTGCTTTTTCATCCGTACTTTGCAAAGAGACTGGTTTCTGGGTCTTCTGGTTAGGTTTTGATAGACTTTTCTGGGGAACCTTTGATTTTTGGCTTTATCCACATGAGCGTATACCCCCGTTCTTGGGTGTAACTATTATCCATTTTCATTTTCGTTTTCCCCTCCTTACCAAGCCTTTTATGCCTCTTTAGGTTTTAACCCTTGGTGGCAGGGTTAACCCTTTGCCAATTTTAGAAGAGGAGGAGTCACTTCGTAAAATTCCTCCTAAAACCCTTTTTTGGTTATAGGGCAAGCCCGTTACTGAAGAGCAAAGACAGGCAGTCTTGCTTGACGGAGGGCCTAGTAGGAGGAATGTGGGGAGATTTCAGCCTGCCATAGCTAGGTTCCAGTGTGAGGACTCCACCAATGTTTTGCCTCGCACTGGGGGCTAGGGTGAGCCCGGTGCTATTCCAGCATCATCCAACACCTTCTGTGAGGTTCCTTCTCGCGTAAGATCAAAGTCCCTTTCAGAAGGATACACCGGCCCATGCTGGGACTGCATCGCTTTAAGTTCTCATTATATCGCAAATGGCCAAGATTCCTTAGCCAACTTTACTTTAGGCTTGTGCTGTCATAGCTCATCCTCTGGCCACATCCTAGCTCCTAGCAATCGGGGTCATCCCGGTCCAGCCATTTCTCCTTCTTCACACATAGCTCGTATGAGTTAGGTATACCTCTCATTTGCTGACTTCAACTTTTTTGTTTATAGGTATAAATGGATTCGCCTTCTTCATCCCATAGCACGCATTCTGGTATCGAGGAGTCAAATTCTTCAATCCCCCCACGAGTACTGGTAGATAAGTATCCATGGGTGACTCATGAAATACTGAGGACGCACTCTCTGATGGCCGTAGCTGACATTGCCCAGCTTGACTTGGGAGAATTTGACGGCTATACCTTGTGCCCTCCTGATGATGGCGAGCCCATTTATTCCAAACGGGAAGGAACCTGCCCATCTTTCTTCTTCTTTTTTCGGGGCCGGGCTCGTACTGCGGTCTCCTTGATTGCGCTTGTTGCTTTTCCGCCCTTGAGTTTTTATCACATATTGACGTAACTTGCCGTCTCTGACGAATTTCTCGATGGCGTCTTGGAGCTCATAGCATTGATCCGTAGTATGCCTCGGTCCATCATGAAATGCGCAAAACCGGGATTGGTCAGTATTGGCCCGGTTCCTGGGAGGCCAGGGTCGTTTGATTTTCTTCATCTTGGTCATGGCAACCTCCCTCCAAAGCTGGGAACGTGACACATTCAAAGGGGTGTACTTATCATACTTTGCTTTTCATTCAAATCTTCCACCTCGGGATTTGCTTTCCGAATTTCTTCCGCGAGTCTTCCTTTTTATTTTTGGACTGCCCTTTGCCCCTCGGAGGCGAGTGCCTTCTTCGCTCATTTCCTATGGCGTTGGCTATTTCCATTTGCTCTACTTCTAGATATTGCCTTGACCGAGTTCTGAAATCGGTTAGGGTTTTTACCGGGTTCTTAAATATTGACTTTGCCAGCCGAGACGATGCATCTGGGCTGTTTATGAGAAAATGCACATGTACATTCTCTTGCAGTGAACGTACTTGTAGAGCGATGTCTTTGAACCTATACAAATACTTTTGGAGTGTCTCCTCCGAGTGCTGCTTAATCTTACTGAGAGTGAACTGGGACTTCGGCTGCTTCTTACTAGTTGCAAAGTTCAACTCGAATCTACTTCTGAGATCTTCAAAGGTCTGGATTGAATTGGCCGGTAGGGTGTGGAGCCATTTTTGGGCAGCTCCAATCAGGGTGGCGGCAAACATCCGGGGAACAACTGGCCCTAGAATTTGTCTTACAAACATAAGCAGTTCAAAAGTATCAAGATGAGATCTCGGGTCTTGAGTTCCATCGTATTTTGGCAGGTCTGCCAAGTCGAAATCTTCTGGGTAGGGCGCACTTGCGATCTCATCGGAAAAAGACTGCTGTTGTACCCCATAGTGTACTTCATCTTATATATCTTTGGGGAACTTGCCGTTCGGAGTTCCGTCTCATGATCTCAGTCCTCATCGTCCGGAATCCTCTCAGTGTGTAGCTTCTTCAAGATAGAAATGGGATTCTAAACTCATGCTCCTATCGAGCTCGTCTCTTAAGTAGTACCGCCTGCATTATGTTGCATAGATCTCGACTGCTCCCTGCAAGGAGGATTATGAGAATTCTGAGTCACCCTTTCTTTCCTTCCGTGCTGGTCATCCTGGTTTTCCCTCCGTGCCGGCGTTTCAAATTGCTTGAAATGTTCGTCCATCATTTGCTGTATAGCTATGAGATCCTCTTGGCACTGGAGGTTGTTGTGCTTCTATTGGGATCCGTACACGCAGCGGAAGGATTCTCATCCATTTAAAATCTTACGGATCCCTTGAGAGGATCTATCAACGGCGTTTAAATCAAGTTCGTTTGAAAAGAACCGTACCTATATCGAACTGGTGTGCGTCTCGTTCTATTTGAACTCGTGGGCTATCTACTTGATCAACAAAAGTAGACTTTACGAATCTCCTTCTTCTACCGGTATCCACACGAATAGCCTCGAACACGGACGGCAGCGTGCTAGCGCCTTCAGTATTCTCGTGTCTCTTCTTTTTCTCTCTAGAGTTTCTCGCTGCTTTTCTAATACGTGACAAAATGTCCCGTAGTTTTTCTTAAACCGATAGGCTTATTATATTCAAAATTAATCCTTATTAATTTTGGATTTTGAATTTGGATTAAAATAATATATTAATTAAATCTATCTAATAGATGTAATCTATTTATTTAATCCAAATTAAAAGCCTTTTGATTTAATTTATCTCTATAAATAAATCGAAATATGATATCTATCTATTTAATTAAATATGAGATATTATATCTCAATTTAAATTAAATCAGATATATGATATCTTTATTCGAAAATTAAATCGAGATACAATATCTCTATTTGTTTTAGATATTTAATTTATCAAATAAATTAAATACAAAACAAATATTATATAATAATATTATATTCTCTATTAAATAATATTATTATATTATTCTCGAATTATATATATATATATTCATCCTAGATTAAATACAGTATTCATTAAATCTTAGATATATCTAAGATTCAATGAATTTGGACACTTTTGCTCGTGTTGGGCTATTCTTGTGTGCGACCCCGCAGGCCTATATGAGATTGGCAGCGGGCCAATACTGTACCAGCCCACAAGTCGCAAGCGACCTCTAGCAAGACATTGCAACTACCCAATTCATATGGGGATCGATGATACGATACAACTTATCATACAACCATGTCACGTCCCTTTTGTCACGCGATAATTTAGTCAAGGATGAGGCATGAATAATGTCAATTTCATGTTCCTGACCATTACTTTCTCAATTCTTGAGTAGTCTAACAATTGAAATGGAAACTCCTTTCCATCGTAGTATGTCCATACATTTCTCAGACTCACTCATTGAGGGGCCCAGTATTATCTCTCTACAAATGTGAGGGACAAATTCCATCTTGACCATTCACATTCCTCTGCATGAAAACCACTAATCCTGATCCAAGCCTTTATCATCACCCGGTCAAAGGTGACTTTTGACTAGGTTAAAGATCAGCAACTCATCATGTAGGAATCCATGATGATCTCAGGTCAAAGAGCATTGTGACGCGGTTATACATGAGAAAAGCTTATGACTTAATCCATGCAGCTTTCTCATAGTGGGTTGGTCCAGCACCTTGTACTCTTACAAGTGCCGATGACTTTGATTTGTATCTCCATACCTCATCAAAGCCATACTGGTCTTATTTCATCTTCACTCCCGCGTAGATGACCGACCAAGGACATTTAGGATAATCTATAAGATATATCCAAGGATACAGTTATCACTATAAACATGCAAAAGAAATGATAACTAAATGGAGAAATACTTTAAATAACATAAACGTTTAAAGTACAATGACTTGCCTATAGGGCACAATTTCCAACAACTTCTCCATATTCTCCATCCGCCTTATTACCGATCCCATGGTGTTCTGTAAGAGGAGAACGTCTGAGTTCTGGACTGGGATCTCCTGGAAAAAATATTGTTGCTGAACCTCTTGGATCGCCGCATCTTGAGGATCAGCCGCGATTTTTGGGGAAGATGATGTATCTGCTACGTCATCTCCATCATTCACATCGTCGCAATCATGGACATCCTCAAGTAGTGGCGGGTCTTGATTCTGCTGTGGTTGACTCGCCTCCACTGGAATTTGGTTTCTTGGCTGAGGGATCCGACTACTGCTTCTTGTGTCAACCATGTTGGTCACAGGGATTGAAGTTTATAGCTCCCTACGGATGGAGCCAATGTTCTGTATGAGAACACAGATGTCTAGCCTGGTGGACTAGTGAGTTGATATTGGATCAGATGGTTCAACCTGGATGTGTAATACCCGGATTTTTAGCAAATCTGGAATTCTTGAGATAAGAGAAATTAATGGATATTTTGATGAAGCAAATTCATGAGTTAAAATTATTATAGAAAATTGTTATAATTGTCGAGTAGATTGTTGAAAAATTTACAGAAAAATCAGATAAATAGAATGACTAAAAATGCAATAATGGTGATAAAAAAGTCTAAAAACATTATGATAAATGCGAAAGATCATGAAAAATTATGAGAAAATTATGGGAGTATTATCTTTAATTATAAGAATTTAATAAATTATTTCAGAGGAAATAACATGAAGAAATGTTTAAAAAGCATTCTAGAACCATAAAGTAACTTTATGGTGTAAACATTTTTAATATTTTACATAGGATATAAAATGACAATGTCAAGTATAAATTTTGTAAGATAATAATATACTGTAAATTATAAAATTATCAACCATTGGTAAGAGAATGATTAGATAATTACTAGCTAATTGATTCAGTTAAAACAAGAGAAATATAGAAAGTTAAGTTTATGGTAAAATCCTTAATTAAGAGATTAATTTGGTAATTAGCATAAAATATACTTACTGATTATGATAAAAGGATTAAGAAAAATTAGTAAAGATAAGTGTATGAAGAAATCTAATCCTAAAAAGATCACTAAACGAAGAATTTAGGCTGATTAAGCCTTAACGGCGGGGGTAAAACATGAATTTTTGGTAAAAAATATTATATTTTTTAAAAATGGAAAAAAATATGAAAAAATAATTAAAACTGAATTTTAAAATGAAGGGGCCGAAATTATTGGTATTTTAAATTAAAATTAATTGTTTAAATAATTAAAATGATAATTAGAATAAAATAATAATATAATGCGGTGAGTCGAACTTATAGGCGGCCGAGGGGAAAAGTTAGAAATAAATTCTACAGGTAAACCGGAGGTAAAAGTATTTTCGACTGATCAAATTAAGAACAAGTGAATTTTTACACGAAGAAAGAATTTACCAGACGTTAATTCCGAACGGAAAACCCTAATTCCTAATAAGACGGAAAGGCGATCAGATAGAGTAGAGCCGGATAGGCAAAGTGAGAACCTATAGAAACAATTGCGTGTTCTCAAACACTTTGGGTTAAGTTAGGCAACAATTTGGACGTTTTACGATTCGGTGAATTGTTGTCCGAAGTTGGTTTTATCGGAAGCGATTTCCGAATCGGACGCGTTTGTCCGAATATCTTCCGACGCACGAGAGAATACCTGGATATGATCAAAAAGAGGATCCAAATAGATAATATGAAAGAGGATGAAAAGACCTTCAAAGTTACACGCCCAGATTTTTGAGTTTCTGCGAAATCGCGCGAAACGGACACCGTCGGGTAGCTTTATCGGGTAGGAGGCCATAAAGCAAGAGCCATCATTGGATGACAACTCATCCTTTGATTTTTGGGGCCTCTTGATGTCGGCCTTGACCATGGATGACCAAGATTGTTTTGTCCTCAAAAATGCGATCCAACTACAGTAGGAATCCAATCGAAGACTTTTGTGTTAATTCACACCTTGTCCCTCCCTTCTTCTATAAATAGCAAGCACCTCTCCTCTCATTCTTCACACCAAAATTTGAAACCTAGAGAGAGGTTCTAGAGAGAGAAGCTCGCAAAAATTCCGCCTAGCCCCGAGTAAGTTCTTTGTCCTTAGCTTTTAGTTTCCGTAGTTCTTTCGGTAGTTATAGTAGAACTGTTGTTTTGATCTAGGAAGTTTGAGAATTTATTCCTATACTTGTTTTTAAGCCTCATTGCATTGAAAGATGCACGACGAGGTAAAAACCTAGTGGGGATAATTTTGAAATGGAATAAGGTCAAAGTAACGAAGTTCGCGAAATTCCGCCAAATAGGGGGGTAGTAGGGGCAAAATGGTCTTTTTCACCTAAAATGCCCGTTATGCTGCCAAATATTCATAAGTGTGTTATTATTCGATTAGAATACTTCGACGTCGAACCGTTGTCGAAATTCCATCGTTCATTGTTTCTTGCCATTTGTTAAGTCATTTGTTTATTTGTTTTACGTACGGCCAGTCAAAAGTACCGTTTTTAGCGGAAGAGCGGATATCTCGCAACTAAGGTACGAACGCGTCATCGTAACCCTAACTCTATCTTGCTTATATACTTTTGCGTTATAGATACGTTCATAGGCGAGGTTACGTTGAGAATCGTTAGAGATAATTACGGCTTTACCCACAGATTATAGTATTGGTAATGCCGTTTGAGTTATTCCTAGCGGCGAGGACACGTTAGTGGCGTGGCCTTTGGATATGTGCGAGAACTAGTCGAGAGAGACTTTACATCCGCTTTGTGCTTATGTTTCATCCATGTTATTGATCATACATCTCTATTTGTTTGCTTTTGTGATGATATCTTTGTATTGAAATGAATATCATTTGTACGTATCTTGTTTTATTCGAGCATAAGGTTAACCGCAATTTACCGAGATCCATATGTGGAATGGATCTCGGTTGTAAGCAAAGATCGGAGAGGACCGATGTTTGGCGATCGAGGCAAGCAGCTGGAGTAGGCCAAGACATGTCTACATTTCTTATCATTTTCTTTAGTTTCTTTAACCTTTGAGAATTCTGGATGACTGTAATCCGATACATTTACACTATGACCCATATTTTGAATGTAATGAAAATTACTTACTCGTTCCAATGCTCTACTTTGACTACTCTGCTTGAAATATTTGGAAACGTTTTTAAAAAAAAAAATTCCGCCGTTTTCAAATGGGATGTTACATTTTGGATGTCTATGATGTAGATAACCAGGAGAACGCACTGTACACAGACAAGGCTTTCACCAAAGGGGGCGGTGTGTGTGCACAGTGATGACAGTATGTAAATAGTTCAGGGTTAGAATGTGTCTGCCTTAGGGTTTTACCTCCTTCCTTATAGAGTGTACCTTAGGTTGAGATTTATGGGCCTTGTGTGTCTCATGGCCCAAGTATCATAACTGCCTGATCTAGATTGAGATCTGATAGGTGGGTTAGGATCCTCCTTTATTATAGGCGGATCCTGATGCGCAGGATATTCCTAGTTGGGCCGTCCCATGAATGGGCCCGATATAGGTCCTAACAGAAACTATTGAAGAATTCATCTTATGCAATAATTGGATTAAAAAAATAGAAGAAAATAAACCGCCATAAGATTTTCCCTAACCCTATGTATCCAGATTTGCAATAAAAAGAGGGGGGAACAAAACTTTCCAGCAGCTTCACAACAATTCTATTTTCTTCAAAAAGTGCAGCCCCCTCCGTCTTCTTCCTGTCCTTCATGGTGGTGGGCAGTGTGAGTCCGTTCAGTGGTCCACATTCGTTCCCTCTTTCAAGGCTTTCCCCTCCTTGCTCAATGGTGTTGCTCCCTTTTCCTTGTTGCTGCTGGACGTTACGGACAGGAGGCAGGGAGTGAGGAAAAAAAATGTTTCGGTTTCCTTCTTTCCGTAGTTCAGCGTCCCCCTTGCGCACCACCATTGATGCTACGTTGTAGGTGTGACGGAGCGTTCCATCGCGTTTCTTATTTCTCTGGTCATTGGTGTGCTCTATTAAGCTTTTTAGGTTGGTTGGCTTTTGTTTTGCTTCTTCATTGTTTTTGTTAGTTGCTTTAGGTGCGTGGGGTTATGGTTTTCTTCCCTATTTCGTTGTTGTGTATGATTTAATTAATCTCCTTTGTCTGTTTCTGCTCCTTCGTTCAATATATGTGGGTGGGTGTGGTGGTATGTATACAAGCTTCTTCCTCTGTTTCGTTAGTCCGTGACGCTATGTGTGGGGGATATGTTAAAAAACTCTTCTTTTATTCTCCTTGTCTTTCGCTGTCATATTGGGTGTGTAATAGATTAAAATTTCTTCTCTTTTTCGGTGATTGAGCGTCTGAAACAAGGTATGTTTAAATGGGGGGCCAAATGAATAAAAAAAAAGGGAGTTACTTTATGGCTTGTGACCTACGTAGCACGGAAACGCTAATTTTCAAGATCAGAACATTTCCAATTCGCGAATCGGCCGGAGACGCTGAATTGACGAATCAGATGGGTGAAATGCTCATAATGGCATTTCTGTAATATTTCAAAACTAGAGGGCATTTTGTAACTGCGTTTTTTGCCAACAAAAAACAACCTAATCGACGATTAATCCACAAATCCACTCTCACTCTCAGTTTTTCAAATCGAGTTGCCTCACCCTCCGTCTCTCCGTCACCCAGCGTCGCTCCATCGCCTCCGTTGACCTTCGCCTCCGTCTCTCCATCTTTGTGAAGCGGTTCTTTGTGCGTCTAAGAAGACTCGTCGACTGTGACTGTGAGTGACCAAGTGTTTCATTTGTGTTTCTTCTTTTGCTACTCGTCGAGTCGACTGTGCGTGTTTTTTGGATGTGAATGTTTAGTTTCTTACTTAGTGAATAATTTACCAGATTTGGGTATAAAGCTGTGTTCCTTTTCTTTTGTTGATATTCAATGAAGTTGTGTTCTTAATTATGTTAATGATTTTTCTTTTATTATATTTTGTTAATGTGAAATAGATTCTTTATATTAAAAATATTATTTAATACAAAGACGTTTCGGAACGTCTCGAAATATTAGTATTTTTGAAGTAACGTTTCGATGTCACGTATCGGCAACGTCTCGAAAACGCAGTATCGGTATTGGTGCATCATAGCTTGTGACTTGATGATATGATTTTCTTATCCTTATTTCCTTTTAAGTTAAATCTTATATAAATTGGGTATTTCTAGTTAGCTGGTCTTTAAGGAAAGAGTTGATTAGGATACTTGAAGTATACCCTGATAATGTTATAAGAGGAACAAGATGGTTCTAAATATATAAATTATGGTTATGTTTTATGACTTAAATTCGAATGCCCAAAAAATGTTTGATAAAACGTTGGATAGAAAAGAGGTTGATTTGGATATGTGTATTAATGGTATTTTTATTGCGAAGAAGAATTTATATTATATTTTGAGTCGATTCTCATTTAAATCCTATCTTGAGTTGAATTGAAGGTGAACTAAGTATAAGATTTTGAAGAAAAGAATAAATATAAGTTTCTTTTTGTAATTGAGTGTATTTATGGAAAATCATGAAGTTGCGTGTTTAAATACGGCTAATGAAATGGTGTCTCTTTGATATTGTTGAGTTTAATTGTTCAAGTGATAGAGAAGTTTAAAATATGGATCTACGCATTGAGAAGCATGTTGGATGGAAACATTGTTATATGAGGAGGTGAAATTTTGGTTGTGTTTAAAGAGGCTTTTTAAGTGTCAATAACGGTGTTTTGAATTTCAAAATATTATACTTGACTATGGTCCTATTAATCCTTGTAAAAGGTTGATAATAATTCTTCTTATATTTATATAGGAATCTTTGAAGGATTTTAGCATATTTATTGTTGGAGGAAGAATGCATAAACGAGATAAATAATGCGTTATATTGTAGATTCGAAAAGAAGATCATAAAGAATAATTTTTAATGCTTATGGCTTGCTTGTTAACATGTCTCAAAGAAGTTGAGAATTTGGTTTTAATATATTTTATATAAGTTATTTACTTATTTTAATGAGAAAATTTTCATGAAGTTAAAGGAATGATTTTTCTTACAAGATTTTGAGTATTCTTATCAGAGGAAGTAGACGCAAAGCGCTTGATATTCGTGTGATTCGTTCTCATGCTTGTTTTCATGGCCTTGAGCTACACTTGGTTATTTACTCTCATGGACTATGTGTCCACGCTTGTTTTGTAGCCTCCGTGCTGTGCTTGTTATTTGTAGCCTTTGTGTTGCGCTTGTTTCGTAGCCTCTGTGCTGCGCTTGTTATTCGTAGATTCATGCTGCGCTTGTTTCGTAGCCTCTGTGTTGTGCTTGTTATTCATAGCTTCGTGCTGCGCTTGTTTTGTGGCCTCCGCGCTGCGCTTGTTGCACGCTTTGTGTTGGTTCCTCTGATGAAACAAGTGTTCAAAAAGAAAAATTTCACCATTATTTCTTAGAGGTTAAAAGAAATTCTCTTATTAAATTCTTTCTGTTGAATTTATGATTTTTCTTTAGTTTCTATCTCTAGTTAAATATAAGCATGGTTATTGAAAGTTCGAAACCAAGTTTTATCCATAAATCAATGATGATATTGGTTTGAATCTTGTACGTACCAACTGATATGCATTGGCACATATATACTTTAAGTATTTTATATGTTGGAATTATTGAAGTATGACTCTCACATCTTGAGGAACTAATCATGAATCAATATTTATTTACCATTCTTGGGTTTATTATATTTATAAATTGTAGACTGTAGTTATCCATCAAATTATTTGTAATTCAGTTACTACCAATGAAGTTACTCTTTCATCTGTATTATGGAATGGATTACCTACTTGTGAGATATTGTTATGGTAAATTGGAGTTGATGATGAAATTGGTTTATTCTTTTGTTGCAAATATGTTTGTAATTTAAAAAGGGTTTACGAAGTGAAGTCGCCTTACACTTCATGCCAGTCACACTCTAGTATTTTGGGGTGTGACAAAAACTATCTCCAATGGTCACAAAGTGTGCTGAGGTTTATTCGTGGCAAGAAAAAGGAGAAATATATTAATGGGGCAGCCCCTCAACCAGCCCTAATGACTCAAATTTCGACACATGGTTTGCTGAAAATAATCAAGTTATAACTTGGTTGTGTAACTCGATGAGTGAGGGCTATCGGCTTGCCCACACAGCAAAGGAATTTTGAGATGTTGCTCGAAGAACCTACTCCTCGCTTGATAACACTACTGCCTTGATTCACCTAAAGCAATAACTCCATGATTTAAGACAAGGTAACATGTCAGTGACTGAATATTATAATTCTTTGCTAAAATTGTGGCAGCAACAGGATCGGTTTGATGATGGTTTATGTGTGTTTCAGGATTTAAAAATGAGGAGGACGATTATGATGGTTTATGTGTGTTTATAGAGAATGTGATGGATTGTTCTACTTTGAAGGATCGAACTCAAAGAATAAAGATGCATGGAAGGTAAGACGAGCGTTGTTTAGCTCGAATTCTCAAAATAATAATGTATTTTTGTGGCACTGTCGATCAGGGCACCCTAGTTTTGATTATATGAAACATGTATTTCCTAGTTTATTCAATAAAAATTCTATTTCTTTTCATTGTGAAACTTTCCAATTTGCTAAAGAAACACGATCTTCATATCCTAAACAGCCTTATACCCCTTCCTCACCATTCACACTAATTCATAGTGATATTTGGGGTCCTGCCCGAATAACTACCCTCACCCATACCAGGAAATTTGTTACTTTCGTTGATGATTACACCAGAATCACATGAGTTTATTTAATGAAAGACAAATCTGAAGTGGCCAAACTATTTCAAAACTTCTATACTTATATACGCACCCAATTCAACACTTCCATTAAGGTACTATGCAGTGATAATGCCAAAGAATATGAGTACCACCTTTATAGAGTTTCTTGATCACCAATGAATTCATCATCAAACTTCTTGTCCAAGGAATTCATCACCAAACTTCCTGTCCTTACACCCCTCTACAAAATGGACTGGCTGAGCGAAAAAACCGTCACCTATTAGAAGTAACCTTAGCCTTACTAATGGAGTGGAATGTACCTACCTTCAAAAGTTCTCAATTATGACACTTTAGTTCAAAAGCTCTTTGGACTCTTTCCAAATTGCCCTCTAATCAATTCATTACCTCCTAAGGTGTTTGGTTGTGTTGTATTCGTTCACAATAAAGATGGCAACAAATTTGGTGCTTGAGCTAACAAATGTATATTTCTTGTCTACTCCTCTACTAAAAAAGGATACAAATGCTATTGTCCTTCTTCCAAGAAACTCATTGTCTCCCGGGATACTGTGTTCTCTGAAGAAGAAGCATATTATCTCAAATTACCTATTCAGGGGGTGTATTCTGACATTGAATGGTTAAAACACTCACCCGACACATTACCCTCACCGCAGCCTAACCTTATAACTACTCTTGACTCACTTGCTGCCACAAACCAGCCTAGTCCTACTCAACCTGAACCTAATGAACTGGAAACAAATGTTGAGATCAATACGGGGATGGATGTTGAATCACGACAAGAGGAAGAGTCCAACTTGTTGTCACAAGTTCAAACTGAACTAGACACCGGTAGAACTATTTCTCCCATTCAAAGGAACGACCATAAATCCAATTTAGGATAAAATCCTGAAGATATGGATTGGCCTATTGCGTTGAGAAAAAGGGGTAAAGATCGTGCACTCAACATCCAATTCAATGATTTGTCTCATATGGTAATCTGTATGCAAAAATGCAAAGTTTTGTTGTAAACAATGCACATATAACAATTCAGTTAATCCCATATGTTTTGTTTTGTTTTTTTTTTAAATATTATTGTCCTCATTATTTTCTTAGTCATCCTGTGTGTCAAATGGTTAATAATACTATTATAATTGCTTCCAACTTAGCACCACTAGGGCCCTCAAAAAAATAAAACAGAAGGAAGCCACTGGACAGAAGCCATAGCCGCTGTTGAAGTTCACTTCCATTCTCGCCATCATTGGTGACGCATAGGATGACTAAAATAAGAACAATCATTGAAAAAAAAATTGAAAACATAAGAGACTGAGTTATTGTTAGTATTTAGTTGTCCTAGAGACAATTTGTAAGGACAGATCAGCACCTTTTTCTACGTTGTAGTATTTCATTATTAATAAATGAGCTTTTTTTTATCTTTATCATATTTATGTCTCACCTTTATTTTAAAGTAAATATGTGTTTGAAGATAAAAGCCCTAGGAATAGAATATGTGTTAATCTCGAGGATCAATGATAGAGATCATGATCATAAGGACTAGAGAGCACTATATATCTATTACCTAAAACTTGTTCCTAGTCTTGAATCACCAAGAAAGGGCATTGATGATCTCAATAAGACTAGTACGACATCATCTACTTGTATAGATATACAAGGTAGGACCTCATGGAATACGAGGCATGGAGATGCCTTAGGCGATGTCGTGGGTAGATCTATTAGAGAACGAGATAGTACCAAAACAGAGACCATTGAGAGACTCCACAAAGATTCATTATAGAGAGTATCGTTGGATATGTAAAGTCTCTCATCGTTTGGTAGTACGGATCGTCCTGGACTTAAGGATGTCATTGAACACTATGTCTTAGGGTTATACTTTGACTGTACAACTCTATCCACCTGAAAATGGGGAGAACGGTGTACTCTTGGGTGTAACTTGAATACATGAGTATAGATAGACATCTTTGAGAGGACTCATGATCCTACAAGGATTAGTCATTCACAAGACCGGTAGAGTTTGGATAGCTTCTAATTAACTTGGGAGACTGTGCGCACAACAAGTGATCATGAAGAGTCTTGATTCGTTACAGAGTTAATATAAGAAGATTCCTAGTTCTATGAAATAGCTACATTTAGTCAATTAAGAGAGATGATACTCTATCTTTGCTCTCGACTAAATGTGAATGACGATGTGAGGGATGATGCATGCATGGTATCCAAATATGAAAGGTAGATCACTTGATCAACTCAATTAGTTAAGGTAGCGAGTATTACTAGTGTCTTATGAGGTCATTAAATAAATTGGGCCCGTTAAAGGGGGTTTTAATTGGTCCAAGTTTATTTATGTCAGTGACTAATTGGGCCTAATGGGTCACACACAAAGGTATTCCCGATTGTTTAAAATTAGCAAACTTGGGACAATAATTGTTATTGGGCTTTATCAAGAGTAAAGGTGTAATTAGATTGGAGTGAGACTCTAAACCCAATATGGAAAAAATGGCATCATAGATGGTGTCCCCAGTGGGAAATTAGTTTCTCTACAAAAGGGCCCAAATATGTTGGAAGACCCAGCGGGGTCTTAGGCCAAGTTGAATTTGGAATTCGAATTTTGAATTGAAGTTTAAAATTTTAATTCAAAATGTTAGGTTATAAAAGATAATTCTAAATTATCTAATATATATATATATATATTGGATGAAGATAGGAGAAATAATAAATGAAGATTGATTTAAAATGATTTTGAATTTTAGTTTAAGAGATGAATGTGATTCATCATCTTAAATTATTATTCAATCAAGATATGAATTTAATTCATTATGATTTGGATTTTCCAAATCAAGTTTGCATTGGGCCTTTCTTGAAAGACTTAAATTAGGGTTAGACTCTTATAAAGTGTTGATTTTTTGTGTGCCCTTTTTATGGACTTTTTTGAGGAAAAAAAAGAAATAAATGTGATCCATCATCTTAAATACAATCCATCAATCAAAATACGAATATGATTCATCATATTAAATTCAATCAATCAATCAAGATATGAATTTAATGTGATTTGGTTGACAAGTAGTGGACTTGTTACCTAAAACCCTTTTTTTTAGTGCATAAGCTGAAAATTCCTAAGACAATTAGGGCTAAGAATTTTTGGCCCACCAAAGCTATAAAAGGGGGAGGGTTGGACGATTTTTGATCACCTTTATGCTCTCTAAATTTAGGTCTTTACCAAAGGTTTAGAGAGGAAAAGACACCATCCATAAAAGGGTAAGGTTTCAACTTTGTTTATCCTATCTTTAACCTAATCCTAAGAAACCATCATCTTCTTGAAAAGATAAAAACCCAATGAAACCAAAATTCAACCTTGTCTTCGCCTAGCAAGCATCCAATGAGTGGGAGGTTTCAAGAGAATGAGTTCTCATTGCAATCGGGGGATAGCCGTGTGGATCAACGTTAGGATATCAACAACCTTGAAGTCTTCGAGTGATCTAAGGTAATTCTAATCTCCAATAATCGTTTTATCAAATTATCATAAACCCCAATAGTTGTTTTAACGAGTAATTCTGAAACTCATGAACATTATAAATTGTTATGAATTCTCATGAGTACCGTAAAGAGTTACTCCCTCTGGTCCTTATTATAAGGCACCAACTAACTTTTCTCACAAACCAATAAAAGTAGTTAAAGTCAATAAAGTTGGCATAGAATCTAAGTAATTTCCAATATTACCCCTACTGATTCTATCAAATTCTAATATTATATTAATTATTACTCTCACCCACTACCTTTATTAATTAGGGGCAAACATGAAAAAAAATAATCATTGCTCATTGGGAACAAGCAAGTGCCTTATAAAAAGGACCAAATAAACTTGCTAGTTGGTGCCTTATAATAAGGACCAGAGGGAGTACGGATTAATAATTAATTAGCGTAATGAGTTACGGGTTTGAGAGAATTTTTTTGGGAAAATTCCAAATAAATACCTTATGAATTTGTAAACCCCAGGAAGTCTGTTGAATTTGTAAAAAGACTGAGAGGTACCAAGGATCTATGAGGGATATGCAAATTCGGGTGAAATTACCCTTTTACCCTTAGTTTAAAATAAGTAAAAAAAAACCATCCACCCCCACCATGCGGCCACCACCACCACCGCCCGGCCACCACCGCCCGCCGCCGCCGACCGACCACCGTGGTGGTGGTGGCCGCGGTGGGGGTGGCGGGTGTGGCCGGCCGGTCGGTGGTGGGGGTGGTGGTGGTGGCGGCGGTGGCCGGTGGTGGGGGTGGCCGGTGCGGAGGTGGCGGCGGTGGGGGTGGCCGGCGGTGGTGGGGGTGGGGGTTTTTTTTTTGTTATTTATTTATTTATTTAAAAGTAAGGGAAAAGGGTAATTTTACTTGGATTTGCATATCTCTCATAAGTTGCTGAGTGCACTCTCGCCGTTTTTTCAAATTCAACACTTCCTGGAGGTTTTACAAATTCGGAAAGGTATTTATTTGGAATTTTTTTTTTTTTTTTGGGTTGAATAATGGACAATGAATATGATTCTCCTGCAGGTATCTTCCCATCAAAATTCAAAGGGTGGGTTGTACCCACACAAAAAAAAATCCGTAGGGTGGCCTTGTCATTCACATGTCCATGGAATTAAACTAATCAGGACAAATAGGAGTTATAGAATGATATTAAATGTAAATAATAACCATAAAATTTTAAAATAACTTACCTCAGTCCTTTTCTAGAATTTTTTTTTTTTTTTTACAATTTCTTTAAAGAAAAATTGCGAATGACAAATTCACATATAACAGCAGTCATTTACGAAGTGCCTTACATCAAATGAACAAATTTTACAATAAGAATTTACAGGTCACAAATATTACAAGCTCCACTGAAATTTCAATATTTAATTTTA
This sequence comes from Acacia melanoxylon, assembly GCA_019022615.1. Classification (NCBI taxonomy): domain Eukaryota; kingdom Viridiplantae; phylum Streptophyta; class Magnoliopsida; order Fabales; family Fabaceae; genus Acacia; species Acacia melanoxylon. The sequence goes on from JAFJYJ010000099.1 coordinate 429,647, forward strand.
GGTTGCATTATATCACATTGAGAAGTTTTTTTTTTCTTTGTCAAAAACAAAAAAATAACCATTCGTACAAAAATATATTACGAGTGGCACTCCCAAGTTAGTCAGTTTCAAAAGACATTTTGTTCATTAGCATTTCGTTTTTACAGAAAAGACCAAAGATATTAGTGGGAATTTCCAAAATTTGAAATCCCTATTAGTGATTACATTTATTATATGGTCGCTATTGACTATTTCCCCCTAGATTCATCCCGTCAAGGTTATAACGCATGCTCTCTTTTAGTTATCGTTGATGATAGAAACCTTCGCCACGGGAAAAAAGAAAAAAAAAAAATAATCAAAATTGGAGGATGACACCGTCAAGCACAAAGCCTGAGCAGATCCATCAAAGGCTCATGCTATTATTATCCTCTATACACATTAACAGAGGCCAGAACTACCAAAATGGGTGAATTGGGCCAGCTATCCATGAGTTACGGGTTAAACGGGTCAGTGCTCCATGAATTATGGGTTATACAAACCAACCAATAATCCAAAAGGCCAGGGCAAAATGTGTACAAAATATATGCATGCACAAAAAAACTACCCGTTCTTTAAGTAATCTTAAGCCTGCATCTACGAATTCCAGTAGCTCTGGAAGCATTTTCCTCATTACATTCAGGAGATTCTTCCACCACATCTTCCTGCACCACAAGCCCTCGGTTTCGGGTTAGCTTCTTGATCGGTGTTGTGACCAATGGTGGCTGGGAATCGCATACCGTCTCTACCTGACTGGCAATCACTGTGCAGAACTGAGTCCTATGAGGCATTAGCTCCTCTCCCTCAGGTACCATGTCCTTCATTAGCTGAAAACGGTAGTTGCCAACATACATCAATAAACAACATTGATAATGCCATATCCAACAGGTTCAATGTGTATGTGTCTATGAACTCAATTCACAATATCTATGAAGCATACCTCACAACCTACAACATAAATCACCGATGGGATTAAAATTTATCATAACACATACCAGTGAAAGCAAAAAGCAAAAAAAAACTATAATCTTTAACTGATAGCATGCTCAAAACTCTTGACTAACAATAAATTCATCCTGGTACTCAAGCGAGTTACTAGATGAATTGCTGTTTTTTGGGTAGTGGTATGGGGATGGTGAGTGATAATTGGTAAGAGGCAACTGTCATTACCTTCCAATCTTCAAAATCATATCTGAACACAAAATGGCTGTAAGAAACTTCTTTTGACATAACCGAGTTGGATGTTGGGGCATTCCTTGGTGCTGGGAAAGAAATCATATATTTAAGCATAGATAGGAAAACAACAAAGAAAAAGGAGCAACATATTAAGTTTTATAACAAGGGAATGTCTTACAGACTAAGTGAGAACCATTCTTATCCATTGATATTTCAGCACGGCCATCTTTAACTAAGAATGATAGAGCAAAAAGGTTTTCCACGGTCTGAGCAAAGGATTTCCTATTCAACATTAGGCTTTCTAGCCGAACATGTTTCTTCTTCCTCAATATCTCAAACATTGTTGCCATATTCTTATCAGTATCAGTTTTTTCCTCTCCTGCTGCATCATCAATCTGTTCAAAACCATAAAATGGAGTAAATGCTAACTACTTGCAAAACCATAGTATTAAGTTAACATGCTTTAAAAAAATTTGCACTGAAAACGGCGTCAGCAAGTAATCATACTAAGTGGTTAAACATTTCATATACATATTTTTGCACATTGTTAGTGTTGATAAAAGACTAATTCCATCCACAACATAAACTATTGAACTAAAGGCTAATCTCAAAACACATCCATCACATTTGATAACATAAAAAAAAAAAAAAAAAAAACACTCTAGAAAATACTCTTCATTGATAGAAATAGTCTCCCCCATTAGGTATCATACATCAGTTTGCCATCATAATTTACATAAGGAAAAATACAGGGCAGAAAGCAAAGTCACCTCTTCCGGCCTAGCCATAGCAGTTGTTGGCCTTGTGCGTTTTCTTTGTCCTACCCTCCGTTGCTTCATCTCATTTTCCATGGGACCAAGCCTGCAAACAAGCACCAAAAGGGGGAAAAATAATAGAAGTTAATTGGTGATACTGCCATGGTATTACTACAGCCACATTTATGTTCCAGAAGCCATTTTAACGAGGCAAATCTCACATGGTACAACAGCCATGAACCTTCATGAAAATTGGTGATACTGCCAAACCTACTTCTTTCCAGTTAATCGAGTTTTGGGTATTCTCTTCACTGTTTAAATCCCTACTGGATTGTCCAAACTCATTAATCAAGCAGCTAACAAACTCAGAAGGGGTTACACCGTCACTAAGTAGAGACTTTACAGAACCGACCAAAGTGGTAGCCAGGTCAAGAAGCGCCTCAGCATCTGCAACTTGCTCTCTTGGCTTCTGAACTGCAATAGGAATGTATAGATAACAAGAAATTTTAATTTTTCCAAATCATAAAGAAAAATGAGAAAAGCATGACAACGCAGTGGAGTATACCGTGCTCATGTAACCTCTCTACTTCTTCCATGATGGTATTAAACCTTTCCGAATCCGTCTTAGCCATATCATCCCTTTTCTCTGTCATATTTGTTAAATAAATCACAAGTTTTGAAACTCAGATGAAACAAAAGGAAGCCAGAAGTAGAAAATAACAGAAATATGCAAACCCACTATTACCATTAATTAAATTCATAAGCGTCAGGTACTGAGACCGAATCGCCCTCCGACACGCTGGGTCCTGTTCGTTCTCCTGGCTCGACTCATGACCAGCATCGTCGACTTGAGCATTCCTTAGCCGTTCGGCCTTTACAGCTCGGAGACGATCGATGTCATTGGCTCGGCTACTGCTGGCGGTTTCGCGTTCGCGTTTTGGGATTTTTCTCATGGTTAATCAGTCCAAAAGATCGATGAAGCAATTCGAGAAACCCTAATTCCAGAAGCGAAGCAGCGAATTGTTAAGGAAGAAAAGAATTCGGGGAGATCCCAAGATCAGTTCATTTGACTGGGGTCCCTCTCTCATTTCAAATTTTAGGGCAAATTATATATAAAGTGGAATTTATTTATTTATTTATATAAAAAAAAGATGAACGAACACACTGTAATCGAGCGCTCTGTAAACAGTGAGAATGATTTTTTTTAAAAAAAACAAATGCACCAAAAGAAAAGGTGAAATTTAAAATGAGCGCTCTGCAATCGAATTGTACAAATTTGAGGTTCCCGCTTCTCCCATAAAAATACATGAGAAAATTAGGGCTTGTTTAATTTTGTTTTTAAAAACAGTTTTCTCAAAAAACAAAAACAAAAAATATTTGAAAAACTGTTTTCAGTAAATTATTTTTAAAAACCAAAACACAAAAAGTTATTTTTTAAAATTAAAAGGTTAAGAAGAAATCGTAGAAAGTATAGTGCCAAGAAGCGATGTTGTTTGGAAGTTTTAAAATGTAGTAATGTTGCCTTATTCTATTTAAAAACTAATGTTGACTTATAAAAAATTGATATTAACCGTTAATTTTTAACAGAAATGGGTAACGTTCTTTATGTTTTGAAAGCTTAGGAAAGGCGATATTGAAGCAAGAAAGACTTCCAGAGATAACATTCTTCTTAATGAAAACTTGAGAGCAAATTTTCAAATTTTAACCCAAAATTTAAAAAAAATAGTTTTTAGTTGTTTTTTATTTTATTTTTATTTTTTTGAGGCCATTATATTACTAGTGACCGGCTAGCACGATGTCATCGTCAGCAACTCACTTCAAAGACATATTTTTAAAAACAACTATATAAATAGATTTTTTTAGTTATTTCAAAAACAATTTTATAGAACCTTTTTGGAAACAAAAAGCAAAAAAGCAAAAACAAACACACCCTTAATCTTGGGTTAAGATCCAATTTTGCCTTGGAAGTTATCAGAAAAGAGCAATATTCCTTCGAAAGTTTTTTATGAGCAATGTCAACCCCAAAAAGTTTCCAAATCATAGCAATTTCTTCCTCGCTATTATCCATGAAAAGTTTATTATTAGTTTAAATATCTTGAAATTTGTGACCCGTGTGACATCCACGTCATTTTTGTTTTGAGTTTAGATGAAAATTTGGCCCGAAAAGTTTTCAATTTGGAGCAATGTTGCCTTAAAAGTTTAAAAGTCATAATAATTTCATCCTAGCTGTTATCCAAATACACGTTAGTTGCCCAAATATACTTATTTGATAGGTATATATAATTACTACAAAAAGTAGATTTAACGACCATTTTTAGGACAATTAGACGACTAGTTTTAGGGAGTCGTATAAATGAGTGACGTAGAAAGTGTAAACAAAGACGACTATTTTATAGAAAGTCGTTAAAGTCTATAGTCGTTGTAGGTGGTTTTACCATTTCATTTATATTTAAAAAATGATCTCTTACGATGACTTATTTATGAGAAATGTTTTTTGTAATTGTACCTTATAAATGACAGTTGTTACTAAGGCAGTCGTCTATTTTTTTTTAAAATGATAACTTAAAAAGACTGTTTTATTCCTAATAGTTGTTGTAATTACACAATTAACAACGACTATTTTTACAGAAGACGTTGTTGGGATCCGTTCATGCAGCGGAATAAAAAAAACTTACGAATCCCAAAGAACATCTATCAACGACGTTTAAATCAAGGTTCGTTAGAAAAACCGTACTTATGTGAAGGGTTGAGAGTTTCGTTCGATCCGGTCTGGTGCACATCTCTTGCTTCGTGCGTCTCGACCGTCGTACGTCTTGAACGTGGTGCCATCTCGTTCGATCAAATAGAAGCAGAGACTTTTGAGTCTCCTCCTCTCGGTATATCCACACCGAACAGCTCTTCCAACACGTACGGCAGCGTTTTAGCGCCTTCTCTTTTGTGTCTCACGTTTCTCAATCTAGGATTTCTTTCACGGCTTGCCTCACTAATTTCAATACGACTAAAGCTCCATTATATAGAGTTTCTCAAACCCTAATTGGGCCGTATTAAAATATTCAAGATCAATCTAAATCAATCTTGGAAAATAAGTTTGGATTAATATATTAATTAAATCATCCAACAGATCTAATCTAATCTATTCATTTAATCCAAATTAAAAGCCGACTAATTTAATTTATCTTTATAAATTAAATCAGAGATATGATATCTATCTATTTAATTAAATCTGAGATACTATATCTCAATTCAAATTAAATCAGATATATGATATCTTTATTCGAAAATTAAATCTAAGATACAATATCTCTATTTGTTTTAAATATTTAATTTATCAAATAAATTAAATACAAAACAAATATTATATAATAATATCATCATTAAATAATAATATTATTAATTAATTTCGAATTTATATATATATATATATATATATTCATCCTAGAATAAATACGGTATTCATTAAATCATAGACACATCTAAGATTCAATGAATCTGGACACTATTCTTCGTGTTGGGCTATTCTTGTGTGTGACCAGAGGCCCATGAGATTGGCGATGGGTGAATCTGATGATTCACCCAGCCCACAAGTTGCAAGCGGCCTCTAGCAAGACATTGCGACTACCCAATTCATATGGGGATCGATAATGCGATACGACCTATCATACAACCATGTCATGTCCCTTTTGTCACGCGATAATTTGGTCAAGGATGAGGCATGGATAATGTCAACTTCCTGTTCTTGACCATTACTTTCTCAATTCTTGAGTAGTCTAATAATTGAAGTGGAAACTCCTTTCCATCGTAGTATGACCATACATTTCTTAGACTCACTCATCGAGGGGCTCAGTATTATCTCTCTACTAATGTGAGGGACAAATTCCATCTTGACCATTCACATTCCTCTGCATGAAAACCATTGATCACGATCCAAGCCTTTATCATCACCCGGTCAAAGGTGACTTTTGACTAGGTCAAAGGTTAACGACTCTCATGTAGGAATCCATGATGATCTCAGGTCAAAGGGCATTGTGACGCGGTTATACATGAGAAAAACTTATGACTTAATCCATGCAGCTTTCTCATAGTGGGTCGGTCCAGCACCTTGTACTCTTACAAGTGCCTATGACTTTGATTTGTATCTCTATACTCATCAAAGTCATACCGGTCTTATTTCATCTTCGCTCGCGCGTAGATGACCGACCAGGGACACTTAGGATAATCTATAAGATATATTCAAGGATACAGTTATCACTATAAACATGCAAATGAAATGATAACTAAAGGAGAATACTTTAAATAACATAAACGTTAAAAGTACAATGACTTGCCCTTAGGGCATAATTTCCAACAGACGTAGTCGATACTTCTTTTTAAAATCATAACATACAATTTCCGATATTAGTAAAAGTAGTTGTAAGTGTAATATTAACAACGACTTTATCTTTGAACCAGTTGTCGATATTTCTTTTTATTAAAAAAAATGATCGTTGACAATGACTAATTTAAGAGTAACAATCGTTGTAAGTTTAATAGTACAACGACTGTCTGATTTAACCGTCGTCTATATTTCTTTTTTATTTTTAGAAATGAAATTCGTTCTTCTATCCATATCATTTTTTTTAGAAACAAAACTAGAAAAGAGAATAAATAAAAATGAGTAATAAACAACCAATTCCCAAAACATAGAATAAAGAAAACTGAGGGACAACACATTATAACACCTTTCATATATACAGAAGTTATCAAAACATGGCTAATACATGAGTGTGTACAAGTTCATAAGTTAATATAAACAAGTATTTCCACAAGTGTTTCTAAACCACTACAATATGTGAGAAAAAAAAACCTTTTATCCATATCTACACGTCTTCTATATGTTGTAGACGACGTCCCGCCAAAGTGTCTCTTAGCACATTAATGTCTTCCATAGAGTAGGGTTCCTCTTGACCAAAAATCTGTGGGGAAACTAAAGAACAATTCAACATAAATAAATCAATTTAATTAAATAACTAACAATTCACTTACATGAACAAAAATGAAAATAATTTGAGAATGACGAAATGATCACTTTGTCAAACTTTGACTTAACTCTACTAATGATGATGTTATACATATTAAGTATCACGTAGTACCCGCACTCAGTTTTCCTTGAAATTAAGTGTTTGAACTCTCTACCTTAAAATTAAACTGATAATAAAATAAGTGTTTGAACTCTCTTATAGAGTAGATAGAAATAATCATTGAAGTACAAGATATCCGTAGATATTAAATGAAACGAATGAAATAGTAGATTGCAATAACTTCAAATTGAATGCACAAAGTTTTGGTAGTTAGCGAAATTGAATGCTTGGAACTTTTATACCAACTTCCATTATTGACCATTGAAGAGCTTTTAATGTAGCCGTTGAGACTCTTCAAACTTCTGTTAGACACAAATATCTTCCGTTAGACTCAGGCGTACGTTACTTCATTAATTTGCTTTCGGATCACCGTTGACATACTCTTGGTCAGAAGTTGACTCAGAAAAGGTAATATGAGACTTTTGTCGGAGTGGGTATGTCTCGAAGGAATGATTTCATCTACTCTAAATTCCATTATGTGTGTTGGATCTGTTTTTGCAAACATTAAATGCTTCTGACACACGAAGTTGCTTTTGAACTAATCACCGCTTAAACATTCGTTAATGATCTGAAATCCACTCAAAAATATGATTAGTAATAGCATAAATAAGTTTGAGTAAGATTTAAATAAAGACGAATGATAACCCAAATTATTTGAATTTGAGATTACTGTTACAACGAAGATTTCAGGTAGGTGATGAATCATACTATAGTAGGCCTTCTCTTGCACTCGAGTAAGCAATAAGGCTTACTCAAGTACAGTGACTAAGTTTCTCTGAACTTTGTTGTTTCTTCATGTACTTGAGTAACACACCACTTATACTTGAGTAATCTCTTTTGTTATCAAGGCAGAGAGCTATTTCTGATAGCATACTCGAGTAGCAGTGAATCCATCTCGAGTAAGTGACCTGAGAACACTTAGTCAAATTATCAGATTGAGCATGCTCGAGTAAACTCAAGGACATACTCGAGTACACTCCTACCTTAGGCAATATTTACTGATTCAAAACTTTAATCATTTTCAATTCAAAACCTTAACCACTTTTAAGTCTTGTTATCCTCAAAACTCTGAGAACTAACAGAATATCTATCATATCCGCTCCAAGTGACGACTTCAAAAGAAGGCCCCCAAGCTAACCATTTAATTGTCTCAGACACACTGGTCTTGTGCAAAACCTTTTCCTTAAACCACTCTATAAATGTCTTGTTTTGCTCATTAGCTATCTGCATGTCATTTTTTCTTGGATATATCTGTTTTAAACTTTTTCTGTGTTAATCTAAATACGGCTGAACTTCTTCCATATCAGTCAAGATATATAAGTGTGCTTGCAACACCTCTTCACGACACATACTCTTTACTTTGAGCCCTCGTTTTCCTTAACTTCTACCCTTTTCATTACGAGACTGAGCCTTCGACATTGACATATATTCTATGCAAAAGTGTATAGCCTCTTCAACAACATATCTCTCAACAATTGAGGCTTCAGGTCGATAAGGATTTTTAGAATACCCTTTTAAGATCTTCACGTATCGCTTAAAAGGGTATATCCTCCTTAGATAGACTAGGCCACATAGTCTTATCTTCCTTACCAAATGAACTATCAAATGCACCATTATGTCAAAAAATGTAGGAACAAAATGCATTTCTAGTTGGGATAGAATGATATAACCCTCATTTTCCAATTCGTCCAACTTTTCAATCTCAACAACTTTGCTACAAATAGCATTAAAGAAAAGACACAACCTTATTATCGTGCTTCGCACATCATCTTTCATAATGCCTCTAATAGCTACTCATAATAGTTGTTGCATCAGTTCGTGGCAATCATGGGACTTCATTCCTATTAACTTCAAATCTTCTATTGAGACAAGCTTTCTCACATTAGATGAATACCCTTGTGGAACCTTAATGCCATGCAAACACCCAAACAAGCTTTTTTTCTTGCCTTTTGACAATGTATGTGCTGTTGGCTCCAGATACACTCTCTTACCATCATCTCTTAGTTGTGGGTGTAGACGTTCTCTTATTCCCATTTCAACCAAGTCTAGTCTCACGGTAATTCCATCTTTAGTTTTCCCCTGGTATGTGCAAAAATGTACCAAGAAGGCAATCACATACATTTTTCTCCACATGCATCACATCAATATTGTGTCTCACATCAAGACTGCGCCAATATGGAAGATCAAAGAAAATTGACCTCTTCTTCCATGTGTTCTTCTCACCCACAGTCCTCTGATTCTTACCGAATAATGTAACATTGATTCTTTCCACTCGACTATAAACCTCCTCTCCAGTTAATGGCTTTGGAGCCATTCCATTCTTTAGCAAAGCGTTGAAACTCTTTTTTAGCCTACAGTACGGGTGGAACCGAGAAAGAAATCGCCTATGACCAAGGTAGACTGTTTTTCTTCCATGCTTAAGTTGATGAAATTGTGTGCCTGCTTCACATATCAGACATGCTTTATGCCCCTTCACACTATACCATGACAAGTTTCCGTATGTAGGAAAGTTGTTTATCGTGGTGAAAATCATTGCACGTAGCTTAAAAGACTCCTACTTATATGGATCAAAGACATCCATGCCATCCTCCCACAACTTCTTTAAGTCCTCCACCAAAGGTGCCAAGTAGACATCGGTATCGTTCCTTGGCTGTTTTGGTCCTAAAATCATCATAGAAAGTATCATATGCTTGCGTTTCGTACACAACCAGGGAGGTAAGTTGTAAATCACCAAGAGAACCGGCAATGCACTATGTGTACTACTAAGAGTACCGTAAGGATTGATTCCATTTGTGCAAAGCCCAAGCCAAAGTTTCTCAGCTCGCTACCAAACCTAAGAATCATTTCATCTATATTCTTCCATTAAGGAGAGTTAGCCGGGTGCCAGAGGTATTTTCCATCACATTTTCTCTCATCAACATGCCATCTCAACTTCTTTGCTTCTTTTGTATTTGCATACATTCACTTAAATTGCGATATAGTTGGAAGATACCACAAAACCTTTAGAGGTTTCCTTTTACTTGTCTTATCACTACAACCACCATCTTTCTTCACTTTGTACCATGAAGTCTTACATTTCGAACACTCACTCAGTCCTTCATACTCCTTTATGTACAATACGTAGTCATTACGGAAGGCATGTATCTTTTTATACTCCATACCCATCGCAGCCGAGATTTTCTTGGCCTCATATATAGATATGATACGGAAGTACATTATCCTCTGGAAACATATCACACAACAATTCAAGTAACATAGTGAAACTACTATCGATCCACCCACAAGTTGCCTTTAAGTTCACCAAATGCAAAATAACTGACAAGCGTGTATACTTAGTACACCCAGGGTACAAAGGTGTCTCAGCATAACTCTGTACGTTGTCATACACACGCGATTGTGCAAAAGACTCTACCTCAACATCATGAATCATTTTCTCCATTCTATCTTCATCTACGACATCCAAAACTTCCTTCTCGTGGGACACACGGGCAGTCACTTCCTCACCATGTCATATCTACCTTTTGTACCAAAGATTTGTTCCTTCACAAAGTAATTGATTTCTTATATCATCTATATTACGTCGACTATCATTTAAACAGTTTACACAAGGACAAAAATATTGTCCATTTTTACTAGGTGCATTCATTTTAGCAAATTCAATAAACTCTTCTACCCCATTCTCATATTCTTTCATTAGGTCTCAATGCATTCATCCAACTGTGATCCATTTTATTACCACCTATTCAAAATTCAATAGTACACTCAAGCTTATAACAGTTGTCATTATGATATAGATTCTAAGATCAAGGAATATAATATATTTCCTAGAATCTAAAAGGATTTTGTAACCTGAGCTAAATGAACTGAATGCAAGATAACGAGTCAAATATATTCTCCACTCATTAAATATATGAACCAAAACCAAAAAAATCATTAAAAGTATGGAGATCAAAATTAAAACTTATACTTAACTATAGTTAACACATGTTAACATCATTAACTCAAATCAATTGTGAAACTATAAGGATAAAAAACTATAATATGAAAACCACAAGCTAGAATCAAATCAAAGTGAATATGGGTGAAGGAAGGGGATGCCTTACTCATTTTTTAAAAATTTAGCAGTATTTCCTCTTAAAAGTAAGACATCCAAAATATAGAATAAAGATATACAAATCAGTCTTGCATACCTTGACCTTTGCTTCTTGTCTGACGGAGTCCCAAATCAGGTCAGCCCCACTTGAATTAGGATAGAACACACGGCTGATTGAAATTGCTTGATGGACTATCAGCTAAAAAGTCACAATTGAAGAAGCTCTTCCCGATGAGTGTCGTTGAAGCGAGGGCGTGACGTAGGAGAAGGATGAAGGACTGTTGCTGGAAATCATAGAGTTAGAGAAATAGAACAGGCTTAGGCAAGGGCGGATAGAGCAGGAGGAAAAAGTTAGAGAAAAAGAAAAAGATTAGGGCTCGAACAGAGTTTAGATATTGGAGGAGGAGTGGGACGCGTAGGCACAAAGTGAAGAAGGGAAAATTTGAAATTTTCAAATTTCAACGATTGGTTTCATAAAACTAGTCATTGAAATCATAATTACAACGACTGGTTTTTAACGACTATTTCCATAAAAATAGTCGTCTATTATTCAGAATTTTTTATCAACTCTTGTATTAAGGAGGCATTGTAGCAAATTGAATAATTCCTGTCAATAATTATTGGATCAGGCTTTTTTAGATTAAACTTTCACACAATTCAATATGGTTATGAAAGAGATTGATATCTTCAAATTTCAACGACTGGTTTCATAAAACTAGTTGTTGAAATCATAATTACAACGACGGGTTTCTAATGACTGTTTCCATTTAAAATAGTCGGCTATTATTCAAAACTAATTTTTTTAATTAATTCTTGTATTAAGGAGGCATTGTAGCAAATTGAATAATTCCAGTCAATAATTATTGGATAAGGATTTTTTAGGTTAAATTATCACAGTATTCAATATGGTTATGAAAGAAATTGATATCTTTAAATATTATTACTAAAACCTTTTTCAGATTCATCGTAGTGGAGTAATATTGTAATTACATAGTTGGTTAAATCAAAAACTAATCGATTGCCTTCTTTGCATGAACACCATTTCTTTGTGTATTCCATAATTTGAAAGAAAGAGAGAAATTAATGATAAGAGAGAAATTAAATAAAAAATTACAAAAATTCCAAAGTTGGGAAATTTGAAAATTAAAAAAAAAATACATAATTTGATTAAATAATATTACAAGACTAATTGGATGACATGTTATGGACAATTTGTTCTCTAATTGAGTCATGAATTTGATTCATTTAGGAGGAAGACTGCCTACCAAAATTTGTCGCAAAAGGTTGTTCAACTACACTATTATTATCTATATGGCCTATATTCCCCGTTTCAGCTTGCTGAAAATTAATGTCAGTGGCAGAATTTCTCCTAATAAAATTATGGAGGGCCGTTGTTGCACAAACAATGTGGACTTGTTTTCCATAGTTGTACTTGCACATTTTTTGTAACAATTCAAATCGATTCTTCCACACTCCAAAAGTGCTTTATATAGTAGACCTCATACTAGAATAAAAAAAATTGAAGGTCTTGTTAGCATATCTAAATCTGGGTTGACGCGCACGTCTATAGGGACCAAGATACCCAAGTGGTGTCAGATAGGCAACATCAACCAAATAATATTTGCCTGATAAATATTGAAATTATTGGCTAATTTTGGGCTATTGCATGACTTTCATGCAAAGTCTCATGAGGATGAAAACATTTTTATTTTTTTAATCATTGTCGAAACTCGTAACTCTTTAAGGTCTTCATGATTTATTAACCTTAACTTCTTAGACTAATTAGTTATTATTATTATATTGATTAATTAATAACTCTTTACAGTACTCATGAAAATTCGTAACACTTTATGATACTATGAGTTTTAGGATTACTCATTAAAACAACTATTGGGGATGGATTATGATTACTTGTTAAAAACAACTATTGGGGATTAAGATTATCTTGGATCACTCGAAGACTCCAATGTTGTTGATGTCCTCTAACGTTGATCCACACGGCTATCTCTCAATTGCAATGAGAATTCTTTCTCTTGATACCTCCCACTCCTTAGATGCTTGCTAGGCAATGACAAAGTTGAGGTTTCGATTTCTTGGGGTTTTTTTTTTTCAAGAAGATGGTGGTTTCTTGAAATTAGGTTGAAGATAGGATGAACAAAATTGGATCTTTACCTTTCTTGGATGACGCTTCTTTCTCTTCACATTGGTAGTTGGCCAAAATTCTCAAGAGCATGAGAGTCAATGAGTTTGAGCCAACTCCCCTTTAAATAGCCTTAGTAGGCTGAAAATTCCAAAACCTAATTGTCTTGTGTATTTCGGCTACCATGCTAAGAATAGAGTTTTAGATGATAGGCCCATTACTTGGTGTTATCCAAATCATTAAGATAATGAATTAAATCCATATTTTGATTATTTGATTGAATAAAAAATTTAAGATGATAGATCACATCCATATCTTGATTATTTGATTGAATAAAAAATTTAAGATGATTGATTACTTGATTGAATCAAAAATTTAAGATGATTGATTATATCCATATCTTGATTATTTGATTGAATCAAAATTTAAAATGATGGATCACATCCATATCTTGATTATTTGATTGAATCCAAAATTTAAGATGATGGATCACATCCATATCTTTAATTAAAATTCAAGATCATGGATCATATCCATATCATTAATTTATGTCTTGAATTAAAATTTAAGATCATCTTTTTAATTCAATATTTATTCATTATTTCTCCTATCCAATTTTATTGGATCTTTTTATATATATATATATATAGATAATTCAAAATTATTTTTTATAACCTAACCTCTTGAATTTAAAATTAAAATTTCAAACTTAAATTCAAAATTCGAATTCCAAATTCAACTTGGCTTAAGACCCTGTTTGGTCTTCTAACACATTTGGGCCTTTTTGTGGAGAAACTGATTTCCTACTAGGGGCTCAAATGTGGCACCATTTTACTATTGGGCTTGGAGTCCTGCTCCAACCCAATTACACATTTACGCTTGATAAAGCCCAATAATAATTATTGGCCCAAGCTGGTTAATTTTAAGCAATCAGGAATAACCTTTGTGGGTGACCTATTAGGCCCAATTAGTCACTGACTTAAATAAGCTTGAACCAATTAAAACTCCTTTAACGGGCCCAAATTATCTAATGACCATATAAGACACTAGCAATGCTCTGTGGCCCCAAACTAATTGAGTTGATCAAGTGATCTACCTTTTAAATTTAGATATCGTACATGCATCATCCCTCACAACGTCATTCACATTTAGTCGAGAGCAAAGATAGAGTATCATTTCTCTTGATTGACTAAATGTAGCTAATTCACAGAACTAGGAATCTTCTTATATTACCTCTATACGGATCATGACTCTTTATGATCACTTAATGTGTGTATAGACTCCCGAGTCAATTAGAAGCTATCCAAGCTTTATCGGTCTTGTGAATAACTAATTCCTTGTAGGGGATTGTGAGTTCTCTCGTTATATCCATCTATACTCATGTATTCGAGTTACACCCAAGAGTAAATTGTTCTTCCCTTTTTCAGGCGGATAGAGTTGTACAATCAACATATAACCCTAGGACATAGAGTTCGATGACAGCCTCAAGTCCAGGACAATCCACACTACCAAACGATGAGAGACTTTACATATCCAATGATACTCTATACAATGAATCTTTGTGGTGTCTCTCAGCGGGTTAGTTCGGTGCTATCTGTTCTCCAACAAATTGACCTACAACATCAGCTAAAGCATCACCATGCCTGTATTCTATGAGGTCTCCACCTTGTATCTCTATACAAGTAGATAATGTCGTATTAGTCTTATTGAAATCATCAATGCCCTTTCTTGGTGATTCAAGACTAGGAACAAGTTTTAGGCAATAGATATGCAGTGTTCTCGAGTCTTCATGATCATGATCTTTATCATTGATCCTTGAGATTAACACATGTTTTATTCCTAGGGTTTTTATCTTTGAACATATATTTTCCTTAAAATAAAGGCGAGACATAAATATGATAAAGATAAAATGTGCTCATTTATTAATAATGAAATACTAAATGTAGAAAAGGTGTTCATCTGTCCTCACAGATTGTCTCTAAGACACCTAAATACTAATAGTTGAAAGCAGGAATATCACCAAGAGGGGGGGTGAATTGGGGATATAAAATTTTCTTTGAAAATACTATGAAATAGACTCAATAAAGCAGCGCTAAACAAAGAGGAAATAGAAGAAGGATGAACACAAGCAATTTATACTGCTTCGGTCTAAATCCTTGACCTACGTCCAGTCCCTAGAGTCTCCGGGATTTCACTAACTCAAATAATTACACACTCTGTAACTCTCGGAATAATTCTCTCACTAGAACTTACCCCCCTTACAAGTTGTAATGAAATAACCCAATCTCCAAGTCCCATGACTTGAGATTCTTACAATGAAAGATTTCAATAATAAACTCTCTAAAAGAGCATATTAATAAATACTGAAGAATAAATATCCAAAGATATTAATGAGGAGATGAAACAGTAAATTGCAATAGGTTCGAATTGAATGCACAACATTTTGGTAGGTAGCGAATTCAATGCTTCGGCTATTTATAGATGTTGCAATAAATGACCGTTGGTGAAGCTTGAAGATTAATTGTTGAAACTCTTGAATGTATCCGTTAGACAGATGAAGCTTGGTTGATACTTTCGTCATTTAATATTCCAGGTGGATTTGCAGTCACAACATTCTCTTCATTCCTTTTGTTTTGCCCGTGAGAAATAGCATTAAATGCGCAGATGGAATTGTAGCAGAAGCTTTAGAATGATCAGAGGATTGGTTATCGTGTACATGACTTGATTTGGGAACTGCATTAAATGCTTCTCTGACACAAATTGCTTTATGACAATTTGTTGTTAATCCATCGTATAATCATCTGAAACTCATTAGAAAACTGATTAAAAGCAATTAGGAATAGTAATGAGTAATGATATGTAGAATTGAAATCACATACGATGATTTAGGATTTACGAAGAAGGTGATTTTGAAAACAGAGATTATCATGCTCGAGCATGACTATTAGTGTGCTCAGGAAACCAGTGAGAAAACATGTGAAAAATGTAGAAAATCACCCTATGCTCGAGCAACATTGAGCTACTGCTCGAGCACCTAGCTCGAGCACTCAATTGTGCTTGCTTGGGCATGCCTTAGAAGCAGCATTTAAAATCCTCAATTATCGCTGATGCTCGAGCAGCTACATCTCCATGCTCGGGCATCATTGTGAGCCAACGTCACCAATGCTTGAGCATACAAGAGGCAATGCTCGGGCATGAGTCATACAGAGGCGAGACACACAAGATATGCAATATTGCTCAAGTATGGTTTTTTCCTTGCTCGAGCATGGTGCCCGAGCATGATTGGTGCTCGAGCATGATACAATCATGCTCGGGCACAAGTTATGCAGAGACACTAAATGAGGAGTTTATTGTTGATGCTTGAGCACACTATTACCTCTTCTCGAGCATGGTGCTCGAGCATCACTTACTCAATGCTCAGGCATGACACTTATCTATCTCTGAGCTTCTGCTGTCAGCCTGATGATGCTCGGGCACGCCTATCCATCTGCTCGAGCAGCTTTGGTCAATTTAGATAGTGCTTGGGCATTTAAAGACCTTGCTCGGGCATCCTTTCTGAAACACTTGAACAGTCTATCAGATAAAGTATGCTCGGGCATGCAATAACTCTTGCTCGAGCAACCCATAACTTAACACATGAATTACTTAATTCAATAACTTAGAATTTGTGATCATCAAAACACATCGGGAACTAACAATAGTTCGAACCCTCATCCTTAGCAATAGTTGGCAAAACCTTACGCCAACTGCGTAAAGACACCAACTTGCTAATATGATAATTTTTTTTTGTTTCTTATTGTATTCTATCTTTTTAACTAATAATCATACATAATGTAACAAATAATTTGCTACATCACTAATTTTACAACAACTGGTTTATAAGTAATAGTCGTCGTATATTGATATATATTCCCGTTTTATTTGTAAAAATGATCTCTTAACAACGACTATTTTCTATAAACCCGTTGTCTATATTTTTTTTAAATGACATCCTCCCACAACAGTTTTCTACAAACTAGTCGTCTATATTTCTATTTATAAAAATCATTAATTACAACAACTGGTTTGTTATTAACAGTCTTTGTTAATGTCTATTTTTCTTGTTTTAACTGCCCATATGGTCACTTCTTTTATTAAGACCAAGTCTATATTTTTTTTACAAAAATGATATTAGTTTTTCTATTCATATCCTTTTTTTAGATACAAAACCAGATACAGAGAATAAAAAAAAAACTGAGTAATAAACAACCCATTCCTAGAACAGAGAATAAAGAAAACGAAGTGACATCACATTATACACCTTCCATATATACAAAAGTTATCAAAACATGGCTAATACATGAGTGTGAACAAGTTCATCAGTTAATATAATCAAGTGTTTCTAAACCACTACACTAGGTAAAAATAACCTTTTATCCATATCTACACATCTTTTATACGTTGTAGAAGATTTTGGGCCAAAGTGTCTCTTATCATATTAATGTCTACCATAGAGTAGGGTTCCTCTACACAAAACATCTGTGGGGAAATTGAAGAACAAGTTAACGTAAATCAATCAATTTAATGAAATAACTAATAATTCACTTATAGGAACAAAAATGAAAATCATTTCAGAATGAAGAAATGATCACCTTGTCAAACTCTGAAGTAAGGGCATTAATGATGATGTTATACATATAAAGTATAACGTAGTACCCGCACTTAGTTTTCCATGCTTGGCGAGAGCACTATACATCAAAAGGAAATGATAAAAATGAATTAAGGCAATTATAAAATGTTGTCAATTAAAAAACTTGAATTTAAACAACTTACTTTGGGCCGAGACAATTTCATGGTAGCAACTTTAGGTTTGCGTTTCGTACCCAGCTTACGAGGCATTGGCTCACGCAATCATTATAATGACAACCAAAAGACATTAAAACATTTTTTTCAAGTAAAAATCAATCATTTACAAATAACTTAACTTATGCGTTGAAAAACCCTCTGATATCTTGGTTTGGCGCGTGATCTAAGGAATCAAACCAATAGATGTGGTTGATCTTGGGGTAAGCAATGTAAAGACTCCAATGATATTTATAATAACATATATAGATTAAAATGCGGTTAGCTAACATAATACTTCGTAACTTAACAAACTGAGTATGCCTTAAATAGGTAAAAAAAGGTACTTGTGTTGGAAGTTATTCCCTAGGGGCAAGTCATCTCCATTTAGTTATCATTTCATTTGCATGTTTATAGTGATAACTGATCCTTGGATATATCTTATAGATTATCCTAAATGTCCCTGGTCGGCATCTACGCGGGAGTGAAGATGAAATAAGACCAGTATGACTTTGATGAGGTATGGAGATACGAATCAAAGTCATGGGCACTTGTAGGAGTACAAGGTGCTGGACCGACCCACTATGAGAAAGCTGCATGGATTAAGTCATAAGCTTTTCTCATGTATAACCGCGTCACAACGCCCTTTGACCTGAGATCATCATGGATTCCTACATGATGAGTCGCTGATCTTTGACCTAGTCAAAAGTCACCTTTGACCGGGTGATGATAAAGGCTTGGATCGGGATTAGTGGTTTTCATGCAGAGGAATGTGAATGGTCAAGATGGAATTTTTCCCTCACATTTGTAGAAAGATAATACTGGGCCCCTTGATGAGTGAGTCTGAGAAATGTATGGCCATACTACGATGGAAAAGAGTTTCCATTTCAATTGTTAGATTACTTAAGAATCGAGAAAGTAGTGGTCAAGAACAAGAAGTTGACATTGTCCATGCCTCTTCCTTGACCAAATTATCGCGTGACAAAAGGGACGTGACATGGTTGTACGATAGGTTGTATCGTATCATCGATCCCCATATGTATTGGATAGTCGCAATGTCTTGCTAGAGGCCGCTTGCGACTTGTGGTCTGGTACAGTACTGGCCCACTACCAATCTCATGTGGGCCTGTAGGGTCGCACACAAGAATAGCCCAACACGAGCAAAAGTGTCCAGATTCATTGAATCTTAGATATGTCTAAGATTTAATGAATACTGTATTTAATCTAGGATGAATATATATATATTTATTATTAAATTCAAAATTAATAATGATATTATTTATAGATAATAATAATATTATATATAGTATTTAATTTCTTTGATAAATTAAATAACTATAATAAATTGAGATATTGTATCTCATATTTAATTTTCGAATAAAGATATAGTATCTCATATTTAATTAAATTGAGATATAGTATCTCATATTTAATTAAATAAAAAGATATCATATCTCATATTTAATTTATAAAGATAAATTAAATATGTAGGCTTATAATTCGGATTAAATAAATATATTAGATTAGATCTATTTGATAGATTTAATTAATATATTATTTTAATTGAAATTCAAATTTCAAAATTGATTGGATTAATTTTTTGAATATTTTAATACGGCTTATTAGGGTTTTAGAAACCCTATAATAGATATTGATCTAGTCGTATTAAGTAGACAGATGAATTAGAAAAGCCGCGAGAAACCCTAGAGAGAAAAGTGAGACGCGAAAATACTGAAGGCGCTAGCACGCTGCCGTCCGTGTTCGAGTGCTATTCATATGGATACCGGTAGAGGAAGGAGATTTGTAGAGTCTGCTCCTGTTGATCGAGAAGGTAGCCCACGTGTTCAAGTATGAACGAGACGCTCAAAATTTCGCATAGGTATGATTTCTTGAACGAATCTTGATCTAAACGCTGTTGAGCGATACTCTTTTGGGATTCGTAAATTTTTGATTCCGCTGCGTGTACGGATCCCAACAACTTGCCTGTCAACAATTGGTGCCAGATAACACATCAACTAATCCTCCCCCATTTGATTCTTCATATACATCTTCATCTCTTCCATAGTGCTCCCCTTGGTTATGAAAATTGGACCGGACCGACTGGTTTGGATCGGAAACCGGCGAAACGGCCATGAGACCGGTCCAGTATAGCATAGAAACCAGGGTCACCCCCTGAACCAAATCTGAATCGGCTAACCCGGAGTGAACCGGTGTGAACTGCCGAGCTACAGAGTGAACCGGCGTGGCCTGAAAAAAAGGCTAGCGCTTCAGGGAGGAAGAAGAAGGAAGAAGATAGGGATGAGAAGGAAAATAGGGAAAGATATGCAAATAAAAATACTTACCATACCATAGAAGAAAAAACCTGAGAAATCATGATAAAATGAGTGAATAATAGTTTTAAAATGATACGAAAGGATGATTTCTGTTTTCAGAAGATGTTTGTTGTTGGAGGTGTTCTTAGGTGAAAGATTTAGGTAGAGATCAAAAAATAGAAGCAGCACTGATGGCCGGAGACTGAAAAAACAGAGCTTCACGGAAGAGACATAGTAATAGAGATGTAGATCAATAGATGCAAGAGGGTTGAGCCGTTGAGGCGCCAGAGTGGGGACGGGAAATAAGTAAAACCAAGTGAAATGCCCACTTTAGTATTCAAATAACTATCAGACAAAGCAGGGAAAAAACCAAGGGATAAAACTATGCCGCCTTTCAACTTTTTTTAACACGAGGGAAATTTGTCTTTACCCTCATGACGTGACATGTTGCATAGATTCTAGGCATTCTTGAACTATGCCACCTTTGGCTGTGTGTGCATAGATTATAGGCATTCTTGAACTCTACGGCCACTACTTCTCTCCCGTGCATTTGTGCCTAGGTTCTTGACTAGAAAGCTGTGGCATCCAATAATAATATATACACATAAGGGATCCAATTTTAGCTCTTTTGTTTTTATCATCTCTCTTTAATTACATATAAATATTAAAATATAAATAAAATTTGAAGAGAACAAAAAGAGTTGGAATTACTTTTTATATTAAAGGAAATCATTTTCTTTATAATTTTATATTAATAAGTTGAAATCTTCACTCTCTTACCGGTTTGACTCCGATCTGACCCACTAACCCTTAACCTAGTACCCAGACCGGTTCAATGACTAGTCCGGTTTTAATAACCTTGGTGCTCCCAGCCTTTGTTGTCCGCCCAGGACATAAGAATCCATAATTCATGGCTGTCTGGTGATTGACAAACATATTGTAGAGGAAGATACTGTACAATTAAAATGAGAAATGACTTGGTGAATATAGAATCATAAAAATCATTGCATTAATTAAAGTTAAGAATAAAAAATAAACTCACTGGATTGCCAACATAACACATCCCTGATCTATATCCTCCAATGATAAGAACTCCTGTATATCTTTGGCCTCAATACCATGGTCATATTCGTACGTTCTACCCACAATCCCTTCTGGCATATGGAAGACAACCCTCTTAATTTCTTTGTGGGTAGCGTGGAGTCATACCAAGAAGTCCCACTTTTGTGCGTATTCTTTATCCTAACAACACATAAAGTTCATATTGGAAGTAGGATGTCAAAGAAAATTGAAGTAATTAATAGTCAGGTTGTAACACCCCAAATTTTGGACCCTAAGAATTGAAAATCAGCCTAAAATAGGCAGACGACTAGACCCGGTTCAGGAAGTTTCCCAAGAATGTTAGGAGTTAGGAAGCCTCTCTGGGATTAAGTAACTTGACCATACGGATCAGTGGACCTTGTATGCATAAGCCATGGAATTAAGGTGCCAGCGAAAATGGGACACAGAAGGTCTATACGGTGTAAATACGGTGGAAAAGATACCACCCAACTATGTCCTGGGGTATAGGACAATTAGTTGAGCGAAGATATGCCGGTATAAGTAAGTATACAGTATTTTCAGGGCAGTTGGGTATGCCCTGCGTTTTTGAGAAGGCATCGATATTCATGAAGAAAACCCGAGTAAAACCCGGGCAGGATCTCGAGCAAGTATCGATAAAGTAACTTGAATAAAGTAGTGTCATGATGACTAATGATGACATGCTTTTGTGTTGGCTAAATAGAATGGTGACACGTGTTCCTTCATGATTATAAAAGACAAAGAGTAATAATGCTAGTAGGACACGTGGTGTTTAGGGATTGGATGTTTGACTTTTTGGCACCGTAAAGTACGAGGTAATTATGAGACATTAAAATATACATTTCTCACTCAACGAGAACATAGAAAAACGTGCAGCCACATCAGGGGAAAAGGAACAGTTGATTTGGGCCCACACAAGTCCCACAGAGTGGCTCGAGTCACGAGGAAAGTTGTAACCGGCAAAAAGGAGCTAAGCGGGACCATGTAGGATTTCCCGGAGTTGGGCCTAGGCCCAAGACACTGTAAGGGGGCGAAAATTTGGTGGGCCCAAAGGAGAAAGAAAAGGTCATGTCATGTAATTATGAAGAGAGAGAATGTCACATCAAGTAATTATGATGAGAGAGAAAGAATAAAATAATCCGGTCTAATCTGGACCACATCTTTTGAAACTGACATGACAATGGAATGACATGTAATTATGACTCTTAAAGAGCATTTATGGAGCATCCAAGGGCAGATTTCGTGGGTCCCACGGGTTGGAAGAAGTGAAGTGCAAAATGACCGTTTTACCCCTGGGCCAAAAAACCTACAACTAGCAATTTCAGAAACCACAATCAGGGGAAATTTTGGAATATTATTTTTGGTCTTGGGATGCGCCACCCATCTGCCCAAAAGAGTTCTCTAGAACCCTTGAGAATCAAGTAAAGAAATTATAATTAAATCCGAAGAATTTTCCCGACCGTTGGATCGTAATCAAGTTGGATAAGGGCCCCACCTTTGGAGTCTATATAAGGAAACCTCCTCCTCTCATTTCCACCTGCCCAAGGACGTGTTCAAGGTGAAGAAGGAGGGTGTCCAGCTGAAGCTCTTGGTTCGGGAGGTGAAGGAAGTCATACGCAACCGAAATTCCAAGGTAAGCATCTCACCGACAAACTTGAAGTTCTTGCTTCTGCCCTATAGTGGTAGGATTTTTAGTATTTTTGAGGTCTCCATTGGGTCCAAAATGTGATTTTGTGTGGGGATAAGTCAAGGTTACCTTTTTCACACCCGAAAACTCCTAAGACATTAAACTATGAAAATCTGCCAACACTGTGATCTCTGGGCAGCGAAGATAAATTGGTGTATTTAAAATAGTAAATGAATTCCAATGGCTCTGAAATTTTACATGGTTAAATTATACATCCTAAGGATAAGTTTGGTATAATATTTCGTGTCATTTGGATTTTCTAACCAAGAGTTATTTAAGATTGAAAATGACCTAAAAGACATGGATTCTGTTTCAGACCAGTAGCTAAGTTTTGGGAATCTGAGAAGGATACGAACCCATATTTCTTTGGTAAATATTTTTACTATAAAATAAACATCCTAAGGGTTCCATGGCTACTAATTTCACATCGATACGATGTTTCTAGAAGTTATTAAAAATCGGTGAAGTTGGGTTAGAGATTCTAGAAATTTCTAGGGATAGGCGAAATTTATGGAACTTGAAGTGAAGTTTGGATATGTGATTGAAAGTGTGATATTTTGTGTAACTAGAGCGTAAGAACATGTGGACCGTGTTTCCAACACCAAGGGAAGATTTTAATATTTTTGAAGCGTGCCAGGTAGTAACTGTAAACTTGCATACTCTATGTGGCTCTTGTATGTTATGTTTTATCATGATTGTGGATGTAGGCTAGGTGGTATCTATGGGACTTCGTGTTCTATGGTTACTGTTGAGGCCCGAGGTATGCAGGCTAGGTAGTACCTATAGGGGTGCTACTGAGGCCTGAGGCATGGTGGCTAGGTAGTACCTGTAGGGGTGCTACTGAGGCCCTTGGCATGTGGGCTAGGTGGAGCCTATGTGACTGTGTGTTCATAGGTGTCCATTGAGGCCCAAGGTATGTGAGGCTAGGTGGAGCCTATATGACTCTGTGTTTATAGGTGTCTAGTGAGGCCTCTAGATAGGTGGTCAGGGTTGGCCCCTGACTTCCGAGGCCCTTTGCGTGCTGGTTCCAGGGGCTTGTCTTGACCAGGCGGTCCTGCAGAGTACATGCCATGTTTGTGTTCCTGGTTCTGATTTGCATTACATACATTGCATACATATTGTATATGAGTTTAACAATTACTCTGGGGTTCAATTTTGAACTCCAGACTGGTTCCAAAGATACAAGTGTAAGGCGGAAGGCCGGTTGAACTGTGGAAAGGATAAGGGTAAGAGTGATGAAGCTGAAAGATTGAAGACGTATGGAATGCCTTATCTCTTTTTGTAAGCTTTTATTTGGATGACTGTATGATGTATTCTTACTATACAATATTTATTTTGGATGATTATACCCTTAACCTTACGGGGACTACTTTACGTACTTGTTTGTACCTTTACCAGCAAATTGAAGTTGTCCAAACCGATCATATGCTCTTCCGCGCATACTCTGATGTATGTTAAAATGGACTAATGATCAAAGGAAAGGTAATAAGCAGTAAAAGATCCCTCTAACCCACCACCCGAAAGGGCGAGGCCAGTAGGGGTGTTACCTACCACTGGAGGAGTATCCAAACTTTAAACTAGATGTCCAGGCTAAAGGATGAAACATCCTTTCGCCTGACCAAGTAGGGCAACCTCGTCGTCAGGGAGAGGGACGTCTGCACCTTCCTCCTCCTGTCGAACACTTGTCACCTCGTCCCTATGTTGATTGTCTTGAATTTTCTTACCATGGTGGGTGGTTTCTGCGTGTACACAACATTGGCAACAACATGACCACCAAGTTTTCCAAACAAAGTTTGCAAGGTTCTCCAACATCTGGTTGAGGAGTAGGATTGCCAATTCCTAAAGTTGGGGGCTCGTAATTGCATTTAGTGCTGGGAAAGGTCAAGGATTCCAAAGATCTAAGTTTCGATTGCATCCTGGCTTGACGGTTAGACATGTACAATTCAAATCGACCCTGTAGCTCAGCCAATAGCTCTTCTCGGAGTGATTGGCAAAGTTGCAACTCGAGCTCTTGTTTGACTTCTTCTCAAATCGTGTCACAAACTTCCTGTCAAACTGAGGCACTAACTTCTTCTCAAATCTTGGCCACAAACTCTTTAGTAGGTTTACTTTATCCAGAATGTGAGGAAGCCCGTCCAAAATATCTCGAGAGACCGACTCCCCTTGGCTCCCCTTAACTTGACAAGGGTGATCAGGCTTCCCAATCATTGTGGATAAGATGTCCATCCTTCTAGTTGAAGTGAAGGAACCTTCTTGACTTTTCTGCTCAAGTTCATCCTATAGCATAGAGATGAAAAGTATAAATTAATTATATAATCTTTAAGGAAACTAAACCACACTTAAATTAAAACTTTATATTAACTACTATGATATTTGCAGCGATCCTTTCGACTGTCGGATTTACGAATCTTCCTCCCTTCATCCTCCCTCCCTCCCTTCTATTTTATGTGATGTGGGAGCAGAGGCGGTGCTTGAATGACAATACTAGGATATGATTTTGTTGCTTATGCTAACTTTTGCAAATCAGCCTGTATGATCTTCTTTTCAAGCTTCTGATAACCCCCACGAGACATAGTATGATCATAGACATTTTTGGACCACTTATCTTCATTTGCTTGACTTAATTTTTATGAATAGAGATTAAAGAAAATTGGCTTAGTGATGGATAAGAAATTGAAATAAAATATAGAGTAAATACCCTTTTGGGTTCCTGGAAAAAAACACGAACCTCATTTTGGTCCCTCACACAAAGAAATGCCCTTTTAGTCCCTGAAAAGGACGAATAATGGTCGATTGGTGAACATTTTGGTCCCTCGCAAATTTCCAAAAAGCCCTTTTTAGTCCATAAAAAATCCCATTTTAGTTTGGGGTCCGTATTTTTTTCCAGGGACCCAAAAGGGTATTTACTCTAAAATATATCATACTATGATTAACAACTTCTACATGAAATTTAGGATCTTGTCGTGATGCCATAAGCCATGTCCAGTATTTCTTAGAGATATAAGAATATTCAACCTAAGGATCCTGATCATTCTTGGGCCCTCGAATGTAGTCGCATGTGTGATTATATTTGAAGTCTTCCCACCGCTCACGAACTTCCCCTATCCAATGCTTGTACATCTCCTGGGTGTTGGGGACAACGTATGTTTTCTACAAAGAAAAACATAACATAGTTAGATATTTCCTAAAATAAATGAAGATAGAAATTAAGAAATAAAGTTATATACCAAAAGTTGTGCCCAAATCATCTTCTTTGTGTCCTTTGGAACTTCCTTCCAATTGGCGTATCGAAGGTCAACTTTGCTTTGGCTCAAATAGCCAATGTAGCTAATGAACCTTTCTTCCTCTTGCTTAATTGGATTCATGTCAGCATCAAACTCGATGTGCACCGGCTCCTATTGATGCTCATGACGTGCAACAAGTCCTTCATCTTTATGGTTCCTCTAACCTTCTTCCTAACAAGTGAGAAACCTAAGTTCCCCGCACTAATGTTCCTATCGTTGGCAGCCATGTTTTTGCTAAAAATTCGAGGTTAGATAATATAAATAATTAGAGTAAATACCATTTTGGGTCCTTGGAAAAAAACACGGACCCCATTTTGGTCCCTCACACAAAGAAATGCTTTTAGTCCCTGAAAAGGACGAATAAGGGTTGATTGGTGAACATTTTGGTCCCTCACAAATTTCCAAAAAGCCCTTTTTAGTCCATAAAAAAGTCACATTTTAGTCCCTAGGGACTAAAATAGGGTCATTGTTTTTTTCCAGGGACCCAAAAGGGTATTTACTCAAATAATTATGTTGCAATTAATGAAAGAACTAAGGACTGATTAATGAATATGGGTTTCAATATGGGAACAAATATCTAGAAACTTTAGAAAGAGAGGCAAAACAAAAAATAGAACAAACCACATGGACAATTAAAATCTGCATAGTTGAAAAGGGAACAAAAAAAAATCACATGCAATCGAAAACTAAGAGCCACACTAAAACTAAGAGCCAAATTGCAAGTACTAAAAAAAACCCACTTATTCTTTAATTAGAAAATATATAATATAATGTTCTGAAATGGCACAAGGCTCATATGGCCTTTCATCCACCATATACCCCTGCTCATATTTCCCATCCTTTAGCTTTTCGGCAAAGGATATGGCCTCTATTTAAGCTCATTAGTTGGCACAATAATTCTATTTTGCACTTATGCTCTTGAAATGTCATCCCATTTTGTCGTATCATGATTATCATTAATAGAATAAGAATTCTAACTTTGTCTGGGAGATTACAACATATTCAGTTATTCACTTTGAAGTTTGAGCTAACATTTTCTAATAAGAATGACAGATAAAATAAAAATAAATAAATACAAAGTGATGCCCTATTTCGACCAGGGTCCAGGGTAAAGCTAAATAGAAAAGTATGCAATTTGAGTTTGAACTTTTCAAATACTAAAACCTAGAGTATATAATATTATCACTCACATGCAACCAGAAACTAAGAGCGGCAATGAAACTAAGAGCCATAATGAAGAGTTAGAGTTCCAAAATTGAAGCAAAAATGCAAGAATCATACAAGCATTACTCGTGTGTGTAAAGTTCTTACCTTTTAAAGAGAATTGTCCGACGAGAGGATGGAGGCACGAGAGACGATGAGAGAAAAAAAAATACAAAGTGATGCCCTGTTCTGACCAGGGTCCAAGGTAAAGCTAAATAGAAAAGTATGCAATTTGAGTTTGAAATTTTCAAATATTTAAAACTAGAGTATATAATATTATAGCCCACATGCAACCAGAAACTAAGAGAGACATTGAAACTAGGAGCCAGAATAAAGAGTCACAGTTCAAAAATTGAAGCAAAAATGCAAAAATCTTACAAGCATTACTCGTGTGTGTAAAGTTCTTACCTTTTAAAGAGAATCTTTCCAACGAGAGGCTGGAGGCAAGAGAGATGATGAGAAAAGATGAGAGCTCTGGTAGAGAGGCGATGAAGGTAAGAGTTCGAACTGGGGTCGGAAGAAGTTATTTGCATTGAGTTGGGCTTTGTGGTTCAGAGATTGGAGAAGGAGGGGGATGGAGTCACGACAGAGAGAGAACGAGGTTGAAAAATCACAGTGATGAACAAAGGGCGCGAGAGAAGAGCTAGGTGAAATTTCTGAAGAATTTGGAGTTTCACCGACCTATTTTAGGGAAAAACATTCGTTGAAAGTGAACTTTCCATATTGGTATTTAATACGCCGTTGTTGTACCTTCAAATAAGAAATTTTTTTAATCGAAATATATAATAATTGTGTTACTAAAGTTAGTCATTGTCTAAAATAATAAAAATAAAAGAAAAGGCGTGACAACTCTCAATGACAAAATTCATATATTACGAATGTTTTTTCTTAAACCAGTCGTTGTATATAATAAAAAAATATATAAATGAAAAGGCTTGAGATATGTTAAAACCCTTGAGCTCGGGAATATTCAACGACTAAGTTTTATTAAATAGTCGTCCATCTCGGTCCTTATTGCTGAAAAGACAAAAATTTATGAGGTCAGGGATGCCCGAAACCTCAACCTCAACAATACTTGGCAAAAGCTTAAGATAATTGTGCCAGCACACCAAGTTGTTGAAATGACCAATTTATTTTTATTTTTCTTCTTACAATATCTATCATTTTCACCCATAATCATACATAATGTAAAATAAAATTATTTTCTATATTCCAACTTTTAAGACTAAAATAAATTATCTTTCCTCCATAGGTATTTTAAATCATTAATGAAAGGTCTTATTCGTAGAGCAAACTGTCTTTGGCTGAAGAATTGTATGTGGGATCATAAACATATAAATTTATTTGAGATAAAACACTTATGGGTTTCATGTCAAGAGAAAAGATTCATCATTGATAGCCTTCATGTTGACATTACTTCAAACACAGCAAGTGTTCTCACACCTGATTACTTTAAGATTGATTGATATGAATAATCTTGAACAAGTACGTAGTGTTCCAAGATTCATGTATTAGCTACTTTCTCCCCATGTTACAAGAGCTGCTCATATGAGATTGTCCTAAATTGAGAATATCCATCTTCACCCATACCTTGATTACTAGTACTCTAAAGTTGAGGAGACTTATTATTGTTGGTTGCAACAAAGTGAAATGGTTATTCTCTTATTCGCTTGCTTCTCATTGAGAAAATATTTATAAATCGATGTGCTAAATTTAAGAGGCTGATTGATGAATAAGCTTCACATGATATGCAAGATTAATCACATGCGAGTGTTATCCTTAAAAATCCTCTTGAATCAATGAATATTAGAAATAATATTTTTTTAATACTGTCATCCGGTATCCGGTTTGGTGTTCGTGGCTTCCCTCACATCACAAGTGATTCCTCTGAGACTCAAACTCGAGATTCCTAAGGGATCTAACTAGCGAGGCCTTATACCATTAGACTAATTCTATGTTGGTAGTGCATATGAGAAATAATAATCCGAGTTCATGCATTTGAAAATGGAGCAAAATACCCAAGATGGGGGTGAATTGGGTATGTTTAAAAAACTTTTTGAAACTTGCTCTGTTTTTGTAAAATAAAAACAGAGATAGACAGAGAGGAGAGTAGAAGAGCAAGACACAAAGATTTATACCGGTTCGGTCCAACCACCGACCTACGTCTAGTCCCCGGCCCACACCGGGATTTCCACTATATCAAAAGATTACACACTCGTACTCAAGAGTAATTCTCTCACTAGAACTTACTCCCCTTACAAGTTGTAATCAATGAGCCCAATCACCAAGTCCCCTTGACTTGTGATTCTTTACAATAAATGATTTTCAAGTAAGAAACTCTCTCTAAGAGTGGATAAGAATGAACACTGAAGCTTAATGTATCAACAGATACTTTATACAGAAAACTCAAGAGTAGTTGGAAACTTTGAATGATTTTCATTTTCTGTAGTCTTAGTTGTTGAGAGAAATTGAATGCTACTCTATTTATACTAAGAGAGCATTAAAGATCCGTTGCAAACTCCATTATGACCGTTGGTGCATTAATCTAGCTGTTGGAGGCATTTTGGAGTCTTCTCTCTCTACTCTTCACTTAATCTAGTTGTACAGAAGTTCAGAGTTGACTTCTTGAGAATTAATCCGTTGGAATAGCAGCTACTGGATGTGGTAGGTAGACATTAATCCTTTGTAAGCGTGTACAGAAGGATTACCCAAAAGGATGCAACTTTCAAGGTTTAGCATTTAATGTTCTGACATGTTTTTTGCTTTTTGCTTTAAGTCTTCATTTAATCTCCTCTAAACAAGCTGTAACTCACTAACAAAGTGGTTAAACATAGCTGGGAATATCAGAGAATAATAATGACAAGTATTAGGATTAAATAAAGAAGTTTTCACAAATTCGTTAAACTTGATTTTCAAAACTTGCGACCAATACTTGAGTATGTTCTTCAATACTTGAGTATATCACTGTGCACTAATATGAATACTTGAGTATTCATAGCGATACTCGAGTATTCATCTTCCAGAGAAGTAATTCATGTTTTGAGCTTTGGATCATTTCAATGAATAGGACTAATACTTGAGTATTGGAATCAATACTCGAGTTTTGAACCTTTTATGTGAAAATAAGTTTAAGTCCAAAACCTCAATACTTGAGTATTCAAATCAATACTTGAGTTTTCAAAACATTTGAAAAGGAGTCAAGCTCTCTGTATGTCCAATACTTGAGTATTCAACTCAATACTCGAGTATTCACATTATTTGTAAAACTTTGTGAAAAACTTTTCCAAGTCAATACTTGAGTATTCTCTTTAATACTTGAGTATTCAAATCACTTGGAAATAGAAAACCTTTCTGTATGACCAATACTCGAGTAATCAACTCAATACTCGAGTATTCAGATGTTTTCAAAAACTAGGAAAGGTTTCTACCAATTCAATACTTGAGTTTCCATTTCAATACTTGAGTATTCATAAACATGTGTAAAGTTTGAAAACTTTCTGTTTGTCCAATACTTGAGTATTCAAACCAATACTCGAGTATTCACATGTTGGAATACTTTGGTGACTCTCTGTATAACCAATACTTGAGTATTCAAATGGATACTTGAGTATTGACAATTTTGCCTTTTTGTGAAAGAGTCTCTGTATGATCAATACTCGAGTATTCAAACCAATACTTGAGTATGAACACATCTATGACATAACTACCAAAAGGTTCAAGTCAAATGATTTGAATCCGACCTACCTATGGCATTGTCGTCTAGGCCACATAAATGAGAAATGCATTTCGAAACTCCATCAAGATGGATTTCTTAACTCATTTGATTTTGAATCATTTGATATATGTGAGTCTTGTTTATTGGGAAAGATGACAAAGGCACCTTTTACTGGGAAAAGTGAGAGAGCCACTAATTTATTGGGCCTTATACATACAGATGTGTGTGGACCAATGAATACTTCTGCCAGAGGAGTTCATTTGTACTTCATTACATTTATAGACGATTTTAGTAGATATGGATATATCTATCTAATGAAACATAAGTCTGAATCTTTTGAAATGTTCAAAAATATTCCAAAATGAAGTGCAAAATCAACTTGGCAAAACAATTAAAGCACTTCGATCTGATCGGGGTGGTGAATATTTGAGCCAACAGTTCATTGACCATCTTAGGAGTTGTGTGATCATCTCATAACTTACTCCTCCAGGAACACCTCAATGGAATGGTGTTTCTGAACGGAGAAATCGAACTCTATTAGATATGGTTCGATCTATGATGAGTCAAATAGATCTTCCACCTTCTTTTTGGGGCCATGCCCTAGAAACAGTTGCGTTCACACTAAATCGTGTTCCATCAAAGGCAGTTGAAAAGACACCATATGAGATATGGACTGGGAAGAAACCCATTTTATCATTTCTTAAAATTTGGGGATGTGAGGTTTATGTTAAACAACAAGCCTCTGATAAATTATCATCCAGATCCTCAAAATGCCCTTTTGTGGGGTATCCTAAGGAAACTAAGGATACTATATCTACAATCCTACTGATCACAAAGTGTTTGTTATTTGAAATGGTATCCTTTTGGAAAAAAAGGGTTTATCTCTAAAAGAGCCAGTGGGAGTAAGGTGAACCTCGAATAAGTTCAAGAGCTACAAGACCACGTAGAACCACAGATGGAAAATTGAGAAGACTCACAACAAGTTGTTGAGCCTACTCAAGTAACACAAGGCCCATGAAGGTCTGATAGATCACGGCTACAAACTCATAGATATGGATTTCTGATTACTGGAAGTCGTGATGTTATGCTCCTTGAGCAGAATGAGCCAACTAACTATCAAGAGGCCGTGGTGGGACCAAACTCCGAAAGATGGCTTAATGCCATGAAGTCTGAAATGCAATCCATGTACGAAAATGAGGTATGGACCTTAGTCGATCCACCTGAAGGTGTAAAGACTGTTGGGTGCAAGTGGGTTTTCAAGGAGAAAACTGACATGGATGGCAAAGTAAATGTCTTTAAGGCACGACTGATTGCAAAAGGATTCACTCAAACTCATGGTGTAGACTATGATGAAACCTTTTCCCCAGTTGCAATGGCCAAATCAATCAGAATCCTGCTTGCCATAGCATCATATTATGACTATGAAATATGGCAAATGGACGTCAAAACTGCCTTCCTTAGCGGAAAGCTCCTTGAGGATGTTTATATGACACAACCTGAAGGCTTTGTGCATCCTGAGGAATCTGGTAAAGTTTGCAAGCTTCAAAGATCCATTTATGGATTGAAGCAAGCATCCTGGAGCTGGAATCATCGTTTTGATGAAGTAGTCAAAGAGTTTGGATTCATTCAAAACATCGACGAACCTTGTGTTTACAAGAAGGTTAGTGGGAGCACAGTTGTATTTCTAGTGCTTTATATTAATGACATCCTACTCATTGGGAATGACATTCCTACCTTGCAGAGTGTCAAGTCTTGGTTAGGAAAGTCTTTCTTAATGAAAGATTTAGGCGAAGCCACTTACATCTTAGGGATTAGGATCTATAGAGATAGATCCAAGAGGCTCATAGGCCTAAGTCAGAGCACATACATAGACAAGATACTGCATAGATTCAGTATGCAGGATTCTAGAAGGGGCTACATGCCCATGTCTCATGGCATCCATCTCAGTAAGGATCTGTGTCCTAGTACACAAGATCAAAGAGACCGCATGAGTAAGATTTCATATGCCTCCGCCATTGGATCTATCATGTATGCCATGTTATGTACTCGACCGGATGTGTCATTTGCCTTGAGTATGACCAGCAGATATCAACAAGATCCCGGTGAGAGTCACTGGACTGCTGTCAAGAATATCCTAAAGTACTTAAGAAGGACTAAGGATTTATTCTTGAAATATGGTGGTTTAGAAGATGATCTCTGTATGACTGGTCACACAGATGCAAGTTTCCAAGCTGACCAAGATAAATCTAAGATCGCAATTAGGATATGTATTCCTGTTGAATGTTGGTGCGGTAAGCTAGAAGTGCTCCAAGCAGAGCACTGTAGCTAATTCTATGATAGAAGCTGAGTATATAGCAGCATCGGATACAGCTAAGGAGGCCTTTTGGATTAGAAAGTTCATTAATGAACTTGGGGTGGTTACTACCATCTCAAATCCAATAGACTTGTTCTGTGACAATAGCGGCGCTATTGCGCAGACTAAGGAGCCTAGGTCACATCAAGGACCAAGCATATACTCATGCGATTTCATCTTACCAGTGAAATCAATGATAGAGGTGATATAAATATATGCAAAGTACTAGGAGAAGACAATGATGCTGATCCTCTTACTAAGCCGCTTGCACAAGCAAAACATGAGCGTCATGTTAGGGCAATGGGAATTAGAGTAATTAATGATTGCACCTAGTGCAAGTGGGATTCTGTTGGAAATTATGCCCTAGGGGCAAGTCA
The DNA here is from genome assembly GCA_019022615.1 of Acacia melanoxylon. Taxonomy (NCBI): domain Eukaryota; kingdom Viridiplantae; phylum Streptophyta; class Magnoliopsida; order Fabales; family Fabaceae; genus Acacia; species Acacia melanoxylon. Next base: position 463,775 of record JAFJYJ010000099.1, read on the forward strand.
TCTCCATTTAATTATCATTTAATTTGCATGTTTATAGTGATAACTGTATCCCTGGATATATCTTATAGATTATCCTAAATGTCCATGGTCGGTCATTTACGTGGGAGCGAAGATGAAATAAGACCAGTATGACTTTGATGAGGTATGGAGATACAAATCAAAGTCATGGGCACTTGTAAGAGTACAAGGTGCTGGACCGACCCACTATGAGAAAGCTGCATGGATTAAGTCATAAGCTTTTCTCATGTATAACCGCGTCATAACGCCCTTTGACTTGAGATCATCATGGATTCCTACATGATGAGTCGTTGCTCTTTGACCTAGTCAAAAGTCACCTTTGACCGGGTGATGATAAAGGCTTGGATCGGGATCAGTGGTTCTCATGCAGAGGAATGTGAATGGTCAAGATGGAATTTGTCCCTCACATTTGTAGAGAGATAATACTGGGCCCCTTGATGAGTGAGTATGAGAAATGTATGGCCATACTACGATGGAAATGAGTTTCCATTTCAATTATTAGACTACTCAAGAATCGAGAAAGTAATGGTCAAGAACAGGAAGTTGACATTATCCATGCCTCATCCTTGACCAAATTATCACATGACAAAAGGGACGTGACATGGTTGTATGATAGGTTGTATCGCATTATCGATCCCCATATAAATTGGGTAGTCGCAATGTCTTGCTAGAGGCCGCTTGCGACTTGTGTGCTGGTAATGTATTCACCCATTGCCAATCTCATGTGGGCCTACAGGGTCACACACAAGAATAGCCCAACACGAGCAATAGTGTCCAGATTCATTGAATCTTAGATGTGTCTATGATTTAATGAATACTGTACTTATTCTAGGATGAATATATATATATATATATATATATATATAATTTTGAAATTAATTAATAATATTATTATATAATATTTGTTTTGTATTTAATTTATTTGATAAATTAAATATTTAAAACAAATAGAGATATTGTATCTCGATTTAATTTTCAAATAAAGATATCATATATCGATTATCATATATCGATTTAATTTGAATTGAGATATAGTATCTCGATTTAATTAAATAGATAGATATCATATCTCGATTTAATTTATAAAGATAAGTTAAATTAGCTGGCTTTTAATTTGGGATTAAATGAATAGATTAGATTAGATTAGATCTGTTGGACAGATTTAATTAATATATTAATCCAAACTTGTTTTCCAAGATCGATTTAGATTGATCTTGAATATTTTAATACGGCTCAATTAGGGTTTGAGAAACTCTATATAATGGAGCTTTAGTCGTATTGAAATAAGTGAGGCAAGCCGTGAAAGAAATCCTAGAGAGAAAAACGTGAGACACAAAAGAGAAGGCGCTAGCACGCTGCCGTACGTGTTGGAAGAGCTGTTTGGTGTGGATACCGGTAGAGGGAGGAGACTCGAAAAGTCTGCTTATGTTTGATCGAACGAGATGGCACCACGTTCAAGACGTACGACGGTCGAGACACACGATGTAGGAGATGCGCACCAGACCGGATCGAACAAAACTCTCAACCCTTCGCATAGGTACGAGTTTTCTAATGAACCTTGATTCAAACGCCGTTGATAGATCTTCTTTGGGATTCGTAAGTTTTTTTTTTATTCCGCTGCGTGAACGGATCCCAACAAAATACAGTATACCACTTGGTTATCCAATGTGGTTATGGTGAAGAAACCAAGTGGGAAGTGGAGAGTATGTGTAGATTACACTAATTTGAATAAAGTTTGTCCTAAGGATTCATATCCAATGCCCAACATTGATCAGTTGGTTGACAACTCATCCGATTTTCAATTGCTCTCCTTCATGGATGGGTATTCCGGATATAATCAAATAGCAATGTACCCTGAGGATCAAGAGAAGACGGCCTTCATCACTGAGAAGGCTAATATTGTTATAATGTGATGTCGTTTGGGCTGAAGAACGCAGGGGCTACATACCAAAGGATGATGAACAGAGTGTTCGAAGACCAACTCGGCAAGAATATAGAAGTTTATATTGATGATATGATCATTAAGTCGGTTGACCCCGCAAGTCATGTTTGAGATTGAGAGCAAACTTTTAATAAGTTGAGAGCTTATCAAATCCAGTTAAACCCGACAAATGTGCATTTGGAGTCCCGGCTAGAAAGTTCTTAGGATTTCTGTTAACAAACAGAGGGATTAAAGCTAATCTAGATAAATGCAAAGATGTGTTGGATATGAAGGCTCCCAAAAACAAAAAAGAAGTTCAGCAATTGACAGGAAGATTGGCTGCATTAACAAGATTTCTGCCAAAGTCAGCAGAAAATGCCCTTCCATTCTTCAAATTACTAAAAAAGGAGGCTCAAGGAGGTTGGAACCCAAATTGTGAAGCTCTGCCTTGCCGGTTTTGTCTAAACTGGAACTAGGAGAAATCCTGATCATGCACCTTTATGTGGGAGAGGAATCTATAAGTGCGGTTTTGGTTATGGAAACAGAAAATGGCCAAGTGCCGGTTTATTTCGTAAGCAGGGCTCTACAAGCATATGAGTTGAAGTATCAAAATCTTGATAAAATGGCATTTTCCCTACACACCATAGCGAGAAGACTTCCTCCTTATTTTCAAGGACATCAAATTGTTGTTAGAACCAGTCAACTGATCCGGCAAGTGCTCCATAAACTGGATTTGGTTGAAAGGATGATCAGCTGGGCCATAGAATTGTCTGAATTTGATAGCACATATGAAGCTCGGCATGTGATCAAGTCGCAAGCACTTGATGATTTTGTAATGGAGTTTACCCCGTCAAATAAAGGGAAAAGTCTAACAAGATTGGGAGTATAAGGCACAGAGATAGACAAGTATGACTCATATTGGCTATCAAAGGGGAAAGATCAAGATTACATTCATCTTTTAGCTTGACCAAATTAACTGAGACAACTGGACATAATTCTTTCTTAAGGAAAGTTTCTTTGAATTTGGCATTTTGCTCAGTAGAAAGGATAAAATATTGAGTAGTAAAACCTCGAGGAGGGTCAGGATTGTGGTAGATGTCTTCTATTGCATTGGCTATGACAGGAGGCACTTCTGGTTCCTGGGGTCCAGTAGATGTAGGCTTTGATGATGCTTGACCCTTCTCAGAACTTTGGGTTTCAGAAACAGTAGCCCTCTTCTTCCTTGGAGGCTTAGAAGATTCAGCTACCTTCTTCTTTCCCTTTCTCGTTGGTTCAGGTTTTGTCCTCTTCTTCGATGGAGATATAGAGGGGGTCGGCTGAGTGGTAGGAACCCCTGGGATGGTTTTGTCTACGCCAAACTTGAAGCGTCTGGGTATGCTCTTCATCCTGCTTGGTCGCTGAGGAGGAGAAGGAGGAGACCAAGATTTTGACCCTTCCTTGTCATAATTTGTGTCGTGAATTGCTTGGATAGAAGATTTGGAGGCCATTTCTAGGTTTGGAGGGAAGAATTTGGTCGAGAATGGAAAGAATCATAGAGATGGGAGAAAACCCTAGGTCGAAACTTGAGTTTTGAGTGAAGTGTAGACGAACAGGCACAGTAACACATATATATAAAGACGCGCTAAACTCGAGTTTTCAATACAAAACTTGAGTTTATATAAACTCATACTTGGACTTCAAAGGTGTATGTGTGAACCTTTGAACTTCCACGACCAAAACTCGAGTTTCCACTTACCAACTCGAGTTTTCTCCTATCTTCACTTTTTAGTTGCTCTCTGTCTGATGGAAACTCGAGTTTTCAACTTAATGACTCGAGTTTTCAATTTCTTCAAAAATAAGGATTTCTTTCTAACCCCGATAAACTCGAATTTTGTTTCCAAAACTCGAGTTTTCTTCCCTCGACAGCAAACATCAGTATTTCAACATCCTGCATAAAACACAACTAGATTCTCCGATGCTTAAGTTAGCAATTAATCATCAAAACCATAACTAACATTGGATGAGAAATACTTACAACTCATTGGGATTTACCATTCCCAATTCTCTTCTTATGAAATTGAATTGTTCTTTGGCCAATGGTTTGGTGAAGATGTCAGCAAGTTGAAGATGAGTTGGGATGAACATGACTTTGACATCCTTCTTCTGAACATGATCCCTTATGAAGTGATGTCTCACATCAATATGCTTGGTCCGAGTATCTTTGACCTTTGGATTCTTAGCCAAGCTTATTGTGCTTGTGTTGTCACACAATATTGGGATCTCCTTCAGGTTGATTCCCAAGTCAGATAGTTGTTGCTTGAGCCAAAGGACTTGAGCACAACAGCTTGAGGCAGCCACATATTCAGCTTCAGTAGATGATACAGCCACGCTTGTTTATTTCTTGCTGAACCAGGAGACAAGTGAGCCACCAAGAAATTGACATTGGCCACTTGTGCTCTTCCTATCAGTCTTGTATCCGACATGATCTGAGTCTGAGTATGCCACAAGATGTTCTGGTTGACCTTTTGGGAACCACAAGCCAAGGGTTTTTGTGTTAGCAAGGTATCTGAATATTCTTTTCACATTCTCAGCATGTGACTCCTTGGGAGCAGACTGAAACCTTGCACACATCCCCACATTGAATTGGATGTCAGGACGACTTGCTGTGAGGTAGAGCAATGATCCAATTATTCCTCTATATCTTGTGATATTGAAGTCCTTGCCCTCTTCATCAGCATCCAAAGCAGTGGTTGAGCTCATTGGAGTATCAGCTCCATTGCATTATCCATCCCAAACTTCTTCAGCAAATCATTGAGATACTTGGTCTGAGATATGAAGATTCCATCTTTCCTTTGCTTGATTTGCAGACCAAGGAAATAGTTGAGTTCTCCCATCATGGACATCTCAAATTCTCCTTGCATATTCTTAGCAAACTCTTCACACAAAACATCATTAGAAGCACCAAATATAATGTCATCAACATATATTTGAACAATTAGAATTTCACCAAGTTTATTACTCTTTATGAAGAGAGTTGTATATGCTTTTCTTCTAACAAATCCTTGATCAAGAAGGAATTTGCTTAATCACTCATACCAAGCTCTAGGAGCTTGTTTATGACCATAAAGGGCTTTCTTGAGGCGATAAACATGATCTGGATGATGATCATTTTGAAAACCAGGAGGTTGCTCAACATAAACTTCCTCCTGAATAAAACCATTTAAAAAAAGCACTCTTTACATCCATTTGATAGAGCTTGAATCCTTTGACACAAGCAAAGGCTAGAAGAACTCTTATAGCCTCCAATCTTGCCACTGGAGCATAAGTTTCTTCATAATCAATTCCTTCTTATTGATTATAGCCTTTAGCAACCAATCTTGCCTTGTTACGGACAATGATTGCTGATTCATCTCGTTTGTTCTTGAATACCCATTTGGTGCCAATGACCGGATGGTCGTTAGGCCTAGGTACCAAATCCCAAACTTGATTTCTATCAAATTGATGTAACTCCTCTTGCATTGCTATCACCCAATCATTGTCTGAGAGGGCTTCATCAATTTTAGAGGGTTCAATCTCTGATATAAAGACAGAAAAAGTCACTTCATTCAAAGTGCTATTTCTGGTTCTTACACCTTGTTTTACATCACCTATCACTTGGTCCAAAAGATGATTCCTAATGAACCTCCAAGCTCTAGGCTGAGATTGATCGGGGTTTTCTAAATTATTTTGAGGATCAGCCTCGAAAACATTTTCAGGATTTTCAATAGAGGCAGGAGTAGTTTTTGAAAAGAATTAATTTTTGAAAGTATTTTCCTCATCATCATACAGGGACTTATCAGCTTTGGATTGACAGAATACAACATGCATAGACTCTTCAACAATACGAGTACGAGTATTAAAGACTCTATAAGCTTTACTTGTATTTGATAACCCAAAAATATACCTTCATCCGCTTTGGGATCAAACTTTCCCAAATTGTCCTTACCATTATTATGGATGAAGCACTTACATCCGAAAACATGCAAATGAGCCAAGTTTGGCTTTCTTCCCTTGTACAGATCATAGGGAGTTTTGCTCAACTTCTTCTGGAGATATGCCCGATTTAAGATGTAGCAAGCCGTACTCATTGCATCAGCCAAGAATACTTGGGAAGTATTGTTCTCATTCAGCATAGCTCTTGCCATCTCAGTGAGGACTCGATTCTTTCTTTCCACAACACCATTTTGTTGAGGTGTCCTCGAGTCTGAGAAGTTGTGATCAATTCCCATGTTGTCACAAAATTCTGCAAATGCATGATTTTTGAATTCTCCTCCATGATCAGTTCGAATTACTAAAATAGAGAAGCCTTTCTCGTTTTGGACCTTTTTGGCAAAAACAACAAACTGATCAAATGTTTCATCTTTAGAGGTTAAGAATATAGTCCAAGAAAATCTAGATAAATCATCAACTATGACCAAAGTATAAAGATTGCCACCAAGGCTTTTTACTCTAGCTAGTCCAACTATATCCATATGAAGTAGTTGGAGAGGTCTATTAGTTGAAGTTTCATTTTTAGACTTGAAATATGATTTGGTTGTTTTTCCTTTTTGACAAGCATCACAAATCATGTCATTTTTTAAACGAAGTTTTGGAACACCAATTACCAAATCCTTTTTAAGTAATCTGTCAAGTTGGATCATATGGACATAAGCTAATCGCTTGTGCCATAGCCAACTCTCATCCAAATTACCAATAAAACATTTTTCAGAAACAGAATCATTTTTGGAAAGACAAAGTGTATAACAATTCCCTTCTCTAGGGGCTCTAAATAAAGGTTTTGCTTTCAGATTTTCCAAAGGGAGAATATCCTTATTCACAATCAAGCTCTCCTCAGAATCGAAGATAACTAGGTTACCTTTATCAATTCTTTGACTTACACTGAGGAGATTGTGACAAAGTCCTTCTACGAGGTAGACATCTTTGATTTGTGGTCCTTCATTGTTTCCAACTTCACCAATACCAGCAATCCTTCCGGATTGGTTTCCACCAAAGGTCACCTTGCCACCATCCTTAGGCTTGATTGAAGCAAATTTGGATTGATCTCCTTGTTGGAAATTATGCCCTAGGGGCAAGTCATTTTCCTTTAGTTATCATTTCATTTGCTTGTTTATAGTGATAACTGATCCTTGGATATATCTTATAGATTATCCTAAATGTTCCTGGTCAATCATTTACGCGGGAGCGAAGATGAAATAAGACCAGTATGACTTTGATGAGTATGGAGATACGAATCAAAGTCAAGGGCACTTGTAAGAGTACAAGGTGCTGGACCGACCCACTATGAGAAAGCTGCATGGATTAAGTCATAAGCTTTTCTCATGTATAACCGCGTTACAACGCCCTTTGACCTGAGATCATCATGGATTCCTACATGAATCGCTGCTCTTTGACCTTGTCAAAAGTCACCTTTGACTGGGTGATGATAAAGTCTATGATCGGGATCAGTGGTTTTCATGCAGTGGAATATGAATGGTCAAGATGGAATTGGTCCCTCACATTTGTAGAGAGATAATACTGGGCCACTCGATTAGTGAGTATGAGAAATGTATGGTCATACTACGGTGGAAAGGAGTTTCCATTTCAATTATTAGACTACTCGAGAATCGAGAAAGTAATGGTCAAGAACATGAAGTTGACATTATCCATGCCTCATCCTTGACCAAATTATCGCGTGACAAAAGGGACGTGACATAGTTGCACGATAGGTAGTATCGTGTCATCGATCCCCATATGAATTGGGTAGTCACAATGTCTTGCTAAAGGCCGCTTACGACTTGTGGGCGATACAAAGATTGCCCACTGCCAATCTCATGTGGGCCTGCAAGGTCGCACACAAGAATAGCCCAACACGAGCAAAAGTGTCCAGATTCATTGAATCTTAGATATGTCTAATATTTAATGAATAAAACATTTAATCTAGGATGGATATATATATATATATATATATATTATTTAATAGAGATTATAATATTATTATATAATATTTGTTTTGTATTTAATTTATTTGATAAATTAAATATCTAAAACAAATAGAGATATTGTATCTCACATTTAATTTTCGAATAAAGATATCATATATCTAATTAATTTAAATTGAGGTATACTATCTCGCATTTAATTAAATAAATAGATATCATTTCTCGGATTTAATTTATAGAGATAAATTAAATCGAAGGCTTTTGATTCGGATTAAATAAATAGATTAGATTAGATCTATTAGATATTTTTAATTAATATATATTTTTAATCCAGATTCAAAATTTTAATTTCAAAATTAATGCGGATTAGTTTTGAATATAATACGCCTATCGGGTTTAGAAAAAAACCTACGGGACTTTTGTCGAGCGTATTAGAAAGCCGCGAGAAACCCTAGAACAAAAAGTGAGAGACGCAAGTTCGAAGGCGCTAGCACTCTACCGCAGTCGTGTTCGAAGATTATTCGTGTGGATACCGGTAGAGGAAGGCGATTCATAGAGTCGACTTTTACTGATTGAGAAGGTAGCTCACCAGTTCAAATAGTATGAGACACGGACAGGTTTGCCGTAGGTATGATTCGGATTCATTTAACCTTGATTTAAACGACGTTGAGCGATCCTCAGAAGGGATTCGTAAAGTTTTTAATTCTGCTGCGTGTACGGATCCCAACACTCCCGTCATATGTCTAGAGCATCCACTGTCAATGTACCATTTGTTGGATTTCAATGCTCTTAGACAAACCTGCAAAACATGACAAATTAGGTTTTAGGTACCCATCTTTTCTTGGGTCCTTTGGGGTTAGTATGTGTCTTAGGAACCTTGTAGGATCCCTTAAGCACCCATTGATAATTTCGTACAAGTTTACTCTTTATTTCCTTTTTATGAAAACAAGAAGAAGTAGTATGACCATTTCGATTGCAATAATTGCAATGAGCAAAGGGGTTTGAAGAATGAACAGATTTTCTAAAATAGTTCATATAAGTTTTTTCTCCAAATTTCTTTTTGCCTTTCTTCTTATCAAATTCAGGTTTATAACCAACCCCTGATATGTCATTTGTAAATCTTTGCTGTTTTAAAATGACATTGAGCATTTCACTACCCTGAGTGACCTTCTCAAGTGTTTTTGTAAGATATAGATTCTTTTTCTATAAATCAGTACAATCTTCACAAACATAATTTTCACAAGACAAATTTTTGACTTGCATTTCAAGAGTTATGTTTTTTCTTTTCAAAGAAACATATTTTCCAGCAAGTTTTTCAAATTCAGATTGAAGAAGATTGTATTCATTAAATAACTCATCATAAGAAGGTTGTGAATCATATACCTCATCAATATTTTCAGATTGCTCTTCTGCTTGATCCACGAGGCATATGTTAGCTTTATCCTCCTCTTCAGCTTCATCTTCATCGGATGAGCTGTCTCCCCATATTGCTGAGACATAAGCTTTCTTCTTGAACTTATTGAATTTCTTCTTGTCTCTATCTTTGTTCTTCAGCTGGGGGCATTCTGACTTGATGTGGCCAGACTTTTCACATTCGTAGCAGATGATTGGCTTCTTTGCCTTAGTGCCGGAGCTACCTTTGTGAAACTTTTTGTATCCTTGATCCTTTCTGTAGAATCTTTTGAATCTTTGGACAATCATTCCCAGCTCTCCTTCTTCGTCTTCTTGTTCATCATCTGTATCCTTAGCTTCTTTGACAGCTTTAAGAGCAACGCCTTTGAACTTGCTAGTTGCTTCATCAAGTCCCTTTTTGAACTTGAGCTTGGATTCATATTCAGGAAGACTACCAAAGATGGCTGCAACAGATGCCATTGATTCACCACGAGTTTCTTCAATCACGGTGACTTTAGCTTCCCAATCCTTGTTGAGGATATTGAGAATTTTCCTCACTTGGGAAGGTTGCTCATATTCTTTGCCCAATGCAGCAAGCTGGTTGATCAGATGGGTGAATCTTAATCAAAATTCGTTGATAGATTTACCAGGCTTCATACGAAGAAGATCATATTCTGTTATGAAAGTGTTGACTCTATTCTGCTTTACTCCAGTAGTTCCTTCATGAGTTATCTCCAGAGCATCCCACATGGCCTTTGCATTTGGCAATGTGCAAACACGAAAATACTCTTGTTGACTTAAGGCACTTTGCAACATAAGAATAGCTTTACTGTTGAGTGTGATATTTCTCCAATCATTCTCATCATAAGCTTTGTCAGGCTTTGGAACTCTGACGCCATTTTCAAGAACTGTTGGGTTGTAGTCTCCAGTCTCAAACACTCTCCATATGCCATATTCAGAAACCATGACAAAGACTCTGAATTTGGCTTTCCAGAAGGAATAATGCTCTCCAATGAATCCTGGTGGTCTGTTGATCGAAGCTTCATCAGGTAGAATACCTTCCATAGTGATCCTTCTCAAGATGTTAATCTTTTCAGAGAAGACCTTGCTCTGATACCAAATGAAAGTGGAGCTTAATCACCAAGAGGGGGTGAATTGGGGATTTTAAAATTCTTTTTTAATTGCTATGTTTTTCGACACTAAAATAGAGGTAAGCAGAGTATAGGAAAGAAGAGCAAGACACAAGGAATTTATACTTGTTCAGTCCAACCTCTTGACCTACGTCCAGTCCCCAGACTCTCTGGGATTTTCACTATCACAATTGATTACACACTCTGTAACTCAAGAATAATTCTCTCACTAGAACTTACTCCCCCTTACAAGTTGCAATCAATATCTCAATCTCCAAGTCCCCAGACTTGAGATTCTTACAGTGAAATGATTCACAATAAATGAACTCTCTCTAAGAGTAGATAAATATAAACACTGAAGATCAATGTATCAAAAGATACTTTACAAGTGAAAACTGAAAGAGTAGTTGGTAAACTTGAATGCAATTCATTTTCAGCAGATGTGTTAGTTGAGAAAAATTGAATGCAACTCTATTTATACTAAGAGAGCATTAAATGACTGTTGCAATCTCCATTATAACTGTTGGTGCATTAATCTAGCTGTTGGAGGCATTTTGGTCTCTTCTCCTTCTACTCTTCAGTTAATTCCTTTTGTCAAGAGAATTAGTGTTGACTTTCCTTGTAATAGATCCGTTGGAAGAGCAGCTACTGGATGTGGAAAGGAAACATTAATCCCATTGCAACGTGTGTAGAATGATTGTCCAAAAGGATGCAAGTTTTCTGGACTTTGCATTTAATGTGTTGACGTCACTTTTTACTTTTGTTCAAACATTCATTTAATATCCTCTAAATCATCTGAAACTCACTAACAAACTGATTAAACATAGTTAGAAATAGTAATGAGTGATGATAAGAAGTATTGGAGTCAATCAGGAAGATTTCACAAATTCGTCAGATTTGAATTTCAAACTCAGTGACACAAACTCAAGTTTGTTTATCAAAACTGGAGTTTGTCACTGTGCACTAATAGCAAAACTCAAGTTTCCATTTCCTAACTCGAGTTTCCTTTTTCCGAGAGGAACGTCGCAATTTGAGTTTTGGACCATATTTTTGAATAGGAACAAAACTCGAGTTTCCATTTACAAACTTGAGTTTTGGACTCTTGATATGAAAAATGAGTTTAAGTCCAAAACCTCAAAACTGGAGTTTCCATTGTTAACTGAAGTTTTCAAAATCGTTAAAAAAGAGCAAAGTTCTCTGCTTGGACAAAACTCGAGTTTTCATTTAAGTATGAAAACTTAGAAATTTATGGCAAAGACAAAACTTGAGTTTTCAAAAAACTGAGTAAAACTTGAAAACTCTCGTCAAGCGCAAACTTGAGTTTCCAAATAAAACTCAAGTTTTCTCAAAAACTCGAAAACTTAGAAAATTTATGTCAAACTGAAAACTGGAGTTTGCATAGGTTGAAAACATTGGAGACTCTCTGTATGACCAAAACTCGAGTTTCCATTTGGAAACTGGAGTTTTGTAATATTCAGGAAATATTGAAAAGTCTCTGCAAACTGAAAACTGGAGTTTGTCTAAATGTGAAAAACTTGGAGTACTCTCTGTAAGACCAAAACTCGAGTTTTCCTATGAAAACTAGAGTTTTGCTTAGTTCATTAAAATTGAGCTACTCTCTGTCAAATCAAAACTCGAGTTTTGAAACCAAAACTCGAGTTTGCCTTTGACAGTAAGTTTTTTCAACTTACCAAAGACAAACTTCAATTTGCGTTTACAATTGTCAGTTATCATCAAAACATATAGAGAACTAACAAAGAAGACCAATCACAGAATACTTGGAAGAGTCTTCCCCGATGATTCAATTGAAGCCAAGAAATTAGTACAAGAAGTGGTCATGCACACCGTAATACCCCAGATTATTATGAATAATAATATATTTAAATAATAAATATAATAGTAAAAGTAATAGATTTATATAATAATAATGATAATGATAATGAAATAATAATGATAATGATAATGATATAATAATATATAGCAAAATCTAAAAATTTATAATGATTATATTGTTAATTTATTAATTAGGAATAATTAAAAGGGCCAACCCATAGCTAAAACCCTAGGATTTAATTATAAACCTAGGTTTAGCCGCTCAAACCGAACCTAGAAAACACTCGTTACTTTTCTCTACCGTCTTTCATCAATTATTCTCCTAGGAGGTTAGCAAAACGGCGACCAGGTAATCCTAATCCCATGAAGTCTAGAAGTCTTAGGTTAATATTTCACTGGCTTGTTATATATGAAAGATATTATATGTATTCTTAATCCCCATGATTGCTTTTGTTTCAATTATGTATATACCTGTGTGTTCCTTTAATTGAATTCAATTGATTTGCCTCGGTTAGCGTGCTTCAATTTCATATATATGATTGAATCCAATTTCTCCCTGTGCGTCTCTTGTTTCTTTTGTGATTGAAAAACCATTACTTCACCTCGGTTTTCGTGCGTGAATTGTATACACCTGATCCCTGTGCGTCATTTTTTTGTTGAATGAATTAGGAATCCATTAAAACTATGCGTCACTTTTTTGTTTTATTTTTGTGATTGCAATATATTATACCCTGTGCAATAAATCGCAATATATTATATTCATGTACAATACTATAATTAATAACTCCTGTACATGTATGTCCACGTTATTTTTCTTTTATTATTTGATTTTTCTTTTTCTTTATGTAATATCTCCTGCGCAATAAGATAAGATACCAACAAATTTTAGGTCAAAATATCCTTATATCTATATTTAATTAAAATAATATTAAAATATATAAAAGATAAGTAAATAATAGAAATAATTTAGGAGTCTATTATGTGTGTATTTTAAATAACTTAAGAATGGGAAGATAGCTTTGGGATGGTACCTCCCAAGGTGATGAACACAATTAGGCTTTATGCCTCCGATATAAATTTTGATGTGAACAGATAGTATCCGTTCTTCCCAAGGTGGTGTCTGGCAGGTTTCCGGGACACTAGTAGCAACCTTGGGAAGAGGTGTGCACACTAGGAAGATATTTTATATGGCCAACTTGATGATTGTGATCGCGGCGGTTTCGGGTCACAGGGTAGACTGGCAGGTTTCCGGGTCTACCATGGTTCTCTTCCCACTAATTAAATTACATAAAGAACATCGAAATTACATTTTTGATTATATATATGTATATGACTTTTTTTATCATCTATAAATAATTTATATTTCTTTTTCTCTATATTACCTTTGTTTTATTAGGGTTACCAGCTTTGCTGATTTTTGTTTGTGTTCATGGGCTGCGATGATCCTTCGGGGGAGCAGAGTTTCAGTGAAGCAGGTACCAAGAGTTGGGGCTAGCAGTGAGTAGGAGGAAGAACGTTCAAGGCCTCTAGCTAGTTTTATTTTGTCTTTATTTTTATTTTCTTAAATAAATCACATTTAATTGAGTTTGAATTTTCATTATTGTAATGAGTAGCCTTGCACTTGTCCCAGTACAAGTGCGGCGGTAACACTCCCCGAGGTTGTTTAATTCGAATTTTTAGTATTCCTTTATAAAATCATTTAAATTTTGAATTAAGATAATTATTAGAAATCGGGGTGTTACACACACGATTGTGGAAGATCAATTATACCGAAAGGGCCTACACTCTCCAATGTTGAAGTGTTTGAACTCGGAAGAGGCCGAGTATGTTTTGGCCGAGATTCATGAAGGAATCAATGGCCAACACATGGGTACTAAGGCTTTGGGCAGAAAAGCTTTGTGAGCAAGTTATTATTAGCCAACGATGGAAGTAGACTCAAAGGATCATGTTAAAAAATGCAGCAGTTGTCAGAAACATGCCAAAATAATTTGATCCCCTTAGCCGAATTGAAATCTATCTCGGCTTCATGGCCCTTTTTCAAATGGGGCATGGATTTGCTGGGACCATTTAAAGAGGCTGCATGACAATTACAATGGCTCATCATAGCTGTTGATTATTTCACTAAATGGATAGAGGCTAAACCAGTAACGACAATTACCTCAACCCGGGTACAAAGGTTCTTTGAAAGAAATATAATTTCCAGGTTTGGAATCATAGTTGAGGTGGTGACAGATAATGGAACCCAATGTATTGATAAGGGGTTCCAAGAAATGATATCCGGGTTCCATATCAAGCATCACTTTGCCTCTATGGAGCATCCTCAATCAAATGGACAAGCTGAAGAAGCAAATAAAGTAATTGTTGATGGATTAAGGAAGCGAATGAGGATGTAGAGTCTAGCTGGTTAAGGAGTTATACTTTGTCTTGTCGGGCTACAGGACCAGTGTTCAAACATCAACCAAGGAAACTCCATTTAGGTTAAATTATGGATGTGAGTCTATGATCCTAGTCGAGATAGGTCAGCCATCGTGGAGAAGAATGAAGATTCTTCAAGAGAATGAGGAGAAGAATAATGAAGCTTTGGTTGTGGAGATGGATTGATAGATGAAGTCAGAGTCATGGTGCATTGTTGTGATATGGCTACCAATCAACTCATCACAGCCAAATATAATAAAAAAGTGAAGCCCGGGTCATTTGAAAATGTGATTTGGTGCTTCAAAGAGCGGACATAGGAAATAAACATGCTAGAGATAGAAAGCTTGCTGCAAATTGGGAAGGCCCTTACAGGATTAGAGAAAAGCTCGATAAAGGAGCTTATCTGTTGGAGACTTTGGATAAAAAATAATTAAAAGAACATGGAACGCGGATAAACTAAAAGTGTATTACAGTTAAATCCGAGTTCCATGTTAAGTTTGTTTTGTTCTTGTCGCATTTTTCCTTTTAGGGATTGTTTAAAGTCGACTATGTCGGCAAACTTGTCTAGTCAATTTCAGTTTTGAAGCAAATAAATGAAGTAATTTTCTGTTGAAATTTATGTTTCAAATTGTGGCAAAGGTGAATGAATGAATGAACGAAGCCAAGGTAGTCGAACTTGGTTTTAGATAAAGTGAAGGTATAACAGTAAGCCTTCGTGGTTGTGAAGCATTAAAATTTTATTCTGGGGTAATGAAGTGAACTGTCATGCTGACCTTAATCGGTCAAAATGTTTGAAGTGTTGGTTAAAAACTGAGTTTGAACATGTGACGGATTGCCCTTACTCCGAATTGAATTCTGGATGAGTATATGATAGAGATTTTCCGTGATCTCCCAAAATAACCAGATTAGAAAAGGATTTGCAGTATAATGTAACCTGGGTCGTTTCTCTCAAGGAATTTGCAGTGGGTTTAAATCAACAACGACGAAACAGAACAATAACAAAT
Organism: Acacia melanoxylon; assembly: GCA_019022615.1. Classification (NCBI taxonomy): domain Eukaryota; kingdom Viridiplantae; phylum Streptophyta; class Magnoliopsida; order Fabales; family Fabaceae; genus Acacia; species Acacia melanoxylon. The sequence continues at coordinate 479,424 of JAFJYJ010000099.1, forward strand.
TGGGGGTTTTTTATTTAAACAGATTAAAAACGAAATTAAACTAAAATAGAACGAAATATGCAGATGCAGAAACATATTAAAACGATTAATAAGATTAAAAATGATTAACCCAGAATTGAGATTCCATAACCTTCATCGGACAAAAAGATAATAACCAAACTCGTGATTGATTCTGGACGAACCGAGATCTTTGCGTTCGTCCAGATATTCCCTCGACTAGACGATCATCTAGCATTTAATCGAACACGTGGTGAGCTCGCTGTGCGATCGCATAACGCTCTCTCAAAACCCGGTCTGACCTATGTCCTTGGGATATCAATCTAGGTATTAAATCTAATACCTAATCCGCAATTATAATCGTATCCGATTAAAATAAACAGAAATGAATTACGTTACCGACTGAAGCGCATGTCCTCTGGATTCGTGGAACCCTCAATCCATGGGTTAACCACAGAAACTTAGCCAAGCATGGCTAAGCAAAACACAGAAGAAAAGATGAAGAACGCGAAGAACATGAAGAACACTTGAGAGAATTTGAAAACTCCTATTTTGATCCACCAAAATCTAAAAACGTGAATGAGAATATGTTTTTGGCTGCTGCTCACTTAACCTAAAATGGAAAAACGAAAATGGGGCTCCAATCCACAATTCGGGCCCAAAACGGAAAATAATAAAAATGGGTTTTAATTACAAATTCGAGCCCAATTAAACATCCGACTTTGGCTTCAAAATCGACCGCCCTCTTGTTCGAATTTGCCCTTCATGTCTTCATAAGAATTGTAGCTCTCTGAATCATCTGAAATATGAAACAAAAATGAGGAAAATCCGATGTATGGTTCAAGAGTTATGGTAGGAATAGTGAAGCAATGTAAAACTGGAATTTTATTATTAAAAATGGCTAAAATATAATAAAAGGCCCAAAGCCCAAATAAGTATAAAAGCCATTATTTATTAACTAAAGAGTCCTAAATTATTAATCAAGAGATAAAAAGAAGTGTATGAAATATTCAATTATCAAATTCCCCCACACTTATCTTTTGGCACTCCTGAGCAAAATTCAAAGAAAAAGACCTAAAGAAGAAACTCTTCTTTTCTAACAATTGCTAACAATACAAAAATTGAACAAGGGACACAAAGCTCCAAAAGACCAATCAATCAAGACCAAAATCCTTTCATCTCAAATTACAATTCATGGTAATCTCAATCAATGATGCTAAGCACAAAAGATGGTCTCTCAAATGATGCGCTCAATCAATCAATCTCTCAAGTGTTTAAGGTAAATAAGTGTATCGCTCAAATTCTACTCAAGAGAATTGTTCTACCATAAGCTTGCTCAATTTCTATGTCTCCACTACTCATAACACATGCATGCACAAATCAAGAGAGCTTATTATTAAAGGTTGTAATGGGGTTAGGGTGAAGGTAGGTAATATAGTATGGAATAAGAGGCTAAGCACCAAAGAAATTAAAAAGAGCATTGATCATTCTCTATGTATGAAAACTTTTATTTTACTCATATATCTCCTTTCTTTCTATGTATTTTCTTTCTTTTTTCTTTCTTTCTTTTTCTGCTTTTCTTTCTTTTCTTTTCTTTTTGTTTTTGTTTTTGTTTTTGTTTTTTTTTGTTTTTTTTTGTAGAACTATATGCATATACACATACACAATGAAAAAATCAAATATCTCTCCCCACACTTAAACTGTTGCACTCATGAGCAACCCCCACACTTAAATACAAAACCAAGGTGAAACCAATGCTCAATAAATTTCCAAGGTGCGGAATAAAATGGTTTTACGCTTAGGCTTGTAATGTGGCTTAGAAAAGAATGAGTCGAAAAGGCACAAATGGGCTAGCAAAGGAAACATAATGCAAGGGAAAGCTATTTGGCCAAAGTGGGGAAAATAAAAGAAAGAAAACAAGCTTCTATCATATTTATGCATGTAAGTGAAAAATGTAGTTTCAAAAAGAAAAGGAGCAAGTTCTAGAGAACACAAATCAGGAGCAGAGGCACACATGAAGGAAAGAATCGTAAAAGATGAATTCCATTCAAACAGGCCCAAAACCTCACAAGGTCAATACCAACTTAGGCAATCAACAACATCAAATCAATACCAAGACATGCAATCGAAGAGTCAGGAATTGCAGACCAAACAGAATGATCCATTAAAACCAAAATGTCCAAGTTCATAATATGTAGCAATCATAGAAATAGAGACTGTATTTATTTTCAAAAAGCAAAGTAGAAAAAGGAAAACAAATAAAAGAGATAGAGGGAGAAGAAAGAAGAATACTCCCCAAGGGTTTAAGGAGGATAAGTGGCATCAATGAGGAGAATCTTTGCTTCCTCAGTCATTCTTTGGGATCCCTCATGAAATTGCTTCGAGGCGATGTCCATTTACCTTAAAGGTTCTTCCCCGTGGGTGGATCACATAGCTCAACAAAGACCAAATGGAAAAATGTTAGTGATCTCAAAAGGGCCATCCCATTTAGATCGAAGCTTACTAGGCATAAACTTCGACGGGAGTTAAACGGAAGAACTTTCGGCCCACGTAAAATTCTTTCCTCGAATATGCTTATCATGGAATGCCTTAGTCTTTTCCTTGTACTACCTTGAACTCTCATAGGCATCCAATCTAAGCTCCTCCAACTTTTGCAACTGCAGCTTTTGTTCCATCCCAGACTTAGCCAAATCCATGTTACACTGCTTAATGGCCCAATAGGCTTGATGCTCTAACTCAACCGGAAGATGACATGCCTTACCAAAGACAAGCCGATAAGGAGACATCCCAATCGGCGTCTTGTAGGCGGTGCGATATGCCCACAAAGTATCCTCTAATCGCTTACTCCAATCTTTCCGGGTAGAGTTAACGAGTCTTCGAAGGATTTGCTTAATCTCTCTATTTGAGACTTCGCTTGACCGTTGGTCGAGGATAGTATCTTTGTGGAGACCTTATGAAGCACTCCATACTTGCGTAACAAGGCACCCATGCTTTGGTTGCAAAAATGGGAGCCCCGGTCACCGATAATAGCTCTAGGAATGCCAAACCTGCGAGAAAATGTTAGACCTAACAAAATCCACCACCACAGAAGAATCATTAGTTCGAGTGGCTTTCGCCTCAACCCATTTCGAGACATAATCAACAGCTAGCAGTATGTAAGTATAACCATATGAAGTAGGAAATGGACCCATAAAATCAATACCCCAAACATCAAAGATCTTACAAAACAATATAGGGTTCTGGGGCATCTCATGCCTACGGGAAATACTCCCTGCTCTCTGACAGTTATCACATGACGTACAAAACAGATGGGAATCATGAAACAAGGAAGGCCAAAACAATCCACTATCTAACACTTTCCTAGCAGTTCTTTGGGGTCCAAAGTGACCACCACAGCGAAAGCATGAGCAAAATGCAATATAGAGTGAAACTCATGATCAGGCACACATCTCCTAACTACTTGATCACTACAAAATTTCCACAGATAAGGGTCATCCCAAACATAATATTTAGACTCACTCTTCAATTTAAAGGTTTGGGCCCTAGTAGAGTCTATAGGAAAAACACCAGCTACAAAGTAGCTAACCGAATCAAGCATACCATGGAAGCTCACCTTGCACTGTAGAAGCGCTCATCGTGGAAATCATCCCGAATAGAAGAGGGGGTGAGAGGGAGAATGGGTGATACGACTCAAGTGGTCTACCCGGTTTTGTGCTCCACTTGTCTCGAATCTCAACATCAAACTCTTGGAGCAATAACATCTACCGGATGAGTCATGGCTTAGCATCTCGCCTTTTTCAAAAGGAACTTTAAAGCGGAGTAATGGTCGAGAAAACAATTACTCTACTAGCTAGCGAGATATGACCTAAACTTATCAAAAGCAAATACAATAGCCAACAACTCCTTTTCAGTCGTGGTGTAATTAGACTAAGCGGGATCCAAAGTCTTGGAGGCATATGCAATCACATGAGATGCTTTGTGGACTCGTTGTGCCAAGATAGCACCAACCGCATAGTTGGAAGCATCACACATCAACTCGAAGGGGAGGTACCAATCAGGTGGTTGGATCCGGAGTTGTAGTCGGCAACGCTTCAAGTGATCGAAGGCCGCCTTGCACTCATCATCAAATAAACAAAGTTAGTGTCCTTATGCAGAAGGTTGGACAAGGGTCTAGCAGTCTTGCTGAAATTCTGAATGAATCGCCGATATAAACATGCATGACCAAGAAAAGAGCGAACTTCCCGCACAGATGCGGGGTAAGGCAAAGCAGTAATCACATCTATCTTAGTAGGGGTCTACCTCAATCCCTTTTCTAGACACTATGTGTCCCAAGACTATACCTGACTCAACCATAAAGTGATACTTTTCATAATTCAGCACAAGATTAGACTCAATGCACCTATGCAAAACTCTAGATAGATTAGCTAAGCATGCATCAAAATCAGACCCATATACAGTGAAATCATCCATAAAGACCTCCATGCAGTCCTCTAGAAACTCAAAGAAAATGCTTACCATACAACGCTGAAAGGTGCCAGATGCGTTGCAGAGGCCGAAAGGCATCCTTCGGTAAGCATATGTTCCAAAGGGGCATGTGAAGGTCGTCTTCTCCTGATCCTCAGGAGCAATATGGATCTGGAAGTATTCGGAGTAGCCATCTAGGAAGCAGTAATGAGACTTGCCAGCCAATCGCTCTAACATCTGATCAATGAAAGGTAAAGGGTAATGATCCTTGAGAGTGGCTTGGTTGAGTCTCCTATAGTCAATGCAAACTCTCCAACTATTCTGAACTCGAGTAGGAATGAGCTCATTCTTCTGATTGGCTACCACAGTGACTCCGGATTTCTTAGGAACCACCTTGACCGGGCTAACCCAATGGCTATCAGAAATGGGATAGATGATACCAGCTTGTAGAAGCTTAGTGACCTCCTTCTTCACCACATCAAGGATAAGGGGATTAAGGCGTCTCGAGGTTGCCTCACCGGCTTAGCTTAGAGTCCTCTTCCAACGTAATTCGATGCATGCACATGGAAGGGCGATGCCAACTATGTCAACTAATGTCCACCCAATGGCTTTCTTGTTCGCCCTCAATAAGCTTAGCAGCCTTCTCTTCTTGATCGGGCATAAGATTATTTGCCACAATGATCGGTAACTGTTCATCCACCTCCAAAAATGCATATTTCAAGTGATCCGGAAGGGATTTCAACTCAAGTTTGGGTGGTTGCTCGGTAGATGGGAGAAGCTTGGGTGGTTGTTGCAACAACTCGATGTCATCACACTTGAAATGCCTGAAATCACATTCAAAGAAGCAGAAGAACTATGTCTACACAACTCAATGTTAACATCAGAATTCAGCTCATCAAAATCAGAGTTAAGCTCATCAAAATCAGAGTTAAGTTCATCAAAATCAGAATCAGGATGCACATCAGGATCAGGATGAAGCTCAAACTTAGAATCAATATCGGAATCCACAAGTAATGCAGAATCACCCAGCAAGTCAGAATCACCAAATAATGCAGCATTAACCAAATGAGTACAAACAGAGCACCATTCATTATCAACACATGCACAAATGGCGTAATCACTCTCGGATGAAAAATCGGGATAATCAAGCACACCAATAGCAAGAACATCATCCACAAGATCATCAATCACATCAATATAGAAAATGAGAATGCTCTTCCCTAGGATGTTTCATGGCATCAAAGATATTAAAATTCACGTAAATATCACCAAACTCCATGGAAAGAGTACCGAATACACATCTATCTTAGTCCTAGCTGTTTTCATGAAAGGCCTCCCTAGAATGATTGGTGACCTACTGATAGAAGACTCATCCTCCATATCTAAGATGTAAAAATCAGCAAGGAATATCAATTCATTAACTTTGACTAATACATCTTCAACTAAACCAGAAGGATGTGCATTACTCCTATTAGCTAATTGAACAATAACACCAGTTGGACGCAAGGGACCAAGACCAAGAGATCTATAGATAGATGCAAGCATGACATTTATAGATGCACCTAAATCTAGCATGCAATCATCAAATCTATAATTACCAATAAGGCAAGGGATAGAAAACGTCCCTGGATCCTTGCACTTGCGAGGCATGGTAGGCTGGATAAGGGCTGATATATTCTGGTTCAAACTCACTCATTTATTCCCCTTCAGTCGCCTCTTGTTGGTGCATAACTCCTTCAGAAACTTGGCATATTTAGGAATTTGTTTGACTACATCTAAGAGAGGAATGTTGATTTCTACTCTTCTGAATGTCTCAAGTATATCCTTCTCTTGTGCTTTGTCTGCCAACTTCTTGGATCGAGGGGCTCTCTGAGGGAAAGGAAGAGGAATGGGAATGTCTTCCTCTTCACCTTGCTGCATTGCCTTTTTTTTTAGAGTCAATCTTCACATTTTCTGACTCTCTTTCTGATGTGGAAGTCACATCTACGGCTGGTTTAGGTTCCTCCTATTGCTTGCCAGATTGAAGGGAGATAGCACTCACATTCCCCTTAGGATTAGGAATCGTTTGTGAAGGAAGAGTGTTGGATCCCCGAGGTTGAAGTTAATTCATTGATGTTGCCAACTGCCCAATCTGTGTTTGCAAACTCTGAATGGAAGTGTCAGTTTGCTGTTGGAACTGCATATTGGCTGTGACAAGTTGTTTCATCATATCCTCTAGTGAAGAACCACTACTACTGGTACTAGCCTGTTGTTGTGCCGCCTATGGAGGTGCACATATGGCTGGTCGAGGAGGTGGTGCGCCGGCAAAGGCAAAAGGAGGTGCAGATCTCGTTGGAAATTCCGTGGTCCGTCTTGTCTCGTTGGTAATTCCCATTCGCGATATTGGTTACTCGGTTCGATTCGGTTCCAACGAAAATTGGGGTGATTTCTCCATCCGGATTGTAAGTATTATAATAAGCATTATTCGCTGGTATTGTGGCTTTCCTGGAAAAACACCTACTGCAGCTACCGACTGGTCTTGATAAGCAGGATCATGCAAAGTAGGGCAAGAATCAGTAGAATGACAAGGGTCAAAACAGAACCCACATGAGTACCCAATCTGAGGAGGGGAAGATTGTCTTGTTTTGTGTCACCGCTAACCGCCTTACAAGGAAGTCGATCATCAAGTCTATTCTCCAATCTCGAGAATCGTCTTTGGACCGGAGGTGTTTGAATCCGGTAAACAGGAGTACTATTGGCCCTGGTGCCAAATTGTTGAGAATTAGCAGCCATAGTAGATATCAACTCTCGGGCCTCTTCAGGTGTCTTGCTATCTAAGGCCCCACCACTAGATGCATCCACGAAACTTTTATCCATCGGTAACAAACCGGAATAGAAATATGTAATTAGGAGTTGGTCTGAAATCTGGTGGTGTGAACAGCTTGCACAAAATCGCTTGAACCTCTCCCAATACTCATACATGGTCTCCCCATTGATTTGTTTAACACTAGTGATCTCCTTCTGAATAGCAATGGCTTTTGAGATCTGGTGGTGTGGACAGCTTGCACACAATCGCTTGAACCTCTCCCAATACTCATACATGGTCTCCCCATTGATTTGTTTAACACTAGTGATCTCCTTCTGAATAGCAATGGCTTTTGAGTAAGGAAAGAACCTAACTAGGAATAACTTCTCGCATATCATCCCAACTCCCAAATGAGATGTTGGTTGCAAATTGTATAGCCAATCCTTAGCCACGCCATCTAGGGAAAATGGAAATGCTCTCAGCTTAATGTGGTCCTCATCAATCGCTTGAGGTTTCATTGTGCTGCATACCACATGGAACTCCTTTAGATGCCTGTGAGGACATTCACCTGCAAGACCATGAAACTTGGGCAACCAATGGATAAGACCGGATTTTAGTTCAAAGTTAGCAGCAAGTTCAGGATATTGAATACACAAATTCTGATTGCCCACATTAGGGGTAGCTAATTCTTTCAAAGTGGGACGAGCTTCTTGCTCTGCCATAATTTCTGAGTTAGCAAAATTGCTACTAGAATCAGTGAAAACAACAAGACTATCAGAAGTATTATCAGAGTCAAGATCAACAGAATGGACACAATCGACTCAAGTTCAATGTCAAATTCGTATCAATCCCACGACTTAGCCTAACAACTCTTCTAGCAAGAAGAATTGTTCTTTCTATTTCAGGATCAAATAGCAACAAGTCTTCTGGATTAATAGTTCTCCTAGTACTCATGCAGCATGAACACAAGGCAGAATTTGTAGAAAATCAGAATTACGAAAATGCCACTACAAGTGGTAAAAAAGTAGGAAACACTAAGATGACACACAAACAAAAACACAAAAAGCTAAAACCTATGTTGGAATTTGACCAAAACAAGTCCAAAACTTTATCAAATGATTTTTAAAATTTATTGGACTTGGATAGGGCAACTCCTAGACCATTGGGGAACCCAAAAATGGAATAAAAAAACTTCAAAAATTGAAAAAGTGGTCTAAACGATGGAATTTGGCAAAACTAAGCTTACCACGATGTGCCCAGTGAGATAGGCCGTTTTCTATCACATGGCAAAATTTCAGACCATTCGGAGATACTCCAAAAAAATTGACCTAGTAGAAATCACAAAATAGAAACTTAAAACAGCGAAAAAGTGGTCTAAAAGTTGGAATTTGGGGAAAATAGGGCAGACCACACTCCCAAGGAGAGTGACTCTTGTTTAGAATGCCCAATTCCTTGTGAATAAGACCTGGTTTGAGTGATCTGGGTCAAAAAATTTTTTTGTCCAGTCACCCGAACCACCTAAACTACCGAAACGATGCTATTTACACTACTGTTACTAGTCAAACCGATACAAATTCCCCGGCAGCGGCGCCATATTTTGACAGAGATTTGCCGTGATCTCCCAAAATAACTAGATTAGAAAAGGATTTGCAGTATAATGTAACCTGGGTCGTTTCTCTCAAGGAATTTGCAGTGGGTTTAAATCAGTAACAACGAAACAGAACAATAACAAATTGAGGGTTTTTGATTTAAACGGATTAAAAACGAAATTAAACTAAAACAGAACGAAATATACAAGACTAAAGATTAAAACGATCAATAAGATTAAAAACGATTAACCCAGAATTGGGATTCCATAACCTTCATCGGACAAAAAGATAATAACCAAACTCGTGATTGATTCTGGGCGAACCGAGATCTCTGCGTTCATCCAGATATTCCCTCGACTAGACGATTGTCTAGCATTTAATCGAACACGTGGTGAGCTCGCTGTGCGATCGCATAATGCTCTCTCAGAACCCGGTCCGACCTATGTCCTTGGGATATCAATCTAGGTATTAAATCTAATACCTAATCCGCAATTATAAACGGATCCGATTAAAATAAACGAAACGAATTACGTTACCGAGAATGAAGCGCATGTCCTCTCGGATTCGTGGAACCCTCAATCCATGGGTTAACCACAGAAACTTAGCCAAGCATGGCTAAGCAAAACACAGAAAAAAAGATGAAGAACGCGAAGAACATGAAGAACACTTGAGAGAATTTGAAAACTCCTATTTTGATCCACCAAAATCTAAAAACGTGAATGAGAATATGTTTTTGGCTGCTGCTCACTTAACCTAAAATGGAAAAACGAAAATGGGGCTCCAATCCACAATTCAGGCCCAAAACGGAAAATAATAAAAATGGGTTTTAATTACAAATTCGAGCCCAATTAAACATCTGACTTTGGCTTCAAAATCGACCGCCCTCTTGTTCGAATTTGCCCTTCATGTCTTCATAAGAATTGTAGCTCTCTGAATCATCTGAAATATGAAACAAAAATGAGGCAAATCCGATGTCTGGTTCAAGAGTTATGGTAGGAATAGTGAAGCAATGTAAAACTGGAATTTTATTATTAAAAATGGCTAAAATATAATAAAAGGCCCAAAGCCCAAATAAGTATAAAAGCCATTATTTATTAACTAAAGAGTCCTAAATTATTAATCAAGAGATAAAAAGAAGTGTATGAAATATTCAATTATCAGTATACCAGAAAGTAATGTGAAGATCTAATAAAAAATCTTCGTAAATATTATACCTGGTTTTGAGACCGAATGAATATTCAAGCAGATTTTGCGTAATATATTTTTGACTTTGGCCCAGTATTAAATAGAACTCTGAGTGTCTTTGAGTTCATATAATTAACTTATTGCAGCGCTGAAGATAAAACTCGAACATATATCCAGGTTGGTTAAGAAACAAATAAATTTTCATTGATATTCGAGTTGTCTAAGTACAATGAAGTTAAATGCAGGAAAAGATAAACCGAGTTAGTAATCTAGCAAAAATCGTTACAAAACAAAAAGGGCTTAAGTTGTAATATCCCGAACTTTGGACCCCGAGAATCGAGAACAGGCCTAGAATAGGCAGACGACTAAGCCCAGTTCGGGAAGAATTGCAAGGATGACGAGAGTTAGAAAGCCTTTTAAGGACTAAGTAACTCGGCTATATGGGTCAATGGACCTAGTATGTATGACACGTGGAATTGAAGTGCCAATGGAAAAAGGGGCACAGAGGACCTATATGGTGTTAAACATTTGGTAAAAATGCCATTTAGCTATGTCCTAAGGTATGGGACAATTAGCTGAGCAAAAATGTGCTAAAATAGGTGTGCACATGACATTTCTTGGTCAGGTAAGGTTCTCCTACGTTTTTGAAGAGATAAGAATGAAAAGTCAGCTGTAATAATTACCTGAGGACACGTGTCACTATAGGATTAAAAGCAAAAAGTAAGTAATGATTATAGGGACAAAATAGTCAAATCCTTACCCCTTAAGTTATTAATTTCGTCCACCCAGGAGAGAGAAGGAAAATTTAGATGATTTTATCCATACTCGGGCCCAAACACAAACTACGGGTCCTACGGGATGCTAACCGGTAGAAAGGGGACCGATAGGGACCAGTTAGGGGCTTCTTTTGGACTGAATGAGACAAATGTCCGCCATATTGGAAAGTGAAAGTGCGCCTCACATGAATGTCCATTTAGGGGAGATTATCTGGAAAAGTTGAATAAAAGTACAAAAGAAGCACCTTTGTACCTAGCGGGGCCCGGCGGGGACCGGTTGATCAGGAACTGGACTGATTGAGGGGGAAAAGGAATAAATCATGAGGGATCAGATTTGTGGGCCCCATTAGGCACCACATGTCCCCTTTAATCATTAAAATATTTACTTGGGGAGCAAGAAAGAAGAAATCAATGAAAAAGTCAAATCGCGGGTCCTACAATCGAAGAAAAGGGCAAAATTGGAATAAATGGATAAAAATCAATTAGAGCACATGGGTGGGCCCCAAATGGCGCCACCTATGTACTTTTGGGAAGGTGGAAACTTGGGGAAAAATTTGGTAATAATTCAAAAGTTTTGGGCCACAATTGCAATTTGTGAAAGTTCCGGGCCAAAGTGCGTAATTTTCCCCAAAAGCAGGAAATATCTAGATATTTATGGGTAGGGATGTGCCACTTGGAAGCGGCTGGAATTCCCTGGATATTTCTAGAAATACTTGGGAATCAAGTTAAATCTCATATCCAAATTACTCCCTGCTAGCCAGAAATTTACACTGGTTAATTCCAAAATTCACCGGGTCAAATTCACCTTTATAAAAAGGAGCTTTCACCCTTCTTTTTCACCCTTTGAGTGAAATTTCCAGAGAAGGAAGAGAGAGCTCAGCCATCTCCATAATCCAACACTTCAAGGTCAAGATCCCAAGTCCATCCACCGTTTCTCCGATTCTAGGTAACACCGACAACCTTATCTTCTTGAGTTCTTGATTAAGCAATTTCGTGCATAAGGTTGATGTTTGGTGTTAGGGTTGGATTTTTGAAATTCTAAGGTCACCAATGGCTCTGGGACGAAGTCTTGTATAGGGTATGGTCATGAGTTGAGTTGCCGAAGTCATAAACACCGAAAACCCCCATGAGAGGGCTTGCTGCCAGTTTGCGTAAATCTGGGAAGCGAACCTCCTAACGCGTTTTTAAAGCGGTAAAAGAACTCTTTTTAAGCTGTAAATTTTCATGGAGAAACTAGACATCCAGGGCATGATTTTACATATATAATATGATAGATTTGGACAAGATTCACTAGGTTAAATAAATGGTTGAAAAAGGTGCTAGGACTAGTGACGTGAATCTGGACCAGAGGAGGACAAGTAGGCAACACGCCAAAATAAGTGTACTATCAGGGTCTAAGTATGTTTTTCCTGAAAAATATACTTTTCAACGGTTCGAATGGCTCTGGTTTCATACGAATATGATGTTTTTTGGAATTTATCCAAAAACCCTAACATTGGGACAGAAACAGTGAATGTCTGGAAATTTCATGTTGAGCTCGGTTTTAGCAAGAAAATGTAAGGGTATTCTTGTAAGTATTGAAAAGTGTATTTTAATATTATTTAGGTCAAGGGCACTCTTGGAAAATTCAATGGGCACAATAAAATATTAAGGACAATATTTACCACACCAGGTAGTAACCTCTGTACTCCAGCACTTTTATGTGTTTGTTGTATGTGTTTTTGCCATGTGTGTGTTTTTGTATATACGGTTGCCAAATATGCATACAGAAAATGTTGATGTTTGTGTTCCCACGCGCGGTGGCCTGGTCCGGGATCTGCCTTGAGGGGCGACTCAACGGAGACATATGATTCCGGTAAATCTGGGGCCTGCCTTGGTAAGGCGGTCGACGATACGAAGACGTGATTGTTTGTGTATCTGTTTGCATATATGGTGTATTTGGCATGTTATTTGAACTCTCTCTTATTTTACATGGTTGCATGCATACACATCACACATTTAGTGCATGAGTACTGACGGTTACTCTGGGGGCCAACACCGGACTCCAGAAGCTTTTGTTGATCTAGCAGGACGTGCCTGAGATATAAAGGCCTTTTTGAAAAGGTAGGGATGACTGGGCAGATGAAGGATAGGGGATGCCCTATCATGTGATGTATTTTATATTTTGGGATGACTGTACTTATTATGATACTTACTGTGGGATGGCTGTAACCTAACCCTTCGGGGACTTTACTTTTGTTGACTTTACTTTTACCAGTACGATAGTTTGTCCAAACCAATCCGGTGCTCTGTTGCGCGTGCTCTGATATATAATCAAAATGAACTAATAACCAAAGAAAGGTAATTAATAAAAGGAATCCCTCTAACCCGCCACCCGAAAGGGCGAGGCCGGTAGGGGTGTAACATAAGTACCCCAAACAAAAAGGTACAAGAAAAATTGACATCCCGGCCTTTCAGTTAGGAGGAACTTCACCCTCCGGTTGAACCTCTCCTCCAGTTGGGTCGACGGTGTTGACCTCCTTACCTTGACCCCCTCCAACCGACTTACAGAATCGCCACTAGGAGAGCAAGGGGTGGGATCAATTTCCCATCATCAATGTAAGCTTTATAATGCAACCTGGAAGTGTTTAGTTCAATGTCAGGGTTCAAAAGCCGGATTTGGTCCATAGCGTTGTTGAAGGAACCCTTCACGGCGTCTTTTAACACGGCTGCATAAGCAGAGATGTCGACACTGGCAGCTTCGAGTGCAACCTTGGTCTCCTTCAGCTCGACTTCAAGCCCCCCATGCATTGCCTGAATATCCTTCAGTGATGGCACATCATTGACATGAGTTTCTTCAAGAGAAAGAAAATCCGCCCTCACCTTCCTAAGCTCCTCCTTGGCTATTAGAAGCTCCTCATAAGTCTTGTCCTTCTCCGCCTTGGCCACTGTAGCTGCTCATGCGCTTTGTCTTTTTGCTCACGAGCTTTGTCTTTCTCCGCTCTCACTCGTTGCAGCTCGTCATAAGTTTTAGCATATTTGTTTTTCAACGAAGCTACAGTTTGGGTTAATGCGGAGGCTTTCAGGGAATTTAATTCAATCTCCTGCAGCTCTTGAATCTCGGCATCATCAGGCGAGTTGGCTCATAGAAGCGCTTTGGAGGACGGAGAGCGTTACTAAGCTCACTAGATACTCCTGCCTCCCAAATAAGTCCACGGGAAAGCCGGGTAGGTGGAGGAGGAGGATTCTAAGTAACTGGAGGTGGAGAAGTCTAAGTGACTTGTTGAGCAAGGGTTTGAATAATAAAGGCCAAGGCGTCTTTGGATTTATAGGCCAGGATGTCTTGGCAGGCTTTTGACCTCTTGGCCGGGATTTCTTTGACGATCATCCCGGCTCCATACTTGGAGCTGCAGGTCAAGAAAACAATGGTTATAAACTATGAGTGGATCTTTATCTAGTAGAAAATTAAACACACAATAAAAATACAAAAAGTGAGTTGTACTCATTGTCGAATCCAACTCAGCTTGAGACTTTGAAATGAATGAGGCCACGCTAACTGGCCGTGTGTTTTGATGTATTCAACCAAGGTTACTACCGAGCTGACCTCAAAATCCGGTAAATCATGTCCTAGAAACCGGTAGGAGGAAGGAGCAAAGTTGTGATGGTCATGAGTCCAATTCAATGGGAATTTCCATTCCGCATCTTTGGACTTGGGGGAGCTAAGGAACCAGGGTTGTTTTTCGGGTTCGGTAACAACTTTAAAATAGCCAATTTTAAAGTTTTTAAAAGATTCAGAATAAACAGTAAAATGTTTCTGTTGGGGGCACCCCGGAGTGTGGTCCAACCTTTTCTATTGGGGGGCTCTCTACCAGTACGAATCGTTTGCACGGTAAAAAAGTAAAAGAAAAGAGGAATCGTACAAGGTACAGCTAAAGACCTACAAAAACACTCAAAGGCTATCACAAAACCCCAGCTATTAGGGTGAAGTTGGGTAGGAGCAAGGTGTAGATGATTTAGAATGTCAATTTGAAAATCGGTAAACGGGAATCGAATACCAAGCCGGGTAATCAAATCTGGTAGAAGAAGAAAACAGAGGGGTCATTCCCTTCCCTATCGGAGTAAACCGACTCATCTCTTTTGGGTAGGCTAATGGTATAGTTTTCGGGATTGCCGACGGGAAGCCCGACAACGTCATCCACGGTCATCTCGGATAGAGTGCTTAGCACTTCATGTGTGACCCACAGGTACTTGTCCATTAAAACTTTCGGAGGACATGAGGAACCCGACTCCCCAGAGTGAGATTCCTCAACGTGGTGTGAAGAAGGCGAACCCATATATACCTATAACAAAGAAATAAAAATCAGAAAACAGACGGCATACCTGAATCAAGGGAGCTACTACGTGAAGAAGAAAAAGTTGATAAACTGGGGGTTTTGTCCGAAAGGAGATGACCCTTGTTGCCAGAAGCCGGGATGGATATGGAAATTTTGTGACTACAGGAGGCTAAAGTAGACTCCGCTAAAGAGTCACAACCGCTCTGGAAGAGTTTGGAGCTTAGAAAGACACAGTCATAACACGGATCGACAATTTTCTTCATGTGGGATCCCGAGATAGTCTGGCTTATACTTTGTTGAGGGAAATGTGAGATGCTGGGATAGGTTTGCTCTGACCTCGGCTCTTAGTTTTCGATGGTGGAGTATGGGATCTCGAGTTAGCGGTCCTCTTATCCCGACTCTCATGTATTTGTGGATGGGTTCTCTTTTTTCTCCCCCACCTTGGTATCCACGAAGCAACGCCTCTTGCTTCTCTTCTTCGGTAAGAGGAATACCCCATAACCAAAACCAAGCTCCAGCAAGAACTTTTTGACGTAACTCTTCTTCCTCCTCTGGAGTTATTTTACCTCAATTCGAATCCATGGTTAAAAGAAATGACCGCTAAAGATAATGTTTGTGGTACAAAGGGGGGAAGGAGATATAGTAAGATGATCCTATGTTCAATGGCGGAAGCACAACACTAAAGATTTAAGGCATGATACTGGAAAATGTGTAGCAAGAATCAAGATTCAAAGACTCGTATTCAAAGAAAGGCACTCAGAAACGCAAAAATCGAAGTTTACCTAGAAACCCAGAAGTCGAAAATCTACCCAGAAACTCAGAAATCGAAGTGGCCAAAGATACAATCAAGAAACAAGAACAAAGCAAGAACAAATTCAAGAAATTCAAAGTAAAACCGAAGGAAGTATTGAGAAATGGTGAAAGTACCTATGTTTGGAAAGGTTTATAAAACCCTAAATGTGCGAATCGGAGGATCGTAAGAAGGCAAGTCTTTGAAGAAAATGAGAGGTTTCTTGGAAGAAAGAGCAAGCGACGAAGGAGAAGTAGTGAAAATGGGGGAAATGTGAATATATAAACGTAACCATTGAGTTACGAATTGGAAGAGGCAGGGGCAAAAGAGACAATTCACCCCAAAAAAACAATGATGACATGTGTGAAACGACGTGGGCATTAAATGCGCACGAATATCGAAGACAACAAAAGGTGGCTGTGTTACGCTATGACGATTGCAAGTGTACAGCTATAAAGTTGTCTTAGCGATATAAGAAAATTGAGCCTGTTCCTCTTCATGATAATCCAGATTGGGGGAAACCTGTTGCCAAAACATACAGACCCGGAAACCCGAATGTTTGATGCAAAAGGGGATTTGCCAGAACACACAAACCCGGAAACCCGGACGTCTTTATGCAAAGGAGATACCAACAATCATGAAAAGGAATAGGTGTTTTCCAAATCGAATTAACCCGGATTAAATCGAATTAACCCGGATTATATGTTTGGGGCAATTCACAATTAGAACACCAATGAATTCGAAGATCAGTAAAGCTCGGATAAGAGCTTTATGAAAATCAAGTAATCAAGCAAGTTGTAACGGTTTGGATATGAGATTCGGGTTAAATAATAAATGCACCACGACAGCCCAGAGATCTGGACTACCGGGCTGGGGGCAACTGTTATGGACTCATATGAGGCCCAATTAATGTATGGCCCAACAAAGGGCAATCTACGTGACCCAGATAGGCGACATAGCTTGGGCTTGGAGGCACAAAGCCCCATAATTCTAAACCCTAACCTTACAGGTAAACTCTATAAATAAGAGGTAAACCCAAGAGGTATAAATATTCTCTCTCAATTACTATTCTACCGTCATTATGCATACACACCACCCCTTTGGCTAAAGCCATCCAGTTTGTGCATAGTGATCTACTAGTCTCATAGGTATTTGATTCATAGATACATAGAAGAGAGTTAACGGATCCTATATCAATATACTAGTCCAACGGATTAAATATCTCTATCAATCTAGACAGAACAATATTCAAATTTATTAAGCCCTTTATAGAGTTATTAAATTAATTTTGTGCTTATTTCATTATTAAAGATTTTTTTTTTTAGTTTTTTTTTTCACAAGGCCAAAGAAGTCTCTACCACGCTGATATGTTTTGTATCATTCATACAACCTGAAGAAAAAGGGGAGAATAATAGTTTGATGTCAAAATATGAATTTAATAAAGATTATGAAATTTTAAATAAAAACAAAATCAAAGATCATATCCTAAAATAATTTGACAATGATATTCTAAGATTTACTGAGATTTTGAAATTCAACAATAATGTTTAATATTTCATAACAACATTTCATTTTTTTTGGCCATAGTGACATTACATAATTTTGCGTTATCGTCAAGTTTTGAAGGAAAAATTGCATCCAGGTCCCAATTAAAATAATTAATTACAATCAGGTTCTTTGAAATAATCAAATTGGAGTAAAATTCCAAGGGACTTGAGTGCTATTAATTCCAAATATGAAAGTACATTTTTTTTCCCTAATGACCAGTTTAAAGCATCCAATGACAAGTTTAAAGCAATTAGTGACAAGTTACATGATAATAAGTGACTACTTAAAATATTAGTTCAAAAAAAAAATACAACTTACATATGTGTTGTTCCTCTCTTGCATCATCCCTTGTTGGTTGTGTATTGTCATCTACATTCTCTCTTACATACACATGATCACTTTCTCCATTGAATTTAATAAAATGTTTTACTTCATCATTTACAAGGTCCACAAAGGTTGTTGTCACATCAAAGGTTAGTGTGAATTTCATGTTACTTCCACCACTTTAATTTATTTTCTAACAATTGATGCTTCAATTGTTCTC
The DNA here is from genome assembly GCA_019022615.1 of Acacia melanoxylon. Taxonomy (NCBI): domain Eukaryota; kingdom Viridiplantae; phylum Streptophyta; class Magnoliopsida; order Fabales; family Fabaceae; genus Acacia; species Acacia melanoxylon. The sequence goes on from JAFJYJ010000099.1 coordinate 497,415, forward strand.
AACTCCTCATACGTAGGGTCTTTCCTTTATAGTTTTTGTTCTAAAGCTACCTCCCACATATTGCAAATCAACACCTTCTTCTACATTTAGAAATTGCCCCTATATGCAAGAAATATAATACATGCTTTCTAGACATACTCACCATCTTTTTTGTAGCCCTGCAGAATAAAGTTGTTATTAGAAACGATATGAGCAACATTACCAACTTTAGAGTTGTTGGCAAAAAAAAAAAAAAAAAACTTTAGAGCATTGTATCGACAACATGTTTTGAAATCGTATAACAGAGGTTATAAACACATAAAGCGTCTTCCTTTCCATTCATTCCTGTCTAAACACACAAAAACATAGCACAATCCCATAAGAACTTGTCACTGGTTGTCATGTAACTTGTTATTAGTTGTTCTAAATGTGTCATTGTTTTCCATGTAACTGTTATTGGTTGCTCTAAACTTGTCATTGGGGCAAAATTGTATTTTCACGTTTGGAATTAATAGTACTTGTAATACCCCAGCATTATTAATAATAATAATAGATTTAAATAATAATAAAACATAATAGTAATAGTAATAGATTTAAATAATAATAATAATGATATAGTAATAATAAAAACCTAGAATTTAATAATGTTTGTATTGTTTTATAATTTATTAATTGACAATAGTTAAAGAGGCCAACCCATAGCTAAACCCTAAATTTTAATTATAAACTTAGACCTAGCCGTCTAAACCTAGCGAACGCTCAATACTTTTCTTCTCTGCTACTTTTTCTTCTCCGCGACTGCATCCTCTTTTTGTACTCTGCTTTTCATACTCTGCGTCAATTATTCTTCTAGGAGGTTAGTAAAACGGAGACCAGGTAATCCTAATCCCCATAACAATAGAAATCAATTGCCATAGGTTGTATTTTAAATCCAAAACTATAGGTGTTGCGCTGCATCACAATTTGCCTTCCTCGAATCTCGTGCATCTCTTTATTTGAATTTTAGATTGTTGTGTGCCGTATATACATGTAGGCTTGATCACAATTGTTGTTTGAATTTCGTGTAAGTGTGTGTGTGTGTGTGTGTGTGTGTGTATAATGTATACAATTGCCTTTCTGCTTCGATTTGCGTGATTGAACCTGTACGCATGTTGCTTGATTTCCCTCGGCATATATATTTCTATATCTAATATATACAATTGTTTTTGCTTCGATTCGCGTGATTAAACATGTACGCCTCGGCATATATATATTTGAATTGATTACCCATATATACATATATATTGATGGTCATGAGAATTTCTCATGACAACCTTATAGGAACCCATGAGTAAAATGGATAATGAGTAGAGCCAGGGAGTTAAATGATGGTCATGAGAGCTTCTCATTTTTTTTGCTCGAAAGAGCTTCTCATGACAACCTCATAGGAACCCATAAGTAAAATGGATAATGAGTAGAGTCAAAGATTTAAATGATGATCATGAGAATTTCTTATGACAACCTTATAGGAACTCATAAGAATTTATTATATGTGTATTAAAAATAATTTAACAGTGGAAGGATAGCTTTGGGATGGTACCTCCTAAAGTGAAGAACACAACCCTTAGGCTTTATGCCCCCGATATATTATTTGATGTGAACCAATGATATCCGTTCTTTCCAAAGTGGTGTTTGGCAGGGTTTCCCAGGACACTAGTAGCAAGTTTGGGAAGAGGTGTGCACACTAGGACGAAATATCTTATGGCCAATTTGATGATTTGTGACTGGAAGGTTTCCCGGGTCACAGGGTAGACTGGCAGGATATCCGAGTCTACCATGGTTCTCTTCCCACTAAACTAAATAGACTGGCAGGGTTTCCCAGGTCTAAATAAATTTGAAAGCATACTAAATAATGTTTGATGTAATTACCATATTATTATATATGTTTGCTTTGATTAATATATTGAGCCATTTAAATTGTATTTTATTAGGATTACCAGCTTTGCTGATTTTTGTTTGTGTTCATGAGCTGCGATGATCCTTCGGGGAAGCAGAATTTCAGTGAAATAGGTGCCAAGGGTTGGAGCTAGCAGTGAGAAGTGAGGAAGCACATTCAGCTAATTTTATTTTAATTTACTTTATTTTGTTCTAAATAAAACACATTTTTGTTTAAGTTTGGATTTACGTTATTGTAATAAGTTAGCCTTGCACTTGTCCCAATACAAGTGCGGCGGTAACACTTCACAAAGTAGTTTATTTTGACTTTCAGTAATTAATCTTAAATATTATCGTAGTTTAAGTTATTATAATTGTTAGAAATTTGGGGGTGTTACAAGTACCCATGTCCCTTGGGACGTCACTACAATTAGATGATTTCAAGAGACCTAATTATAAATAATTTTGTTAATTGGGACATGTTACAATTTTCACAATTTCAAAATGGCAAATTCTATTAAAAGACAGTTGAACATACATTAAACTTAACAAATAATTAATCAGGGTATGTGGTACATTAAGGGATTTTAAAATATGATGAAATGTCCAGATTGCGGAAAGAGAAGGGAAAACCAAACTTCTTCATGAAAGTAAACTTCAGCTACTGAAGATATCTTCAATGAAAAGAGGGGTTCGATTTGCAAAACGATTTGGACAGGGCATTGATTGAAGCAAAACTAGGTTGTAGAATAAAAAATTTATGCAGAGAGATTTGCTTTGAAGAATTCAGTTTTTGCGACAACCCCTCCATTTTTCTATATTTATTTCTGCAACAATCCCTCACGAAGACTTTTGAGACATCAACAATTCTATTTTGAATTTTTCTAAAAGCTTAGACCATTTTCTAAGTTTTCTATTGTCTGATGGATATGAAGTTAAGAACCACTCAGGATTCAAGCACAATGCAAAGGAGTTTTCTGGATGTTTAGTTCCAGTAACCGAAATTTCAATCCATCTAATTACAATTTCAAGGAATTTAATAATTCAAACTTAACATTTTGAGTAATTTTAGGTCAAACAAAATTTTTTAGATGCAGGATTTCAATTTCTTAAGTTGGAGAATCAAAACTTTATGCAAAGGGCATGGGGCAATGGCCCAATTTTTAAATCCTTAATTGTACTTTATAACCTAATTAATTATGTTTAATTAAATTTAGTTACTCAAATCAGAATTTGGGTAAGTCCAAATTCTTAATGTGTCTTTTATTAAAATTTTAAAACTTTTACTCCTATGAAAAAATTAAATTTTTTTTGTCTGAAACTGTCGTTCTTAAAAAAAAATCTTTTACACGATCAAAATGAAGAAAAAATTATTAATCAATTTTAAATATTTAGCATTTAAATTATGACAATTTGTAAGTGTTTGTTCAAGCATTTAAAATATAAAATCTTAAAAATATCGTTTAATATGGTTGCTTATTAATAATTTTCCCAGAACGATTCTCTGAACTTGTTCTTTTTTTTTTCCCCCTCAATATTCTCTGAACTTGTTCAAACAACTAGTGATTGATGGGATAGATTGGATTCTTTAGTAAGCTGGCAATTAAATGTTCCCAACTGTATTCTTCTTTAGTTTCGTATTCCAAGATGTCGGTGACCGGGCAAAAATTTCTGCTTAATTAACGTTGCCCAAGTTACTATGGCATCTCTTTTGAATATTCTGGAAGAAATATCCTCTTCCTCTATGTATAATGTAAGAGTTTATTCCTATAGTTCTATTTTTTCAGTATGTTTCACACAAAAATAATTAAATCTTTTAAGGGTTATGGTACAAATTTCCCCCGAAGTTTTTGCTCAGGAATAATATAATGTTGTCTCGTAAATAATTTTTTTAATTTAATATTACCCTAAAAGTTTCAAAACTTGGCAATATGTTACCCTATCTTGTTAAAAAAACTAATATTGACAATTAAATAATTAATATTATTTTGACCGTCGACCGTTAACATTTCTAATGATAAGGGGCAATATTACTATATTTTGAAACTTCAGAGCGACATTGAAAGAAAAAAAAAATTCAAGGCAACATTACTTTTAAGCAAAAACTTTGAGGCAAATTCGCACCTTAAACCAAACTTAAACTTCATTAATTTTGCTTTAAAATTCAACAACCTTTTTAACTTTAGCCCAAGGTACATTACACCTCCTATAAACAAATCAATACAATAATAAATAAATGGTAAAATTGTACATTTTTTATATAAAAAAAATTAGGAAAAATTACGGTGAGGTCCCAAGATACAGAAATAATCACAAAAAAGTCTCATACGAAATTCCCCTCACTAGGGACTTTTTTTGTGATTAGTTATGAATAAATTACTAAATTACCCTAAAAAAAAAATCCCTACGTAAAAATGATTTTTCATGTACGTTTTCAAAATAGCTTTATTAGTTGTTAAAATGTCCCTATGAAAATCTCGTTACAAAAATGGCTTCTAATATTGTCAAAATGACTTTGCATGTTGTCAAATATTCTCCGAGTTTTTCATACGTGTAGAATTTTAGAAACCTGGACAATGTTTGGCGACATGAAAAGCCATTTTGAAAATATTAGAAACCACTTTCAACAACTAATAAAACCATTTTGACAACATAAAAAGTCATTTTTACGTATAGACTTTTTTGTGAGGGGAGTTCAGTAACTTATTCACAACTAATCACAAAAAAAAAATCCCTAGAGACTTTTTTGTAAGGGGAATTTCGTATGAGACTTTTTTGTGATTATTTCCGTATCTTGGGACCTCACTATGATTTCCCCAAAAAATTATCTCTCTACCCTTTAAATAGAATCAAAATATTTCTTCTCTCTTTTTAATAGCACTATATGAGTAATAATTAAAGAGTCAAAGGTTATTTTGTCACATAAGTATATTTTTAAGGAACAATGAGTATCCAAAATTTAATTTGTCTCAATATGGCTCCAAAATTGTTAAGAAATAAACAATGTCACCCAAAAGTGTAAGAAAAAAGGAGCAATTTTCCATACTCCAAATGGAGACAAATTTTGACGATCCACAAAATAATCATTATGCATGCTTTTAGCACTCTTCTTCCATACTTTCAGTATTCATCTTCCACATTTTCAATTATCTTTTTTTTTTCCTTTCAAATTTTCTATATGTTCTTGTTCCAATGTGGAACACAAATGTCTAACCTCTAGGGGCTAGTTGATGATTAGTGTAGGATCTAATGGCTCCCAAGGATGTACCAGTGATTAAACACCCAAGAGAGACTTATCCGGCGCTATCTATAGATAAGATAACACCGAATAGGAAGATCACCAAGCTACACGAAAACGGAATTCCGTCAGAGGGGTGAGGTGTGTGCTTAGTGTGACAGTATGTAAATAGTCAGGGAGAATGCTTGTGTACCATTTGTTAGTTCTCTATGTGTTTTGATGATAACTAGCAATTGTAAACACAAGTTAAAAGTTGTTTTGATAAGTTGAAAAACTCACTGTCAAGTGAATACTCGAGTATTGGTTTCAATACTCAAGTATTGGTCTCAATACTCAAGTATTGGTGTTACAGAGAGCCTTCCAAGTTTTCTACTATAAGTCAATACTCAAGTATTGATCATACAGAGACTCTTTCGCTGAAAGGCAAAATTGTCAATACTCAAGTATCCATATGGATACTCAAGTATTGGTAATACAGAGAGTCATCAAAGTATTAACATGTGAATACTCGAGTATTGGTTTGAATACTTGAGTATTGGGCAAACAGAAAGTTTTCAAAGTTTTTCACATGTTTATTAATACTCAAGTATTGATTCGAATACTCAAGTATTGAAATGACAAAGACTTCACAAATATTGAAAATAGTTCAATACTCAAGTATTGGTTAGAATACTCGAGTATTGGCCAAACAGAAAGTTTCGCTATTTCCAAGTGATTTGAATACTCAAGTATTGAGATGAATACTCAAGTATTGACTTGGAAAAGTTTTCACAAAGTTTTCAAACAGTTCAATACTCAAGTATTGAGTTGAATACTCGAGTATTGGGCATACAGAGAGCTTGGCTCTTTTTCAAATATTTTGAAAACTCAAGTATTGATTTGAATACTCAAGTATTGAGGTTTTGGACTTAAACTTATTTTCACATAAAAGTTCAATACTCAAGTATTGGTTTCAATACTCGAGTATTGGTCCTACTCAAAGAAATTGTCCAAACGTTCAAATCATGAAGTGCCTTCTCTGGAAGACGAATACTCAAGTATTCATCTGAATACTCAAATATTCACATTAGTGCACAGTGCAATACTCAAGTATTGAAAAACATACTCAAGTATTGGTCGCGTTTTTTTTTTTAAAATCAACTTGAGCGAAATTGTGAAATCTCATCTGATTAATTCTAATACTTGTCATTATTATTCTTTGATATTCCCAGCTATGTTTAATCACTTTGTTAGTAAGTTTCAGCTTGGTTAAACGAGATTAAATGTAGATTTAAAGCAAAAGCAAAAAGCTGTCAGAACATTAAATGCTAAACCCAGAAAGTTGCATACTTTTGGGAAATCCTTCGCACACGCTTACAAAGGATTAATGCCTACCTACCACATCCAAGAAATTTGCTATTCCAACGGATTTATTTACTAGAAGTCAACTCGAACTTCGCCCGGTGGATTAAGTGAAGATTAGAGAGAGAAGAAGACCAAAACTGAACCAGAACCTTGGTTAATGTCACCAACGGTTATATGAAGAATTACAACGGTCATTTAATGCCTTCTCAATATAAATAGAAGAGCAGTCAATTCCTCTCAATAACTAAGACCTCAGAAAGCGAAAATCATTAAAGTCTTTATGTACTAAGTATCTGTTGATACATTCAATCTTCAGTGTTTATCATTATCTACTCTTAGAGAGAGTTCTCTTCTTGATTATCATTTATTGTAAAGAATCACAAGTCTGGGGACTTGGTGATTGAGTTCATTGATTACAACTTGTAAGGGGGAGTAAGTTCTAGTGAGAGAATTACTCTTGAGTGCAGAGTGTGTAATCAATTGTGATAGTGAAAATCCCAGAGAGTCAGGGGACTGGACGTAGGTAAAGAGATTGGACCGAACCAGTATAATTCCTTGTGTCTTGCTATTCTTCTTCTACTCCATAGTCTACTCTGTTTTAGTCTTCGAAAAACAGAGCTTTTCTGGAAGAATTTTTAAAAATCCCCAATTCACCCCCTCTTGGTGATTAAGCTCCACTTTCACCGTTCACCTGGAGAATATCTCCTTATTTATAGTGAGGTTATGAGGATCCGATTCCCCTAGTTGCACGTTCTCATTACTAGCACGTTTCATCTCCCACTACCTGCACTACGTGATTGTGGGATGATGGGCCCTTTCCTGGTATCTCGTGACAACTATCCTTGTGTCCTTGTTTGGGCCTGACCTTTCCAAGCCCATTACCTGGATCCGTAACAGTTTCCCCCAAGCTCGGTTTTCCGGGTTTCCGAACTGCCGAGTTTATTTTGGCGCGAGATCCTGGTTTTTTGGGTAAGTCCTCCCTAGCCTTTTTCTTGGGTGTTGACCGACCTGCTCAGATTTTGGTGTCAAACTACTCGATGAAGCGCCATGATATATATTTTTTATATCTTGTGACGTCCCGACCTCATTCCGCCAAGATTCCTATTCGAGTTCATATGGTTTACCTTTACGCACTTCCATCCCTTATCCGGGGTCTTACGTAAAGGTACCAACATTCCCGCGAGCACGACTGTTCACTTAACAGGGTGTCTTTTCGCTTACCCGCGTCACAGCGTATAACCGCCATTCCTGACACTTAAAGCCCTGTACTCTTAAGAGCCGCCATTGGTTATCGTGCTCATTAATTCCTCACGTCGTTTCATACTCGTCATGATTACTCCTTTTTAGGGTTTTTTCCTTGATCTCCTCGTAACTGACGAGACGACTGGTCTCCCAAACGTCACCACTCTAGCACGTTTATAAATACCCCGCATTGCTTCTCATCACCACTTTACACAAGTTTGCTTTCTCCTGCAAAAAGTTTGACAAAGCCCTCTTTCTTCCAAGCTTAAGCCTCATGTATCCTCTCGCTGCCAGGTATACTTCAAGTTCCTAATCTGTTCTTCGCCTCTGCTATATTTTCTTCCTTTTTGGTTTTGAACCAACTATTGTACATGTCATTCGTAATTGTAGTGCATTCTTCATTTTCGGGATTGTTTCCTTACACTTGTTTTTGAGTTTTCGTGGGTGTTGAAGGACTGTGATGACCACACTTGAATTCCTCTCAAAACGAGAAAATGTTGTAAAACCATTGTGAAGCACTATCCCCATCAGTCTGAGTCTCTGTAACACCCTGGGGCTTTTTGCGTTTCTTTTTCTTTTTTCCTTGATGCGCTCTGGGTTGCTTGTCTTGCATTCTGGGCATTCTGGGTTTTGTAATCTGTACTGGGTTCTTTGCATTCTGGGTTTTGTATACATACATTTATTTGTGCTTTTAACGTACCATGTCGGTTGTTCATTAAGATGGATCCCGAACCCGATGTGCTAGTAGACATGTACGATAGGCCTATCCCGGAGGAAGATAGGGAAATTCTTGAACGTGCCTCTGGCCGAACTAAACTCCGGCTTTGGTCCATCCTCCCTAGTGAGAAAGAAAGAATGGAAAATTTGCTTGGCTTTTCAGGGAAGTGGAAGTAGGGGAAATATCCGAGTTCCCCCTTCATCGATCTCTAGGCCAACCGCCACTCCTTTATCTCCTTTGCCAGTTTCTCAACCAATTTCTGAGGTGCCCATTCCGACTCCAAGGGTTCAGGACTCTACTCTCTGTGAAGAATGTTGCCATAAGCGATGGAGCTTGTCCGCCTTGGCCATGAAAGAGATGCCGAGTTACTCTTGGATAAGTGCCGTTGCAACATCGGACTCGGACTTCCTCATTTGTTGCTTCGCGGACCCCTTGTTCCATTGTTTTTCGATACTCGCCGTGACATCCCTGCTATGTCAGGTATACTTCATGGTTCTAACTCTAGCCTTTTGTATTTTTTACTATAGGTATTAGATGTCTTCATCTTCACACCAAACAAATCAATCCGAGACCGGAGAGTCCGCCCCTTCTGGGTCTTCGAGAATGTCTCTTATCAAGGATTATGCTGTGAGCAGCGCCGTGACTCGTATCAAGAATAAAATGTCTGCGAAAGAGCTTTCACATACCATACAAGGTGGGGAGGGGTATGACATATGTCTGCCCCAAGTGGACGAGTCAGTGGCCTCTGGTCAGTTAAGCGATAAGGATTGCCATTTCTTTTTTTTATCGGGATATAATTACCCATCTTGGCCTACAATTTCCCTTTTCCGACTTCCAGATGTGCCTTCTTCGCCACCTACACCTTGCCCCTTCACAATTGCACCCCAATGGTTGGGCTTTCGCCATAGCTTTTGAAAATTACTACAAGAAACATGAGATCAAGTGCTCCGTCCCCATTTTTTGTAGTTTTTTCTCTCCTTTGGAGACTAATACCACCACAGAGGGGGAAAAGATGTGGTTTGGCTGGACATCGCTCCGAGCTTCTCATGGCCGTAAACTTCTTAAGCCCTTTACCGATTCATGGAAAGGCTTTAAAACCTCATTCTTTAAAGTCGTCGCCAAACCCGGCGAAACCCCTTGGTTCCTGCAAACCCAACCCTCTGGAGACATCGAAGAGTGCTTCCCTTTGTATTGGTGTGACGGACACCACATACTTCTTGCCAAAGACTTTTTACCTTCAGCCTCCCGATGTTTCGATTCCGAGGATGAAGCCATAGTTGCTCTTACCAAGCTCACTAGTAAGACGGGCAACCTGGAGGACTCGGCCTATTATATTTCAGCTTCTAGTAAAAAATGGCCCGTGTCGGGTATGGTGACTTTGTTTTTCTGCTGTTTTAATATTTGTTTTATCTCGACATTTGACCCATGCCTTGTGTTTTTCAGGTAGACAAATGGGTAAGAGACCTACCTATCTTGACGTAACGTGTCGTTCCAAGGAGATGGCAGTGCCTGCATCTCGCCCAATAACTGCGGGTGAAAAACGAGCGGCCCCAAGCGGAGAGCCCACCAAACAAGCTGCCGCCAAGAAGGCCAAAACTTCGAAGAAGAAATCCGCCATTCCATCGACGTATGAAACTATTTCCATTTCGTCTTCTCCAATTCTTGATTCCGGCCTTCAGCAACCTGAATCTCAGGCGTCTGCTCCCGATGTTTCAATTCGGCTTCCAGTCTCCTATATATGGGAAAATAAAGTTCCAATGAATCTCTGCAAAGCTATCCGTCCCCCTTCACACTATTTTGATGGGAAGAAATTGGCAGATTTTGAAGTTAAAGAACTCAAGGAGATGGAACATCTCAATTTGAAGAATGTCGGCCTCTGCCAATTGGTCGCACATCTGAAGGAAAAGGTTGGCCTTAACGAAGAAGATCTAGACTTTATTGAGGGTGAGAAGAAAAAGGCCGACGAGTTATGTAACCAAGCCCTTGAAGACTTGCAGATGGCGAAGGCCGAGAAGGAGAGTCTACTGAAGGAGCTTCGCGTAACTCGTGATAGTCTATATAAAGTCGAATCTGAAGTTACCCGGAGGATACAGATTCACGAGAACGATGTGGAGTCCATTGGCAAGCATAAGACCCTGATTGCGGGAATGGAGTCGGAGCTGGAATCATATAAGGAAGCTCTTGCTGTTGCTCATGCTAATGTCTTCAAGTTGGAGTCTGGTGTGAAGGACGCTTTTGACAATGCCTTGGAGCAAGTTCAATTCTGGAATCCCGCGGTGATCTTGAACTTGGAAGGAGTACACGTGAACGTGTATATTGAAGATGGAAAATTTGTCCCGGCTCCTTCTTCAATTGTTGACCCATCCGCTCCTGGTCCCGAGTTGGTTCTGGATGATGAGGTGAAGGCTAATCTCCTCCTCCCAACCAACCATAGCTTGGATCTTGTTATTCGAGCTTTAGTGCCTTTGTAATTTTTTTTAAGAGACTTTGTCACTTTTTGGTCGAACAATGTTGTGCCCGTGTAGGGCTTTTTGTAAGTGACTTTATCAAATCCACAACCCGGGTTAAGTTTTATTTGCGTTCGCTCCCTTATTTGCTTTCGCGCTTGCTGTGGGTTTAAACGCTTGTCCCGAGATGAAGGTTTTACATCCGACGTGATCAAGGTAAGAGAAACGCTTCATTTTTAAAGTCTATCTGGCATGTGCACATGATATTGAATTTGGCGGGTATACCGCTAGGACATGATTCACGGAAACGGGCTTTTGCCTAGTTTCGTACATGTTTATTAACTTTGGCCATTATTGTGATACGATAAATACGAATTGAATAACTTGGATTTTCGCTCGTCTTTTTAATTGGTGGCTTCGCCGCTACATGATCTATGAATGTGAATGTTTCACTTAAATTCATACATGTTTTATCAGCGACCGTACCGCTTCATGATAAACTCGAACTTTTATCTCTCAGCTTATGCATGATTTGTTGGAAATTATGCCCTAGGGCAAGTCATTGTACTTTGAACGTTTATGTTATTTAAAGTATTCTCCTTTAGTTATCATTTCATTTGCATGTTTATGGTGATAACTGTATCCTTGGATATATCTTATAGATTATCCTAGATGTCCCTGGTCGGTCATCTACGCGGGAGCGAAGATGAAATAAGACCAGTATGACTTTGATGAGGTATGGAGATACAAATCAAAGTCATAGGCACTTGTAAGGGTACAAGGTGTTGGACCGACCCACTATGAAAAAGCTGCATGGATTTAGTCATAAGCTTATCTAATGTATAACCGCGTCACAACGCTCTTTGACCTGAGATCATCATGGATTCCTACATGATGAGTCGTTGATCTTTGACCTAGTCAAAAGTCACCTTTGACCGGGTGATGATAAAGGCTTGGATTGGGATCAGTGGTTTTCATGCGGAGGAATGTGAATGGTCAAGATGGAATTTGTCCCTCACATTTGTAGAGAGATGATATTGGGCCCCTCGATGAGTAAGTCTGAGAAACGTATGGCCATACTACGATGGAAAGGAGTTTCCATTTCAATTAGACTACTCGAGAATCGAGAAAGTAGTGGTCAAGAATAGGAAGTTGACATTATCCATGCCTCATCCTTGACCAAATTATCGCGTGACAAAAGGGACGTGACATGGTTGTACGATAGGTTGCATCGTATCATCGATCCCCATATGAATTGGGTAGTCGCAATGTCTTGCTAGAGGCCGCTTACAACTTGTGGGCTGGTACAGTATTGGCCCACTGCCAATCTCATGTGGGCCTGTAGGGTCACACACAAGAATAGCCCAACACGAGCAACAGTGTCCAGATTCATGGAATCTTAGATATGTCTATGATTTAATAAATACTGTATTTATTCTAGGATGAATATATATATATATATATGTTAATTCGAAATTGAATAATAATGATATTATTTAATAATGATATCTATAATATTTGTTTTGTATTTAATTTATTTGATAAATTAAATATTTAAAACAAATAGAGATATGGTATCTCAGATTTAATTCATGGAGATCAATTAAATCTGTAGGCTCATAATTCGAATTAAATATATTTGATTAGATCTGTTGGACAGATTTTAATTAATGCATTGATTTAAGGGTTAAGGGTCTTAAATGCCATGGAAGTTTTCGATCAGGAGCACTGGTAAGACGGAAGTTTTTTTGGGACCAAAAATACCACGGAAGTTCAAAGGAAGTATCAATTTTGCCCCGGAAGTTCACTTTTGCCACGGAAGTTTTCGCTGAGGAGCAATTTTGCCCCGGAAGTTTTCACTAAGGAGCAATTTTGCCCCGGAAGTTTACAAAACGTAGCAATTTTTCCCTTCTGTCCCCAAATATTAAATTTGACTATTAAATCAGTCAAAGACTACACATGTCATGCCTTGAAAAGGTCGAACTTGGAGTCAGAGAAGGAGATCCTTCAGATGTTGAACTCAAGACGGCCAGAATTTGTGAAGCCGAACTGGTCGAAGGGACTGAAAGGTATGTCACAAAACGCAAATGAAACGCAAAACAAGAAATGAATTGTTCCAAAAATTGGTTTAGTAAAACAAATCAATAGTGATAATATTTACGTTTTTATAGACTGATCATTTGCTTAGATTATAAGTGATGCTTCCTTTGGGTTTTGTGACAGTCGACCTTTCAGTCCCTTTGATCAGTTCGGCTTCACAAATTCTGGCCGCCTTGAGCTCAACATCTCAAGGATCTCTTTCTCTGGCTCCAAGTTTGACATTTTCAAGGCATAACATGTGTGGTATTTGACTGATTTAATAGTCAAATTTAATATTTGGGGACAGAAGGGCAAAATTGCTCCTTAGTGAAAACTTCCGGGGCAACATTGCTCCTTAGTGAAAACTTCCAGGGCAAAATTGCTCCTCAGCGAAAACTTCTGTGGCATTTTTGGTCCAAAAAAAACTTCCGTCTTACCAGTGCTCCTGAGTGAAAACTTCCATGGCATTTAAGACCTTTATCCCTTGATTTAATTCATATTCGAATTCAACAATTAATTAAGATTAATGTTGAAAATTTTAATACGACTCATTAGGGTTTTAGAAACTCTATAAAAGGATGGTGATCTAGTCGTATTAGTTATCTGAAAACGAATTGAGAGAACCACCAAAGAATAACCTAGAGAAAAACGTGAGACACAAAGGAAGAGGGTGCTAGCACGCTACCACCCGTGTTTGAAGGTTGTTCGTGTGGATACCGGTAGAGAGAGGAGACTCGAAAAGTCTGCTTCTGTTTGATCAAACGCGATGGCACCACGTTCAAGACGTACGACGGCCGAAACGCATCAAGAAGGAGATGCGCACCAGACCGGATCGAACGCAACTCTCAATCCTACGCATAGGTATGGTTTTCTAACGAACCTTGATTTAAACGCAGTTGATAGATCCTCTTCTTGGGATTCGTAAAGTTTTTGTTTTTTAATTCCGCTGCGTGTACGGATCCCAACATGATTTATATTTGACGGTTCTTCCGCTACATGATGAACGAGTTTCGAACTTCAATCCATACATGTTTCTTTATGTCTAATTACGCTTATAAGCAGGTTGTGAAATACGGGTTCCACGACCCTGTATTCTTTATTCACCCAGTCATCGGTATTACATCAGATTGGATACCCGTGGGAATTCTTGTGCTTGCGACCGAGTTAGCTGAAAAGAAAGTAATAAAAAGGAATTGCAGAAAATAAAGGAAAACAAGAAAACTTAGTCCCTTTTGGCTTCAACTATAGTAAGCTTTAAGTTTGTCCGCATTCCAGGTCCTCTTAATCATCTTCCCTTTCAATGATTCCAGCGTGTAAGCCCCTCTTCCGAGTTCGTCTCTGATACGGTATGGACCTTCCCAATTTGCGGCGAGCTTTCCATCTTAGGCATTTTTGTTGCCTATGTCGGCCCTTCGGAGCACCAAGTCGTCTTTTTTAAACGATCGTGGTTTTACCTTCCTATTATACCGAGCCGCGATGAGTTTCTTTGTGGCTAAATCCCGAAAGTGAGCCGTAGTTCTGACTTCGTCAATAAGATCCAACTCTACCGCGATAGCCTCATTATTCTTCTGCTCCTCATGTGAAGCTTTTAGCCTCCTCCATGTGGGCTCGTCGACTTCGACTGGGATCATTGCTTCACATCCATACGTTAGCCTAAAGGTAGTCTCTCCAGTTGATGTCTGCGTGGTGGTCTGATGTCCCCATAATACCGAATACAAATGCTCCACCCAACTATCTTTGGCCTCTTCCATTCGCTTCTTCAGTCTGGCAATAATAACTTTGTTGGCGGCTTCAGCTTGCCCATTGGATTGTGCGTGTTCAATAGAAGCGAAGTGATGCTTTATATGGAGGTTGGACACCATCCTCTGAAAGCCTTTATCCACGAACTGGGTTCCGTTGTCTGTGACTATCTCTTCCGGGATCCCATATCGCGATATTATATTTCTCATCAGGAATTTCTACACCCTTGCTGAGGTAATCGTTGCCAGAGGTTCGGCTTCGATCCACTTGGTAAAGTAGTCCACCGCAAAGATCAACCACTTCAGTTGGCCTGGTGCCACTTTAAATGGTCCCAACAAGTCCATGCCCCATTTGTAAAACGGCCATGGAGCCGAGATTTGCATTAAGTCGACCGACGGGACCCATATTATCTGACCATGTTCTGGCAACTGTCGCATCTCTGGACATGGACTTTAGCATCCTGTGCCATAGTAAGCCAATAATAGCCGGCTCGTATTGCTTTTCGGGCTAAAGCCTTCGCGCCCATATGTTGTCCTTTTATACCTTCGTGGATTTCTGCTAAGACATAACGGGCCTCATCCTGGTTAAGACATTTCGCCATAGGGGAATGTACACCTTTGCGATATAACTGATCGTCCACCATCGCATAAGCGGTCACTGTTCTCATCAACTTCCTTGACTCTGCAATGTCTTCCGGGATGATTCCCCTCTCCAAATAATCGGCAATTGGTTTTCTCCAGTCACTTGAATCCGATATAATCATAACACAACTCGGTTCCAGTAGGTTCTGCTGGATTATTGTGCAGAGATTTCCCGGACGTGGAATGTGCGCAATTGTATTTTCCAAATGTCGGATCTTGTATTTTCTGTACGTGGAATGTGCACAATTGTCACCTCATCAAAGCTTGCCATGATATCTTTTACCTTTCCCAAGTACTTAGCCAACAACGGTCCCTTTGCCTGATAAGTTCCCTGGATCTGGGAAGCGACTAGTTGAGAATCAGTGGACACGTGTATTCGTTGAGCTCCATTTTCCTTTGCCTGAAGCAAACCGGCAATAAGTGCTTCATACTCTGCCTGATTATTTGATGTTGGGAAATCAAGTCGGAGGGAAAGTTCCATTGCGATTCCTTCGGGGCTCTCAACAATGACTCATGCGCCACTTCCCTTTAAGTTCGACGAGCCATCTACGAACACCTTCCATGGCTCCACTCCTGCTATCTCTCTCTTGTTTGGAGGAGTCAACTCCATTAAGAAGTCGGCCAAAGCTTGTGACTTAATAGCATGTCGGGCTTCATAAATGATGTCAAATTCGGACAATTCGATTGCCCGCCTTATCATTCCCCGGCTAAGTCCGGTTTATGCGTAACTTGTCGTATGGGCTGATCTGTCCTGACGATGATCGAATGACCATGGAAATAATGGCGAAGTCGCCTTGCCGTAGTTAACAATGCAAAATCCATCTTCTCTAGTTTTTGATACCTCAACTCAGATCCATGCAGAGCCCGGCTTACAAAGTATACTGGCTTTTGTCCTTCTTCAGTCTCTCGAACCAACACGGCGCTGACTGCTTCTTCACCTACTGACAGGTACAGGATCAATCTTTCCCCGAGCTCAGGTCTGGACAAAACCGGAGGTGCTGCCAAACATTGCTTTATTTTTGTGAATGCATCTTCACAATTTGAGTTCCATCCTCCTTGGCTTCCTTTTTCAAAAGTTTGAAGAAAGGGAGTGATTTCTCAACTGACTTAGGTAAGAACCTCGTCAAGGCCGCCAATCGCCCGGTCAACTGCTGGACCTCTTTCTTGTTGGCTGGAGCCTTCATTTCCAACACGGCCTTACATTTTCCGGGTTGGCCTCAATACCTCGATTGGTCAATAAGAAACCCAAAAATTTACCTAATGGTACTCCAAAAGCGCATTTTGCCGGGTTTAGTCGAATTTGATGCATTCACAGTTTTTCGAATGTTTCTTGCAGATTGTGAATGTGGTCGCTCGGCTGTTTAGACTTCACTATCATGTCGTCAATATACACTTCCACATTCTTTCTCAGTTGATCCGCAAACACCTTGGTCATCATTCTCTGATAGGTTGCTTCGGCATTTTTGAGGCCAAACGGCATCACATTATAACAATAGTTTGCATTGTCCGTGATGAAGGCTGTCTTTTCCTGATCATCAGGGTGCATGGCAATCTGATTGTATCCCGAGTATGCATCCATAAAAGATAGAAGTTGAAAGCCGGAAGACTTATCAACTAACTGGTCTATGCTGGGCATTGGGAATGCATCCTTCGGACATACCTTGTTCAAATCTGTGTAATCCATACAAACTCGCCACTTTCCATTTGGTTTTTTTTAACCATAACCACATTGGGAAGCCACGTTGTGTACTGCACTTCCCTGATGAATCCGGCCTCAATCAATTCCTCGACATGTGCTTCCAGGGCTTGACCTTTATCCGAACCTTGCTTCCTTTTCTTTTGTGCAACCGGTGTGGAGCCGGGATGGATTGCCAACCTATGGCAACAGAACTCGGGATCTATTCCAGGAATTTCGGATGGTTTCCATGCAAACACATCTTTATTATCCAATAAGAACTTCTCTAATTCCACTCGGATCTCAGGATCCAGTGCCCTTCCAACTTTGGTAGTCTGCTCCGGGTTGTCTCCCAAGATACAGTCTTCTAGTTCTTCATTTGGTTCTGCCCTTTGCATTTTATCTTCCTCCCTCAAGTCCAATTCAACAGCATGAACGGACTTGCTATCCGACTTTCCTTTCTCCTTATTTGCATCTGAAATCTTTGAAATGTTACTTTCTTTGACCGCTTGAAAATAACATTGCCGGAATCTTTTTGGTCACCTTTGACAATGACCACTTGGTTTCTCTTGTTAATGAACTTCAGCCTTTGATGCTTCGTGGACACCAAAGATATCCCAATCATGAATGGTTGGCCTTCCTAGGATAATATTATAGGGAGAGGAAAAGTCGGCCACTACAAATCGGACCACTTCTGATTTAAACGCCTCCTTAGTCCCTAGAGTCAGCTTCAAATCAACGAATCCTTTTGGACGAGTATCATGCCCGTTGAATCCCGTTAAAGTGGTCTTACACGGCTTCAAGTCTTCAGAATCAAGTCTCGTGCATTTGAACACATCCCAAAGGAGTATATTGACCGCACTGCCGTTGTCTATGAAAATCTACTTAACACGGCAATTAACCACTATCCCCATGACGACCAATCCGTCGTGATGTCCTGGGACCACCTCTGCCAATTCTTCTTTTGTAAACCTGGGCATTGGTGACTCCGATTTTACGGCTTCTCTTTTAAACTCTGGTCTGTTTCTGACAGAGAGAACCTCCTTGAGGTATTTCTTTCGTCGACTGACGGAATCTCCTCCTCTGCCAAAACCTCAAATGATCATATTGCAATCATATTTCAAATCTGGAAACTCGTCGTCACTGCCCCGTGCCGTCTTCTTCTACTCCCGTCTTCTCTTTTCGGGAGGCGGGCTTCTACTTCGGTGCCCTTGGCGCTTGTTTTTCCACCTTTGTGTTTGGATAACATACCGACGTAATTTCCCTTTGAGGATGAATTTCTCGATCGCATCCCTTAAGTCCCAACAGATATCCGTTGTGTGACCATGTTGATTTTGGAATTCGCAATACCGAGACTTGTCTAAATTGGCTTTGTTTCGTAATGGCCGGGGTTTCTCTACTTTCTTCATCTCGGTCATGGAGACTTCTTTCCAAATTTAAGCTTGAGACACCTTTAATGGGGCATATCGCTCATATTTTCCTTCCGCTTTGCCTCCTTTTGGCTTGTTGTCCCTCTCACGAACTCGGTAGTCCTGTCTGTTTTGCCTGTATTGCTTTCTATCCCGAGGAGGCGAGCTTCTACCTTTATCCTTTGATGTTTGACTCATAATCTCCATTTGTTCAAGCTCTATGTATTGTTTGGATCGGTCTCGGAAGTCCGCCAAGGTTTTAGGACGACGCTTCATAACTGACTTTTTTAATCGAGAAGACTTGTCCAAACCTGCAATGACACAATGCAGATGTATCTCTTCTTTCAACCCCGGCACTTGCAACGCCGTGTCTTTGAAACGCTCCAAATATTTTTGTAACGTTTCCCCAGGTAGTTGCTTCACTTGATCAAGCTAAAAATCTGTCTTTGGTTGCTTCCTGCTGGTGGTGAAATTCAGCAGAAATTTCTTCTACATATCCTTCATGTCTGGGATTGAGTCCATTGGCAAAGAATTAAACTAGATTTGGGCAGCTCCCCTTAGTGTTCTCGCGAACAACCGGGGTATCACGGGTCCTGTGTAACCTTTCACCATAATTTCCATCTTGAAATTCCCCACGTGCACCTGCGGATCTTGACTCCCATCATACTTCGGGAAATCCTTGGTGTCGAGTCCTTTGGGATAAGCGATAGCCATGATTTTGGCAGAGAAAGGACTGGGAATATTATCTTCATCATCAGAAGCCGAGTTGGGTGATGATGGTGCATCATTGTCTTTTGACGAGTTCCGACTTCCGACTGGTCCTTTCCCTTTCTCTCTCAGAGTCCGGTTTGTCCACCTTGAGTAGTCGCAATCACAGTGTGACTAGGTCCACTTGAATTTCTAACTTCCTTAGTGGTATCGCCTGCCGGGTTACCCAACGACTGTATCTTCAATGCATCGTTCCCAATACCTCGGATTTGGTCTTCTTCTCGCTCTTCTTCTTTCTCCTGAGGTTCTAATGTTGACGTCCTGGCGCTTGTTGACATTGAAATGTTGGTTCTGCTGGGGCCAGCGACGTCTTTCCCTGCATTCCGACTTGGTCGGTCAACCCATCTAGTATGTTCGTCGAACAACTGTTTTCATTCTGCATTGCGGTGGTCCATCTCTTCCCTCATATGTCGAATATCCTCTTGTCTTTGGAGACGGTTATGAGTCTCCATTTCCTCTATCCGATTCATTACATAACCAATGGTGGTTTGTAACATAAGGATGTCGGGCTTTATCATCTGGAATTCTAACTGTGGGTCTTGTGAGGCAATCGCCAGTCCCACCTGTTGGATTATCACGTTCTAGGGAAGAGGAGAGTTGTCCGTTTCCGAGGTCTCTGGTTCTGTCTGTACAGCAACATGCTCCATCTCGGGACCTATGAGATTTGTCCGTGGAGCGGAGTGATCTTGAGGTTGTTGTGGTTGTTCTCCTAACATATGGTCTTGTCGTGCTATTGGATTACGACTTCGGGTGTTTGCCATTCTCAGCAGTGAGCTTGTAGCTTTTAATGATCTGGGAATCAAATTTTACAGGATCCCCACGGACGGCGCCAATGTTCCAATGTGGAACACAAATGTCTAACCTCTAGGGGCTAGTTGATGATTAATGTAGGATCTAATGGCTCCCAAGGATGTACCAGTGATTAAACACCCAAGAGAGACTTATCCGGCGCTATCTATAGATAAGATAACACCGAATAGGAAGATCACCAAGCTACACAAAGACGAAATTCCGTCAGAGGGGTGGGGTGTGTGCTTAGTGTGACAGTATGTAAATAGTCAGGGAGAATGCTTGTGTACCGTTCACCTGGAGAATATCTCCTTATTTATAGTGAGGTTATGAGGATTCGATTCCCCTGGTTGCACGTTCCCATTACTAGCACGTTTCATCTCCCACTACCTACACTACGTGATTGTGGGATGATGGGTCCTTTCCTGGTATCTCGTGACAACTATCCTTGTGCCCTTGTTTTGGCCTGACCTTTCCAGGCCCATTACCCGGATCCGTAACAGTTCTTTTAGATATTTTCAATATTTATCATCATCCTTTAACACTTATCTTTATTTATTTTTAGTACTGAAAATACGGAAGATATATAAGTACTAAAAACATCTCGAATGACTAATGGAAAATTCAAAAGATGAGTGCTAAAGTGGAGATGTGTACTGAAAAAAAGAGAGAAGAGTTTGCTTTAGAGAAAAATATCATTATAAGATTAAAAATTAAATCATGTTATTAGGATTGTTAGGACTATTCAAGTCATAACAACGGATGAAGATTACATTTATACCCTGAATATAAGTATAAAAGTTTTCTCCAGCAGATAAAAAAAAAAAAAAAAGTATATAAACTCAGAAATGCCCCTATTAGACATCTGTAACATCCCAAATTTGTTAAAAAAAATATTTAATATATAAAATTAATGTGAGATTTGTTTAGTTTTATGTATTTAATGTTTAACACTAGTCTTGTAATTTTTTTAAAAGAAAGTAAATATGTCTTTGGTGAGTTATATTTTTAAAGAATATAATCCCAAGTTTGGATTTTCTAGAAAAGAGAAAATAATATTGTCGATAGGGGATAAATAAAGATATGTAAAGCTGATTTAAATATCTTATTATTATGGGATATTATTTAAAGAGTTATAAGATTATACTAGATTTTACTATGGATACTTTTATTATAAGAATAAATAAATATATATATATATATATATACACACAAGAATGATAAACGAGAGAGAAATGAATATTTTAAAAAAGGTAAATAAAATGTAGTAAATGTAATAAAGTTACTTAAGATTAAATTGAAAGTGTTTAAGATTATGTCAGATTATATATAAATAAATAAAATAGAGTCCCACGATTAATTTTTTAATATAAAATTTTTTGTTTCTCAATTAATAAATTCATAATTAATGTTGATTTGTTTATTATTATTATTATTTTGGTATCCCATTTCGGTTCTCTAACCTTTGGCCCGACTAATTCGAATTTTGTTTAAGACACGGTCATAGGGAAAGATTATTTGTTTTCTAATCAAATAATCTGGCCCATAAAAATGGATCTAGGCCCAAGATCCAAAAATTACAAAGCAAGCCGCCCTGAATATCGTTATCATTTTTTTTTTGGTCAAAATATCGTTATCATTGGTTTCTCTAGAATGTCTATTTATTTATTATTCAAATCTTGTATGTAACTTGTCCAACTTGCCAACTTGACCATTATGCCAATATATATCTATCCACTATTATTATTATTATATATATATAGCTTAACTCCACCTTGTTAAGGAAAAGGAGCAAAGCCAAATATTGAATCAAACCTTGTATATATAACAATGGCTTTCCCTTTTCTTCTCCTTCTGTTGTTCGTATTCATTCTCTTACCCCTCAACGTCTTAGCCCAAACCAAAAGCACTGTTACTGTGGGAGATTCTCTCTCTGCAGGAAATAGCTACTCAGCATGGCTTCTTTCACCTTCTGGAGATTTTTCCTTTGGCTTTCACCCACTTGACAACAACAACAATGATCTCTTCCTTCTTTCGATTTGGTACACTAAAATCCCGGACAAGACCATTGTTTGGTACGCCAATGGAGATAAACCTGCACCAAAAGGCTCAAAAGTACAACTTACTTCTGATCGTGGCCTTGTTCTTACTTCTCCTAATGGCGCTGAGCTATGGAAATCACAAGTATCTGGTATTGCTCTTGCTGCTCTGAATGATACTGGAAATTTGGTTCTTCAAGATCAGAAGTTTAAGGCTGTCTGGGAGACATTTAAGGATCCCAGAGATACCTTGTTGCCAACCCAGATTCTTGAGAAGGGAGGGAAGCTTTTTTCTCGAAGATTCGAGACGAGTTTCTGGACAGGAAGGTACCAGATCTTTCTGCAGCAAGATGGTAATCTTGTGTTCTACTCAGTAAACTTACCATCTGGGTATGCAAATGAGAATTACTTTGAAAGTGGCACAGTCGCATCCAAATCATCAAACGCAGGTCGTTTACTGGTGTTTGATCCATCAGGAGACTTGTACGTTTTGAAAAACGACAATGAAAGATTCAGCCTCTCACCTAGTGGAAAAACTCCCTCTAATGACATATCCACAAGATTTTATCTCCGAGCAACTCTTACTTTTGATGGGGTTTTCTCTCTCTATAAATATCCAAAGAATAATAATAATTTTTCTTCTGATCAGAAACAAAGTTGGATTCCTATTTGGTCTCAACCAGAGAATATATGTACAAGTAGTCTTGTGAGTGCAGGAAGTGGCGTTTGTGGATATAACAGCATATGCGATTTGAATGATGTGCAAAGACCAATTTGCCACTGTCCAAAAGGGTATTCTCTGATAGATCCAAACGATGCGTTTGGAAGCTGCAAGCCAGATTTCACACAGGGGTGTGAAGAAGATAGGAAGCTACATGACTTTGAGGTTCTGATAAACACAGATTGGCCACTTTCTGATTATGTGCTTCAGAGGCCTTTTACTGAAGAAGAATGCAAACAGTCTTGTTTGGAGGATTGTTTGTGGTCAGTGTCGATTTTCAGGTTAGGTGATAGCTGTTGGAAAAAGAAAATTCCACTTTCCAATGGAAGAGTTGATCCGAATCTCAATAATTCAAAGGCATTTATTAAGGTGAAGAAGATGAATTAATATATAATTGAATTGGTCACCATCCACTATCAGCTAGGTGCGGGATAGAACAATTAAGTCTTTTCAAAATGTAACCACAAATTAAAACAATGTGAGTACTACTACCTCCGGTCCTAATTATAAGAGCTAGTTGACTTTTTTTGGAGAGATTAAGGAAGTTAAATAAGTTACTTAATCATTTCATATATTGTGTTTTCTTAGATTATATATTAGTTTATTGGTCAAACTATTTAGTTTGAAGAAAAAAATAAAAATACTCTAAGCTAATTTAATTAGCTTCCTTAATCTCTCCAAAAAGTCAACTAGCCTCTTATAATTGGGGAGGAGGGAGTATTATATATGCTGCTGTGTATTGTTATGGATAAAAGCTAAGACTCCACCGGAATAAATATTGTCATGATATTTTATTTAAGAAAAAAGAAAAACTAATGTTAAAGAATTTAAACATTGAATTTTTTATAATAATTTCCTGTTTGATTCTTTCACTAGTGGAAAAAAGGATTTTAAGACCGTAGAAAAAAGAGGCATCGTAAGACCGGATCCGCGACCGATCTTGTTCCGGCGGTATTAAAAGTCTAACTTTTAAGACCGGACTCAAACCGGTCTTAAAGAATCTCTTTTAGACCGGACATTTAAAACATTAGGTCTTAAAAGTCGTACTATATACACCTGAAATATTTTTTGTTCGGTCCTAAAACTCAACTTTTAAGACCAGATATAAAATAAGCCGCTCTTAAGATATCGGAATTTTAAGACCGGACAAAAATTAATCCGGTCTAAAAAATAGCGGCTTCTAAGACCAGACGACTAATTATACCGGTCTTAAAAGACTGACTTTCAAGACTGGATGAAGAATACATCCGGTCTTAAAAATTGAATTTTTAGACCGGACGTATAAAATACGGTCTTAAAAGATAAACTTTTAAGACCGGCCTAATATCAAATATGTACACCAGACCTTTAAGACCGGACATATAAAAACATCCGGTCTTAAAATTTGAACTTTTAAGACTGGCTTATTTATTTCCATTCCAAATTTTCCTAAATTGTTTCCCTGTTCTGTAGTTCCTGATCATATAATACACAAATCCAATACATTATCCAGCACATAAAATTCGATACTATAAGCTACAAGCTATGAACAATCCATTGTGAATAAATTGAATTGGGAAAAGAATACATATATTAATCCATTGTGAATAAAATTCGATACTTATATTATTAATGACAGTACAACACCTAAATGAATATATACAATAAGATAACTTACTTACAAATACAATGAGTTACAAATAGAGCATGTAAATCAACATACATGCCCAATAATATAATATTCACCATGCCTTCATCTAATTCCTACCCAACAACGTAACATCCTCGATCTTTTACATATAACATGCCCCTTTGGATCGGATCCTGCCACAAAAATAAAACAAGAACAAACTTCATAGTCAGTGACATTGTTTAATTAAGAACATATATAGAAGGAATATAGTTAAAACCTTAAAGTTTTCAAAGAATTCTGCATATGAATATTACCTTATGAATTGACTCTTTTATAAAGGGATATCCTCTCATATCCCTTCTTGATGATCATTTCTTATGCCGGGTTCATTTCCGCTTCATCTTCTTCGTTCATGTCCACAAAAATTTGATCGAATTTTGTCATCAATATTAATGTCCAGTATAAGTCTTACAAAATCCTTCACAAATTAAATGTGTGTGTATAACTTCAGAACTTAGTCGCCTCTCATTTAAACATTCTACACAAGTGCAATAAAACTTCCCACTATTATCATGGGCATTTTGTTTAGCAAATTCTATAAATTCCCTCACCCTATTCTGATATTCAACACTCGTCCATAAAGCATTATTTATCCAATTGTGATCCATAGTAGAATTCCTATAGACGGAAAGATTTAACATACATAATCCAAAAAAATTGAAACTTGCTTATAAAATAAGGCAACTCCAAATGCATATATATGCTCAATGTCGGTTATGTCTTTTTTTTTTTTTTACGGAGAAACTTGCCCATTAAATGCATAACGAAGAATCACTTTTGGTCATAAATGTCACAGTGAATCCAAGAAGCAAAATAAATGCATGACGAGGAAATTAAATGCATCGCATGAGGTCTTGTGGACTCACCTGTAGCATATAAATTCAAATGCGTTTGCTGAGTCTTTCTTCTCCGGTCACGAACGTTGATGTTCCAGACAGCAGGAGAAACCTAAAAACACTTGTTGGTGAGTTGGGTAGGTCTAAAGTGCAAATATAATCTTCAAAATACAATATTCATTAACAACAGAGAAACCCACAAGAACATTTCATCGATTTCCTTTCAACCCATGAAAACCCCAGAACCATAAGCAGGAAAATCATAAAATTATATAACCGAAACACCTCGTACAGCTTGGTTTATAGACGTTTAGCTAAGGAACCAGAATGTGATTGTCGAGAGAGCAACGCGAAGAAGCGACGACGCAACACACAAACACTGGAGACAAAACCTGAGTAATCACTTTCGGCGCGACAAGAGAAGTTCTGAGAGGGAAATTTAATTTTCCGCGCGACATTTTATTAATTTTTGATTTTTTTAAGACCGGTTATTTATAAAGTATCCGGTCCTAAAGATATAATTTTATTAATTAATTTTTAAGACTCGCGGTTTAGAAGACTCTGGTCCTAAATTTTTACTATTCATTTAATTGTAAGACCGGATGTTATACAAACTCCGATTCTCAAAGTCAAATACTTTCCAGGCCATAAAGGTCCTCATTTATTAATTAATTAACCAAACTAAAAAAAGAGGATTGGCTTTGGCGAGCGCAGCAGCAACTGAATGAATAAGATAAATTAAAGGAAAACTGGAGAATATATAGGCTTCTTTAATTACTGGAGAATAAGAATATAAAAAAGACAAAAGCTTAGTTCTTAAGGGCAGAGAGCTAAGATACGCAATTGATTATGATTTTTGTGTTTCTACTTTAAGACCGTCCTTTTATCATATGTCCGGTCCTAAATGTATACTATTTATTTTTCCAATCAATTCAATTACTTTTAATCAATTACTTTTAATACCAACATTTTATCTTATATCCGGTCCTAAAAGTCAATTAATTTTTTTCAATTATTTATTTTTGTAAAGTAAGAATTTTTCCTTAAAAATATTACTTTTAAGAACGGATCTTTTACAAAATCTGGTATTAAATGTTCAGTTACTTCAAAATTACTCAGATAGCAAAGTCGTATCCTTACACTCTGTTCACACGATCCAAAGTCTCTTCGGCTTCCAGGTAAACTGCCCAACTATGCGTCTCCTTGTATTCTGAGGACTATGCGTCTCCTCGTAAACAGTTTCTGGCGTTTCATATTCTTCCGGATGGGTTCTCTATTTAAACCCGTTGTTACTTTAGTTTCTTCACATTCTTCTCCATCACTTCTACACGGCATCCTCCACCGCCTAGCCTCCACTGTAACCTCCTCTTCCTCCTCCTCAACCTCAGCCCCCTCCTCCACTGCCTCCAAATCCGACTGTCAAGCAGTTGGTGCAGCATGTGGTGGCCCGCGTCGATCACATCGACCGACGCTTGGGCCAATTGCTTCAGCTTGTTCATACCGTCAACAACAAGCTGAACATGGTACTCCACGCCAATGACGTGGAGTACCATCCTTCTGAAGACGACACCTCCGACACCTCCAACGCCTCCGACGCATCCTCCCTCTCTGATGGGGTGGATTAGTTTTTTTTATGGTTTTTTGTTGTTGTTGTAATAGTCGCTGCCCTTTTTAGGGCAGCATAATAAATAATAAATAAAATCTTTTTAAAATTTGTTCTCATGTGTGTTTTAGTTACGTTTATGCATTATCTGAATATCTGGTGGTGGAAAGCAATCTTAATCTTAACTATATACAAGTAGAGCAGTAAGAATATGATCTCTAGCCAACACGTACATAAGCAAAAATGGAAGACTCAAAACACTAAAATAAAAAAAATAAAAACCAAGGCAATTATGAAATATGGATAATGGAGATGATATATATACACATTATTTAATAAATATTTAATTTAATAATATGATTATTCCTTAAATATCTAAGTGATTTTTTCTATAAAAATATATTAATAAATATATTGCCCATATTTTTAGGACCGGCCATTGAACATAACTACGGTCCTAAAAGTGCGGCCATGTTTTTTAAATTAAACAAAGACTTCTTAGGACCGGACATTTAATAAATCATCGGTCCTTAAAGTCTGCCATATTTTTTAAATTCAACGAAGACTTTTAGGACCGGACATTTAGTAAATATACGGTCCTAAAAGTTAGGCATAAAAAATTAAATTAAACGAAGACTTTTAGGACCAGGACATTTAGTAAATCTACGGTCCTAAAAGTCTGTGATGAAACGAAGACTTTTAGGACCGGGCATTTATAAAATCCGGTCTTAAAAGTAATAAACTTTTTGTTTAATTTTTTTCAATATTTTGTACCGGCCACAATTTAAGTCTGGTATTAAAAGTATAACCTTTAAGACTGTTTTTTTTATATATGTTCTGTCTTAAAAGTTTTAGTCCTTTATATTTAAATTTTTCCTTATTATTTTGGTCCGAGAAAATATAATAAGTTTGTACGAGATTTCTCTATAAAGTAATTGATATTTCAATTTTTTTAATAACATTTTAAAGACCGGTTGGTTTGTTAAGCGGTCTGAATAATATATTTAAGACCCATTAATAAAGAATTCAGTCCAAGAAGTTCTTGATATTTACAAAACTGTTACCGGTCATACTTTTAAGATCGGTGCGTCATTACTCCGCTCTAAACGAGGCGGTCTTAAAGCCTTTTTTTGCACTAGTGTTTAATTCTTTTTTTTTCATTAACCATGAAAATAGTAACATAATTTTCTTTATGGTTAATTTACATCTATATGTGAGAAATATTTTTACATTATTTAAATTGAATTAATTTGCCTATAGTAATTTTCACCCAAAGGTGAAAGAAAGAGACCCAAAAAAAAATCTTTAAAATCAGAGAATTAAAAAGAGAGCTATAGAGTCAAAGGATTAACATTTATTTGATAAAATCAAAATCAAAATGATAATAAAAATAAAAAGAAATTACATAGTTAATTCCTAACACGCAGGCTAGCGAGATAGAAATTTATGGAAAGAAAATTATAAAGGAGAAAACTTCAATCAATTTGCCTATAGTCATGAGCTTTAACATCCGTTTTTATGACATTTCCACGTTCGGTTTTAGGGGACGCTTGTGAGAGTGACGTTGCAAGTTTGAAAATGACATCCATTTTCAAATAAACGTTGGAAGTTATGTACAACGTTTGTTTTTTTAAAAAAAAAAAAAAGTTGTAAGTGACTTGGAAAAAAAAAACGTTGCAAGTGCATCATTTTTTAATATCACTACTACAAAAAACACTTATGGCATTCTTTTTTTGCACATTTTACATCCCTTTTTCAGGGGGCGTCTATTTAGGAGGTGTAGTAAGTCAGACTTACGGCATCCCAAAAAATGAGAAAGCTATAAGCTCTACTTACGAAGTCCCAAAAATGAAATAGGGACGCCGTAAGTTTTAGTTACGACGTCCTAAATACCAAAGAGGGACGCTATAAGTTGTAGTTAAGGCGTCCTAAATACTAAAGGGGGACGCCCTAAGCTCTACTTATGACGTCCCTATACAGTATTTAGGATGCCGTAAGTACAACTTATGGCATCCCTATTAAAAGTTGTAGTTAAGGCGTCCTAAATACTAAAGAGAGACGCCTTAAGCTCTACTTACAGCGTTCCTATACAGTATTTAGGATGCCGTAAGTACAACTTATGGCGTCCCTATTAAAATTTTAGAACGTCGTAAGTGTTTTTTTTTTTAAAAAAAAAAAAAACTGCTTCATATTTTTCACTATCCAGAATTAACCTTACAAAAACCATCAAACAGATCAGCAGACAATAATTAGCACAAAGTGATAAAATAAACAACAACAACAACAACAACAACAATGTGCTAAAAAGGTTAGCTGGAGCTAACCATTTTTTGTTAGTTATGCTTAGTTTTGATGATGACAAATATGCTTATAAATATTGTAAGACCCCTACTGTTGTAGATAATGTATTTGTAAGCACTGTGAAATTAGTGAGAAGTATATACTGCTAATTTAATTATTATTTTTTGTAATATTTTATTCTAAATAATAATTATAATAGATTGTTAGAATAATGGCAGACAAGATGATGGACCCTAAAAGGCCCAAAAATTCGCCTATCATGGTTAGGGAAAAAGAGACCATGATGGTGCCCAGATTTGAGAAAGAGCGGGCCCAGGGTAAAACATCGGTGTGGCATAAGCCAGTACAATGAACTGGGGCCTGGGAATAATGACAAGACACAGATTCTAGCCCCTGGTCAGTGTTTATGCGCCATTCATGGTCAGGGAAGAGGAAGAGACATTGAAAAAGTCATATTCCTAAAAGCAAAAGTCAGTGTAATGATTACACTGGGACACTTGTCACTACAGGGGTAAAAGAGGAAAAGTAAGGACAAAATAGTCAAATCCTTATCCTTAAGTCATAAATTTCATCCATTCAGGAGAGAGAAGGAAAAGTCAAATGATTTTATCGGTACTCTGGCCCAAACACAAAGTGCGGGTCCCACAGGATGTTAACCGGTAAAAAGGGGACCGATAAGGACCAATCAGTGACTTTATTTTGGATTAAATGAAACAAATGTGGGGCCACACAGGAAGGTAAGATGGCGCCACATATGTATGCCCAATCAGGGGAAAATATCTGAAAAAGTTGAAGAAAAGTACAAAAAGAAGCACCCTTTTAACTAGCGAGGCCCAACAAGGACCGGTGGATAGAGACCGGACTGGATAAAGTGAAGAAGACAAATAAAAAGCAAGGGAGCAGATTTTGTGGGGCCCATATGGCGCCACCTAGCCCCCTTAATTATTAAAAATTGACTTGGAGAAAAAGAAAAGTAAAATCAGTCCAAGAATCAGGATGTGGGCCCCAATTACTGGACAAAAAGGTTTTTCGGGTCAAAATAGGTAATTTTAGCCATTTGAAAAGATAAAATCTGGATATTATGGAGGGGGAGGCGCCACTTGCCATAATCTAGAATCCTTTGGAAATTCTTGGAGGATAAGTCAACAGACGCTGATCCAATTTACTAATTACTGGACAGGAATTTACTCCAGTTAATTCAGACTGCCTGGATTCCTTTTAATCATTATGAAAAGGCTACAATTCTTCATTTTTGGGCACAAAGTGGCATGACCAGCTGAAGGGAGAGGAAGAGTCCAGCAACTTCCACAAACTTAGATCAAGAGCCAAAACACCCAAATCACCAAGTCAAACCTCCGACTAAGGTAAACACCGAAAACTCAACTCTTTAAGGTTCAAAGTTGAGATTTTCGTCCATGATGTTAGGGCTTGGTGTTGTGGTTTTATTTTGGTGTTTTTGAGGGTTCCAATGAGTCTGAAACGTGATTTTGTATGGGCTTAAGTCATGGTTTAAGTTTCCGAACTCAAAACACCGAAAAACACAAAAGGAAGCTTGCTGCCAGTTCTGGAAATTCTAGGCAGCGATGCTTCTACCATGTTTTAAAATAGTAAATAATGTTGGTTTGAGCTGAAATGTTTTATTCAGAAATTATATTTCCTGATATTCACCATGATGTATGATGTTTTGTCTTTTGGATTTTTCTACTAGGAGAAATAAATTGGTAACGTTTGCTCAGAAAGCAACAAGGTATTTTTGACCAGAGGGTAGAAATTGAGATACACGCCAAAATATGAGTACATTTTTATTCTGGAAATATTTTTCCTGCCACATAGACATTTTAATGGTTCAGATGGAACTGGTTTCGTACAAAATGATTTTTTTGGAATTTATAAAAAATGTTTGAAGTTGGGACAGAATTTCTGGATTTTCTGGAAAATTTGTGAAGGGCTTGGATTTGATGAAAAATGCAAGGATATTTTTGGAAAATGCTAAAATAAGGTCTTTTGGTGTTATTTAGAGTTAAACCATACTTGGGAGAGCTAGTGGGCACATTAAAATTCTAAGACAGCGCATACCCCACCAGGTAGTAACTGCTTTACTCAAGTACTCTTATGTGTTTGATGTTTGTTTGTTTTGCCGTGTTTGTTTTCTGTATATGTTTGCCAAATATGCATACAAGAATGTTGGGGTTTGAGTCCCTAATGATTGTGTTCCTAGCGCTGAGGATTGGTCTGGGGCTTTCCTTGTATGGTGGCTCGACGATTTGTTATTCTGGTAATTCCGGGGCTTGCCTTGGTAAGGCAGCTCGACGGTGCGAAGACTGGTTATTGGGTGTGTTTTTGTTTGCATATATGGTATATTTGACATATTATCTGTGATCCTATGTTTGACACGGTTTCATGCATACACACTACACGTTTAATACATGAGTATTGATAGTTACTCTGGGAGCCATTATCGGACTCCAAACACTTCTGTAGCTATAGGGGGATCGTGCTTGAAGTGAAGTACCTTTTTGGATAGGTAGGGCCCACGGTATAGATGAAGAATAGGGAATGCCCTATTGTATTTTGTATTTATATTTTGGGATGACTGTATATTATTGGTATTTACTTTTGGATGACTGTACCCTAACCCTTTGGGGACTTTTACTTTCTGTTTATTTTACTCTTACCAATACAATAGTTGTCCAAACCGATCATATGCTTTATTGCGCGTGCTCTGATATATAATCAAAATGGACTAATAATCAGGGAAAGGTAACAGTTTAAAAGGAATCCCTATAACCCTCCACCCGAAAGGGCGAGGCCGGTAGGGTGTAACAAATATCAAGAGCAAAAAGTTTCCATACTTCAGTTATCTTCTACTTTGACTAATTCTTATATTTAATGTAGATGTGAAGGTCAATAATGAAGAATGATCAAGAAAATAGATTGAAGAGGGAAGAACTTGCTGAATGGAATGAGAATATCATTATTCAAGTTCCTAGATTGATACTAAAAGTCTCCACAATCAAATGGAAGTTCGAATGGCTCAATTTGGAGTTAAAATAAGCAAAAATGAGCTTCAGGATAAACCAACTTGTTACACCCGTACCGGTCTCGCCCTTTCGGGTGGCGGGTTAGAGGGATTCATTTTATTGGTTACCTTTCCATAGTTAATCGTTCCATTTTAACTTATATCAGAGTGAGCACAACAGAGCATTATACCTGTTTGGGCTATCTACTGTACTGGTAAAAGTGCAATAAACAAAAGTAAAAGTCCCCGAAGGATTAAGAGTATAGTCATCCAATAAAATACCAAAAAATAATATACAGTCATCCCAGAAGTAAATACAAAGTATAATAGGTCATTCCCCATTCTTCAACAGACATTGATATGCCCTACCTTTCCAAAAAGGTCTTCCAAGCTTAGGTGCGTTCCCCTGTGTCTACAGATCTGTCTGGAGTTCAAAATTGAACCCCAGAGTAACTGTCAAACTCATGTACTATATGTGTATAGTGTATGCATACAACCATGACATATATAATCACAAATAATATGCCAAACATACAACTTATGCATTCAGAAACATACACAATATCCAATCATCACGCACTGTCGAGCTGCCTTACCAAGGCAAGCCCCAGATTTACCGGAATCATGAACGGTAGAGCCGCCTGTACCAGGCAAGCCCCAGACCTAACGACCCATAGGGCAGCCAATCAAGGCCTACCCCAGACCAAATCCTCAGCACTAGGAACACAATAGTTAGGGACTTGAACCCCAACATGCTCGATATGCATATTTGGAAAAACAAACACACATGGCAAACAACATCAAAATACCTTATTTTTGGTATTTCCAAAAATACCCTTGCATTTTTCAAGAAATCCGAGCCTAGTCAGCAAATTTCAGAAAATCCAGTAATTGTGGCCCAACTTTAAACATTTGTAATAAATTCCACCAACATCCAATTGACATGAAGTCTATTCCATATGAACCATTAGTATGTCTAGTTTATGGGAAAAATACTTTCAGACCCCAAAAAAATCTATATTTAATTGCACATCCCAAGCAGCACTTGCTGGTCAGAAACATACTGCAACTTTCTGGGCGATTTTCAAAAATTTATTTCTCCAAGTAGAAAACTCAAACAGACATCAACTTATATATCAAAGTGAAGCTCAAGATGTATAATTTATGCTTGTAAAATTTCAGAGCAATTGGACTTCATTTACTATTTTTAAGACACCGTTGAAGCTTCGCTACCCAGAAATTCCAGAAACTGGCAGCAAGCTATTCCTTAGGTTTTCGGTGTTTTCGGGTTCATAAACTTTAACTCTAACCTAAACCCATACAAAATCACGTTTTAAACCCATTGAAACCCTTAAAAACACCAAAATCATATCACAACTTCATGCCATAGTCAGGTGGACGAAAACCCTAACTTTAAACTTCAAAGGTTTAGGTTTTCGGTGTTTACCTAAAATTGGAGCTTTACTTTGTGATCTGACTTCTTCTTCTTGCTGTGGGAACTTGGCTGATCCTTCCTCTTCCTTCAGCTGAACACGCCTCTAGGCAGCCAAGAATGATAAATTTGGGCCTTTATAAAATGATTATAGTGATCAGGGTACACTAAATTATCCGGTGCATGCTTTTGTCCACTGGTTAATAACTTGGATCAGGGTTTCTGACCTAATTCCCAAGAAATTCTAGAGTGTGAAAGTGGAGCTTAATCACCAAGAGGGGGTGAATTGGGGATTTTAAAAATCTTTCCTAAGTGCTCTGTTTTTTAACACTAAAATAGAGCTAAGCAGAGTATAGGGAAGAAGAGCAAGACACAAGGATTTATATTGGTTCGGTCCAACCTCTTGACCTACATCCAGTCCCCAAACTCTCTGGGATTTTCACTATCTCAATTGATTACACCCTCTGTAACTCAGGAGTAATTCTCTTACTAGAACTTACTCCCCCTTACAAGTTGCAATCAATATCCCAATCTCCAAGTCCCCTGACTTGAGATTCTTACAATGAAATGATTTACAATAAATGAACTCTCTAAGAGTGGATAAATATAATCACTGAAGATCAATGTATCAAAAGATACTTTACAAGTGAAAACTGAAAGAGTAGTTGGTAAACTTGAATGCAATTCGTTTTCAGCAGATTTGTTAGTTGAGAAGAATTGAATGCAACTCTATTTATACAAAGAGAGCATTAAATGACCGTTGCAATCTCTATTATAACCGTTGGTGCATTAATCTAGCTGTTGGAGGCACTTTGGTGTCTTCTCTCTCTACTCTTCAATTAATTCCTTTTGTCCAGAGGATTAGTGTTGACTTTCCTTGTAATAGATCCGTTGAAAGAATAGCTACTGCATAGGGAAAGGAAACATTAATCCCTTTGCAACGTGTGTAGAATGATTGTACAAAAGGATGCAATTTTTCTAGACTTTGCATTTAATGTGCTGATGTCACTTTTTGCTTTTGTTCAAATCTTCATTCAATATCTTCTAAACCATCTGAAACTCACTAACAAACTTATTAAACATAGTTAAGAATAGTAATGAGTGATGATAAGAAGTATTAAGATCAAACAAGAAGATTTCACAAATTCGTCAGATTTGAATTTCAAACTTAGCGATACAAACTTGAATTTGTTTATCAAAACTGGAGTTTGTCACTGTGCACTAATAGCAAAACTCGAGTTTCCATTTCCTAACTCGAGTTTCCTTCTTCCAGAGAGGAACGTCGCAATTTGACCTATGGACCATATTTTTGAATGGGAGCAAAACTCAAGTTTTCAATTACAAACTCGAGTTTTGGACTCTTGATATGAAAAATAAGTTTAAGTCCAAAACCTCAAAACTGGAGTTTTCATTCTCAACTGGAGTTTTCAAAAACATTGAAAAAGACCAAAGCTCTCTGCTTGGCCAAAACTCGAGTTTCCAAAACTAAACTCGAGTTTTCATTTAAAAATGAAAACCTTAGAAAAGCTATGCCAAGACAAAACTAGAGTTTTCTTATCAAAACCGGAGTTTTCACAAGCTGAGTAAAACTTGAACTCTCTATCAAGTACAAACTTGAGTTTTCAAATCTAAACTCGAGTTTTCCTGAAAATTTGGAAAACTTAGAAAACTCATGGCAAACTGAAAACTGAAGTTTCCATATCAAAACTGGAGTTTGCATAAGCCCAAAATGTTGGAGACTCTGTATGACCAAAACTCAAGTTTCTATTTGGAAACTGGAGTTTTGTCTTCTTCAGAAAATAATGAAGAGTCTCTATATTATGCAAACTGGAGTTTTCTATGAAAACTGGAGTTTTGTCTAGGTGTGAAAAACTTGGAGTGCTCTCTGTAAGTCCAAAACTCGAGTTTCTGAATGGAAACTAGAGTTTTGCTTAGTTCATTAAAATTGAGCTATTCTTTGTCATGTCAAAACTCGAGTTTTCAAACCAAAACTCGAGTTTGCCTTTGACATTAAGTTTTTCAACTTACCAAAGACAAACTTCATCTTGTGTTTACAATTGTCAGTTATCATCAAAACCTATAAAGAACTAACAGAGTGTTCCAGAAGGGCGCTATGTGATGCAACCCTAGCCAAGAGAGTCATATTTTTACTTTTAAAAATGTGAAAATTACCTATTTTGACCCGAAACACCCTTTTGTCCAGTGGTTAAAAGCATGTACCCTGGTTATTAGCTTATTTTCTCTTCAAAAATTCCAGATATTTCCAGACACTTCCAGGGGCATATGTGGCGCATCCTAGGCCCTCAAATTTGTTCCATGTACTTTTATTTAATTTATTCAATTTATCCAATTCACCCTTTTATCCATTAGTTCTTGTAGTGCCGCTAGTTAAAAGGGTGCTCCCCTTTCCACTTTTCTTCATATTTTCAAATCTTTTTTCCTAATTGGGCCTACATATGTGGCACCATTTTACTCTCCCATATGGCCCCACATTTTTCTCATTTAATCCAAAAAGAAGCCCCCAATTGGTCCTTATCGGTCTCCTTTCTACCAGTTAACCTTCTTTAGGACCTGTACTTTATGTTTGGACTTAAGTATAGATAAAATCATCTGATTTTCTCTCTCTCCTCTCATGTGGACGAAATTTCATCCTTAATGGGTAAGGAATTGAATTTTCTACCCTTACTTTTCTTCTTTTTAACCCTACAGTGACACGTGTCCTCAAGTAATTATTACAACTGACTTTTCCTCTTCAAAAACGCAGGGCTCCCTCATCAATTTAGGAAATTTCATGTGCATATCTATTTTAGCACTTTTTTGCTTAGCTAATTGTCCCATACCTTAGGACATAGCTAAATGGCATTTTTACCAACTGATTAACACTGTATAGGTCCTCTGTGCCCCTTTCCATTGGCACTTTAGTTCCACGGCTTATACATACTAGGTTCACTGACCCGTATAGCCAAGTTACTTAGTCCCTAAAAGGCTTCCTATCTCTCAATATTTTTGTGACTCTTCCCGAACCGGGCTTAGTCATCTGCCTACTTTAGGTTCTTATCAATTCTCAGGATCCAAAATTCGGGATATTACACAACTCGAGTTATGGACTAAACTGCCTCGAGTTAGTACTATTTGCTATAGTGATTTACTCATCTGAATGAGTTAACTCAAGTCAACCAACTAAATGACTTGAGTTAAGGTGTATTACAACTACTTTGTTCAACTCTGTTTCACGTTTCACTCGGGCGATGTCTGGTAATTCAATGATATCTCCTAAACTAGAGATCAGATTGAGGTGAAACCAATTTAAACTAGACTCTCAATGCGTAATTTTGACATAAAATTCAAGCCCAAAGGAGTTAAGATGAAGTAGCTATGAATTTTGGAAGTTGACAGTGAAATGAATGTCACACAGCAGACCAAGCTTTGGTATTTTGGGTTTATCTCACAAATTACATATCCAATTGATCTGAAATAGGTGGCATATGAAACTAGACTCAAATACCTTTCCAGAAACATCAAGATCAAAGAAAACAAAGATCAAATGAATGAGATATGAATCTTTGAAGTTGACAGTCAGTTCAAGATGTTGCAAAAACACTGGTCAAGAACAGCCTTCATTCATCAGATCATAACGATCAAAATACAATGAGTTTGGAGCTGATTCTTTTTACTTTGGAAAGGAGAGTTAAAGAGCTATTGGGGGATAGGTGGTTTGTTAAATTTGGATCTATATCAAAGATGCTACACTCACTAGAAATTGACCATTGTGTTGATAATATGCTTCCATTCTGAAAGGAAGAGAGAAATTCATGTTGAAATGAATTATTGCCTTTAGTTAATAGCCTCGAGTCAAGAAGAAGCAGAGAGAAAATCAAGAGCTTCTGCCTCGAGTTCATATGCGTTGTGCCTTGAGTCAAACTAAGGCAGAGAGCACCCTGGTTGTAAGCACTTACTGCCTCGAGTTGGCCTCTTCTTTACCTCAAGTTAAAGAACTCTGTTTAAGTATTCTTGACACATACTTGAATTCCAGATAAGTATTGTTTGTTACCTCGAGTCATATGCTTCAAGTGAGGTAAAATCTTTTTAACTTCAATTGCCTCAAGTTAGATCAAGTTTAACTTGAAGTTAATTAGTTTGAAAAATATTTGCCTCGAGTTAACATCTTATTTGCCTCGAGTTATATTCGATTAGGTTCATTTGTTTTAAACCATAAGTTTGCCTCGAGTCACATTATAATTGCCTCAAATCATTTTGACTCCAGGCATTTTTGTTTTTGACTCCAGTCAAGCCTTATTACTCTGAACTTGCGTTTTTAACTTTCATTGGAAACATTTGCCTCAAGTCATTTTGCTTTTTGCCTCCAGTCACATTGACTCAAGGCAAAAAAAATTAAAAACTCAACTCAAGTTCTAGTTTCTTCAACTTGCAGTTTTAACTCTTGAAGAAAGAAATTGCCTTAAGTCAAAATATCAAGTTAACTTCTTCTGAACTTTAATTTTTCTTTAAAATTATCATTGACTCGAGTCAAATATATTTTCACCTCGAGTCATTAACTCAAGGCAACATTATGTTAACTAGAAGTTAATCCTCTGGCTTTTCGAAATCACCGTCTCCGTAAATCTAAAATTATTGATTGTGATTTCTTTACTTCATATCATCACTCATTATTATTCCTAATTGCTTTTAATCAGTTTGATAATGACTTTTAGATGATTACACGAAGGATTAACAACAGTTTACAAAACAGAGATGATTACGTCAAAAGCTCCAAAGGCTACTTCCAACAAACATCCAATGGTCATATTCTAAACCGGAAGAACTGCTGAACGGTCGAATGCTTGCAACGGTCAAAATACAAATGCCTATAAATTACGAAGTCTTCAAACCAGAAGGGGTGATGACGATTGATGAATGATTCGACGAAGCCAATGAATGATTTTACTACTTCACCATCGATATGTCAATAACACATACATTCTTTGTTTCACAATATTTATATAGTTTGCAGTAGAGAGTGAGATAATCAAGTATGTACTTCAGTGTTAATCTTATTCACTTCTATGAGAAGATTCATGATAATCATTTTATCTGTTTATTTGAGAGTTACTCAAGATTGGGTGATCATGAATGGGAAATAGATTGTAACCTTACGTTATGTAAGGGGGAGTATCTCGCAGAGAGATTTGGCTTCACAAGTGCCTGGGTGAACTTGTGGGATTGTAAAGGCTTCTCTTGTACCCGGATTAAACAAGAAGATAGTGGATTGAAAATCTCATGTGGAGCTTGGGGACTGGACATAGGTCAAGGATTGGGCTGAACCAGTATAAATCACAGTTCACATATTCTCTTCCCTTATCTCTTATATTTCCAGTATATGTTTATTTGAATATCTAATTGTTGATTTATAAGACGCGAAAAGATTTTCAAAGTTTCAAGTTTTTAATCTTCATCCAATTCACCCCCTCTTGGGTGACAGCCGATTCTAACATTTTTTGCTTGAAAGTGTAACGGGCTAATTTCATATCATCTTAACAAATATGCTCTAGCTAGTTCAAGCGGTAACTACTACTACTATGTACAACAATCACCACAAAGTGTCAAAAAGTTGTCTACACAACTACTAAGTAATATAAAAGTAAACTTTATTCATCTATGTGTGTGAAGATGTCCAACCAAAAGGTTTCGAATCAAATTGATGTCTTCCTCCAAGTAGGCTTCCTCATTACCAAAAATCTATAAATTGGAAAACAAGGTATAAGATAAATCAATCAAGTGAATGAATGAATTAACAACTCAAGTACGATACCAAAAATATTATCATTTGAGAATCAAGGAGCGCTTACCTCTTCAATATATGTAGTAACTTCGATCTGAATGAAGCAATACATATAAAGTATAACATAGTATCCGCACTTAGTGCTCCCTAGTTGTCGAGGACACTATAAATCAAAAGCAAATGGTTAAAATGAATAAAGGCATATCGAAAGCCACTGTCATTGAAATAACTTGAATTGAAACTACTTACTCTCGGATAAATCCACTTTGGTTATATAATTGGACCCTCTCTAAACCCACCAAACATTCTATATGTCTTGAGTGCACTATCATTAAAATGAAAATGAACAGACATTAAAACAATTCATTTAATTCAAGAATCAATGATTTACAAAAAAAAAAGTTAACTTACGTGCTGAAGATGGATTTTATTTCTTTATTTGGCCTGTTACCCAAGAAATTACACCAATAGAGGGTGTTCTTGATGGGACAAACAACACACAAAGTCCAATGATAACTACAACAACATATACAGACTAAAATAAAGTTAACATAAGAAGACAATTTATTCTTAAACATCTTAAATAAACAAAACTAAAATATGTACCTTTCAAGAATTGGTGCTAGATAACAAGACAATTTTGTCTCTCCCATTGTATAGCCCACATAAGTTGACCTTAATTCCAACTTATTTCTGTTCTTTATTGTGTTCGAGGGACATAATAATCCATATAAATCATTTCTTCTAGTTTGGACGTACATGTTGTGGAAGAAACTATGATAGAATTAAAATAATAAATGAATTGTTGAATATATGAAAAAAAAAAAATCACATCATGAATTGAAGGGAAACAAAAAACTTACATGATTGAAGTTTAACCCATCCTATATGTAGCGCCTCCAAATGTATAAATTGCCTCAGATCTATCCTTTCAATTGTAAAAGGATATGACAGTCTTGCACCGACAATTCCTTTTGGCATCTGCATAGTGATATCATCAATGTCCTTGTAGAGTTGTTGCAATTGTGCCAAGAAGGAAAATTCTGTCACATGTTGTTCATCTTATTAAAACAGAAAATACAGATTATAAGTAGGTTGACAAGAAAATTCAAGTAATAGCAAAATATTTCCTACCATTAGAGGTGCCGCCACGCAATTAATAAGTATATTTGGCAAAGGATGAAAGATCCTATCGCCTTGCCTAGTATGGGAACCTCTTCATCAAGAATTGGAATGTCTATAGCTTCTTCCCTCCACTCAAACCCATGTCACAATCACCCTACGTTGATCGTCTAGAATTTTCTTATGATGGTGGAAGGTTGCTTGTGTGGGAATGAGAGTATTAACAACAAGACGCATATGTGGGACATCCAAATACAAATTGCAAGGTTATCCACCCTGTGGAGTAAGAGAAGGTTCACCAAGTAGTACCTCTGAGGGGTTATAACTTTCTTTGGTGCTAGGGACGTTTGGGGAATCCTGGGTTCTACGTTCCTCCTTTTCCTTATCCGATTGCATCATAGATCTCAAATCACCACATAGATCTTTCAAGATATATTTTCAGAGTTCCTCTCGAATTTTGGCTATAAGCTCAGCACTGGGTTCACCATGTGAATAACAATGTGAAGCTCGTCCAAAATATTTTTTGTAATATCCCAAATTTTGGATCCTGAGAATTGAGAATAAGCCTAAAGTAGGCAGACGATTAAGCCCGGTTCAGGAAGAGTCGCAAGAATGTCGAGAGATAGGAAGCCTTTTAGGGACTAAGTAACTCGGCTATACGGGTCAGTGAACCTAGTATGTATAAGTCGTGGAACTAAAGTGCCAATGGAAAGGGGCACAGAGGACCTATACAGTGTTAATCAATTGGTAAAAATGCCATTTAGCTATGTCCTAAGGTATGGGACAATTAGCTAAGCAAAAATGTGCTAAAATAGATATGCACATGACATTCCTGAACTGATGAGGGTGCCCTACGTTTTTGAAGAGGAAAAGTCAATTGTAATAATTACTTGAGGACACATGTCATTGCAGGGTTAAAAAGAGGAAAAGTAAGGGTAGAAAAGTCAATTCCTTACCCTTTAAGGAGTTAATTTCGTCCACATGAAGAGAGAGAGGGAAAATCAGATGATTTTATCCGTGCTCAGGCTCAAACATAAAGTACAGGTCCTAAAGAAGGTTAACCAGTAAAAAGGAGATCGATAAGGACCAATTAGGCGCTTCTTTTGGATTAAATGAGACAAATGTGGGGCCATATGGGAGAGTAAAATGGCGCCACATATGTAGGCCCAATTAGGGAAAAAGATATGAAAATATGAAGAAAAGTGGAAAGGGGAGCACCCTTTAAACCAACGGCGTACTACAAGAACCAGTGGATAAAAGGGTGAACTAGATAAATTGAATAAATTAAATAAAAGTATATGGATCATATTTGAGGGCCTAGAATGCACCACATATGCCCTTGGAAGCGTCTAGAAATATCTGGAATTTTTGGAGAAAAAGAAAAAAGAAAACAAGCCAAAAACCAGGGTACATGCTTTTAACCACTGGACAAAAGGGTATTTCAGGCAAAATAGGTAATTTGCACATTTGGAAAGATAAAAATCTGACTTTTATGGCTAGGGAGGCCCCACACAGACATGTTCTGGAATACTCTGGAATTATGTAACATCCTCCAATTTAGAGGACAATTATTAATTACTAACTTGATTAAACCATTAATTAAAATGGTTTATACACACAGTTAAGCTTTGGATTTTACTAGGCCCATTTTTTAAAAACTAAATATTGCTTTAGAATTTTCCAAAATATCCTAAATATATTAGAGTATGTTAAGTGAGCCTTAATGTGGCAATATACAATAATTCAACATGTACCATAAAAGTGGAAGCACAGCCGTTAGCAAAAGTATTTTAAGCTTTCGAAGCCTTCCCTAATTGACCCACACAAGAAGCATCACCTGAAAAATGTTTGTAACCATCAATCCAGCTCATTATAAACGCTAATATGTGCTCGTGAGGTTCCAAGTGGAACATTTTATATAAAAAAGTGCTAGACATAATTTTCCAAATTTCCAAATCAAACAGTTCTATATCATACTATGAATCACATATATACCATGCCAAGCAACAGATCGATACCCTGACAATCCTTGTCACCCCCACCCTTATTTCCATTGACAAAACCCATGGGCTATAACGTAATAGGTTTAGTCTCTATGATAAGATTGCACCAAGCTCTCCAATAATGAGGTATAGCCTGACCAAAGACTATAAAACTCATATTGAACCATGGGTTCCCTTTCCTTCCGAATAGAGAAAGGTGTCATTGTCCCAAGGGCTGACCCTTAACCCGGCCAAAGGAAAAGGGTGATACCAAGGGCCTGAAAATATCAAAGTCATCCACTGTACACCAAGTGGTGGCATACCACATGGTATTATATACACAATAACTCCCATCAATGTAATCTTGGCATGTACATATAAGATTCCAAACATGGTTTATAAAAATAATACATCGTCTCAATAATAATTAAGATAATGGTATTATTTCAATTCAAGAAACTATAAAAACACATTATCCATAACATATAACATCACTAATCGTTCCAAAATAAATCCCACAAGGCAATTTCACTACCAACGTAGTTTCAAAATTTATACAATAAAAATCACTCACAAACATCATACAAGCAAGTACAATAAATGGAAAGTGGTTACCTCCAGTTCTTGACACAAAAACTAAACTTGGAAGAGAGATCAAGTCCACTCCAAAAATAAATATATAATTATACGTTAATAGCATTAACAAAAATACCAACTAATACAATAATAAATAATTAGTTAAACTATAATTGTTTCATTTTAGTTTTCTTTGAAGAAGTGATAATTTTATTTATTCCTCAAATCATCGTTGCAATCTCATTTTCTTCATTCATAAATTATTTTTCACTAATTATAATCATCAAAATATCACCATATCCTCAATTTAACCAAAATACCTAATTTCCTACAATAAAAGCTTCACCTATAAATTCAAATATTCCCATTCATTTATAAACCTAAAATCTAATCCACCTAATCCTCAATATGACCTCCAATAAATTATAAATAAATTTGAATACAAAAGACCTATTATCACAATTCTCAATTTCTTAACTTAATACTAATTTATATAAGCATAACCCAATTTATTTAACAAATCTTCAAATCTCCATATAATCAAAATCATATCAAACTCTAATTTAAATTCGAAATCCCAACTAATAATTTTATACGGTTCAAAATTTAGCAAAACTAAACCGATTAAACCGACAACAATACCTCCAATAATCCAAATAAATACCTTAAACTTCATTTAATTGGT
This sequence comes from Acacia melanoxylon, assembly GCA_019022615.1. Lineage (NCBI taxonomy): Eukaryota > Viridiplantae > Streptophyta > Magnoliopsida > Fabales > Fabaceae > Acacia > Acacia melanoxylon. The sequence continues at coordinate 541,165 of JAFJYJ010000099.1, forward strand.
AGAAATATCCTATAAAGCAAAAATCCTAAATTCTTTTAGATAGAAAATTAAATTTAAATTCCCACAACTACCAACTAATAAATCTAAATTAAAATTACTTATTAATCATGCTCTTGATATATACAGTCATCTATGATCAAAACTCAAAACTTTATCATAATTCAAACCCCAAAAATTTCACTAATTAGCACTATATTACTTTTGTTAGAAAGAGAAAAATGTGTAGAATAACTTTCATGAAGAAAGTTTGTTGAAAAGAAATTAATTTAACTACCTAAATGATCTTGTAAAATAAATAACTTACCTTAAAAACTCAAACATGCTGCCTTTTCATCTTTCTTCTCCTTCCTTCCTCATCTCTCACCATCTCACGCGCTCTCTCTCTCGGTCTCACCTCACTTTCAATTACACACCATAACTCAACACACACATATATATTTATAGGGATTAGGGGGAGGCGGTGAATGAATTAATCATTCCCCCCTCCCAAGTAACATTGGCAGCATGCTGCCACGTTTCCCAAAATGTGGCAGCATGACTGCCCTATTTTTTTAAAAAAATTATTAATTTTTTATTTTTTTTCTTTTCTTCTCCTCCACGTTTCGGCCTTTATACCAATTATGTTAGCTCTGGATGTTTGTTTTGATGATAACTAACCTCTTGTATTACTTATGATTGAAAACAAAATGTTGTACTTTGCAAAATTCACATCTGCATTTTATCTGTCAGATTGGCTCTAGCCAATCTCTGCTGGCTCTAGCCAGTCTCCTGTCTACAATTGTCAAAATGCAAGCTTTGGCTCTAGCCAATTTATTCTGACTCGAGCCAAGCCCTTAACTCCGGCCAACCCCATCTGACTCGAGCCAAGCTCCTATCTAAAGTTGTCAGAATACAACCTTTGGCTCTAGCCAATTTATTCTGACTCGAGCCAAGCCCTGAACTCTAGCCAACTTCATCTAACTCGAGCCAATATCCTATCTATATTTGTCAGAATGCAAATTTTGGCTCTAGCCAATTTCTGTTGCCTCTAGCCAAGCCCTGAACTCTAGCCAAAGAACATTGGCTCCAGCCAAGTTTCTGACCGTTACTTTCAAATATCATTTTTACCTCTAGCCTACACAGTGTGCCTCGAGTTTTCACCCAAACTGGAGCCAGAGAATTATGACTCGAGCCAAGGGTGCTTCCATAGAGTAATTTGACTCTAGCCTACATACCGTGACTTGAGTTTCAACCCAGACTCTAGCCAGAATATTTTTGACTCAAGCCTAGCACGTTACATCTGATCTATTTGACTCCAGCCTTTATAATATGCCTGGAGTGTTGACCTAAACTTGAGCCAATATCTTGTGACTCTAGCCTAGCATGTTATTATAGAAGAACTTGACTCTAGCCAAATTTATCAGCTTGTAAAAACCAGATTTCTAAAACTAGCTAAATCTCTGAGTATGGTTTACTTATTTTATATCTTCACTCATTATTGTTCCTAATCATGTTTAACAAGTTTGTTAATGAGTTTTAGAAGAGTTTTATGGGGATTAACGCTAATTTGAAATAAAGCAATAATGTGTCAGAAGCATTTAATGCAAAGCAGAGATATTCACCATTCTGGCGGATGACCTTCCGACAACAACAACGGCTATTTCCTTGATACATTCTCACCTAATCTCAACGGACAATTTGAATAAAGAATGTCAACGGAGAATAATGACGAATGTCATGTCGAGGCATACGAAGGAAGAAACAGAGCAACGTTCTTCAACGGAAATATTTATTCACTCAACGGCTAATTCAAAGAGTCTCAACGGATAACTTCAAGCTTCAACAACGGTCATAAATGCCACCAACTATAAATGTTAGAAGCATTCATATCTACAACTGTGAGAGGGAAACATTGTGCATTCAATTTGATATTATTGCAATCTTCCGTTTCATTAGTTTCATTTAATATCTTCGGATATTCTTGTACTTCAGTGTTCATCACTCTATCTACTCGTGAGGAGTTCATAAACCTTTACCTTTTTATCAGTTGAATCTTAAGGTTGAGGAACCTTAAGAGAGTGTGTATCAATTACAACTTGTAAGGGGGAGTGGAGTCTGTGAGGATCATCCTTCGTTTACAGAGTGTGTAATTGTGTCTGTGGTTATTTGGTTACAGCTTGTAAAGAGGAGTAAGTCCTAGTGAGAGGATTACTCGAGAGTTACAGAGTGTGTAATCAAGTTTCTAGATAGTGAAATCTCGAGTGTTTCGGGGATTTGGATGTAGGTCAAGAGTTGGACCGAACCAAGTATAAATCCATTGTGTTAAATCTCTCTTACCCTTACTCGTTTATCCCTGTTTTGCACTATCCCAATGAGAGCATTTTCGCGAGAAAATTTTATATCCCCAATTCACCCCCCCTCTTGGTGATATTCCGTCTTTCATTATTATTATTTCCACACCCTTATTTTGCTAATTTCTTTTACTATCATAAATGATATTTTGTATACAAATCTTTATTTTAATAATTACACAATAAATTCATGTATCATGATTAATTAATTTTTCTTATTTGTAATTAAATCCTAATATAAATATTAGGATGTTACGAATTACTTGGGAATTAAGTCAGAAACCCTGATCAAAGTTATTAACCATTGGACAAAAGCATGCACCGGATAATTCAGAGTACCCTAGTCATTTTAACAATTTTATAAAGGACATAAACCTCTCATTCTTGGCTGCCCTAAGGCGTGTTCAGCTGAGGAAGGAGAGAGACCAGCCAAGTTCTCACACCAAGAAGAAGAAGCCAGATCACAAACTAAAGCTCTGATTTCAGGTAAACACCGAAAGCCTAAACCTTTGAAGTTTAAGTTTGGGTTTTCGTCCACCTGACCATGGCATGAATTTGTGATCTGGTTTTGGTATTTTTAAGGGTTCCAATGAGTTTAAAACATGATTTCTCGTGAGTTTAGGTCAGAGTTAAGCTTTACGAACCCGAAAACACAAAAAAACTCAAGAAAAGAGCTTGCTGCCAGTTTCTGAAAATTCTGGGCAGCGAAGCTTCATCGGTGTCTTAAAAATAGTAAACGAAGTCGGTTTGATCTAAAATTTTACAGGCATAATGTAGACATCTTGAGATTAACCTTGATGTATAATTTGATGTCTTTTTGAATTTCCTACTAAGAGAAATAAATTTTTGAAAATCGCCCATAAAGTTACAGGATTGTTCTAACCAGCGAGTAAAGATTGGGCTATGTAATTAAATACAGATTCTTTTTGGTCTAGAATTATTTTTCCCATAAACTAGACATCCTAATGGTTCAGATGGAACCAAATGCATGTCAATTGGATGTTTGTGGAATTTATTAAAAATGTTTAACATTGGGCTGAAAACGCTAGGTTTTCTGGAATTTTCTGACAAGGCTCAGAGTTTGTGGAAAATGTAAGGATATTTTTGGAAATACTAAAAATATGGTATTTTGATTTTTTTTAGGGTTTAAGGAATATTTTGGAAAGCTATCAGGCGCTATAAAACTTTAAGACGGTACACACCCCACAAGTAGTAACTGCTTACTTAAGTACTTGATATTGTGTATGTTTCTGAATGCCTATGTGGTATGTTTGGCATATTATTTGTGATTATCTATGTCATGGTTGCATGCATACACTATACACATATAGTACATGAGTTTGACGGTTACTCTAGGATTCAATTTTGAACTCCAGACAAATCTGTAGACACAAAGGAACACGCTTGAGCTTGGAAGACCTTTTTGGAAAGGTAGGGCATATCAATGCTGGTTGAAGAATGGGGAATGCCCTAGTATACTTTGTATTTACTTTTGGGATGATTGTATATTATTTTTTGGTATTTTATGTCAGATGATTGTACCCTTAACCCTTCGGGGACTTTTACTTTTGTTTATTGCACTTTTACCAGTACAGTAGATAGTCCAAACCGGTATAATGCTCTGTTGCGATCACTCTGATATAAGTTAAAATGGAACAATTAACTTTGTAAAGGTAACCAATAAAATAAATCCCTCTAACCCGCCACCCGAAAGGGTGAGGGCGGTAAGGGTGTAACAGTTTTGGGATCAGAGCATGGTTTGGACAATATTGGTAAAAGGTAATTTGAGATGGTTAAGGGCACTGAAATTATCTTGAGCAAATGGAGCAGAAAGGACATATACCCTAAGGAAGAGGGCTAAGCTCCGGGGAGTTAAAACTCCACTGATGGATGAGACAGCACTGAATGTGGATTTTGCTGCTGACTCTAAGACCTGTGATATGGAAATCAGGGTCTGAATTAAATTCCCGAAATGAAATTAAAAAGAAAAGTAAGTTGAGAATATGGAAGGGAGACATTATAGTAAGAGGAGACCAACTGTTGTATCAGGAAATGAAGTAGTAGAGATATACCCCGAAGAGCAAGGTTCAAGCTTCGAAAGTTTAAACTTTGGGGGATAGCTAAGGGAGCACAGATTGCAGACTCTATTGCTAATCTTAGGGCTCTTGATGATGAGTTAAGATATGATTTAGATCCCCAAATCTTATCAGAGCCTTAAGGTTAAGTGTGCTTAAGCGAGGAAAATCTCGAGATGGGTGACCTCTTGGGAAGTATCATATGAATATGAAATCCTTTGATTTGAGGCCTGAGTACTTTGAGGTATGACTTATGGTGATCCTTAGAGATGTTATAAGGATGTTAGATTGAATAAGGATATGATTGAGACTAGGCTTGAATTTGATTTATATTAATCAATGCCTAGGTCAAAATGTGAATAAGATTGAACTAAGGTTCCAGTACCTGAGAGTAGAAACCCTATGAATATTGATCGATATTGGACTGTCAGCATGTTTGTTTGGGTATGATTAAGGATTGATGATTGACCTTGAAGTGAAAGAATGATAATAGGATATACCCTTGTGATATTAAGGATTAAAACAGAATTAGAACCTCGTGAATATTGTTGATGAGGTTTAGACTAGGAAGATGAATTATGTTCCTAGTTTGTATTTTGGGTATTATTGAGGTAATATGATTCCTTAGCCCAATTAATGTTGAGGTTCTAGGAGTCGAATCGTGAATGTAAGGATTGTTGTTCAATATTGTTCGAGGTTATTTAAGGTTAGTGCCTGAATGTTATCGACTATAAATTATGATGATCGTAGCATACTTATCGGGTATGGTCGAGGTTTTAGAATTAGGTTGATGAACCTAAGATTTGGTAGGCATCCATAAGGAGTGCTATCAATTTAATTATGACCTAAGAATCTGATTTGATGATAAGAGATTCTTTAGGCATTTGATTGATTTGAATGCATTGAGGCACTAGAGTATAATACCCATGTGTATGAGGTATTTGGAGGTTACTAGCTTCTAGGGAATGATTTTAATTTCATGATTTTGCCTTAGAAGGAATGGGTAAGAGTTTGTTCCTTGGTAGAATCAAGGAGTAGCTAGAACCTTGGTAGCCTCAGGTTATGGTCTTATGATTGGGACCGATAGCCGTAGATATGATAGAGGCTAATAAATCCCTGAGATGTGGGTTGAACACCCAACAAGAGAAAATTGGATCTAAGACTATGCCTGGAGCTGGGTTATTATTGAAAATTTACAACGACCTTAGATGAGGCCTATATGATGCAATGTATGGCCATGAGGTGCTCCAGTGCTCTATGTTATAGAATTATGATATGAATATACAGTGGGGAAGGAGACCTACTAGATTGATATGATTTTGGGTTGATAAATTTGAAATATGTTCAATGAGAAGCTTTAAGTCCTGTGAGACTGGGATGTCCATAGGCTGGCAAAAACCTACAGATACTAAACCATGAATACCAGGCAGAGTGCCGAAGAGATTGTAAGCTTGAAAGATACAAGCATAATTGCTAGAATGATCGGACAAATGAAATTAATGGAATGGACTGAGTATCCTATGGATGGCTCAAGTAGCCAAGGATAAAGCCTGAGATATAATTGGAGCTGATGACCTTCAATGTCAGTTGTCGGTTCCTAGTATGTGTGAAAATTGAATTTTGAACTTACCAATGTACCTACTATGTTTGTGAAATTTTGAAATTGAATTTTCTGAACTAAATTCTCAAATGAAATGTTTTATCAAAATTTGAGAATAGTCTGAAATGGTTGTTTTAAACTATGTTGTCTCATAGATAGGGTGTTCTGATGGAACCCAGATTTGACATAGGATTGTGAACCATGTTTGTGGTGGAAGCAGTATAGAACTAGAAGAGGCCAGAAACTGTTGTAGACATACTCAGTTTGCTGGATCTTGCCAAATGTTTTTGAAAATGTTTTGAAATCGCTGGCCGTTGTTGAAAGTTCTTTTGAGGGGATTAATTTTGCGGAACTGATACTCGCACTAGCAGTAGATGCACCCAATTTGAGTAGTTTCCCCTTGTAGGGGCATGTTTTACCTTGTCTGGCCGGCACCCACGCAGGCGTTTGGAGCAGGGCTCGTAGACGATGGTCCTTTTTCCCGGGTATGGGATTTCGATGGGTGGCCCATTATTGTATGTGCCAGTGCGGACACTGGGTCTCGGGAAGGGACGAAATCTCTCCCACATTGGCTGACAAGTGTGTTGCCACTTCAGTGGTTTATGTATGAAAGGATTGGGATATGTCATTGTACTGAAAGGTTGAAATGGTGGCGAGAGCTTTCGATTGTTGAATTTTTGAAATGAATAGTCCCGCTCATTAGTGTGTACCGGTAGTAAATGTTTTCTTAAAATAATCCGGCAGTGAATTGTTTCCATGAAAATTTGAGCTGGCAGCAATTGAATTGTTAAATGTGATAGCACTATTACTTTTTAGTGCGGATTGTGAAATGTACTGGAACCATAGTGTTACACCTCCACCGGCCTCGCCCTTTCAGATGGCGGGTTAGAGGGATTCCTTTTATAAATTACCTTCCCATTAATTTTTAGTCCATTTACATGTATATCAGAGTACGTGCAACAGAGAACAGGATCAGTTTGGACAAACTATCATACTGGTAAAAAGTAAAGTCAACAAAAAGAAAAGTCCCCTGAGGGTTAAGATACAGTCATCCAGCAGTAAATACCAAAATAATAGGTACAGTCATCCCAAAATATACTATACAAAATATGATAAGGCATCCCCTATCCTTCACCAGCACCATCGCCCTACCTCTGTGAAAGGCCTCTACAACTCAAGCACATCCCGCTGAATCAACAAAAGCTTCTGGAGTCCATTGTTGGCCCCCAGAGTAACCGTCAATACTCAAATACTAAATGTGAAGAGTGTATGCAGGTAACCATGTCAGATATGAAAACACAAATAATATGCCAAACATGCCACATATGCAAACAGAAACATAAACATCACTGACTACCATGTGCCGTCAGGCTGCCTTACCAAGGCAAGCCCCGGACTTACTGAAGTTACGACCCGTAAAGCTGCCTGCACTAGGACAGCCCCGGACCTATCGACCCGTACAGCCGCCAATCAAAGCACATAAAGATATCTGAGTAAAGCAGTTACTACCTGGTGTGCTATATACTGCCTTTAATATTTATTATGTCCCGTGACCTTTCCAAAAAATGTCCTTGACCTAACAACACCAAAATACACCATTTTTAGTATTTCCAAAAATACCCTTACAATTCTTTTGTCAAAACCGAGCTTACATAGAATTTTTTCAGAAATGCTGTAAATCTGACCCAACTTCCAGAATTTTTAATAAATTCCAAACAAATCATATTTGCATGAAACCAGCGCCATCAGAACCATTAAGTTGTCTATTATTTAGGAAAAAATAATTCCAGAAACCAAAAGTACACATATTGTGGCATGTTTCTCAATTTCCACACTCTGGTCAGAATTATCTTGCTGTTTTCTTGACTAACTTCACCAATTTATTTCTCCTTGTAGAAAAATCCAAATAACACAAAATTATACATCACGGTGAAACTTAGTAAGTATAATTTCTTTCTGTAAAAGTTTAGCTTAATCAAAGTTAATTTACTATTTTTAAGACCGTGATGAAGACTCGCTGCCTAGAATTCCAGAATTGACGGCAAGCTTGTTCTTAAGGCTTTTTCGGTGATTTTGAGTTCGGAAAGTTAAACCATAGCTTAACCCCATAAAAAAATAATTTTTTGAACATATTAAGACCATAAAAAACACAAAAATCCAACCACAACACCAAGCCCTAACAGGTTGCACGAAAATCTCAACTTAAACCTTAAAGGGTTGAGTTTTCGATGTTTACCTGAATCGAGAGTTTGATTGATGATCCTTGGAGCTTGGGACTTGATCTTGGCTATGGAAACTTGGCTGAAACCTTTTGTCTTCCATCTGAAATTTCGTGCTCCTTCATGGTTTAGGAGAGAGAGACTTATGTCCTTTTAAATAATTAAAAGAATACAAGCAGTTTGAAATAACTGGTGTAAAATCCTGTCCAGTAATTAATGAATTTGATCTGGCTTCTTGACTTATTTCCCAAGAAATTTCAGAGAATTCCAGAGGGCTCTAGGGAGTGGACAAGTGGCTCATCCTCCTCCTTCCATTCATATTTTTATCTTTCAAATGGAGCAAATTACTAACTTTGGCCCGGAATTTACGAAAATTACCAGTTTTGGCCCGAAACTTCTTTATTTTCTCTTTCTTTTTCCCCAAGTCGTTTTTAATGACTAGGGGGTAGGTGGCACCATCTTGGGCCCTCAAATCTGATCCCTTTGATTTTTAATTAAATTTTCCCAATTTATCTGATTTATCCCTTTTTATCCGGAAAGTGGGACCCACACTTTGACTTTTGGACTGATTTTGCTTTTCTTTTCCTCCAAGTAAATTTTTAATCATTATAAAGGCTAGGTGGCATCATTTGGACCCCACCAAATCTGCCCTCATGCTTTTCCTCTGTCTTTTCCACTTTATCCGGTCTAATCTCCTTCTACCGGTCCACACTGGGCCTCGCTAGTTAACAAGGTGCTTCCTTTTGTACTTTTCTTCAACCTTTTTAGATATTTTCCCATGATTGGATATACATGTGTGGTGCCTTTTCAATTTCCAACATGGCCCCACATTTGTCTCATTCAGTCCAAAAGAAACCCCTAACTGGTCCCTATCGGTCCCTTTTTTACTGGTTAATCGCCTGTGGGACCCGCATTTAGTGTTTGGGCCTGAGTACAGATAACATCATCTGATTTTTCCTTCTCTCTCCTAGGTGAATGAAATTCAATGCTTAAGGGGTAAGGAATTGATTTTTCTACCCGTGTAATCATTTCATACTTTTTGCTTTTGAACGTCGTAGTGACACGTGTCCTCTAGCAGTGATTATACTGACTCTTTATCTTCAAAAACGCAGGGCATCCCTGACTTCCCTGGAAATGTTGTATACTTACTTATACCGGCATATTTTCACTCAAATAATTGTCCTATACCTTAGGACATAGTTGGATGGCATCTTTTCTAACCAAATTTATACCGTATGGGTCTTCTATGCCCTTTTTCCACTGGCACTTTAATTCCACGGTTTATACACATCAGGTCCGATGACCTGTATAGCCAAGTTACTTAGTCCCTGAGAGGCTTCCTATCTCTCACCATTGTTGGGACTCTTCCCGAACCGGGCATAGTCGTCTACCTACTTTAGGCTTATTCTCAATTCTCACGGTCCAAAATTCAAGATATTACACATAGAGTTTTCCAAATATGTGAAAATTTGAAATATTAAATATGAGACAACATAGTAAGTGGTGACATGACTTTCGTCATTGTTGTATTGAAATGAAAAGCGATGCAGTTGGTTATTATGTTAATACAGGAACAGAAACTGACAGAATGGTCTACAAATAGGGGTGGAAACAGGTCAGGCCAAGCCAGGCTTCACCCTTAATAGGCCTGGCCTGTTATGCAAGGAAGTGGCATGAGCCTGGCCTGTGGCCTGTAACAGGCTTATTTTTTGGCTTGAGCCTGGCCTGTTAAGAGGCCTGTATTTTTAAAAATCTTGCACTCAGACTAACAGGCCACAGGCCTCAACGTAAAACAGGCCGAAAACAGGCCAACTGTAAACAAGCCGAAAACAAACAACCCCATACTGTGAATAGTAAGTAATATGAATCAGAAAAAAAAATCACAACACAAGAAGGGAAAACAATATGAAGAAAAAGGGCCAAGGGAGGAAGTTCCTAAATACTTACATTCTTTTTCAAACAACCCAATATTGGAGTGATCTCATCAGTTACATCCAACCCACTTCCTCTCCGCCGTTGCATTGTCACATGAAAAAGCTCATATCACTGCTGGAGCTCTTCTTTCTCTTTCTCTTATCAGAAAAGGTATCCAGGCTATGTTGATATTTCTCTATATATATAATTGATGGATTTTCTCTTGACCGTTGCATCCTCACCTTAAAAATGTCAAAACTGTTAGATTAGAACAAAAAATAATCATGAGGATACAATCTTCACTTAAAAGGTTAGACATTGAAGTTGAGTTGGTCCATGAAAAAAGCCACAAAACAATTTGCCAATTGATAGTACTCTGTGGTTGAATAGTTCGTGGTTTAACCTCAGAACAGTGGGATAGTTTAAATTTTCAAAGTGAATGGAAGATACAATCCTAACATAAGTGGTTCTCAAATATGAAAGCCACAATTCATAATATGCAAATGTGTAGAGAACCAAATTGTGGCACACCAGGAGCATGTGCACAAACATTCCAAGATAAGAGCATGTGCATGTGCTACAACCCTTTGGATTGACAGAGTACCTTACTAAAAATGCAGCAAAATTTACCTTCCACTCTAGAACTTAGAATTACAAGTTCAGCTGAAGAAAGCATACAATGTCAAAAACATTACCAATGGAAAATCAGGAAGATACCCATCCACATCTAACAATGTATGCTGAAGAGAAGAAATATCGAAGCAAACCATTTAGCTATGTCCTAAGGTATGGGACAATTAGCTAAGAAAAAAAGTACTAAAATAGATATGCACATGACATTTCCTGAATTGATGAGGGAGCCCTGCGTTTTTGGAGAGGAAAAGTCAGTTGTAATAATTACTTAAGGACAAGTGTCACTACAGGGTTAAAAAGAGGAAAAGTAAGGATAGAAAAGTCAATTCCTTACCCTTTAAGGAGTTAATTTCGTCCACATGAGGATAGAGAGGGAAAAATAGATGATTTTATCTGTGCTCAGGCCCAAACATAAAGTACATGTCCTAAAGAAGGTTAACCAGTAAAAAAGAGATCGATAAGGACCAATTAGGGGCTTCTTTTTGGATTAAATAAGACAAATGTGGGGCCATATGAGAGAGTAAAATGGCGCCACATATGTAGGCCCAATTAGGGAAAAAGATTTGAAAATATGAAGAAAAGTGGAAAGGGGAGCACCCTTTTAACTAGCGGCACACTACAAGAACCAGTGGATAAAAGGGTGAACTGGATAGATTGAATAAATTAAATAAAAGAACATGGATAAGATTTTAGGACCTAGGATGTGCCACATATGCCCCTGGAAGCTTCTGGAAATATTTGGAATTTTTGGAGAAAAAGAAAAGAGAAAACAAGCCAAAAACTATGGTACATGCTTTTAACCACTGGACAAAAGGGTGTTCCGGGCAAAATAGGTAATTTGCACATTTTGAAAGATAAAAATCTGACTTTTATGGCTAGGGAGGCGCCACACAGACATGTTCTGGAATACTCTGGAATTACTTGGGAATTAAGTCAGAAACCCTGATCCAAGTTATTAACCAAAAGTATGCACCGGATAATTCAGAGTACCCTAGTCATTTTAACAATTTTATAAAGGACATAAACCTCTCTTTCTTTTCTGCCCTAAGGCGTGTTCAGCTGAGGAAGGAGAGACACCAGCCAAGTTCTCACACCAAGAAGAAGAAGCCAGATCACAAAGTAAAGCTCTGATTTCAGGTAAACACCGAAAGCCTAAACCGTTGAAGTTTAAGTTAGGGTTTTTGTCCACCTGACCATGGCATGAAGTTTTGATCTAGTTTTGGTATTTTTAAGGCTTTAAATGAGTTTAAAACATGATTTTTCATGGGGTTAGGTCGAAGTTAAGCTTTACGAACCCAAAAACACCAAAAACTCGAGCTTGCTGCCATTTTTTGAAATTTATGGGCAGCAAAGCTTCATTGGTGTCTTAAAAATAGTAAACAAAGTAGGTTTGATCTGATATTTTATAGTCATAAAGTAGACATCTTGAGATTCACCGTGATGTATTATTTGATGTCTTTTTGAATTTCCTACTAAGAGAAATAAATTTTTGAAAATCGCCCAGAAAGGTACAGAAGTTTTCTGACCAACGAGTAAAGATTGGGCTATGTAATTAAATATGGATTCGTTTTGGGTCTGAAATTATTTTTCCCATAAACTAGACATCCTAATGGTTTAGATGGCACTAATTTCATGTCAATTAGATTTTTTGGAATTTATTAAAAATGTTTGATGTTGGGCCAAAAATGCTGGGTTTTCTGGAATTTTCTGACAAGGCTTAGAGTTTGTGGAAAATGTAAGGGTATTTTTTGAAATACCAAAAATAAGGTATTTTGATGTTGTTTAGGGTTAAGGCATATTTTGGAAATCTATCAGGCGCTAGAAAACTTTAAGACGGTACACACCCTACAGGTAGTAACTGCTTACTCAAGTACTTGATATGTGTTTGTTGTATGTTTGTTTGCCATGTGTGTTTGTTTTGCCAAATATGTATACAAAGCATGTTGGGGTTCCAGTCCCTAACTATTGTGTTCCTAGGGCTGAGGATTTGGTCCGGGGCTGGCCTTGATTGGTGGCTCTATAGGTCGTTAAGTCCGTGGCTGGCCTGGTACAGGCTGCTCTACGGGTCGTGCTCCTGGTAAATCTGAAGCTTGCCTTGGTAAGGCAGCTTGACGGTGCGTGATGATTGGATATTGTGTATATTTCTTAATGCATATGTGGTATGTTTGGCATATTATTTGTGATTATCTATGTCATGGTTGCACGCATACACTATACACATATAGTACACGAGTTTGACAGTTACTCTGGGGTTCAATTTTGAACTCCAGATAGATCTGTAGACATAGGGGAATGCGCCTAAGCTTGGAAGACCTTTTTGGAAAGGTAGGGAATATCAATGCTGGTTGAAGAATGGGGAATGCCCTATTATACATTGTATTTACTTTTGGAATGACTGTATATTACTTTTTGGTATTTTATGTCGGATGATTGTACCCTTAACCCTTCGGGGACTTTTACTTTTGTTTATTGCACTTTTACCAGTACAGTAGATAGTCCAAACCGGTATAATGCTCTGTTGCACTCACTCTGATATAAGTTAAAATGGAACAATTAACTATGGAAAGGTAACCAATAAAAGGAATCCCTCTAATCCGCTGATGAGTGCTATTTATGCCATATTTTCCCTATATTATATATTATATGGTGAATATGAGCTTAACTGCATTCAATCTAAGCAAAAAGGCATTAATTCATTATATAGGGAACTTTAGGATAAATCTCACATTTATCCTAAACATGCACTGAGAAGAGAATAAGTTTTGAGGTTTTATGAAAAAGGCGCATAACATAGCCAATACAATGCTATAGTATCAGGACAGTTTCATCGAAGTGCATTACAAAGCATCCCTAAGGCTATAGCGGAGTAAGTGAAGCAATGTTATGCAGCATTGCAGCATCTGTTCTGACCTTTTGTCGAGATTGTTTCAGGAAATATAGTACAGGTCATTAAGTAACGGTTAGATTGATGACACATTGGAATAGAAGATGCGGAGAACCGAAACTAAGATTTGAAGAATCTCATAGGATCAACAGAATCAACCTACCGAGATTGGAAAGAGAGACCACAATTGGACTTCGACAGATTTGGAAAGGCCCAGTTCGCTGGACGTACACCGCAAGTAGATCTGAATATATAAGGAAACAATAGCCAACCCTAAAGGTCGTCGAAGTCATCGAGAGTCAAGGACCATTCCATATGGCCAGACTCGAAAGAAGAGTGAGAGAAGTTACAAGGCACGAGAACTCCAAGAGAACCCAACATCCTTCCTTGCAGTGAGACGGAGATAAGAAGACGTGGAGTTGTGACGTGACAGGGCTTCTTCTGTTGGGTTCCGTACACGCAGCGGAATTATAAAAAATTTTACGAATCCCAAAGAGGATCGCTCAACCGCGTTTAAATCAAGGTTAAAAGAATATGAATCGTACCTATGTCGAACTAGTGTGCGTCCCTTCCGATTTGATCTGGTGGGCTACCTACTCGATCAACAGAAACAGACTCTGCGAATCTCCTCCCTCTACCGGTATCCACACGAATAGCCTTGAACACGGACGGTCGCGTGCTAGCGCCTTCAGTATTCTCGCGTCTCACCTTTTTCTCTCTAGGATTTCTCGCGTTCTAATACATCTAACTGAATGTCCCGTAGGTTTTTTCTAAACCCAAGAGATGTATTATATATTCCAAGATTAATCCTCATTAATCTTGAAATTTGAATTTGGATTAAAATAATATATATTAATTAAATCTATCTTATAGATCTAATCTAATATATTTATTCAATCCGAATTAAAAGCCTTCTGATTTAATTTATCCCTATAAATTAAATCGAGATATGATATCTATCTATTTAATTAAATCGAGATACTATATCTCAATTTAAATTAAGTCGATATATGATATCTTTATTCAAAAATTAAATGTGAGATACAATATCTCTATTTGTTTTAAATATTTAATTTATCAAATAAATTAAATACAAAACAAATATTATATAATAATATTATAATCTCTATTAAATAATAATATTATATTAATTTCGAATTTAATATAATATATATACATATATATATATATATATATATATATATCCATCCTAGATTAAATATATATTATTCATTAAATCTTAAACATATCTAAGATTTAATGAATCTAGACACTTTTGTTCGTGTTGGGCTATTCTTGTGTGCGACCCTGTAGGCCCACATGAGATTGGCAGTGGGCCAATACTGTACTAGCCCACAAGTTGCAAGCGGCCTCTAGCAAGACATTGCGACTACCCAATTCATATGGGGACCGATGATACGATACAACCTTTCGTACAACCATGTCACGTCCCTTTTGTCACGCGATAATTTGGTCAAGGATGAGGCATGGATAATGTCAACTTCCTGTTCTTGACTAGTACTTTCTTGATTCTCGAGTAGTCTAATAATTGAAATGGAAACTCCTTTCCATCGTAGTATGGCCATACATTTCTCAGACTCACTCATTGAGGGGCCCAGTATTATCTCTCTACAAATGTGAGGGACAAATTCCATCTTGACCATTCATATTCCTCTCCATGAGAACCACTGATCCAGATCGAAGCCTTTATCATCACCTGGTCAAAGGTGACTTTTGACTAGGTCAAAGACCAGCGACTCAACAAGTAGGAATCCATGATGATCTCAGGTCAAAGGGCGTTGTGACGCGGTTATACATGAGAAAAGCTTATGACTTAATCCATGCAGCTTTCTCATAGTCGGTCAGTCCAGCACCTTGTACTCTTACAAGTTCCTATGACTTTGACTCGTATCTCCATACTCATCAAAGTCATATTGGTCTTATTTTATCTTCGCTCCCGCGTAGATGACCGACCAAGTACATTTAGGATAATCTATAAGATATATCCAGGGATACTATTATCATTATAAACATGAAAATGAAATGATAACTAAAGGAGAATGACTTGCCCCTAGGGCATAATCTCCAACAGACTCCCACTTGCACTAGGTGCAATAATTAATTACTCTATTTTCCATTGGCCTAACATGACGCTCATGTTTTACTTGTGCAAGCGGCTTAGTAAGAGGATCAGCATCAGCGTCTTCTCCTGTTACTTTGCATAATTTATTTCATCTTTATCATTGATTTCTTTGATAAGATGAAATCGCCTGAGTATGTGCTTGGTCCTTTGATGTGACCTAGGCTCCTTGCTCTACGCAATAGCGCCGCTATTATCACAGAACAAGTCTATTGGATTTAAGATGGTAGAAACCACCCTTAGTTCATTAATGAACTTTCTAATCCAAAAGGCCTCCTTAGCTGCATCCGATGCTGCTATATACTCAGTTTCTATTGCAGAATCAGCTACAGTGCTCTGCTTAAAGCACTTCCAGCTTACCGCACCACCATTCAAAAGGAACACATATCCTGATTGGGATCTTAAATCATCTTGGTCAGTTTGGAAACTCGCATCTGTGTAACCACTCACATAGAGCTCATCTTCCAAACCACCATATACCAAGAATAAGTCCTTAGTCCTTCTTTAAGTACTTTAGGATATTCTTGACAGTAGTCCAGTGACCCTCACCGGAATCTTCTTGATATCTGCTGGTCATACTTAAGGCAAATGTCATATCCGGTCGAGTACATAACATGGCGTACATGATAGATCCAATGGCGAAGGCATATGGAATCTTACTCATGCAATCTTTTTGATCTTGTGTGCTAGGACACTGATCCTTAGTGAGATGAATGTCATGAGACATGGGCATGTTACCCCTTTTAGAATCCTGCATACTAAACCTATGCAGTATCTTGTCTATGTATGTGCTCTGACTTAAGCCTATCAGCCTCTTGGATCTATCTCTATAGATCCTGATCCCAAGGATGTAAGAGGCTTCGCCTAAGTCTTTCATTGAGAAAGACTTTCCTAACCAAGACTTGACACTCTGCAAGGTAGGAATGTCATTCCCAATGAGTAGGATGTCATCGACATAAAGCACTAGAAATACAACTGTGCTCCCACTAACCTTCTTGTAATCACAAGGTTCATCGATGTTTTGAATGAATCCAAACTCGTTGACTACTTCATCAAAACGATGATTCCAACTCTGAGATGCTTGCTTCAATCTATAAATGGATCTCTGAAGCTTGCAAACTTTACCAGAGTCCTCTGGACGCCCAAAACCCTCAGGTTGTGTCATGTACACAGCCTCAAGCAGCTTTCCGTTAAGGAAGGCTGTTTTGACGTCCATCTGCCATATCTCATAGTCATAATATGATGCAATGGCTAGAAGGATTCTGATTGATTTAGCCATTGCAACTGGGTAAAAGGTTTCATCATAGTCCACACCATGAGTTTGAGTGAATCCTTTTGCAACTAGTCGTGCCTTGAAGATTTTCACTTTGCCATCCATGTCAGTTTTCTCTTTGAAAACCCACTTGCATCCAATGGTTTTTACACCTTCTGGTGGATCGACTAAGGTCCATACCTTATTGTCGTACATGGATTGCATTTCAGACTTCATGGCATTAAGCCATCTTTCAGAGTTTGGTCCCACCACAGTGTCTCGATAGGTAGTTGGCTCATTCTGCTCAATGAGCAAAATATCACGACTTCCGATGTCGAAATCCATATCTCCGAGGCTGTAGTCGTGATCTATCGAACCTTCGTGGGCCGTGTGTTACTTGAGTAGGCTCATCAACTTGTTGTGAGTCTTCTCTGTTTTCCATCTATGGTTCTACACTGTCTTGTGACTCAACTTCTTTGAGGTTCACCTTAATCCCACTGGTTCTTTTAGAGATAAACCTTTTTTCCAAAAAGATACCATTCCGAATAACAAACAGTTTGTGATCGGTGGGATTGTAGACATAGTATCCCTTAGTTTCCTTAGGATACCTGTTGGTCAATTTCCTTGATGGCAAGTGAACCAGTCGAATAAGTAATAAAGTGAAAGTAGAGTATCGTCCCACAGAGACTGAGATACCGAAGAGTGACGCTCAATTGCTATGATAGTTGCAATCAGAAAGTAAATATAGTTGGTTGGAAGGTTTTGGATGATTAAGCTAAGTATGATAGAAATATATAGGCACAATGACTTTGCTATTAACCAAGAGATAATCATGCCTTTTAGAAATGTGTCTTGAAATAAATGAACATTCAAGGCAAGAATTTGAATATAGTTACTCAAAAATGGATGAAGACAAAGATTGATGTATTTGAGTAACAAAATGAATACTAGGATTCATAGATGATGAAGCGCATACTTATTAGTCCAAATGACTAAAGTTCCAGAATATCAACCTAGTAAGTTAATCCAGTAATAGTTAATGCATTAACATTGAACATTCAAAAAGCTTGGAATAACTTGGCCAATAAGAATTTATGCAGTAGGCATAACACTCACAAATTGAATTCTTTTATAAGAGATAAACTTGAAATTCAGAGATGATCAACTTGTTAGACATGGGGTCCAACTAGTCAGAGAATAAAAAATAAGGAGTTCAAGTATCGCATCAAATACCAAAGATCAACATGTGAATGATAGGAAAAACTCAACTAGAAAATTTGAAGCATATCTGACATTCAACATTATATTCAAAACGTTGTCTTCTGATTTTGAAAATTTTCACAAAACAGAGTGAATTGAAATTCAAAACAAATTTTAGAATTGTACATTTTAAAAAACATAAACTCAGAAAGTTTTGCACAATTTAATTTACTGTCCATTTAGCAGTTTGAAAACATTTTGGAAAACATAAATGGTTGATTGCTAATGCAATGATGGACAAGTATTCATTACCCAAAACTAAATTTCATATAATCACAGTATGGGGTAAGAGTTAGGTATCACCGTAATTCCTCTTGTCCTTGTAGAACCTTGCTTGATTAAGATGGATTGATGTAGATGACTCATTTTCTGACGTTCACCATCCACATCAAGTATAGCTTGTTTAGCATTCTCAAGACTTGAATCATTTCTCGATGTTGCATTCTTGAGAAGCTTTCTTTGATCCTACAAAACCGTATAAATCTTTTTCTTTCTTGGTATCCAATCTTACTTGGATCTAATCATCGTTAGCTTGTAGGAATCATAATAGAATTCATATGCTCTTTCGAAAATAAACAAATCAGAACAATTGAGCATAATGAATAAAACATGACTTTATGCATAAAAGAGATATTTTCTTTTCAAATCATCATGTATGCATAGAGAACTAAACTATTGAACATTGCAATCCCTTTATAAATAAATCTATTAAATGGATTTTTAAGGGATGTGAAACTCAATTTCAAAATAGTCTACAATGCTCATTCCTATGGTTATAAAATATAAAACCTCAATGAATATTTAAGATGATAGCATAGGAGGTTTTACCATTGTATACCTTTGCTTATGTACTTGGAGAATTGACTTTGCTTACCCATTGATTCTTCATATATTTTCTTATAGGTGTCGGCAAAGCTCTCTCAGAGGATATAGACTTTAATGGTCTTCTGTTTGATATTTGAGAGATTCTCCTCTTCATGTTCTCCTCAAGATAATTGAATGGTACTCTATGGTAGTCCATTCTTGAGATGAAGTGTATTCTTCTTACAGGTGTCCATTGCTTCTTATAATTTGACTTTGTAATTCTGACAGCGGGAGCCCAAAGAGGTTTCCTCTTTGATATAGATGCTATGATCTTCTTCATTGGTGCATGAGAAACTCTTGGCTTCTTGCTCATCTTCTTTGTACCCTTATGTCCATTGATTTTCAAATCATTCTGCACAAATGAAGCACTAGATGGACATTTTGGTACCCACTTATACTTGGGTCCTTGATCATTAGCATTGGACCTTACTTGTCCTTTCAAACCCAAACAAATTTATTCCTCACATTAGAATTTTTCCTAATATAGCATGTATGAGAAATATAGCCATATTTTCCACAATAATTGCAAATAATAGAATGATACTTATTATGAACATTTTTGCAAATATTGTGCTGGTCGTGTGGATGAAATATCAAATGATCCATATTTATATATTCTTTCTTCCCATATGATTTTCCAGCATGATTCAAAACATTTTTGCTTTTCAAAACAGAATCGGTAATTGGTTGAAAAACAATTTTATGCAATTGATCAAAATCATTTTTCCTGAGTACACAAGAAGAATTGGAATTGTTTACCACATGTGCATCTTGAGCTCCAGATAATGATTGATCATAATCGTCCATGAGCTCTTCCTGGGAATGCTCTTCCTCTTGTTCTTTTGTGTTGACTGGATTATGGAAGTATTCAATGATTTCTCCTTCTTCAACCTCCAGTTGTTCATCAGTCGTAGATGTGCAGTTTATAATTTCTGATGAACTATCAACACTATCAACTTCAACACAGTTGTTAGAAGCATATATAAAATCAAGAGTATCCCAGATTTCTTTAGCACTTGAGCAAAACTTGATTTTCTGAAAATCATTTTCGGTTAAAGCACGGCGAAGGATTTTCATTGCTCTTATGTTCAATGAAAACATTTCCTTTTCCTTTCCACTCCAATCCTTTCTTGGTTTGAAATCAAAGACATTTATAAAAACATTCCACATATCAAAATCAAAACATTTTATAAACGATGTCATTCTAGCTTTCCAAAACCAAAAATCAATATCTTTGAGAAATGGTGGAATGGTATAATCGAAACCTTCTGAAAGCAAGCAACACCCAAAATCAGCCATTGATAACTCTTGAGACGGTTAAGTCCTTTAAACAAGAGACCTGCTCTGATACCAAATGTTAGACACATTTCGTCACCCAAGAGGGGGTGAATTGGGTGTCCGATAAAAACTTATCGTCTTTGAAAATCTTTTCGCAATTTATCGAAAGTAGTTTGTATGACAAAGTAATGATTTATAAAGCATTAAACGAGTCAATCAAATATGTATACTGGGAATATAAGAGATAAGAGAAGAGAATATGCAAACAGAGATTTATATTGGTTCGGCCCAATCCTTGACCTACGTCCAGTCCTCAAGCTCCACTTGAGATTTTCAATCCACTATCCTCTTGTTTAACCGGGCACAAGAGAAGCCTATACAAACGCACAAGTTCACCCAGGCACTTGTGAAGCCGAATCTCTCACCGAGATACTCCTTTCAATCAGTTACACACTCTGTACTCGAAGTTATCCTCTCACTAGGATACACTCCCCCTTACAAGTTGTAAACTGATAACCCAATCTCCAAGTCCCACGACTTGAGATTCTTACAATGATTTAATAATTAGAAATGTTCTCTCTAAAAGAGAAGATGAATAAACACTGAAGTACAATACAGATCATTTCACTCTCTACGATGAACTATACAAGCATTGAGAACAGAGAGCGTGTGAGCTAAATATTGGATTTAGAATATCAGCATTTCGACAGTGCAAGCTCTCATCGTCGTCTTCTCCATTTTGAATGGTTCTCCTTTTATAGTCAATGAAGAACATTGAGCAATTCTTCCAGGTTTGAATATGATCGTTGTGAGCGTATATGACCGTTGGAACTATTCGACCGTTGTTGAAATATTACCATTGAAGCTTCTGACGTAATCATCTGCTTTTTGATAATCTGATGTTAATCCTTTGTTTGATCATCTGAAACTTGCTAACAAACATGATTAATAGCATTGAGAAGTATAGCAAGCAGAAATCAATTGATAACAATCATTTCTGAAATCTTGAACGTTGCTGCTACTAAGCTCTGCTGTCTGACACATAGGTGCTTTACTGCAGTTTAGCGTTAATCCGCATAATACTCTTCTGAAACTCATTAGCAAACTTATTAAACGCAATTAGAAATGATAATGAGAGGAGATACAAAGCATACAAACCATACTTAGAGATTTGACAGGGTTTGGAACTATGGTTTTTCAAACTGATAAATTTTGGCTACAGTCAGGGTCTTTGGCTATAGTCACATTGTTCTGATGAAACACGCTAGGCTTGAGTCAGAATATTCAGGCTAGAGTCTGGGTCAAAACTCCAGTTTCACAGAGTAGGCTAGAGTCAGATGATTATTTGAAAGTAACGGTCGAAAACCTTGGCTAGAGCCAATGCTCTTAGGCTGGAGTCAAATAAAATAATATTTTATGTATCCAGGGCTTGGCTCGAGTCAGCAGAAATTGGCTAGAGTCAAAAATTGCCTTCTGACAATATAGACAGGTTATTGGCTCGAGTCAGATGGAGTTGGCTGGAGTTTAGCCTTAGACTCGAGTTGGCATTTGAAGACTCGAGTTAGCACGACATATTTTCTCTTCATCAGGTTGTTCTGGCTTGACTTGACTTGAGTTCAAGACTCTTGGCTCGAGTCAAAAACTCTTCTCAAAATGTCTAACTCTCTGCCTCACTTAGACTCGAGATGGAACTTCTGGCTCGAGGCAACTTGCTCTTTTTCGATTTCTTTGATTTTTGATTTGAACTTTGTTGCTTCCAATTTCTATGAAACACTTGTTGAGTCTAGATTTATATGGAATTGGTTTCACTTCATTTGGTTGTGTATCGTGTGAGCTATGTCCAGAAAACCGAGCCTATGCTGAAATGAATCCAGAATTTCGAGTGTTAACTTTGGAAGGCCATAACTCCCTGATCTGAAATCTGTTTTGGCTGGTTCAACTCTTGATGGAATTAATTTGGAGTCTAATTTCATATGGCACCGGTTTCAGCTCAATTGGATTTTTAGATCGTGAGATACACTCAAAACATCGAAGGTTGGTCTGCTCTGTGACGTTAACTGATGCACCAACTTGTACAATGCATAGATCCTTGATCTGAACTCCTTTTGGCTTGAAGTTTATATCCAAATGACGCATTGGGAGTCTAGTTTCATATGCCACTAGTTTCACCTCAATTAGATCTCTGGTTTGGGAGATATCATCATATTACCAGACCTCGCCCAAGCTGAACGTGAAACAGAGCAGAACAGAGGTGCTGAAAAGCACTATTGGCTCGAGCCAATTGTGTCTAACTCGAGTTTTGAGCCAGACTCGAGTCTATGAACTCCTGGCTCAAGTCAACTCCCATCAGATGCGCAAAATACTGTAGAAAAATGTTCTAACTCGAGTTAAGACCCCTTGGCTCGAGTTAGTTCATCCCAAAGCTTGATTTTGCTTATTTTAACTCCGATTTGAGCCATTCCAACTTCTATATCATCGTAGAGACTTCTAGCATCAACCTAAGAACTTGATATATGATATTTTCATTCCATTCAGCAAGTTCTTCTTTCTTTCTTCTCTTCTCTTAATCATTCTCCATAATTCAACTCTTTCTTTCTTCTCTTCTCTTCTCTTGGTCATTCTCCACAATTCAATTCTTTCTTTCTTCTTTGATTCATCATTCTCTGCAAATTCTACCTTCTTCAATATCTCCTCATCTTCTTGATTATTCCAAAATATTTTCATAACTTCTTACTTCCTTGACATTCTCTGCAAGTTCTTCTTTCCGAAACCTCTTATCTCCTTCTTGATTAATCTTTATAATTCAACTTGAACTAATCTACATTAAATATATAGTAGTTAGTTAATGTAGGAGATAAATATAACATACAAGCTTTTTGCTCTTTAATAATGGCATCTATATAAGACATCATCAAAACTAATCATATCCAACACTTTTGTCTTCTGGGTATATTTTTCCTGGAAAATGGACATCTTAATGGTTCAAAGGGCGTTGGTTTCATATGAAAATTAGTTTTTTGGAATTTTCTAAAAATCATGGAAGTTGGGCCAAAAACGCTGGATTTATGGAGAACCTGGGTTAGGCTCGGTTTTGGTAAATAATAAATGGATGAGAACCCAGATGGCTTATGTAAATATTTTTCCGATAAACTAGACGTCCTAAGGGTTCCGTTGGCACTGATTTTGTGTTAATATGATTTTTCTAGAATTTATTAAAAATCGATGAAGTTGGGAAGAGGATTCTGGAAATTCAGGATTAGGTGAAATTCATAGAAATTAAGAAGTAGAGTTGTTACACATAATTGAAAGTGTGATATTTTGTAACTAGGGTGTTAAGCTCGTGTTGACCATATCAAGAGAAGGGTTTGCTAATTGCGAGGAGTACCGGGTAGTAACTTGTTGACTCGCATACTCTATGTTACTTTTGCATGTTGTGTTGATCATGATGTAGGAGATCGGGTTGTAGTACCTATTGACTCGCGTGTCCTTAGGGATTCGCTACAGTACCGAGGGCATGTATGATCGGGCTATGGCGCCTATTGGGCTGCAGTACCGAGAATTGTTGGGGTAGGTAGGGCCTATATGACTGTGTGTTTATAGGTTACTACTGAGGCCCCTGCGCGCGAAGCGTATCGTGGGGCTTGTCTTGACCAGGCAGTCCTACAGATTATGCCAGAGGCAGAACATACATGTCAGTTATTTGTGCCTGAGGCAGAATTATTTCCTTTACTTTCCTATTTATGATTTGCATTGCATGCACTGCATACATATTGTATTTGAGTCTAACAGTTACTCTGGGGTTCAATCTTGAACTCCAGACCATTGTGAAGATACGGGGGTGAGGAGTAGGCGACGAAGCGAAGAAGGTAGGGCGATGCGACGAATTGAGGAAATAGGGAATGCCCTATCGCTTTTTGTATTATTATATTTTGGATGACTGTAAATAACTAGCGTGTTACTTGGATGACTGTAACTAACCCTTCAGAGATTTATGTTTCTGTAAGAATTTTACATGTTTATCAGTACAACAGTCCTGTCCAAAACGGATCCTGTGCTCTGATACTCTTACTCTAATACATAATTAAATGGATAAATAACCAAGGAAAGGTAACTAAATAAAGGAAATCCCTCTAACCCGCCACCCGAAAGGGCGAGGCCGGTTGGGGTGTAACACTTCTGACTTCTCTTTTGTTCTTTTCCTTTTGGGGGTGGACTCTTTCTCTTCTCATTTTCCGCAGCATTGACGATCTCCATTTGCTCTAATTCCATGTACTTCTTTGACCGAGTTCTGAAATCCACCAGGGTCTTGACGGGGTCCTTGTAAATTGACTTCGCCAGCTAAGATGAACCATCCAAGTTGGCTATAATTAAATGCACGTGCACATTTTCCTACAATCCGTGCACTTGTAGAGGGGCATCTTTAAAACAATCCAAATACTGCTGAAGTGTTTCCCAAGGTTGCTACTTGACCTTGCCGAGAGTAAACTCAGACTTCGGCTGTTTTTTGCTCGTTGTAAAATTCAGCAAGAATTTTTCTCCCAGATCTTCAAACTTCTGGATTGACTTTGCAGGCAAAGTGTGAAACCATGCTTGCGCAGCTCCTCGCAATGTTGCAACAAATAACCGAGAAATGATAGGCTCATCGAATCCCCTCACAAACATGTCTATGTCGAATGTATTAAGATGAGCTTGCGGATCCTAACTTCCATCATATTTTGGCAAATCAATTGCATCAAAATCTTTCAGTGAAAGTACTGTTGTTATACTACCCCTACTGTACTTCCTCCTATATTTTCCAGGAGCATTTTGTGTCCGAGGTGGCGCATCTCGGCTTTTATCCCGGTTGTCCTCTACATGTTGGTTCAGTTGTATAGGGCCTGAACCCTGAACTTCAGGCGTTTGAACCCGGGCGATAGGGCTCCCAACCTCAACTCAAATAGAACCCACGATATTAATCTAGGAAGGGTTATCATCATTCTCAGTCTCCTTTCCTCTCCTCCTATGCTCCTCATCTTGGTTTTCATTATGAGCCAGGATTTCGATTTTCTCATACGCTCCTCCAAAATTGCCTTATTCTAATGTCCTCTTGCCTCTGGAGATTGTTGCAGTGCTCCATCTCCTCTATTCGCCTTAACATAGCATTGAACGCGGTTTGCATGAGGCGAACGTCCGAATCTACAACTCGGACTTATGGAGGAAGACCTTGCTGCTGAACTTGTTGAACAACCACATTCTGTGGGGTTGCCGCGAATGTTGGGGAGGATCCTGGTTCTGAGTCCTTGAACAACTCAAAGAAGACAAGATTTCTTGCATTGTTCAATCTGATCTTGTTGAGTCTGTTTATCCCTTTAATTCCCTCAATACTGATAATTCCTTCAACAAGAAAGAGATGACAAGGTGTGATGCCACGTCATATTGGGCTAAGTGTTATGGATGATGAGGTGGCAAGAAATGTGTGTTCTTTGACTGATTTAACATTCAAATTTAAATTTAACACTGGATACTTTTCGTTGATATAATGGGTTGTAAAAACTAACTGGGGTAACTCAAGTATGAGTCATATATAGTTTGTGAATGTTCTCTTGCTAAGTCTTCTTCTATTCTCTGTAAACCTTTCTTGATCTTCGTAAGTTCCTTTTCCTTCCTTGAAAATTCAGGCCTTGAATAACCTTGGTCGATAAACCTCGTAAGATCTATATCCAGTTGGTGAGCTTGTAATGAAAGTCTTTCATGGAGTTGTTTCACTTGGTCACTAGCATGGTTGACTTGTAAGGCTAGATAATCCGTTTTGGGAGCCAAACGATCAAGTTTAGTGTCAATATGATGCAAGACTTTATTTTGGCTGACAACATTATGGGTTTGCTTATTCAAAACTTCTTCTGCTGCAAAAACAAGTTTATAAACTCCTTGGTGGGTAATCTCAGAAAGAATTACATAAGGTTTGGATGAGACAGTGTCTTCATTTGTTCTTCGTTCAAGGGGCAAAAACTCCCGGTTATATGGCTACATCATAGCTATACAGGGGAAAGGTTTAGATTGAGCAAAAAAGATAATGTGTATGACAGGTTCTAGGAGGCTCTTTGGTAGAAGATCGATGTGGTTTGTTTTTTGCAACAACTCAAAAATAGAAAGTTCTTTTGTGGGTGTGGTTAGTTCAGGTAGTCCTTTCGCGTGTCGTTTTTTTTTTTTGAGACCATGATCTTAATCATCATGGTGATGATGAGATCTTTTATGAGAACATGAAGTTCCGTTGGAACCTGACTTCTTTCAAGAAGCTTTTTTCTTAGGGAAAATTCATATAGAGGCCCTTTTTACTAAAATAATGTCAATAAGGACCCTAAGAAAAGTCAAATGTCAGAAAAGGCCCTAGGGCCTCTTCTGACATACAATTCTGACATGAAAAGACAAAAAACCCATGAGGAATGCTGAAAAAGGAGAATCACTCTCTCAACTCTCGTCTCTCTCTCGACTGTGGACTGTCGTCTCTCGGCGTAAACCACTGTCGCCGTAGCAATCGCCATCGCCGTGTGACTTCCAGTCCTTCGGTGCGTCGTTGCCACTTTCTTCCGGTAAGGCCTCTTTCTTCCTTCGTGTTTGCGTGTCCCTCATATTTCTTTCGTACTTTTAATGTTGTGAGAGATCCCTACTTCAATTCCTCATCCAAATCCCATTCCCTCCAATTTCCCCCAATTTCTCTACTAGTTGCTACCCACTTACCTGGCTGATTCTGTGTCTTCTCCTTTCATGAAAATTCAGATTCAGAGGGATGGCACTGTGAGCACCCTCCTTCCTTTCGTCTTTCTTTCTCTCGCTTGCTTCTTGATTTCGTTTTTATTTCTACTAATTTGTTTCAGTTTATGTGTTTTTCTAATGGTCTGATTTATGACTACGAAAAAATTTTGTTCGATCATTTTCTTTTCTTTTTTATACTCTTGAGTTTGGGTGCTGTTGGGATGCGTTGAAATTGAAAGGAAAATGAACTACCAATATCTACGTTTGGGATCTTAAGGAAATCATCTCAATCAATCTCTTTTGCCCAACCCTTTTGGCTGCAATGCATTAATTCGAAATATGAATTTTAAGTGGGAATGGAACTAACAAAAGAATGATCTTTTAGAAGGTGGAATGGACTTTACCAGACCCCCCACCCACCCACCACAAAAGGGGAAAAAAGAAGAAGCAATCACACCACAGAGATTTAATTACCAATGCTACCTTGTCAATGCGTGTATAACGATATACTATCGCTAATTGATTATACAAATAATGTGCTTTAGCTGTTCGGGGTTTATGATTTGTGTAATAACAGCTTCCTTGTCAAATTTGTGCTTTAGCTCTGTTTAGTTAGAAGTGTTGGTTTGTTGCAATATTTAACTCAATTGTTGGGGTTGAGTGCCAAGGTTTAGAACCGATTATAATTCATGTCTTCTGAAATAAAATAAAAAGGTCATCCAAGAAAGGGTAGAAACTCATAACGATGGCTTTGAGCTATATTTGCATTTATCTTTACATCTGGACGGAAAATTTCCTAATGCCAGCCCTGGATTGATATAAAACATTTCAAGTTATTAAGCTCATTGGCTTGACTTATAATGTTGTAACTGCAACTTAATCTGTTGACCGTATTTTTTCTGTAGTTAAGCTGGTGTGATCACCATTATGGCTATGTATGTACCAGTTCTGGACTAACAAATAATAGAAGGGTGAAGGTGCAAAAATACATGTGGTTTTTCTAAAAGTGCGTTTAACATCAAGTGTTTTTTTTAAGTGTAAAAGTGAGTGCGTGGTTACAAAAATGGGGGCAAATGTCACAGTTTTCATTAAATCTAGATGACATCCATTAGAATAAAGTTAACCCGTCATCTACATTTAACGGAATCTGTGACTTTTGCTATACTTCTGTAACCACGTAGTCACTTTTACACCCAAAAAAACCACTTAGTATTGGGTGCGCACTTTTAGAAAAACCACATGTATTTTTACACTATTACACTTAATAGAATAGATAAAGTCTGGTCTTACGTTAAAATAGTTTTTCAAGGCCATTTCTTTTGCTACTAATATATGTGATGTAAATTTCCCATGAGATCCTATTGATGTAATCTGTTAATTGTTGTTGCAGGTTCATACCTCTATACAGTTACTGAGACTAAGCTTCTAGAGGATACTTCAAGAGGGGAAAAATTACACATCAATGTAATCCTTGGATTCAAAGCTCTTATTCCAGAGTAAGATGTTGGCGTTTACTAAAGATTTAAAATTTCATTATGCATCACTTCATATTATAGGTTGCATTTGGATTGACTTATCGCAGGTTTTTCTTTCTTTTTCAGTCTTTATGGAGGAAAAGTTGGTCTGGATGTTGCTGAAGCACAACATTTTTCAAGTTCGAAGCCCTTTTAGCCTCTGTTACAATTCTGTCGATTTTAACCAAATAGTCAAATACACACACTAGTAAGGAAGCCTTGATTACATCCAACAAAATGGGCTTTTATGCTTCTTTTGTGTGAAATTCAAACATTTTCTTTTTTTTTCATAGAACTAGTCTTAACTCTGAACTTTTCATAAACCAATAGCTTTATTTGCTTAATCTTTATATTGCAATAACTAGGGAATACTACTGACTGTCTGACTCATAAACCTCAATCATCATGTCATCTTTTGTGGCTTAATGCTTTACGTTACTGCTAACTGGATTACCCATGTTCAGCAACATCAATAAGATATGTATGAAATAATTCAAAATTTGTAGACTTTTTTTTTTGTATTATTGATCATAGCTTAGTCTCTAATGATTCTGCTGGTTCAGTTTGAATTGCATAATTTAATTCTCCAGGAAGTGAATACTCGTATTGTACCTTAGGTTTTGCCCCTTTCTTTTGCCCACTTGCTTTATTTCATTTGAGGCAATAATTGAGTTCTGGTATTAACTCCTTTTACTTTGCTGGAGGTAAATTGATCCCTGATTAAGGTTTTTTTTATCACTTTTATTTTGGCTTATGGAGTTCCTAAATCTTATAGGAGGAGGAGGTTATGAAGAAAAAAAAATGGAGGACTATTGTCTAAAAAGCAACCATTAATATTCTTTCTTTATTTGTGCAGTTATATTTCAATTGGGAGGATTTATGATACAGTTCACTGCATTATTTTGAAATCATGCTATTGATAGTAATGACTTATGGAGCTTGCCACATGAATTAAGAGGCTTGCGGCATGGAGCTTATTAGTGAAAGAGAAGATGTTAGAGAAAGAGAATCCAATACAAGGCCTTAAGAGTCCGCAAACTGTATTATGGGCGATTTGTTTGTGTTGATTTTATTCATGTATTGGTTTGGACCTTTGTGTTAGGAAGTGTACTATTATAAAGCTATTTTGTAGTAGTAAGTGTGATGTTATTAACAATGTTGTTAACAATTTGTATTTGTGTATAGGGGTATTTGTATTGATGACAATGTTGGACAAACAAATATATTCATATATTTAAATTGTGTTATTAGTGTCCAATCAGATTTTGGAAAGTGTTATTAACGCATACTGACATCAGCCCTCATTAACAACTATATGAGCAAACAATAACAACTACATCAGCCCTGATTTTGTCGTTAGTGCCCCTGTTATTGTTGTCAGTGGCCCATGTTATTGTTATTAATGCCCCCTGATATTGTTGTCAGTGGCTCATGTTATTGTAGGGACTGATATTGTTGTTATTAGGGACTGATATTGTTGTTAATAGGGTCTGTTATTGTTGTTAAAAGGGACTGATATTGTTGTTAAGAGGGACTGATATTGTTGTTAATAAAGTTTGTTATTGTTATTAAGGGTTGATATTGTTGTTAATAGGGTCTGTTATTGTTGTTAACGCCCCCTGATATTGTTGTTAACAGGGGGCGTTAACAACAATAACAGGGGACGTTAACAACAATAACAGGGGTTGTTAACAACAATATCAGTGGGCGTTAACAACAATAACAGAGGGCGTTAACAACAATAACAGGGGCCGTTAACAACAATATCAGGGCGTTAACAACAATAACAGGAGGTGTTAACAACAATAACAGGGGGCAGTAACAACAATATCAGGGGGCGTTAACAACAATAACAGACCCTATTAACAACAATAACAAACCCTATTAACAACAATATCAGTCCCTAATAACAACAATAACAAACCTTATTAACAACAATATCAGTCCCTCTTAACAACAATATCAGTCCCTTTTAACAACAATAACAGTAGCCACTAACAATAATATCAGGGGACATTAACAACAATATCAATAGCCACTAACAAGGCCTTTGTGTTAGAGAAAGAGAATCCGACACAAGGCCTCAAGAGTCTGTAATAGGCTGAATTATGGGCGATTTGCTTTTGTTAATTTTATTCTTGTATTGGTTTGGACCTTTGTGTTAGGAAGTGTACTATTATGAAGCTATTTTGTAGTAGTAAGTGTGATGTTATTGACAATGTTGTTGACAATTTGAATTTGTGTAAAGAAGTATTTGTATTGATGACAATGTTGTTGACAATATATGACCATTAGTATTATTTTGTAAATCATGTCGTCTATGTAAATGACATGACTTTGTAAAAAAAATCCAGTTGGACAAACAAATATATTTATATATCTAAATGTGTTATCAATGTCCAATCAGCCTATGTACATAAAATTT
This sequence comes from Acacia melanoxylon, assembly GCA_019022615.1. Taxonomy (NCBI): domain Eukaryota; kingdom Viridiplantae; phylum Streptophyta; class Magnoliopsida; order Fabales; family Fabaceae; genus Acacia; species Acacia melanoxylon. Next base: position 572,285 of record JAFJYJ010000099.1, read on the forward strand.
TGTCCTAAATATGAACTCAAGTGTTCTGCACAATTACTGTAATAAAATCTGTCATACAACCACTGAAATTTTAGTTCAGTACCTTTCCTTGTCCATGTTCAAGCCCACCATTTCCTAACTGCATAGCCTTTAAAAATGAAAAAAACAAAAGCAAAACGAAGCATCAACAGCGTCAATATTCGAACGATTTCATGACCTGATTCAAAGTCAACTTAAAATGAAGTAGGGTTGACAACAATAGATGACGTCAGGAACAAATTCAAATCAAGATTCAAAGCCAGATTGAACAATTCAACTCATTGAAATTTGGGAGTAGATTAAATCCTAGGGTTAATTCATTGATCATCATCACCATGATAGAAACTAACAAAAACACAAAATAGAGTGCGGCTGAGGGACAGGAATGACAAACCTGGAGGAAGCAATCGGAGTTGCTGAGGAAAGGATCGTCATAAAGACCGGCAGAGGCAAGCTTAGAGAGGAGACGAATCAGAGTTTGCCCAGGCAGATGAAGGAGGTCAGAGAGGGAGAGAGCGTGTTTTAGTAAAGGGCTTTTTGTCTTTTCACCTAAGAATTACATGCCGAGAAAAGGCCCAGGGCCTTTTTTGGCATGAGACTTTTCCTAGGGCCCTATTTGAGATTATCTTAGTTAAATGGGCCCTGAAGAGGTTTTTCCCTTTTTCTTAGAGGCATACTTCCCACTTATTAGAGGCTTCCCACCATTTTTTTTTCTTTTTTATAAAAGAAACCTATAATGTTAAGTTTTAAATTTATAACAATTAATTAAAGAATAAAAATAAATGTAATTTTTTTTCCAAATAATATTATTACCCGTTAGCTATTAATGCTCTCTTGCCCAGTTAGCTCTCCGCGTTGCTGCTTTGTCTCCCTTCCTCACGCCTCAAAAGCCAACCCAAATCAAACGCGCTCAAACCCATCCCTTTCGATCCATTATTCTGTCTTGCAATCGACCTATCCCCACTGTGCAAGAACGAACCCCAGAGAGAGAGGGGGGCGAGGGACGAAAGGTAATTTTCATTTCTGTCTTGTAATTCTGTAGTTTTCGGTTATGATTAGGGCTGTTTTCAGTCCCCAATCGCTAATTTCTTTTCTCTTTTCATTTCATTCATTTTTTCCCCAATTTCTACCACCTTGTTCTTCATTTCTTTTTCATATTTTGGTCTTTTCATATAAGGTTTGAATGTCTTCAAGCTAAAATTGGTTTCTTCAATTTGCGTGCTCAGTTATGTTGGTTTTGAATCTTTTTCTATATCTGGGCATTTCGGTTTGATTCTGTTTGTTTATTTGGAAGGTTTTTTTTTTTTTTTTTTTTGGGGGGGGGGGGGGGGGGTTTGTTTTCCAGCAGTCTGTTTCCTTGTTGTGGTTTCATCTACAGTTTGTTTTCAATTTTCTGTTTTTCCTGTTGATGGATGGCCGACAATCTCCTCCTCGTCATCATTTGGCGATGATTAATTATGACTTTTTTTGCATTTAATTAGTTATCTGCCTATCTGAGTTGTAAATGTCTGACGTTCTGATTTCATTTTTAACAGATTTTTCTGTAAAAAGGTTTTTGTATAGTGAAGTTTGACTTTTGCAATTCCTTTGTCCTATATCTCTATCTGGAATTCTTTAAATGATGTATGATTTTAGTCAATGTAGGATTTTTGAGGTAGTTCTATTCATATATCATTTTGCATTCTAGTATGATTAATGGTGGATATCAAATTGGAGTTGATATCTTTCAAGCAAAGTCGAGGGTCTTATAAAAGAAAAACACCACACTGTGAGAGCTATTTCCTGTCTGGGCCTGACAATATTTAAATATGGATTAGTTGATAATATTAGACTGCACAAAAACAATTTCATTCTGGTATGAACTGTTTGGGCAGTAGACCCTCCCTATTTTTAAAATTCTACATTAAAATTGTTTGGAAATTATAACATAACCTAAACATGGTATGAAGGACATGGAATTCATAAAGGGATGTGTGTTCTTTGTAAATATTACAATCTTTATGATGTAGGTGGCAAACCAGGCGGAGGATGTGAACTTGTGAAGATCCTTTTTTTGAAGTCAAAGCCATCTCAAGCATGCAGTTTTTAAGCATTGTTTGTGCCAATATCACTCAGCATCTAAATCTAAGTATTATATATAGAAGACAATCGTCATCATTAAATACTAAATTTATGAAGCAATTATGGTCAAATAAGAAGTAGATACATCATAGTTCGTAACCCTCTTCTTATTCTTAGTGGATGTATTATACTTGATGATTTTTCAGTTCTCTAGTGAGTTTCCAAGATTGATTGTTTATTTTTTTACAATGGCATTGTTCTTTAGGTATTGATACTTTTCTTTTTTTTGCTCTTTTGTCTTGCTTTCAGCCTTCTGTAGGCACATGCTTCTCTTCCTTGTGACCTTGTTTGCGTTGAGAATACAACTCTAAAGACAAATTATATTTAAGGAAGAGGACAAGGATGCGTCGGTGGCTTTGTTGTACTCGTCATGTGGAAGACTCATATCCACCACATGAAAGTGAGCGCTTGAAAAGCCCTTATGGTGATGGTATGTTTCTTTAGGCCTCACTGTGTAACTTTGTTAACAATTTGTTTGGTGGATGAAATGGAAAAATGGAGGGTAATAGATTGTATTCCAGAACAGAATGTCTAATGTCTTTTTCAGTCGAAGAGTTTTGATTCTACTAGTTGCATATGCTACACTTGATTAAGTGTTGTACTTAAATGTTTGTGAAAGAAAGATGTGGTAGCATGGACATGATTAATTCTTTGTAGCATGCACAGTACCTTGCAACACAATGATATCAGCTTGTGACTTGTGAGTAATGATATATATTTTTTAGATGGTATTATCGCCACTCTATCATCGTTTACCATAAGTACCCTTATTTACAAATTCAAATTTGTTCATGTCCTTTTCCATAATTTGACATGTACAAGCACTTTTTCCCTGAAAGATTTATCAAACACAAACTGTGTCTCAAATATTGATAACATTTGTCAAACGATTCTAACAAACACAGATTGCTTCTCTCTCACGGCACTCTATTTTGAAATTTCATTTGAAAAGTTGTTCGAAAATAATTAGCAATCGTGTAGGATATTGTTCTTTGTTTAGGTGACTTTTTTTCTTAACTGAATTATATAAAATACTGATCAGTCCGGATCATTTTTGCCTGCAGAGTTCAGTATCTATGATAGCAGGCTTTTTTTCCTGTAAAGATTCCTCACGTCCTATTTTATGCATTTTAGATGACCAAAGAGGCTCAAGAATGTCAGCTCCCATCAAACATGACCCACCAAAGTCTGCACCACCACCTATTGAAGTGCCAGCGTTATCTTTAGAGGAGCTAAAGGAAAAGACTGACAACTTGGGATCAAAAGCTTTGATTGGTGAAGGATCTTATGGAAGAGTGTATTATGCAACCTTAAACAATGGAAAAGCTGTTGCTGTGAAAAAGCTTGATGTTTCTTCTGAAGATGAATCAAATGTTGATTTTTTGACCCAGGTATGTGTTGACTTATGGAGTCATTATCATCTATGATTTTCAGGGTTTTTTTCATGGCTTCTTTATGGCTACTGTCAGTTTGTTATTGTTAGCCTTCATATTTAATGTTCCTTAATCCTTATTATAGGTTTCCATGGTCTCAAGATTGAGGCATGATAATTTTGTTGAGTTGCATGGTTACTGTGTTGAGGGAAATATGCGTGTGCTGGCATATGAGTTTGCAACTATGGGCTCACTTCATGACATATTGCATGGTGTGTATCATTTACCATCTTATAATTAGTTTTTGTTGGAACCAGATTTATTTATTTATTATAATCTACTTGAATCTCCCCGTTTATATTTTAATTAGCTGAAACATATGATTTGGGTAGTTGATATGGGTTCTTGTAGTAATAGCTAGTTCTTTGTAATAAGCTTCATTTATTTGGATGTTCACTAAAAATAGGCATGTTATTATGCCCTTCTTTGTAATTCACGTCTATTCTTGTTGTCAAACATTGAAATTTTTACATGGTATGAACCATGAGGCCTAATCTTACCCAAGGTTCAAAATCTAGACAACAGAAAACATTGAACCGTGGTGGTTCTGATTGAGCCTTGGCTAGTTAAAGGACAAGAAAAATAAGTGGAGAATTAGTTTTCAGATATGTATTGCTTTTGTCCAGTTTTAACCCGCAATTTGTTGTCAATTAGCAAGCTTGTTGAGGATCTTATTCATGTTGCTAAATTTTACTTAACTGGTTGTCTTTTTTGGGATTTGGACGAGTTAAGGTAATTAGCAATGATAAAGAGGTCATTGATGACCCTGAAATTGCGGAATAAGTAGTTCATGCTGCTAATTATCCTACTCTTAGTAAAATCGTGTCGTGGCACTAAGGTGTCATAGATTAGGGCTCCTAGCTTTCTTTTTATTGAATTTAGAGGGATAAAACACACTCTATTAATCTCACAATAAAAGAGAGTACATATGAGCCTTTATATAGGCAAATCTAGAACTAGCATCTAATCAATCAAAATAAATCACATCAAAATAGTTAAGATATAATATCCTAAGAGGGTTCACCCCCGGGAAAGTCTCAAAGATGCTCAATTATACAAGAAGATTGTGGAAGAAGGAAGGATACATGATTTCCTCCTGGCCGAATGACACTTTTGAAGAGATAAGTGGGTAGAATCATGGGGATGAAACCACTTCCCAACTCTTTGATGTTGTCAACTTCGTCCAATTCGAGGAAAGTCGAAAACTCCCGAATCGAAGTAGCCCAAGTCAAACCGAAAACCAGCACTCGCAGCCTCCAAGGACCACATGGAGAACGAAAGACTAACAAATGGTGCAACTATTGTAAGAAGAAAGGCCATAATCGAGAAGAATGCCGGAAACTCCATGGAAGACCTTCCAATAAAGGCATCAAACTTCCAAAGTCACGGAACACAGCCTGAATCAAAGGTGGAGATCGACGATCGCTTTAGCGTATAGAAGACGTATTCGCAAGTTAATCGATAGGCGTAATCGGGTCAAACTCCACTCCCTGTAACTGTACAAACAGTAATTCTATTGTAGCCCTCAACACTATGACGACTAGTGGAGATAATTGGATTATTGACTCGGAGCTACGCACCATATGACCGGTACGTAACCTTACTCCACAAAGATTAAATTCGTCACATGAAAACCTTAAAGTCAAAGTAGCTAATGGTGTATTCACAAAGGTTGAGGAATTGGCACAGTTACATTATCCGATCGTTAACAATACATAATGTTCCGTTTGTACCCGAACTCACCCGTAATCCGATATCGGAGTAAGTTGACAAAAGATAAAATATGTCGAGTCATTTTTGATGATGGTCTCAGGTGTGTATTTCAGATTTGAAATCGAGGAGGAGGATTGGGACTTCTAGAGAACGGGATGGACTATTCTATCTTGAAAGATTGAAATCAAAGAAAGAAGATGCATGGAAGGCAAAACGAGCACGGGTTAGCTCCAATTCTAAAAATAATGATGTATTTTTGTGGCATTGTCGGTCGTGCCACCCTAGTTTTGATTATATGAAGCATGTGTTTCCCGGTTTGTTCAATAAAAATTCAACTCCTTTTCAAAGGTGAAACGTGCCGCTTTCAAAACAAACACGATCCTCATATCCTAAATGTAAATATACCCCCACCTCACCATTTACACTAATTCATAGTGATATCTCGGGGGACCGGCCCGAATACCTACTCACCCATACCAGGTGGTTTGTTACTTTTATTGATGATCACACCGTAACCACATGGGTTTATTTATTAAAGGACAAATCTGAAGTAGCCAAAGTATTTCAAAACTTCTATACATTTGTGAGAACTCAATTCAACACTTCCATTAAGGTACTACGAAGTGATAATGCCAAGGAATACATGAGTGCAACCTTTAAAGAATTTCTTGATCAGCAAGGGATTCATCACCAAACTTTTGTCCTTACACACCCCAACAAAATGGAGTGGCCGAGCGAAAAAACCGTCACCTTTTGGAAGTAACTCGTGCCTTACTAATAGAGCGAAATGTCCCTACCATATTCGGGTGATGCAATTCTCACATGCCCGCTTACCTCATTAACCGCATGCCTTCCAAAGTTCTCAATTACGAAACTCCAATTAAGCTTCTTGGATTCTTTCCCACTACCTCTAATAAATTCACTACCTCCAAAAGTGTTTGGGTGTGTTGTCTTTGTTCATAAAAAAGATGGCAACAAATTTGGTGCCCGAGCCGACAAATGTATATTCCTTGGCTACTCCTCTACTCAAAAGGAGTACTATTATCAATTCAATTCGGGGATGGATACTTGAACCACAACAAGAGGCGTAGACACAAGTTCAAACTTGGATTGGCCATTCCAATCCGAGATTAAACCGAGGAACACTGGATGTGAGAAAAAAAATGCATTCCTAAATGGAAATGCAAAGCTTTGTTGTGGAGGAAAATTCCAAACACATTTCAACAAATGAAGTCAAATTGGAAACAATCATAGAAGAAGGAGATTCCGAGATGGAGTTTTAGCAAGGCGAGACCTAACAATCAGAGACATTTGCTCCAAAGAAGAAAGTTCAATACCATCCAAGTAAACTCAACAAATCATTGTATGGTCTTAAGCAATCTCCCAACTCGTGGGCATGGTTCAATCTCCTGGGCATGGTTCGAGATTCACCAAAGCAAGAAAAGAGCTTGGGTACACTCGTGGACAAGCGGATGACACGTTATTCATCAAACGTGTTAATGGCAAAGTCACCATATTGATCGTATATGTCGATGACATAGTCATTACGTGAGACGACGAACAATCCATTGCTCGCTAAAGAAGAATCTGTCACCTGAATTCCAAGTGAAAGACCTTGGACAAATGAGGTACTTCTTAGGCTTAGAAGTGGCAAGAACAAAGAAAGGTATATAATATATCCATATCTAATCTTAAGATATAATAAATATCAAACTTAATACAGTAATAAGATAATTATTAATCTAAATAATCCATAATATTCTAACACTTCTTTTGTGGGAAAATTCATTTGTAAATCCTTATATTTTCACCTTTTTAATTAGGACCCTGTAGTTTTTTTTATTGTGTCCTTACAATCTCCTTAATTATTGTCATTAGTCTCTATGCTCATAATCTATTAATTAGGGCTAAGTACAATTAGGATTTACTTGAGGAAAAGGGAATGCAAGGTTGCAAATTGGTAAACATTCCTATGGAGGCAAACTAAGGTCAAATAGAAAATTGAAAATGCTCCAAATGACATTGGGATGCGTCAAAGGCAAGTTGGTAAATAAATTTATCACTCACGTACTTGATATGTCATCAACTTTATAGTAAGTTGGTGAGCTAATTTATGAACAAACCAAATCAAGAGCGTGCAGATGTTGTTTTCTAGATCATAGATGTTTGAAAATGACCCTAAGCAAGGGTATTTAGCTTAGGGATGGGGCAACTAGGGTTTAGGTTGAGAGACTTCTTGGAAAACTTGGAATCACTGTGCAAGTATATTTTGGTATTTGTGGCAACATTTCTGCTTTCAATATTTCGAGAAACCTATTCTTTATGACATGACAAAAGATGTGGAGATTGATTGTCGATTCATCAAAGAAAAGTAGGAATCCAGTGTTAATGAAATGGTTGATATGTGTAATTAATTTAGTTTATAGGTATTGTTTAGAGGCATAAACACTCTATAATATATTATTCAGATGAAAGGAGGTTACAATATATAGGCTAATAAAGAGAAATAAAAGGAGGAAAATTAGGGATTACAAATAAGACTAGGAAATCAAATAATAAAGTTTCTATAATCAAGATCCTAAAATCAAGGGGCAACAATAAAGGGATCCTGATTTATTTTCTAATATTCTAACACTCCCCCTCAAGTTGGAGAATATATGTCAATCATACCCAGCTTGCATCGAAACCCTTCAAACTTGGCTCTGCCTAGTGGTTTGGTCATTTTGTTCGTAATCTGATTTGCAGATCGTATGTAGGACAAATTCATAATGCCTGCTTTAACCTTCTCTTTAATGAAGTGCCTTTCTATTTCAACACGTTTCATTCGATCATGATAAACAGGATTCTTCGTTATTTCATTGCTGGCCTTGTTGTTTACACCAGAGTTGCATGGGTCCCTCATAAGGAATTCCCAATTCTGTCAATAGTCTGATAAGGTCCTTCACACACTCCTTCGTTAATAGCTCTTAGCCCTGCTTCTGCGCTGCTTCTTAAAACCATAATTTGTTTCTTGCTTCTCCACGTAACCAAATTTCCCCACACATATGTGCAGTATCCTGAGGTTGACCTCATGTTCTCCTTATCTCCTACATGGTCTGCATTAGTGTAGATTTCAAAATTTCTGGCAATGCCTTTCTTAAAGAAGATTCTTCTTCCTGGATTAAGTTTCAAATAGCTCGGGATTTTGTATATAGCCTCTATGTGCTCCTCCTGTGGCTGGTGCATGAATTGACTTACTATTCCAACTGTTATAGCTAATGTCTGGACGTGTGTGGGTTAAGTATATCAACTTCCCGAGAAAGCCTTTTGTATTGTTCTGAGTTAACTAAGACACCATTTGGTTTGATCTCTAGGTGACAACCTTATTCCATCGGTGTTACTTTAGGTTGTGCCCCTAACATACCTGTTTCATGTAATAGATCTAGGGTATACTTCTGCTAGGATATGTTGATGCCTTTTATGGTTCTTGCCACTTCTATACCCAAGAAGTATCTTATTTTCCGAGATCTTTCACCTAGAACTCATTTGACAGGTCCCTCTTTAGTTGGGCAATGGAATTTTCATCATTGCCTGTAATAACTATGTCATTTACATAGACAATTAGGATAGTGACTCTCCCATTATCACGTTTGATAAACGTGTCATCTGCTTGCTTCTGTTTATACCCAAGTTTCTTACTACTTTGGAAAATCATCTGAACCGTGGCCTTGGAGATTGTTTTAGCCTATATAAAGACTTGTTGAGTTTGCAGACAGAGTCATTTGGAGCTAGAACTCCATCGAGAACCTCCATGTAGACTTCTTCCTCCATGTCACCATTCATAAATGTATTCTTGACGTCTAGCTGATGTAGTGACCAATCTAAGTTAGCTGCAATTGACAACAATACTTGGATTGTATTGAATTTAGCTACCGGGACAAAAGTCTACTGGTATTCAATCCCATAAGTTTGAGTATACCCTTTTGCAACAAGTCTTGCTTTGTATTTGTTGATACTTCCATTAGGATTGAACTGTTGGGTGAAGATCCATTTGTATCGTACCTATTTCTTTCCTACGGGACAAGCTATGATTTCCCAAGTTTTACTTTCCTCAAGTGCCTTTAACTCTTTTGCAACTTGCTTCCAATTCGAATCAGCCATAGCTTGTTGGAAAGTATTTGGAATTTAAATTTGTGCACTGTTTACAAAAAAGCTCTGCATCTTTGTAGACAAATTACCATATGAGACAAACCGTTGAATTTGATGCTGAGTACAAGATCTTACCCCTTTTCTTAGTGCAATAGGTCAACTTGTCTCTTCAGGATCTAATCCTGGGTCAGAGTCATGGTCATTACTTCAAGTGGAAGAGACATTTCTACCGCTATCTTCTTCCTGAGACAAATGTTTTTTTGGGCTCTCCTTCTGATCCACCTCCTCTATCCATCCCAAAAATGATTTCAACCTGTGTTTCCAGTTCATTAGGTGTAGGTTTAGGTTGTTTGGTTGGAGAAGTGGTATTAAAAGGGAATGATGGCAATGTATCAGGGACTAGTAAGGAATTAGAAGATGATGATTGCAAGGTATCATGGGTATCGGAAGTGGGATCATGTGATGGATCATGTGAATTAGCCATTCAATATCTAAGTGCTCCCCCTGAATGGGTAATTTGGGATAATAGGCTTGCCATGCAGTTTCTAGCATTCTTCTTTGATGTGGCCCTTCTTGCAATAATTGCACCATTTATTATTTCTTTGTTCATCTTGTGGTTCTTTTTCTGCAAGAGCCGAACTCTCAATTTGATTTGGGCTGCTTCGATTCAAGAGTTTTCTGCTTTCTTCGAACTGCACATGGTTGACTACATCAAAGAGATGTTGTAAGGGCTTTAACCTCATGATTTTGCCCTTTATGTACTCAAAATAATTGTTGAGTCCAATGAGAAAGTCACATACTCTTCCTTCTTCCACTATCTTCCTATATAATTGAGCTTCCTTGACATTCTTCCATGGGTGCACTTCAAACAGGTCCTTTTGTTGCCCGGGTTTTAGTAAAGCATTATAATAATTAGTCATTGTCATGTTACCTTGTCTCAAAATCTTGAAGTTGTCGTTTTAAATGGATTAAGGCGGTAGTGTTATCAAGAGAAGAGTAGGTTCTTCTAGCCGCATCTTAGATTTCTTTTGTAGTGTTTGCTAGGTGATAGCCTTTACTGATATCAACAATTATAGAGTTACATAACCAAGTCATGACTTGGTTATTTTCAGCAAACCATCTATCAAAATTTGAGTCATTTGGGGCTGGTTGAGGGGCTTCCCCATTAATATATTTCTCCTTTCGCTTGCCACGAATATACCTCAGAACGCTTTAGGACCACTGGAGATAGTTTCTTCCATTAACCTATGTTTGATGGTCATAATTTGATTTCCTGAGGATTCTAGCGCCATTACTGCACTGCTGATAGTGAGGGAATTGGAGGAAGATGAGTTTAGAATTTGAGAATTTGTACTGGACATGAGTGTCGTTGGAGTGACTATAGTTTTGGTTGAATTTCCAGGGATAAAGCCAAATAGAGGAGGAAATTCGGAGGGATTCATGGTTTTGGAGAAGGATTTCCAGAAAATGCCGTGGACGACAGCACGTGGGGTTCACGTGCCGGTATTGTTGTGGTGCGTGGGCGCCACACGCTGCTTCAATCACCCTCGTCTCTTTAGGATCTGCCGATTGGTGGTTTCCAGTCCTCCTTGTGCTGGCGGTGTGCTCACATTCTCCACCCTTCACCAGATCTGGAACCACAGGATCTCTCTCTCTCTCTCTCTCTCTCGTGTTTCTGTTATGGTTTTAATATAGAATTGGGAAATAGAGAGAAGAAAACCAAAAATAGAGGGTAGAAGAAGCAGAAATGTGATGCTTTACTCATTCATCATCAAAGTCAAAGCATAGAGATACAATGGATAGTCCTATGCCTTATATAGGCAATATACTAGACCTACTAAACTAACTACTATTAGTTACTAACTAACTAACTATCCCCTAACTAACTAACTACTACAACTAACTCCCTGATTAACTAACTAATATATTTATTAATAGTTTACATATCAATACCCCTCCCCCAAAAACATCCTTGCCCTCAAGGATGATTGACAACAACAAAAACAAAAAATACAAAACTCAAAAATATAAATTTGAATCAATCAAAAACATCTCCTTCGAGATCAGAATCCTTTGTAGGTAGCCCTCCCCAAATAGCCGTTTCTCAAAGAAAACACTATTGGTGGAGTCTTTCTTAGTTTCCCTTCAGCCGTTGTCCCATACCAACAAGAAGAGAATTTTTGTTTTTATGGTTTCCCTTCAGCTGTTGTCCCATACCAACAAGAAGAGGATTTTTTTTTTTTTTTTTTTTTTCTTCTTTTTCAACTTTTTTTTTCCAACTTCAGAAACCAGCCCAATAATCTTGCTGCCATATCAAGATCCGGTACCCATTTGCATTCGGATCTCCAAGAACTCAGAATCTTCTCGCACAAAACAGAGCGGTGAACATCCGACGGACAGAACAATGCAGAACCTAGAACCAGTCGACGACGCAAACCCAGAATCAGGCGACAAACAGAAGCAGAACTCACGACGCACAGCATGTCAACAGAATCGACGATGACACAGAATTAGTCGACGATCCAGAACCATTTACGAAGTCAAGAGTTTAATCAGAATCAGCCGACACCCAATTCAGAAATACACCGACAACCCAATTAAAAATCCACCGACCACCGACAACCCGAGTCAGAATCCGCCGATACAATGAAACAGAGCATTCTTAAATCCCGCTGAACCAGAATGAACCAAAAATTTTACGTAAAGCCACACAAATCAATATCGTGCGATGCCCAGAATTCCCGATGAACCAAAATCATGCCACGCGAATCAGAAACTAACGAGAATCCAAGGTGAAAATCCAGAATTATGCGATGAGACCCCATAATCATGTGACGCAATTTCTGGTGATGCAAGACTGAAATTTGTCTTTCTTGACTGTTTCTTGTTGGAGTATCTTGAAGATAAGTCCAAATCGTGAGGGAAGAAGAATGGCTAGGCTTGATTCAAGACTGGTGTAACTCTGTTTTTTTCAGTTTCTTGGTTGAGTATCTTGAAGGAGAGTCTGAACCGTGAGGTGAGAAGAAGGCTCAAACTTGGACTCAAGATGTTCAGAGAACAAACAGAAGCAAGCCGAGGATGGCAAAGCTCTGATACCACTGTTATGGTTTTAACATAGAATTGGGAAATAGAGAGAAGAAAACCAGAAATAGAGGGTAGAAGAAGCAGAAATGTGATGCTTTACTCATTCATCATCAAAGTCAAAGCATAGAGATACAATGGATAGTCCTATACCTTATATAGGCAATATACTAGACCTACTAATCCCAACTAACTACTATTAGTTACTAACTAACTATCCCCTAACTAACTAACTACTACAACTAACTCCCTAATTAACTAACTAATATATTTATTAACAGTTTACATATCAGTTTCTCTCTCTCAATGGCCAGAGCTCTGATATCATATTGTTCAAAGGCTAAACATTCTTTGAAATATATTATTCAGATGAAAGGAGGTTACAATATATAGGCTAATGAAGAGAAATAAGAGGAGGAAAATTAGGGATTACAAATAAGAATAGGAAATCAAATAATAAAGTTTCTATAATCAAGATCCTAAAATCAAGGAGCAACAATCAAGGGATCTTGATTTATTTCCTAATATTCTAACAATAGGTATTTTTGTTTTAGTATTAATTACTGGTTTGTAGTTAGCTTCACTTGTTATGATATCCACTATAAATAAGCATGCATGCCCTTCTTTGAAATTCAGATCGATGTATTCTCCTCAAACCTTTGAAATTTTTTCTATGTATAAGAAATTATTTTGATGAATTTGATCATTTGTGCACTACAGGTAGAAAGGGAGTTCAGGGGGCACAACCTGGACCAACTCTTGATTGGATGCAGCGAGTTAGAATTGCAGTAGATGCAGCGAAAGGATTGGAATATTTGCATGAGAAAGTTCAACCATCGATTATCCATAGAGATATCAGATCAAGCAATGTTCTTATTTTTGAAGATTACAAGGCAAAGATAGCTGATTTCAACCTTTCCAATCAGGCCCCTGACATGGCTGCACGCCTTCATTCTACTCGAGTTTTGGGAACATTCGGTTATCATGCCCCAGAGTAAATTTCTGTACTTGCAAGATTTTTCTTTCTATATATGTTTTACCAGTATGTCATTGGATTCATGGATGTCTATGATGTATTAAAAGAAGGAATTGTTCGACATCTTTTGTGTTTTATGGGTTCTTATCATCCATTGCCCTGACTAAATTACAGGTATGCAATGACCGGCCAATTGACACAAAAAAGTGATGTCTACAGTTTTGGTGTTGTTCTTCTTGAGCTTCTTACGGGAAGAAAACCTGTTGATCATACCATGCCTCGTGGACAGCAAAGTCTGGTTACATGGGTGAGTGAACTTTCAGAACATATATTCTATCTTTGTGCTCTCTATATTCTCATTACCATATTTTGGTGGATGCAGATGAACTAGCTGTTCGTAAAACTTTTTGGATTTGGCTCATTGAAAGTTAAGAGTTTGGTTTGATTCATTTCTTAAACTTTGGTTGAAAAAAAAAAAGGGAAAAAAAAATCATTTGTTAAACTAAATGAACTTGATCAGCATATTATGCATAGTTTAGTTAAACAAGCCAACCTTGAAAATTTATCCTCGCCTTGTTAAGTTCTCAGATTGTATGATTACTGATGAAGTACTCCTCCGGTCCTTAATATAAGACATTTTTAGAAAGTTGATCTTGGTCTTAAATATGAGAGTTTTTAAATTTGTCAATCTTTTCCAAATTTATTCCTATTGATGCTCCATTAACAATAATCAAGAAGGAAAGGGAAGAAGGAAATTAAGGAAAGTGACTAGGGTGTTTTAGAAATTACATATTATATTAACTAACTTACTTAATCTAATTAAATTAGGTAAATATGTCTTATATTAAAGACTGAAGGAATATTATTTATATGTCTCTATATACATGTACATGTAATGTAAAAGTTTTTTATATATACATACACACATGAATAACACAAATGTTCATAATTTGTTAATTTGTAATTAATTTAATTTTGCTGTGTGCATGCCAGTATCTGTTAGACTGTCATATTTATAATGCTATACAAGGTGCACTTGTTAATAGACGAAGCTAATTTTATTTCATTAAAGCCTGCGTTTCTTATACTTCAAATGAACAAATTTGAGCATGCTTAAGCTTGTCTTTGAGGATAAAGGGGGAAAGAAGGGGATCCCTTTGCTGTTATCTGCGTTGATAGTTGAGTTCGATCTCCATGTGTTGACTAAGACATATTTCTGCAGGCTACGCCAAGACTGAGTGAAGATAAAGTTAAACAATGCGTAGACCCAAAATTGAAGGGAGAATATCCCCCCAAAGGGGTAGCCAAGGTCTCTCTCTCTCTCTCTATATATATATATATATATCTATCTGCTACAAACACTGGGTTTTCTCTGTTGGTAAAGCCAAGGAACACTCTGGGTTTAACATGAGGTTGATTATGCTTATAAATGTTTCCTATGCAGCTCGCCGCCGTTGCAGCACTGTGTGTGCAGTACGAGTCCGAGTTTAGGCCAAATATGAGCATTGTTGTTAAAGCCCTTCAACCGCTTCTAAAGACTGCTGTTCCTACCCAAGAATCTTGAAGCCAAGGAAGCTTTTGCAATCTCTCTCGGGGTTCTCTGCTTTTGTGCACAGTTTGATTTCAACTACCTCATGATTACTTCAGATACTGCAAAAATATATAAAATATTTTTTCCCGTGACTTTGAATTTTTAGGGTTGGATCGGCCTGTTTTTACATGCCCGCTAGATTTCCATGTACTATTCTCCTGGTCATGAACCTGGAGAATTGACGTTTATAATTTCATAACGCCAAGAACAGGTTTGGGTTGTGGTAGAAATAGTCTCTAAATCTTGATATACTTTTCATTCAAGGATGATTTCTTCTTCATCATAATTATTATTATTGTTATAATTTTTTTAGCCTTCAAGGAATGTTCAATTCATGAGTCATGCCATATATATATTTATATGGGAATAACATTTCTGCATTTACTGCAGAAATGTTATTCTGCAGCAACAAGCAACCCAGAAACGGTGTCGTTTCTGCTTCTTTCCTCAAAAGTTCTATGTTTTGGGACCCAAAAACACAGCACATTATGCAGGAACCCTTGAAGCAGATGGATTTAAATAAAAGACCTGATGGATTGGAGGATACATTGAGCTGGTGCAAACAGGGCATTCAAGTAGTTCGTGGACGCTGGTATTACCAGGACCATTGTTATGCAGCTTCGTGATCCAAGAAAACTGATGGGGAATATGCACATCATCATCCATAATCAAGGATGATACAGTACTATCAAGGCTACTCGATTCCATTCTATAGCCTAAAAACATATGATCAGTTCGATCGTGAGTAAAACAACTCCCTCGAATCGACCAACGTGCGGGGTTGGCCAATGCCAGTGGTAGCGGCATGTCCGCAAGAAAATCTCGAGTTCGAGCCTTGTGAATGCAAAAAACCCCCGCTGGGAGACTCTCTCACCATAGCCAGGTGCGTGACGCGGGTCGGATCCGGACTAGTCGGGGCAAAGCCCCGGTGAACCGGGTGGGCAACCCAAAAAACTCCCTCGAATCGCTCAGCCAATTCAAACACAAGAGGACAAAAAAAAAAACTGATATCTGGAAAAAAATCAAAGTGGGTCCAAGAGTTTGCGATACTTGGGGAAAGAGCGTGAATTTAGAAGACAACGAAGAAGTGAAAGGGGGGGAGATATTTTTAAACTGAATGATTTGAAAAAAAAGGAATAAATTGGATGCATTTCAGTTTACAGAGTCAGAGCGTTAATAGGAAGGAGATATATTAAGAGGAGGCAAAAAAAAAAATTAGAGCAGAAACGACACCGTTTTTGGGTTGCTGCAGAATGCAGAAATGTTATTCCCTATATATATGTGTGTGTCATTTAATTTCAGCGTTTTGGATTTTATTTTATATTAGATGTCAATTATTTTGTGTTAAATAAAGTAGGATGCATAGTAATGTCAATTTTGAGTCTCTAATGTGTTGATTTTTTGTTTTTTACCCATCAAATATATTTATATGTACAACACGTTAGTATAGTGCGCCAAAAACAAAAAGTACAAAAAAACCTCTCACCAGAGATCAACTTGTAAGAGTTCTCAAAATTGAACATGAAACATTTAGAGACAACTACTATGATTACCATAACCATCAACCGAATTAAAATCTGTGACACGTTGAGGAGTATAAGAATACAACAATCTGTGTCCACCAGCAAGATGAAAATCACATCAAGCCACAAACAAAAAGTTGATGATCCATGAGTAGGACATGAGCAAGCAGTACACCTTATGAAAAGTTCGTATTGTAACGTCGCATAATGAAAAATTAATCAAGTTGTTGAAGTTGATGCCACTGACTTCGACAGAGATTAGAAGCTAACTGCTCAACCATGAATGATAATGGAGAGCAAGAAGACGAAGAAGCTCGAGATGTGAGAATAGGGGGTGACGATAAAGTCATACTAAGCAGGGAGACAGACAAAGAGTGTAATAAAGAAACTAGGGTGCTATTTGGTGGAGATTAATGTTAGATTATTGATAAAAACGTACAAACAGCCTGTGTGTATTTGGTCCCACCTATTTCGCACCCTTTTTGGGAGGGCCCAAATGGGCATTTCATTTTGTACCCCCTAGATTGTAGGTCAACTTGCTCAACAATAAGTTAACAATTCTTACCAAAAAAAAAAAACAATAAGTTAACAATTGAACTTAAAGCATGTCTTTTTAAAATTTAAAAAATCAATAAGCGGGTGGTTGAGATGGCAAGTAGTCTCATCTTTTAAGAAGGAAAACACAACGTTGAATCACAAGAAACATGCTATTGGGTGAGGCAAAAACCTTGTGCTCTAAGCCTCTAAAGAGTAAACTCTTAATCAAATAAAAAAAAAATTAGAGAAGATGATGGTGTAGTTAAGATAAAATCTAAGGGATGCTAAAGCATTTTATTTCTTAATCTAAGGATTTTAAATTGTTAATGCTACATGTGGCCCCAAGGGTAATTTTGTAAACTAATTCAACATTGGTGTAGTATTAATTTTTCCTGCTACGAAGTATATTTTTTTCAGGGTAAAGGGGCAATTCTACTCATAAACTTTTTTCGGAAGAACCACGAGCACAATAAATTCTTTTGGTGCAAAAATACTCATCAACATTAAAAAGTAGCATAATAACACCATTTCTGTTAATTTGGGAGGCGAGAATTAAACGTTTGACCATTTATGCTAACACTTAGGGCCCCTTTGGGAGGGAAAAGGAAGATGAGGATCTTCCCACATCGAAAACGTGTTTGATGAGCAAAAGTCCTGCCCCTTAAATTCTCAGTAGTGTCAATCTTCCTTTAAACATGGGAACTTGGGTTCCCACTGCAACTGGCGTCAACCCAAGTTCCCTCGTGGGAAAGAAAATATTTGGGACGACTTTGCCCTCTCTCTTTCCATCAAAGCCCCATCATCGCCCGAGAAACGCAGTGGTTGTTGGTCTCTCTCCACCAATCTGTTTGTTTGCGTTTCCTCTCGGTTGAACGAAGATGAAGGTGCTGATTTCTGCCTCTATCTAACTCGTCTGGTAATTGTGCGATCTGCTCTGTTTCAAGTTAAAGGAAACGAGGAAGATGACGGTAGTGCGATTTGATTTTCTCCGATCCCACCTGTCAAGTTCTTGCTTTTATCATGATTTTCCAGATCCCTATTTCTCGATTCAAGTTCTTTCGCATGTTTTTTTTTTTTGCTAGAAACGTTCGTATGCTTTTCTAAAAGGCAAAACGATGATGATAATAACAGTACTAGTAAACTGAAGCTTCTTTTGTGTATCAAAAAATTCAGTCAATCCCTTTTTCATCATTAATTTATATCAAGGGTATTATGGGTATTTTACTAATACTACCCACTTAACCTGCTGCATTTTCTTTTTACCAAACATTTCTTTTTACCAAACATTTTATTTTCCCTCAACCTAGGTTTCATTCTCATGTCTGCCAAACAGCTCACCATTTTAAGTTTCTTCTCAATCTTCCCTTCCTTTCCATTCACTTTCTTTCCTTTCTTTTCCTTCCTCATAAATTCCCTGTACCAAACGGGCCTTATATTGAGCTGGAGAAAGTGGTTTGAAAAGGCTGACCAGTAATGCTGACGTGTGCAATGAAAATTGAAAGAGTGTTTCACAAAAAATAAAAAAAATAAACAGAAAAACTTGGGTTATGGCAGTGAGGGGACTGATATCTCCCATCTTGATCATGGCGGCGGCAAAATCAGAAGAGAAAGAGGATGGGTTGGTAATGTAGTCTCGCACGGTGGAGTCAGTGGAGCCGCCGTTGAAGAGCTGAGGCCCTTATTCTGAAGAAGGTTCTTGAAGTAGTCGTTGTCGAAAGCCGTGGGAGTCTGCAAATCCATAGGAGTGAGGTTGTTGTCTCCCGAACCCGACGTGCTCAAACTCCTTCGAACCCACAAACTTGGCAGCTCCCTTAAACCCACCAATCTCCTCGTTCAAAACATATGACAAGTGAATCGTGCGTGTAGGCGTGAAATCCTTCTCCTTCAGATTCCGAATCGCCTCAGATATTTCATCCTAATGCATTTATCGTCTTGAGCTCCACAGGCATATATTCTCCCATCGGGCGGACGGACGACGGCGAACGGCGGGTGGATCCACTTGGAGGGCTTGGCGGGGACGGAGTCAAGGTGGGAATTGAAGAGAAGAGAAGGAAGAGAAGGACTTAATGGAGAAGGGACTAGAGGTTGTCGGAACCGCCATAGGCCTCTTCTTGCCCCTCGCCTTGTGCTCCGTGGCTTAGCTGGAGAAGAACATGCAGTGAGATCCGCCACTCCTCACTTGTTCTTGTTATCCTGTCAGATTCTCACCGAGAACATAATAAGTGGTTTGTCTCTGTTCTTGCCGCCGGTGAGAGCCTTGGTGCCTTTGCTTTATATGATTCGAAGGATCTTTGTGGATACTGATTGGATCAACGATGTGTGTCTCCTCAAGAGTTTGCCTGCTAATGCACACTATAAAGTATGTTACAGCACTCTCTTAGGTTCAACTGCAGAGGGTCAGACACCCGAAAGGGTTTGATACTTGAGTTAGTCAAAGCTGGGGAGGCTAGAGTGTCTAACGAAGAACGATAACTCGCGCTAAAGTTTTAAAGTGGAAGCGTGTGACTAATTCTTGATCTTGAATTAAAGAGTATCGGAGTAAGTCAGCCTTTACGCTGGATTGTGGGTGGAAATTTCAACCCTTCTTATAAAATTTTATTATTTAAAAAAAAAAAAGTATGTTACAGGCACTAAAGGGAAAATCACATTTGAATTTGAACTGAAGTAATTTCTAATTACAAGAATTTATATGTTCAGGACGTGGCATGGTATTGGTTCGGGAGGAGTTTGGTGTCGCAAATATGGTGTATTTCTCGATTAATCTGTTTGGGTTCTTGATACTGAGGTTCTTTCCCATGGCATTTAAGAGGTATTTCGAAGAGAGGTATATGCACCTTTTAGATTTAATGTTTTAAAGATAACAAAACTGATTTGTAAGAGATATATTGTTTAAAAATCACTTTGAAATACATAGTGGACATTTTCTGCAAAAATTAGTTGATCATTCGAGTGTGATCATTTAAGTGATATGTTAAAACTTAGTTTTTTTCATTCTCGCGCAGTGCTAAAGCATTTTATGAATATTTTCAATTGATCACTTGAGTGACTACTCTCATTATATGTTTTAGAAAATAGAAGATCACTACAGTGCTTATTGGAAGTGCTAAACTAATCACACTTATGATAACTAATCACACTTATGATCACTCGAGTGATTCAAAGATTTGCCATCACTTTCACTTCACCATAGTGATTAAGATAGTGATCTGGTCAATGGGCAAATTTAATGGTAATGTTTTCTCAAAACTATGTCTAGCACAATAAAATTTTATTAGGTATAAAATTACATATATTTTTTAAATGGGAAAAAAATAACAACATCGTTGATTCAATAAAACTTCCATTACGTGTTCACATTAGGAGTTCATCCTTTATGTGCATTTTATGTGCTCATCTCTTTAATTTTGAGGGTGAACGCATTATGTAACATCCTAATTTTATTTTTAGGATTTAATTGTAGTTATGAAATAATTATATAGGATTATTGTAATTAAATTATAATTTTTTTTTTAAAAAAATATAAAATATATATATAGTTCGGTATTTTGCGGTAATTTTCCCTATTTAAGAAAAAAATAAAGATACATGGTGGCTGGCGGAAAAAAAAAAAAATCACCGCCTTGCATTTAATGAGGGGGTGACTCACCCCTTTTTGCAATGAATATATATATGTGTGTGTGTGTGAGGTGTGTGATGGCAGTGAGAACCTAAGAGTCAGTGGGAGTATGCAAGAGAGAGTAAGAGAAGAGAAGTAAGGAGGAAGATTTGAGTTTTTGAGGTATGTTATTTATCTTATAAGATTATTTTGATAGTTAAAGTAACTTCTTTTTAATAAACTTCTTTCATGAAAATTGTGTTACACCCTTACCGGCCTCGCCCTTTCGGGTGACGGGTTAAAGAAATTTCTTTACTTGGTTACCTTTCCTTTATTAATAAGTCAATTTAACATGTATCAGAGTGAGCACAACAAAGCATTTAACCGGTTTGGACAATCTATTGTACTGGTAAAAGTAAGATAAACCGAAAATAAAAGTCCCTGTAGGGTTAAGGGTACAGTCATCCAAACTTAAATATCGAAAATATAAATACAATCATCCTAGAAATATAGTACAAATTATAATAGGGCATACCCTATTCTTCAACTGCACTGATAGGCCATACCTTTCCAAAAAGGTCCTTCTATCTCAGGCACGATCCCCTGAAAAACTTAGATCTGATTGGAGTTCGAAAGTGAACCCCAGAGTAACTGTCAATACTTATGTACTAAATGTGTATAGTGTATGCATGCAGCCATGACATGTAAATCGCAAATAAAATGCCAAATACACCACATATGCCAGAAACATACACCATAATCGACTATCACGCACTGTCGGGATACCCTACCAAGGCATGCCCCGGGATTACTGGAGTCACAAACCTCGCTCCGTCGAGCCGCCTGAACCAGGACAGCCCCGGAATTACCAGAATAACAAACCGTCTCCGTTGAGCCACCACATATGGCAGGCCCCGGACCGGTATCCTCAGCGCTAGGAACACAATCATTAGGGACTCGAACCCCAACATGCTCTGTATGCATATTTGGCAAAAATACAAATACAAAACATACAGCAAACACATAAAAGTACTTGAGTAAAGCAGTTACTACCTGGTAGGGTACGTTCTGTCTTACAATTTTAATGTGCCTGTTCTCTTCCCAAGGTAGCCTTAACCCTAAATAACATCAAAATACCTTATTTTTAGTATTGATGAAAATACCCTTACATTATTTCTCAAAACCGATCCCTTTATTAATTTCCAGAAAAATCCAGTGTATCAGGCCCAACTTCAATGATTTTTAATAAATTCCAAACAAATCGTATTTACATGAAACCAGTGCTATCTGAACCATTAGGATGTATATTTTTCAGGAAAAATCATTCCAGAGACCATAAGTACATATATTTGGGCATGTAGCCTATGTTCTATATTCTGGTCAGAATCATCTTGTTGTCATCTGAACCAACTTTATCAATTTTTATCTCTTAGTATAAAAATCCAAATAATACAAAATTATACATCTATTTGAACCTTAGGATGTTTAATTTTTCCCTGAAAAATTTCAGCTTAATCCAAGTTCATTTAATATTTTTAAAACCCAGTTAAAGGTTTGCTGCCCAGAAAACCCAGAATTGGCAGCAAGCTTGTTCTTAAGGTTTTTCGATGTTTTTGAGTTCGAAAACTTGAACCATAGCTTAACCCCACACAAAATCAATTTTTGAAAAATTTGATACCATCAAAAATACCAAAATCATATTGTAACACCAAGCCCTAACCCCTTGAACGAAAATCAAAAGTTCAAGTTTTAAAGGTTCGGGTTTTCGGTGTTTACCTGAATCGGAAGTTTGGTTGATGATCTTGGTAGCTTGGACCTTGTTCTTGGTTATGGAAACTTGGCTGGACTCTTCTCTCTTTCCTATGCAAAATTTCATGCTCCTTGGTTAAGAGAGAGAGAGAGAGAGAGAGAGAGAGAGAGAGAGAGCATGTGTCTTTTAATAATGGTAAAAGGTAACTGATCAATCCAGAATAACTGGAGTAGAATCCTGTCCAATAATTAGTAAAGTTCATCTGGCTTTTGACTTAATTCCCAAGAAAATCCAGAATTCTCTAGGGTCTGGATATGTGGCGCCTCCTTCCCCTTCATTCATTCAGATTTTTATTTTTCACATAGGGAAAATTACATACTTTGGCCTGGAATTTATGAAAATTATCAGTTTTGGCCCGAAACTTCTTTATTATTCTTTTCTTTTTCCCCAAGCTCTCTAGATGTTTCCTAGGGCTAGGTGGCGCAATATTGGGCCCACAAATCAGATTCCTTGATTTTTATTTAATTTTCCCAATTATCTGATTTATTCCCTTTTTATCTAGAAAGTGGGACCCATACTTTGACTTTTGGACTGATTTTGCTTTTCTTTTTCTCCAAGTAATTTTTAATCATTTTAGGGGCTAGGTGGAACATAAGGGGCCCCACCAAATCTGCCTTCATCCATTTTATCAGGCTTTTCCACTTTATTCAGTCTAGTCTCCTTCTACCGGTCCTTGCTGGGCCTCACTAGCCAACAGGGTGCTTTCCCTTGTACTTTTCTTCAACTTTTCAGATATTTTCCCCTGAATGGACATTCATATGTGTCACCTCCTTGACTATCCAATATGGTCCCACATTTGTCTCATTCAGTCCAAAAGAAGCCCCTAATCGGTCCCTATCGGTTCCCTTTCTACCGGTTAGCGTCCTGTGGGACCCGTATTTTGTGTTTGGGCCTGAGTATAGATAAAAGCATCTGATTTTTGCTTCTCTCTCCTGAATAGGCGAAATTGAATGCTTAAGGGGTAAGGATTTGACTATTTTGCCCTTGTAATCATTACTTACTTTTTGCTTTTTAATCCCGTAGTGACACATGTCCTCAGGTAATTATTATAGCTGAATTTTCATTCTTATCTCTTCAAAAACGCAGGAAATCCTTACTTGACCAGGAAATTTCATGTGCACACTTATTTTAGCACATTTTTCTTAGCTAATCATCTCATACCTTAGGGCATAGCTAAATATCATTTTTACCAACTGATTAACGCCGTATAAGTCTTCTATGCCCTTTTTTCCATTGGTACTTTAATTCCACAGCCTATACATATTGGGGCTACTGACCCATATAGCCGAGTTACTTAGCCCCTCAAAGGCTTCCTATCTCTCGACATCCTTGCGACTTTTCCCGAACCGGGCTTAGTCGTCTGCCTACTTTAGGCTTATTCTCAATTCTCAAGGTTCAAAGTTCGGGATATTACAAATTGTTCTATATATTTTTCTCTTTTCAATGAAGGTAATATCATGTTGGTTAGTGAAAATTTTGAGGTTATGATTTTGAATTTTTTTTTTGAGTTTTGACAACAGATGGCCGTATATATATATATATATATATATATATATATATATATATATATAAATGATTAATAACTAGTTTTAATCGGTTTAGATTTATCGATTGATTTTTGCGGGAATTTAAATTAATTTTTATATTTAAGAAGTTTATGATTTATATTCTACCGATTAAAAGTTGTATAAATTTTATTTTGGGCTAATAGAGGAATTACTAAGATTTTAATCGGTTAGTTTTGAAATTTGAAGGATTAAACTGTCATTTTTAGTTTTTATTATGATAATATATATATTTATTTGAATTTGCGTAATTTAATGTATATAAGATTATAATTGTTATAATGTAGAGTTTATTTGTGACTAGTGATTGTTCGTGTTTTACTCCTCGAAATAAAGTTTAGCTTGGAGTTGGGATAACCATGGTTAATTTATTTCATATGCTTGTTTTGGATTGTAAGATGTTTTCTAAACCTTATTTTCATATTTACTACTGACATGTGTTTTGAAAATTATGTGTATATGTAGTTATTTTAGTGAAGTAGTGTATTTTCTATTTTGTATGTTTGTATGTATGAGTGAATCTTGTTATTGAGATCGTTATTGTGGAAATTGATAATTGTTGTGGGTTGTTGTATATGAAATAATATATTGTACGATGTTTTTGAAAATTATAGTGACATATTGTTTATCTGTTGTGATATATGTTGGGTTGTGTGGAAGAGATTTATGGTGAAATTGTGCCCATCGGCTCTCTCATTCTTGGCCCGAAATTTGAATAGAGTGTTTTGGGCGGACACCTCCCTATTGTTGGAAATTATGCCCTAGGGGCAAGTCATCGTACTTTAAACGTTAATGTCATTTAAAGTATTCTCCATTTAGTTATCATTTCATTTGCATATTTATAGTGATAACTGTATCCCTGAATATATCTTATAGATTATCCTAAATGTCCCTGGTCGGTCATCTACGTGGGAGCGAAGATGAAATAAGACCAGTATGACTTTGATGAGGTATGGAGATACAAATCAAAGTCATGGGCACTTGTAAGAGTACAAGGTCTTTGGACCGACCCACTATGAGAAAAGTTTGCATGGATTAAGTCATAAGCTTTTCTCATGTATAACCGCGTCACAACGCCCTTTGACCTGAGATCATCATGGATTCCTACATGAGAGTTGTTGGTCTTTGACCTAGTCAAAAGTCACCTTTGACAGGGTGATGATAAAGGCTTTGATTGGGATCAGTGGTTTTCATGCAGAGGAATGTGAATGGTCAAGATGGAATTTGTCCCTCACATTTGTAGAGAGATAATACTGGGCCCCTCGATGAGTGAGTCTGAGAAATGTATGGCCATACTACGATGGAAAAGAGTTTCCATTTCAATTGTTAGACTACTCAAGAATCGAGAAAGTAATGGTCAAGAACAGGAAGTTGACATTATTCATGCCTCATCCTTGACCAAATTATTGCATGACAAAAGGGACGTGACATGGTTGTACGATAGGTTGTATCGTATCATCGATCCCCATATGAATTGGGTAGTCGCAATGTCTTGGTAGAAGCCGCTTGCGACTTGTGGGCTGGTAAAGTATTGGCCCACTGCCAATCTCATGTGGGCTTGCAGGGTCGCACACAAGAATAGCCCAACATGAGCAAAAGTGTCCAGATTCATTGAATCTTAGATATGTCTAAGATTTAATGAATACTGTATTTAATCTAGGATGAATATATATATATATATATATTTATTATCAAATTCGAAAATAATATAATAATATTATTTAATAGAGATTTTAATATTATTATATAATATTTGTTTTTGTATTTAATTTATTTGATAAATTAAATATCTAAAACAAATTGAGATATTGTATCTCAAATTTAATTTGAGAATATAGATATCACATATCTAATTTAATTTGAATTGATATATAATATCTCATATTTAATTAAATAGATAGATATCATATCTCGATTTAATTTATAGAGATAAATTAAATCGAAGGCTTTTGATTCGGATTAAATAAATAGATTAGATTAGATCTATTGAATAGATTTAATTAATATATTATTTTAATCCAAATTCAAATTTCAAGATTAATAAGGATTAATTTTGAATATATAATATGTCTAATGGGGTTTTGAAAACCTATGGGACATTTGTAAGACGTATTAGAAAATCCGCGAGGAACCCTAGAGAGAAAATAGAGAGATGCGAAAATACTGAAGGCGCTAGCACGCTGCCGTCGGTGTTGGAGGCTATTCGTGTAGATACCGGTAGAGGGAGCAAATTCGAGAAGTCAGCTCCTGTTTGATCAAACGAGATGGCACCACGTTCGAGACATACGATGTCCGAGACGCACGACGTTTAGGATGCACACGAGAACGAAACGCTCACGAGTTCGCATAGGTACGGTTTCTAACGAACCTTGATCTAAATGCCGTTGATGGATCCTCTCACAGGGATTCGTAAATTTTAATGGATAAGAATCCTTCCGCTGCGTGTACGGATCCCAACACCTATTACAGTATATCGGCGGTGACATGGGAGGGGAAAGTGTTCTTGAAGTGACTAGCTAACCTTGGCCAGGTTTACTAGCACTGATAGGTTGTACCACATCCAGATGATATAAGGAGGAGTAGGATGGTTGAGTGGGGAATGGTTCTAATTATTGTTAATTATTATGTATTGATGAATTATTATTAGCTGTTGATTTTATAATCATGTTAGCAAACCTGACTTTGCTAACTTGCAATCCTTTCCTGCATATTTGATATATATATATATATATATATATATATATATTTTGGTTATTGGGACTTTATGTCTCAGCTCGTCATTATCAATATTTTTCATTTGAGACCTCTAATTTCACTAGTAGCTAAGGGAAGCAGTCAGAGGCATAATAGTTGTGAACTTTGTAAGCCTCTTTGGTATTAGTGTTGTATGAGTTTATATATTGTCATTTCAAGGCCACATATATTGGAAATACTATTTTAACTGTTTGGGGATGACTGTTTATTTGTTGTTGAACCAAATAAACTTGTGTGGAAAATGTTTTGGTGTAGACCCTTTGTTGTGAATTTAGTGTTAAAAGACTCGTGGGCTGTGTATTCTTCTCGGGTCGATAATTGTGTCCGAGTTTTGGATTTTGTTGTAGTGAGTTTGTGGGTTGAATTTGTGCCCTGGACTCTGATGTAATTATTTTTGTAAAGAAAAGGGTTTTCCTTAACCACTTGTTAATCCAGTTTTAAAAACATTTTAGTTAATTATTGTTTAGTGAGGAAAGATCTTTTCACATTATTTTTATTTTTATATATTTTAGTCATTTAGATTAAATATATGTCCGTATCTTGAAATATTTTTCGCATTCCAAAGATCTCAAATTAATTAGTTTCCAGTACCTCGTATCTCAAATTAATTAATTTTCAATCTTGCATTTATAAATATTTTTCCCGTAACACTAGTATCCCGAAATTAATTGATTTGAGATCTTGGATGCAAAAAATATTTCGGGATGCGTATATAATTTAATCTAAATAAATAAAATATATATATATAAAATGTGTTCACGCCAAAGTTAGAGGGATGAATACATAAATCACACATAAGGGATATGCACTTAATGTGAACCCCATCTTCTCAAGTCTCAACCTTCGTCTCCCTCTCACCCTTCTCGGGTTCACATTAGGTGCTTGTCCCTCTAATTAGAGGGATGAGACATTATTTATTTATTTATTTAGATTAAATTATATGCTGCTTTCTAATTTTTTTCATCCAGTATTTCAAATTAATTAGTTTTTAAGATACTGGTGTTACAGGACAAATATTTTTGAATGCAAGACTGGAAACTAATTAATTTGAGATACTGAGTGCAAAAAAACATTTCAGAAAACAACATATAATTTAGTCTAAAAATATAAATAAAAAAATATAAATGCATCATCCCTCTAATTAGAGGGACAAAAAGCACATAAGGTCCACCCTTCCTCTCCTTCAATCAGATTCAAAATTTCCCAGGGATCCGCCTTGCTCAGTTCTTCATAGAACTCATCTAAGAATGGTAGCGGCACAACCTGAAGGCGCACAAGTCACAAATGCATCCTAACTTTTGGTGCTCTCACTTGGAAACCATGGGAAGCAAAGAACAAACGCTTTTTTCCTGGAATTTCATACAGACCCATGGAAATTGTCGCTAGCATTGAAGCTTGGGTTAACCATACCATGAAAGCTATGAACTTAGGTGAGAACTCCTTATTCCTTTGTTGTTTTCACTTATGTTCTGTTCAAAGAACACAAATGTCTAACCATGGTGGGTTAGTATAAGATTGATATAGGATCTGTATGACTCTCTGGGGTGTATATGAGTTAATACCCAAGAGATGGTGAATGTTCAGTGATGTCTATGAGGAAGACACCAAAGAATATCAGTTGATCACTGTGCTACACAAGAATGACGATTAGCCAAAGGGGATGGGGTGTGCGCACAGTGTAACAGTATAGTAAAAGGATAGGAATCGAATGTGTGCACCTGGTGGGTAATCTCCTATTTATAGATATTACTTAGGGTTTCATTCTAATTGCGGTGAGTGCCTCCAAGCCCGTAACGCCCTGCTCCACTATTTGACGAATCCTTGCTCCACTACATGTCTCTGCTCCACTACATGTACGATCAGGATTAGTGCCGAGATTACAGGAAGATTAGCGTTTTACCTGCTTACAGAGGGCTTCCATCATAACGTGCCTTTGTTGGGCCGTATCATATCTGGGCCCAAAATACGAGTCCATAACAACTTAGTTATACATATGTAAGCTTTGATTAGTTTTAATGAATGATATATCCTTTCCATTCAAAAAAAAAAAGATTCAGAATTTATGTCATAAGTCCCTCCCTTGCACCTCCATCAACGCCTACACCTCCTTCAAACCCAAGCTCTTTGAAGGTCATACTTACATATTAACCCTCTATCTCTCTCAAAGTGTTCGTTTAATTTAATTACTAGGAACATATTTATGTACTTGCTAATCTTACACAGGGGTTGCAGTACCTTCGATGTTGAAGAGACCCATGTCGTTTTCAGGGATTGAGGGCAAGCATGAGGACGAAGAGCTTTCGGACTTTATATCTCAGCTTATGGGTGAGAAGAAGAAAGTGAACATGGAACAAGTGAAGGCATTGGAAAAGAGCTTCGAGTTAGAGAACAAGTTTGAGCCTGAATGCAAAATCCAGCTGACCGAGGCTCTGGGACTTCAGCCAAGGCAAATGGCTATTTGGTTCCAGAATAGGAGGGCCATATGGAAAACCAAGTAGCTCGAAAAGGCCGGGACAGAGAGAAGAGAGAGTGGAAGGTTGAGAGGATAAGAGTTAGAGACGAGACCGAGAAAATTTTTGGGAAAAATCACACTTAGCATCCAATGATCATAAAAATAATTACAAAAAAGTCCTACAGCAAATTCCTCTATCATCAATAATAATTTTGAACGTGAAATTACCTCCTTGCCTATAATATGTGATCTTTAGATATGATATGATATTAAGTTATACGATTAGGTGTTACTTATCAATCACCACTCTATGCTTTGTTAAAATAGACACATGTATTTGTCAACATGAGCTATTTTATTTAACATAAATGAGTTTGTTAATTGTCACTCTATGACTTGTCAACAGAGGTAAATATGCTTGTCAAAATAGGAAGATGCACTTGTCAAAATGGACATATAAACTTGTTAAAATAAGCACATACACTTGTCATTTTATAAATTGTCATAGTAAGTATATAAACTTGTCAAAATAAAGCCACATACTTGCCAATTTATAACTTGTTAAAGTATGCACATAAACTTGTCAAAATAAATACATAAACTTACCAAAATATGTATATAAACTTGTCAAAGTAGTCACATAAACTTGTCGAGGCAGGCACATAAACTTGTCGATGCAGGCACATAAACTTGTTACAATAGTCACTACACTTGTTATTTTATAAGTTGTCAAAGTATACACATAAACTTGCCAGAGTAAGCATATAAACTTATCATAATAGGCACATACACTTGCTATTTTATAACCTGTCAAAGTAGGTACATAAATTTGTCACAATAGATAGATGCACTTGCCATTTTTTTAAGGGCAAGAATGCAATTTCACAATCACAATTAATATCAATGAAGTCCTTAGGGAACTTTTTGATAGGGGCATTTGCTATGGAACTTTTTTTTTCCTGATTTTTGGGAGCTGAGAATGGTTTTCCCAATTTTTTTCCCTAACTTTGTTAGCCAACAAATAAGTGAAGTATATGTCAAAAATAAATAAATAAATAACTAGAGTAACAGAAAGTTTTATATGAATTATGGTGTTATTATTTTTGCTCCTGTTTAAAGTTGGGTTAATGTGTAAATTTGTTTCGAAATTTTTTGATGAGGAGCAATGATGCCTCAGAAATTTAAAAATGTAGCATGTTGCTGCTTACCGTTAAAAAGTTAATGATCAATATCAAATTTTTAATGGTGAATGTTAGTTTTTTAGCTGTATGAGCTACGTTTTGAAACTTTTAAGATAATATTGAAATTGAAAAACCTTTTTGGACAATATTACACTTTAACCCTAAAAAGTTTATGTGCTATTTTGCATCCACCAAAAACATTATTGTATAAGACGCACATTTAAAAAAGGGTTAAGGTGTAAAAATACACATGTGCTTTGGTTAAAAGAAGCGTCCAATAGCAAGTACTTTTTTTAGGTGCAAAAGTGACTATGTGATTACAAAAGTGGAGCAAAAGTACCATTTGACTGTTAGTTTGACTTTTTCTACATTTAAAATGATGACTAGGTTCTGAGTTGTTCTGAATTACAGTTAAGCCCCAGACACATTTCAAAAAAAAAAAAAAAAATTAGTCCCTCATGAACTTTTGAAATTTTCATTTGAGTCCCTCATCAAAACGTAGCGTCTTCTCCTGCTCGCCTCGACCTTACAGAAGACGGTTTTCAGACACCTGTTCAGACAAGAGCGTGAGAACAGAGAGCTGAACCTCTGAACCTTCAACCTCATTTCCCTCATCACCTCCGTAATCCACCATTAACCACCACCGCCAACAGAGTGTGCCACGGATTGGGAGTTGAAACAGAGTGTGCGCTGCAAACAGAGACGGGAAAACCTACAGAACCAAACCTCCATGTGTGGTGTTGGTGAGAACCAGAGGGAGGAAGGCCATCATTCGTTCTCCCTATCTCTCTCTAGCTTGAAAATGATGCCCCTCCTCTGGTCTTCAACATTCGTGTCGCTACTCTGTTCTTCTCTTTTCAGGTCGCCGGCAATGGAGGTGTAAAGAAATGACGATGAGACAGAGAGCAGGGGATCATCGACGATGGTAGTGAAAAACAAAGTTTGGAAGTCGCTGGAATATGGAAAGAATGAAAAAAGAGAATATGAACGGGTTGACAGTGGAGAGGAAGAGTGAAAGGTCCGACGGTGGTGGTGTTCTTCTCTAACCATCGATTCACTATTAACCACCACCGCCAACAGAGTGTAACCACCAAAGCCCGAGATCTCTCAGCAATGATTCACCAAAGCCCGAGCTCTCTCTCGACAAAAGAAGAGGAAGATGGAGGAAGGAAGGAAGAAGGGAAGAAGAAGGAGGAGGTGCAGTGGTGGTCTTCTTCTCTCACCTTCGACCTTCCTCTCTCTATTTCCAGTTGAAGAAGAAGAAGGTCCGGCCTCTGCAAACTCATGGCGCTCACTGTCCGAAACCTCGCCCCCTTTGATTTTTGAAGATTCACCGGCGGTAATGGAGGAGTAGTGACTGCCGACGATGATGGAGATGAAGGCGGATGTCGCCGGCGACAGGATAGGGCGGTGAAGTGGAGAGATAAGGTGATGATGAAGGAGAATGCGTGAGCTCAGATAAGGTGAAGTGGAGAGATAAGGTGATGATGAAGGAACATATGGGCAGTGTGTTTAATAGATAAACCAGACCCCAATGACACATAAGCTCAGATAACGGACGTTAGGTTTGGATAACGGTGGATGTGTATTTTTGCTCCACTTTTATAATCATATAGTTACTTTTGCACCTAAAAAAAACACTTGCTACTGGGCGCTTGCTCCTCTGAACAAAGCATATGTGTATTTTTACACCTTAACCCTTTAAAAAGAACTGTTCTGGTGTGGGACCAGATGTCTAGTCCGTTGGGCTAGTGCTTTGATCTTGGATCGGATGATCCTGCTGGAGCATCTATGGAGGAGATATCCAGGAAGGGTCGGGATCACTGTACACTATAGGCTATCCGCCAAAAAGGGGGGATGTGGGATGTGTTCAGTGGGGATTGTGCACAGTAATACTTAATGTAAATAGGGTAAAGTTAGAACGTGTGCACCTTAATGTTATGCCCTTGTATATATAGGACTTGCCTTGATATCCTACCCGTATGATCTATCATATCTCCTTTACCGTGGATATGATAGATTCTCCATATATATCGCATATTCAGTTATATATGATATACTTAGTCTTGGGCCGTCTAGACGTTTGGGGCCATTGGGCCGGGCCGTAACAGTTGCCCCCTAGCTCGGTAGTTTAAGTTTTTGATCTATCGAGGTGTATCATGCTCGGGTACTTCCCGTCCGAGGTACCATACCGAGGTCAACTATACCCATCGGCCTAGCATATCAGATCTTTGATTTAGTTGGGCTTGACCTAGGAATTGCGCCCAGGGCCTACGTACCCTGTAACAAGAGATCAAAGCCTACGTAGTTCGAGATATCGCTAATCCTCCGGCCCGGATGGCGTATGGTGAGGCCTCGAGCGGTTCACTATTAACGTCGGCCATGCTGGTTGATTTCTCCCGGATCCGAGGTTCGAGCTCAGGATCCGGGGTCATGCATGGGGGTTTGTCGAGTCCGTGAGATAATAGAAATATTTCTATTTTAGCAAAACTTTGTCCCTGGAGCCAGGGCCTTTACCCAAGGCCCAGAGTTCTTCCGCGTTTCCAGGTGAGAACCCTTTCGCCTTCCCCATCATTGCCCCCTGCCATGTGGCACCAGTGGACTGACGAGGGATTTTAACCGCCCTGCTTCGCCGTCTTTGGATTTCATGCACACTTAATGTTCTCTGCACACGTCGCACGTCATCCCTACGAACAGGGTGAGTTTTCCCCTTTCTACCCCTGTCGCTTAAACTTTTTGATTTGCTCTTCACTTCGTTACTCTTTCCTTCATTCTTCATTACCCATCATTTCTGCTTTCTCTAACTTTCTCTGTTCCTTGTTACGATAGTTTCGTCACGAAGAAACTCCCTCTGATCGTATTCTCGTTCTTCCCGCATTCTCTTCTTCATCGCATCGTTCTCTCTTCTCTTCTTCGCGACTTTGGTGGTTTTGATTGCTCATTTCTTGTTTTCCTTGAACGAACATTTGTCTTGTCGGTTTTTTTTTTTTTTTTTCTTTTTTTTTTTTTTTCGGTTTTGGGTCTGGTTTTGCTTAGGGGAGTTCCAGTGATAGCTTTTTGGGTCGTTGTGGGTTTCTAAGTTTCTTCCCTTAGGTGTTTGTCTCTTTATGGTTTGCACACGACGTTCTCACAACCCGATCTTTAATGACCGTGGCCGAGATCACTCGGATGAAGCTGGGGGAGTTCGAGGGTTGCTGCTTAAGCCCTCCTGATGCCGATGAACCTGTTTGCTCATCTAGGGTGGCCGGATGTACTAATTTCTTTTTCTTCTATAAGGCCTACCTGTCCCGGCTTGGTATCCGCTTCCCGTTTACCGAGTTCCAGATATCTTGTCTTGACTATCTCCACTTGGCCCCCTCACAACTTCACCCCAACGGGTGGGCGTACATAACAGCTTTTGAACGGTTATGCAATTCCTTCACCGATCCTATTCCTTGCACGACCGCCCTGTTTTTCTATTTCTTCTATCCTTTTACACCTCGCTCTGGTAAAGAAGCAAAAAATTGAAGGGGCTTACTTCCCTTCGAAGTGATTCCGACCGGAAGCTCCTGACTGCTTTCTCGGACTCCTTCAAACACTTTAAGAATGGCTTTTTTAAGGTCGTGGCTAAACCCGGGCTGCAGCCCTGGTTTCTGAAAGGGGCTGAGCAGACCAAGGTGGAGTGGAAATTCCCACTGTACTGGACGTATGATCACCACAAGGTGGCCTCCTCCATATACCAAGTTGAACAAGACGATCTTCCCGCCGAGGAGGTTCTTTCGGTAGATCGACTGATGTCATATGTCAAAACTTATGGCGGCAAATGGAGTGCGGTTACTTTATCAATGGCCCCGGCTCCAAGTCGAGATACGTTATTTGTATGCGTTCTTTATGTGCCCCGGCTTACTTTTTTATCTTGCCAAATAAGTGTGTTGACTAACTGTTTTTCTCATCTTGTTGTTGCAGCTCAAGCTATGGCCGGGCTTTCTCCTTATCTTTCCCACGTGAATCCTGTTGGCGGGGCTCCTCCACGACCGGAGTCACATACCCGTACTAACATTGCAGCCAAGCGAGGCCGGAAGAGAGAAGCGTCACAAACGCATTCCCCTCCGGCTAAGCGGGTTCCGACCCCAACTACTGCTGAAGCCTCCAATCCGTCTTCGGCCAAGTCCGCTCCCTCCACGCATAAGGATCCTTTAATTGAGGAAAATCAAATTTCCTTCTCGTCCTTACCGGCTACTCCGTCTTCTCAATCATTGCCGGCTACACCTCCTCCTCCTCCTCCTCCTCTTACCAAGCTGCCAAGGGGGTTGGCTTGGGAAAATGGGGTTACCGAGGAACTTAGTGTTGCCTTCTTTCCTCCACCAAGGTTCCAGGACCCTGTTATTCCCTTGTCGGACGCTGAGGAACGTTTAGTTCATTCCATTCAACATCACCTGCTGCAGGGGGTAGGCCTAGCTCAATCCTTGCTTCACCTGAAGCATCAAATTGTTACTATTTCGGCTGACAAGCGTCGCATGGAGGCGGAGAGGGACTTCGTAGCGGCTGCGCGGGAAAAAGCACTGGAGGATTTGAAGGCCGCCCAGGAGTTGGTTGGGAAGGCGGCAGAGGAGCTGACGGCCGTCAAGGAGTCGGCTGATAAGACGGAAGAGGAGCTGAACTCGGTCAAGAACCAGCTGGAGTCTACGAGCTCCGAGCTCCTTAGCCTGAGGACCGCCCATTCCGATTGTATAAATGCCCTGAAGACAATACAGGCTCAAAGGGGGAGTCTTGCCGAAGAGTTGGGTGGGGTCAAGACGGCGTTGGAAGATCTCCAGAGAACTCATGCCACCGCTCCTCCACCATCGCGACCCACGCCAAGGATGCCTTTGATATGACTTTGGCTCGATCCGTTATTGGAATCCCAACATAACGTTGGATCCGTCCCATGTCATTACCGGCGTATATTCATGAGGGTCAATTCTATCCCCCTCCTCCTTCAGTTGGCGAGGCCTTAGCGTCTGTCCTTGAAGAGGATGCACTGGAAGAAGCAGAGGATGCCGAGGTTTCTCTTAACGACCTTCCTGAGGTTTCCCCCGGCACTCCGCAGGCTGCTATATCTGAGGCTCCTTTTACGGCTGCACCCGAGGCTCCTTCTTCATCCGTGCCCGAGGCTCCTTCTGCTGCTGGGCCCGAGACTCCTTCTTTATCTGTGCCCGAGGCTTCTTCTGAAGTTCCTGCCCAGATTGCTCTCGGCTCCTGAAGTGCTGTTGTTTTAACATTTTCCTGGGCGTCTGTGCCCTTATAATGTTTTGTAACTTTTTTCTGGGTGTCCGTGCCCTTGTTATGTATTTGAACCATTGTCGCGTTTATTCAGCGGTCATATATAAAAATTAGCGATTTAATCTTTATTTTCGATTGCTCGTTTGTGATGCCAATCTTTCAATTCGACCGGGCCAGGGTCTTTAATATGTGCAGATCTGCATTTTCTTCCAGACTTGCAATCTGGAGTTGGTTGGTAGGGTTGTCTTGATGTAACCGCATGGGATGTTTTTATCATAACGCACTACCGAGTTCCGGCTCCCTCGTCCGGGTTCATCACCAAGAATAGGGCAAAATGTCACATGTTTGAGCTCTGGTGTCCGTAACACAAAGCCAAACATTTTGACCTGATCAGGGTTGGCATGACAATTCATCTTCTTATCAAGGAGCGAGCGTTGACGCGTCAATTTTGTGAAGACCTATACAGGCGACTTCACATTGCTCGATACCTAGGCACATCGGCCTTAGTGTCATCCATCTAGATGTGTTAATAGAAACCGGGTTTGTTGGCCGCGGTGTAACCGGGTTTGTAGACCTTGGTGTCAAAACTTAAGTTATACCAGCACGTACTTTGAAATAAGAACTCCATTATGGGTTCCTTCTTTAACATAAAACTTTAAAGCGTTGATAGTGTTAATGAAAAACGACGGAATGTAAGAGACATAAATTTAAATAAGAAAACTAAATAAACCAAGCTTGACCGTGGGCGACATCCGACCCGAGATCTAACTGTGGTAGGCCCTTAGCTTGTCGGCATTCCAGGTTCTTTTAACGGGCTTCCTTCCTAGGGTTTCTAGTATATATGCCCCGTTACTTTGCTTCTCCTTTATGCGGTACAGTCCTTCCCAATTTGCTGCCAGCTTGCCATCTCTGGCGTTTCTGTTTTCGATATCGGCGCGTCGAAGTACTAGGTTGCCCCTGTTGAAAGAACGGGGTCTTACTTTCCGATTATACTTTGCCGTGATGAGTTGCTTGGCAGCTAGCTCCTTGCAATGCGACTTCGTCAATCAAGTCGAGCTCTGTCCTCAAGGCATCATCGTTCGATTCTCCTCCCTCCTGTATTACTTTGGCCTTCCTCCATGACGGGAGCCCTATCTCCACAGGGATCATCGCCTCGCATCCATAAGTCAACCTGAAAGGAGTTTCCTGGGTTGAGGTTTGAACGTTGGTCCTATATCCCCAGAGTACGCTGTAGAGCTGTTCGACCCAGTTGGACTCTGCTTCTTGCATTCGCTTCTTTAGGCCATCTAAGACGACTTTATTGGCGGCTTCGGCCTGGCCGTTTGACTATGGGTATTCTACAGAGGTGAAGTGTTGTACAATATCTAGATCCGAGACCATAGTCTGGAATCCTTTGTCTATAAATAGGGTCCTGTTATCCGTGACTATTTCAGTAGGAATTCCGAATCGAGAGACAATATTGTGTCGAAAAAACCTTTGAATTCGTGCCGAGGTGATAGAGGTCAAAGGCTCGGCTTCGATCCATTTAGTGAAGTAATCTACTGCCACGACGAGCCACCTAAATTGCCCCGGGGCTGCCTTGAACGGTCCTAAAAGATCCATTCCCCATTTATAGAATGGCCACGGCGCCGAGATGCTGCTTAATTCTGATGGCGGAGGCCAAATAACCTTGGCATGTTTCTGGAAACTTTCACACCTTTTGACCGCTTCCATGGCATCCAACTTCATTGTTGGCCAATAATATTTGGCCCGCAGAGCTTTCCTGGCCAGGGCCTTACCCCCCATGTGATGGCCGTTCACGCCTTGATGTATCTCGGCCAACACATACCTGGCCTCGGATGAATCCACACATCTCAGCATTGGAGCGAGTAAACCTTTCTGGTATAGCTGGTCATCGATCATTGTATAGACGGCGGCTTCTCGTATTATCTTCTTTGTCTCGACTAAATCCGTCGGTATAATTCCTCTTTCTAGGTAATCTTCAATCGGTTTCCTCAAATCTGTTGCGGCCGATATCGTCATGACGCAACTCGGCTCCATTAGATTTTGCTGGATGACGGTTCGGAAGCTACCCAGGCCCTTGGTACTAGCGAGATTCGATAAGATGTCGGCTCGGGTGTTCTCTTCTCTCGGTATGTGGGTGATTATAACCTCGTCAAAGTCAGAGATCGCCTCCTTTGCTTTATTGAGATACTTG
Organism: Acacia melanoxylon; assembly: GCA_019022615.1. NCBI lineage: Eukaryota > Viridiplantae > Streptophyta > Magnoliopsida > Fabales > Fabaceae > Acacia > Acacia melanoxylon. The sequence goes on from JAFJYJ010000099.1 coordinate 610,201, forward strand.
GCCAATAGGGGGCCTTTCATCTGATAACTGCCCTCTATTTGTGTGGCTACAAGCTGCAAGTCTGTGAAAACCCTTACTCTTTGCGCTCCATGTTCTCGGGCTTGTAGTAATCCGGCCAGCAGAGCTTCATACTCAGCCTGGTTATTCGAAGTCGGGAACTTCAACTAGAGGGAATGTTCAATGGCAATTCCTTTTGGGCTTTCGATTATGATTCCAGCTCCGCTACCCTTAGCAATCGAAGAACCATCCACATATACCTTCCATAGCTTATTTTGAACGTCGTCGGTTCGGTCTGTCGAGGTAAGTTCTCTGACAAAATCTGCCAAGGCTTGAGATTTGATTGCATGTCGGGCTTCATACAATATATCGAACTCGGATAACTGAACGGCCCAACTAGTCATTCTTCCAGCCAAATCTGGCTTGTGTAGTATTTTCCGAAGCGGCTGGCTAGTTCGGACAATAATATGGTGCCCCTGGAAGTAAGGTCTCAGTCTTTTTGCCGAGATAAGCAAGCCGAAAGCCACTTTTTCCAGCTTCTGATATCGTAATTCCAAGCTCTGTAACGCCTTACTCACAAAATAGACTGGGGATTGGCCTGTCTCGGTCTCTCTTACTAGGGCGGCACTCACTGCTTCTTCCCCCACAGATAAGTATAAGTATAAAGACTCACCCGGGTCTGGTTTTGATAGGACCGGTGGGGTTGCCAAGCAAAGTTTGATCTTCTCAAACGCCGCCTCGCATTCCATATTCCATCCTCCTTGTGTTTCCTTCTTTAATAACCTAAAGAATGGGAGCGCGTTTTCGGCTGACCTTGGTAAAAACCTGGTCAGGGCCGACAGGCGGCCTATTAACTGCTGCACCTCCTTCTTCGTCCTCGGTGATTTCATATCGAGGACGGCCTTGCATTTATCCGGATTGGCTTCAATCCCTCGGTTTGTTAACATAAAGCCCGGGAACTTGCCTATTTGGGACTCCAAACGCACATTTGGCCGGGTTCAATCGAATCTGAAACCTTCTCAACTTTTTAAATGTCTGCTCTAGATCACGGACATGGTTTTGTGGGTCCCTCGTCTTCACAATCATATCATCAATGTATACCTCGACATTCCGCCCAATCTGATCCGCGAAGACCTTGTTCATCATCCGTTGGTAAGTTGCCCCGGCGTTCTTTAGACCAAAGGGCATCACGTTGTAGCAGTAGTTGGCCTTGTCGGTCATGAAAGCTGTCTTCTCTTGATCACTCGGATGCATGGGTATTTGGTTGTAACCAGAATATGCGTCCATGAAGGATAACAATTGAAAGCCCGATGAGTTGTCGACCAACTGATCGATGTTGGGCATCGGGTATGAATCTTTTGGACATGCTTTATTTAAATTGGTGTAATCCGTGCATACTCTCCATTTTCCGCTTGACTTCTTTACCATCACCAAGCTGGAGAGCCACGTAGTGTATTGTATTTCCCTGATGAACCCGGCTTCCAACAGTTCCTCCACATGCTGCTCCAACGCCTTCCGCCTGTTGGCCCCAATATTTCTCTTTTTTTGTGCCACTGGTTTGAACCCCTTTGGATAGCCACCTATGACAAAGACAAAAGTTAGGATCAATACCTGGGACTTCGGATGATGTCCACGCGAATACATCTTGATTTTGTATTAGGAACTTGATCAATCTATCTTTTAAATCCTGATCCATGGCTCCTCCAATTTTACTTGTTTTTGAAGGATTTCCTACAAGAATTAATTCTTCTAACTCGCCTTCTGGTTCTGGACATGGGAACTCAGGCTCGTCCCTTAGGTCGAGCTCTACCATGCTAACAGGTCGTCCGTCTCTTCTGCGGTTTTCGGCATTCAGGATTTGTTCGCCTCTTAGAATCCGAGGTAGGGATGATGGTCCCCCTTCTCCATCTCGGATTGTCTTGAAATAACATTGTCAAGATTCCTTCTGATCCCCCATAACAACAACGACCTTATTTTTGTTGTTTACCATCTTCAACCTCTGGTGCTTAGTAGATACTATCATATCCCAACTATGGATGGTTGGCCAGCCGAGTATAATATTGTACGGGGACAGGAAATCAGCAACTATGAACCTTACTCGTTTGGATTTGAACGCCTCTCTGGTTCCTAGGGTTAATCTTAGGTCGATGTAACCTTTGGGAGGTGAGTGTTCCCCGTTGAACCCTATCAGGGTTGTTTTGCATGGCTTTAAATCTTCTGCCTCCATGTTCATCCTCTTATAGGCATCCCAGCCAATAATGTCTGCCGAGCTCCCTGCATCGACAAAAACCCTTTTCACTAGGCACTGAGCCACTGTTGCCGTAATGACCAATCCATCCTGATACCCTGGCACCACGTCTTTTAGTTCTTCCGGGGTGAAAACTAATGGGGGCGGTGTCGGTTTGGTTGGATTGTCCTTAAACTTTTAAAGATCCCTTACAAAAAGCACTTCCCTCAAATATTTCTTGCGCTGGCTAATTGTATCTCCTCCCCCGCCAAAACCTCCGCTGACTACATTGTAGTGGAATTGGGCTTCCGGGAACTCATCCTCCTCGTCCGCCGATTTTCGACGTTTCTCTTCTTTCTTAGGGTTGACAGCCGGACTTCTACTTCGACCTCCTCGCTTACGTTTGTAACCTTTACGCCCCTGAGTTTGTATCACGTATTGACGTAGTTTGCCCTCTCTGATGAATCGTTCGATGGCGTCCCGGAGTTCGAAGCATTGATCCGTAGTATGCCCCAGTCATCGTGAAACGCACAAAATCTGGATTTGTCAGTCGTGGGTCGAATTCTAGGAGGCCGAGGTCGATCCATTCTTTTCATCTCGGTCTGGGCCACCTCTTTCCAAATCTGGGAATGAGGGGCGTTTAATGGGGTGTATCTTTCATACCGTGCTCTACCCTCAGGTCTTCCTTCTTGAGTGCGCACATCTCGGTTCCAAGCGGCGACCAAGAGCTTCTCCCTTTGGCTTTCGCCGTTGACTCTTAACCTCGGGCGATATATTTCCTCGCTTCTCGGTCCGACGCATTGGCGATCTCCATCGTTCCATGTCCAAATCGCTTTGCCGGGTATGGAATTCGGTGAGCGAGTGGACTCGGTTTTTAAAGATATTCTTAGCCAATCGGGACGAGGGATCCAAGCCATCTACAATGCAATGTACATGAACCTCCTCAGGGAGTGAGCGTACTTGTAGAGCCACTTCTTTGAACCGATCCAAATACTTTTGGAGGGTTTCCCCCTTTTTCTGCTTGATCTTGCTCAAAGTAAACTGAGACTTCGGCTGCTTCTTACTTGTTGCGAAGTTCAACTCAAATTTTTGTCCGAGATCTTCAAAATGGTGTATTGAATCAGAAGGTAAAGTATGGAGCCATCTCTGTGCCGGTCCCGTTAATGTTGCCGCGAAAATTCGCGAGATGACCGGGCCTTTTATTGACCGTACGTACATTCCCAGTTCGAATGTGTCGAGGTGGACCCGTGGGTCCTGACTCCCATCGTACTTCGGGAGATGTGTGAGATCCAACCGTCTTGGATAAGGTGCGGAAGTAATTTCCCCGGAGAACGGACCCCGGCAGGAATCAGTTAAATACTTCATCTGGTATTCCTCGGGAGATCCCCGAGGCCGGGCTACCCTCTCCTTATGTCGGTCTTCGGCTTGTGCAATTCTTTCCAGTCGTAACTTTTTTGCCTCCGATGCCGACAGCCGAACTCGATGCAAACCGGCTCCCAGAAGAGCCCGACTCGTATCTCGATGCTTTGGCCTCGTCCGTCTACTAGGAGACGGGCTATTTATCTCCGGGGCGTCTCTTCCGGTTCTTCCGCCGATCCTTCCGGTCTCTTTTTTCGACTAATTTCTCAAACTTGTTAAATCGATCCTCCATTATCTCGTAATATCCCGAGATCTTCCCGACGCCGGAGGTCATGGCGCTTCTCATTATTTTCCACGCGTCTCGTAATTGACTCCGCGTTTTCTCGTAGGAGGATGACGTCAGAATTCCGAACCGAGACCTCGATCGTTTGGGTTTTAGGGACTATAGGAGGGGAGGACGCCGTATCCGAAACGTTCTCTCCGTACTTCCTCCGTGGCCGAGGATCCCGATTATTCTCGCGTAGCTTCAACCCGCGGATGTCCATGGTGAGTATTCCGACTGCAGCTTCTGGTGTTGGCCATCGGTGGTCACGGGGATCGAAATTTATGGTCCCCACGGTCGGCGCCAATGTTCTGGTGTGGGACCAGATGTCTAGTCCATTGGGCTAGTGCTTTGATCTTGGATCGGATGACCACGGAAAGATCTATGGAGGAGATATCCGGGAAGGGTCGGGATCATCAGTACACTATAGGCTATCCGCCAAAAAGGGGGATGGGGGACGTGTTCGATGGGGATTGTCAGACAAGTGATACTTAATGTAAATAGGATAAAGTTAGAACGATAAGACCTTAACGTTATCCCTTGTATATATAGGACTTGCCTTGATATCCTATCCGTATGATCTATCATATCTCCTTTACCATGGATATGATAGATTCTCCATATATATCGCATATTCAGTTATATATGATATACTTAGTCTTGGGCCGTCTAGACGTTTGGGGCCATTGGGCCGGCCGTAACAAGAACATTATTGTTAAATTTTCAATTCGAGAAATTAAAATTAAAATAAGTGCAAGCCCATTATATTTACCCTAAAAAAAGTTGGTAAGACTATGGGGGTTAATTTTTTCTGGGGAGCGGTGCACGAAATTTGCATTAGCATCGGCCTAGCTTATAAGAAGGGACTTCACAGGTCTCACAGTTCACAGTTCCAAATTTGTTTGCGCTTCTGAATAATCGTTGCTCAACGACTACTCAGTTATCAAGATTACCACACTTCGATTCTCTCAATGGCGGCTCAAGAAAACCAAGATTCGCCTGCAATCATCGATTCGGTTGCCCAGCAAGACGATGAATTCCAGAGCACTATTGAAGAGACACAAGAACCGGTTCGTGCTTCCGCTGCCGAGGTAGGCAAGAATTGTTCTGCTTCTTCAAACTTCAAGATCGATGCATGTGTATTTGGTTTCGCTCCTTCTTGTTGTGGCGGAAAAGTTGAAGATTTTTCCAGAGAAGGTCAGAATATGGTCGAAGGACTCCTATTAGCTGAAAAGCGCGATGTGTATATTGTCTCAGCTGCCAAGCAAGACGATGAATTCCAGAGAACTATTGAAGAGACGCAAGCACCGTTTCTTACTTCCGCTGCCCAAGTAGACGAGAGTTCTTTTTCTTCTTCAAACGCTAAGATTGATGCATGTGTATTGGGGTTTGATTCTTCTTGGTGCGACGGAAAAGTTGTTTTTTCAAGAGAAGGTCAGAATTTGGTCGAAGGAGCCCTGTTAGCAGAAAATGCCGATGTGCGTATTGTCTCAACTGTCGAAGGGACGAGACAGACTTGTGACTCTGAGAAGCTAGAGCTTCAAAAAGGAACTGTGAACGGTGATGGGATGCAAGAGAGTTGTTTCTTGGAACAACGCAATCATCCATCTGGAATCCAAGAATGCAGAGTGCTCCATGAAAAAGGCGCCTTAGAGCCTAATTCTACTCATATGCTAAACGAAGATTCGCTATCAGAGAACGCCTTGGAAGTCAAGAAGAAACTACTGCTTGAGGATCTAGAAGCTGTTCTTTGGCCGGAAGGCGACCTTGCCGCTGAGAAATTAGCTTGTGTGAAACTCATGCAAGAAGACTTTACAATTCCACGTTCATTTGGAATTGAAGTTATTGATGATACAGCGTTGATTGAGACCATTCCTGCTCCTGCAATAGGAAGGAAAATGAATGTTTTGGGAATTAGGAAAAGTACTGGAAAGGATGCAATAAAAGAAATAGATGCAAAGAATGGTAAAAGATCAAGAAGAAAAGCAAAAGGAGCAAAGAATGTTCTGGGGATGGATGGAAAAACCAAGATTGGTACTCGAGCGGAAGAAGCTCAAAATCCTTCTGTTGATAGGAAGGAAGGAGCGAAGAGAAAATACACAAGAAAGGAGGTTGAGGCAGTGAGGTTTGTAAATAAGGCAGCGCAGCGGAGGCTTTGGAAAGAAATCTACAGTGGGCTTGCCACTGCTGTGGCAAATGAGTATGACAGCTTGGTGCGCAATGAGCATCAGAAAAATATACGTTTGAACTATGATTCTCAGCAATGCCTTACAAAGAAGAAGGAAGCTCCGGCAATTCTCAGTGAGTATTACTGTATTATTCAAAATTGTAATCTTTTGTTTTTTATAAGCTTTTCATTCATTTAATGCGTATATGTTTGTGAATCATGTCCAAGTACACTGACGTTTGTTCAGAAATAAACCATCAAGTGTCTCGTAAAATTCAAATGATATAAGGAAAATGCAAAACATGGATTGACTATTAATAAGAGTTAAGGCTTAATCGTTGTTCTGATCCATCTTTGCTTGATCAGGTCTAATAGCATGTAGTGTCTTGTTGAATCCTCTGCTGCATGATGAATGCTAAGATTAATGGTTGTAGTAAATAAGCTTATTCTACTATACTACGTGTCACTTATTTCTTGCATTTCTCAACAAGAATCAACCTGTGATGTATACAATATATTTATAACTCAGTCACTTGAAGGCTGATCAGGCCTCTCAATGTATTTTAACGAATTTAGGCCTATATAGCCTGCTTTAAGGGTTGTGGCTGCATATGTTTTACTACTTTTGTAGTTTCTTGGAATCAATGAGAGTAGTCTATGCAAACAAGCATGAAATGCAAGTCATTTCCAGTGCGGAGGGAGATCTAAAAAAATTAATAATTTTGATTGCAGCAAACTTTTTTTAGATTTATTTGACGTAGTTGAGTTGTGAGACTTCTATTTGTTTTTGCTCGTGGTTCAGTGGCTTATTCTTTTTAATAGTGCTAAGCATATTCTGGATCAGGTAGGTTTTGTTCAATCTAATAATAGTTCTTCATTAAAAGAACTATTTATGCATGTTTCCTTATCCCTAAATATAATGGCGGAAATGTCATTACTAATATGGATTACGAGTGCCAACAATATACTTTAGCATTGGACTGGTATTGGCAGTATATTTAAATGGCTGTATTCTTGCCCAACAATGGGAAGTCCTACCTACGTCACTGTTGTTTTGAGGAAATCCTTTCTCATTTTAGTGTTTGTGGTGAATGGTTATATATGGAGTATAACCTACAGATGATATTGAAAATGTTTTTGTGCAATCTATGTATTGATATGGATATTTTTCTTGGCCTATTTATAGATATGGATAGTTAATAGTTTATACTTCATCTTATTTATCTCATATTCTGCAAAACAGCTATCAATACAACGCTTGATTTTGGAAATATGTCAAGTGGTGTTAAAATTTGTGCAACCACTTGCATTATATTAGGTAATCGGACATCAATAATTTTTTTTTCTTGCTTGTCTATAGACAATGACATGAACTAAGCTGAATACTGTTACTACATTGAAAGTTGGATGTCTGCATTACTTGCAAGTATCTTACCTATTGAAACTATAGCCATTTCAGATTAGGGCCTGGTATTAAGATATGAACATTGCATTATGATTTGAACACACACACAACCATATCTTGATTGAAGTTATGCTCATTTTTTTGAATTTTCAATTTCAGAATGGTTGTAATAATTAATTACCCATTTATTATTTCTGAACTTTACTCACCTATGATCAGAATTTTATTTTATTTTGTCTTTCTTTCTTTCCTTTTTTCCATAAAAATGTTTTTGGGGTTGGGAGGTGAGCTTTCTGTTTATTTTATTCAGTAAGAATAGTAAGATATTTTTTCTTAGTATATGACAATGACCTGAACTAAGCTACATATTTTTAGAATGTTCGTAAATTGAAAATTGGATGTCCATGGTACATGCAATTAAAAGTTTGAAGTATTTTACCTTTTAAAGTATAGACATTTCCAATCAGGGCCGGGTGTTAAGATGTGAATATAGTAAGCAGGATCAGAACATTGCACAACTCTTGTTTTTTAATTTCTTATTCGAGTAGACGTTGCTGATTACCTAATCACTTTGTTTTAGGTACTCTTCTTAGTTTGTCTTGTCAAACGTGGAAGGAATTGAAGATATGCTGGTTACTCGTGTTCATTATGCATTTTTAGTCAGTGTTGCTTTTATGCAGAACCTTATATGTTATGCATCCATTTTACCTTGATAAAAGGAGATAAGATATATCTTGTTCTAAGAAACTCACTCTCATGGTGGTTCATATATTTGAGTAAATTTGCAGTTCTTTGGCTGTTCAATGGTTGAATGTGCTATAGTTTAGTTTGTAATTACAAAGAACAGATGATTATGGTAGCTATTGTTGTTACGTGTTCGTTCTCTCAACATGCCTCTCCCCTTGCTTTTTTTGTAGTTCACATGGTAGCTATTGTTGATTGATTTATGATCATTTTTTAATTTTCAATTTTAGTGTGATTGTAATAATTATCCAGTTACTTTTTTTGATCTTTACTCGCCTATGACCATAATTTCAATTTTTTTTTTTTTGTGCAAGAATATTTTTGGGGTTGGGTGTTGAGTTTTCAACTTATTTTGTTCTGTGAAAATACACGCACACACGCGCACACACACATAGTTGATGAAGCTTTAACACAAATAGTCACACACACATAGTTGATGAAGCTTTAACACAAATAGTCACACACACACACACACACACACAGTTGATGAAGCTTTAACACACACACACACACATAGTTGATGAAGCTTTAACACACACAGTCACACACACACACACACACACGTGCGCACACACACATAGTTGATGAAGCTTTAACACAAATAGTCACACACACACACGCGCGCACACACACACACACAAATAGTCACACACACACATGCACACACACACGCACATAGTTGATGAAGCTTAACACAAATAGTCACACACACACACACACACGCGCGCGCGCGCACACACACACGCTCACACACACACACAAATAGTCACACACACACACACACGTCACACACACACACACACACACATAGTTGATGAAGCTTTAACACAAATAGTTATTTTTCCCCCTTGAAGCCTTGAAGCACCTCTTTTCTCTTTGCTGCTGGTTCAGATTGTGTCAATTTGATATTTCCAATTTAACACAAATAGTTATTTTTCCCCCTTGAAGCACCTCTTTTCTCTTTGCTGCTGGTTCAGATTGTGTCAATTTGATATTTCCAATTTCTGTTATGAACAGGTGTGGGTGCTGCTTATGGAAGATGGAGATATATGAATGTCTATGTGCATTGAGGAAAGAGCAAAAGGAACATGGGATTGATATAATCTGCAACATTTTTTGACTTGTTTTCAATCACTTTTAGGCACTCACTCTAGTTGCAATGTGCTTGATTACTTGTATAAAATCCTTGTATATGAAAAATCATGTGCAAAATACTAGCATTGTTGTCATGCCCTAATGGGGATGATTGGACGTTTACATTCATCATTGTACATTGAAAGTGTTATGGTTGTTCAATAAAAAGTTCAGTTTCTTTTCCACGTTGTTCTTGTCTGAGAAGGACATTCTTTATTTGGCTGGTGTTGCTTTTTATCGAGATTGCATTTAGATATATATTCATTCTCAAACGCTCAATCATTTTCTAATTGTACATGCTAATGCTGAAAGTTTTTGAAATTGCTTTTTGGTGCAGTGTGTTCTGAAAATATGGATAATGAATTTCCACAAATAAACAGTAACGAATATGTGAATATGGACCCTTCTTGTAGCAATAATCTGGGTGAGGAGAATGGAGGCACAGTTTCTGAAGGGGATTGCTATGAAGATGAAGATAGTGACAGTGATTATGATAGCATTCAGAAACCTGCCTTTTTGGTTGATGGAGAACCAAATTTTGAGTCGGGCCCACCAGAGGATGGATGGGAATATCTTAGGCGTGTCAGGTACTATTCTGATTGGTCACAGCTGCCGATTGCTGGTTATGTGATGCATGCTCTGGTTATTTTTTTTAATCTCTTTTATTGCTTTACTCTTCAAATATTGATTTTTAAAAATATTGGGAACTCTGACTCTTTAAAGGCTTTGAGAATATACAAAACAGCCCATTCTCGTCCTTATTTGGGGCTTTCATTGATTTAGGTAGTGAACCTTTAATGTCATTAAAATCCTATTCTTTGCCTTTCAGTAGTTACTTTTCTGTTAAAGAACTTACAAAGTATCTTGTAAAATAAAATGATCGATAAAAAATTAAAACATAAGGTGAAAGGGAAGATTTACACCATGTCAATTGCATCATACACATGGTATGGCGGTGTTCTGCCTTTTTTTGTTTTTTGTTTTAAAAAAAAGATAGTTGAAAATAAACATAGACTAAGAATGAATTTCTAAATTGTTGAGATTAAAGAATCACATTAAGAACAATAAAAATACTAATATTATTATTGATCCTTAAGAATAAAATAGAGTACAAAGAGGCATTCATATAGACAAACTAATAGACTAACCCTAACCTTAGAATCTATCTTAATCTAATAAAATCAAATCATAATGATAAAATATTCAAATCTAATCCTAATAAATACTAAACGATATCCCTATAATAATAATAATAATAATAAATACTTAATTTAATAGTAAACTTTCTATTCTTCAACATAAATAAATCAAGAGTCCTCGACAATAATAAACTGCATGACTTCTTGAACGAAATAATTATTCCTTTTTGGATTTTGATGGGATTCTCTGCACCCTCTCAAGATGAAGTTTGAGTTGTTACAACCAACCAATTGAAGAGAACACAACTAAACTCAAACAGAACTCAATAATAGAAACTAGACAGCAAAACTTTTAGGAGTCTAAACTTGAGAATGTTTACCAAACGGATATAACTGATAGTCTATCATAACAGAAATGTTCCCTGAAACTCAGATTGATGTTCACTTATCCAAGCTGGGTATGATTGACATGCTATGAGGTGGGGTGTAGAAGTAATAGGTGGCTTAATTTTTTTTCCTAAATTATTATTGGTCATTGTAATTGCAAATGCGCATATTTCCCAAGGGAAATATTCCAAGTTCGGATTGTCCTTTCCTTTGTCTCACCTACAAATAGAGGCCCTCACTCTTGTAGAAGTATTAGAGTCCTAGTCAAGAGAATACAATTCTCCATTCACTTCTGGCCACCCTTTGATCATACTTTCCAGTCTTTTTTAACATAGACTACAATAGTTCAAGAGATGTTACATTCCAAGTTACTGAGATATTATAGTCAGAATGCAGCCTCCACAGCTAGCTATATAAATATTAAGCATTTTTTTTATTAACTATTACTACCTCCGGTCCTAATTATAGGATATATTTAGCCGATTTTGGAGAGATTAAGGATATGAGTTAAATTAGTTAATTGCACTCATTTTCCTAAAATGCCCTTATATAAATTTTGCACTTCAATTGCCTTATTGATTTTACTTAATCCCTCATTCATATCTAAACTGTGCTTGATATTACAAATAAATGACTTACGTTTCGGCTTAAACTTCAAAATTTCATATATCACCATCCTATGATGTACTTCATATATCAATTCAGAACCATCATTGCTAAAATTGTATGGGAAAAATATGACAAAAATTGCTCAAAATTATTATATATATATAAAACAGTAGAATTAAGGTGTATGTGACATTAATGAGTTGCAAGCATTACTTATTTTATAGAATATATAGGTGCATTATTAAATTATTATTGTGTTTATTTATTATTGAGACAGTATCAATAGGGGTATTCTATGAAGAAATTGACATAAATTAGAATGTTGTCCTATAATTAGGACCAAAACCAACTTCTAAATGTTGTCTTATAATTAGGACCATAGGGAGTACTATCTATACATCGATTAACTCATTGTTCGGAAGTCAAGCTGTAATTTTGAGCATAAGATGAGCAGGAGCAACAATGATTACTGACACTAAGTGATGGACCAATTGAGGGAAATCAATTTGAGCCCAAAAATGCCAAGGTGTAAGTGAGAAGAAAGTAGGCGTATTGGGTAGGTTAAAGTGTATTTTTGCCTTTTTATAATATTTTCATGAGTTATTGGTATTTGAATGAACATACTCCCTACAGTCCCTTTTTATAAGCTTAAATTTTTTGAACGGGTTTGGTCCTTTTTATAAGCTACACTCTAGAGATTTTTGGTCCTTTTATACAAAAACTTGGCAGGGACCTGTGAGGGAGAAATCTACGTTCTGCAAGTTTTAGGGTTCATATTATTGGGTTTCCTGTTTTAATTTCCTTTAATTAATGCATATCACTCTGTACTGGGCTACTGGCTGCTCCTCTGGTTTCATTTATCTCTATATGGTAACTATTTACTATAGTTTCTACTCCAATGATATTACTTTTGAAATAGTTTGCTATCATTAAGCTTACTTGTTAAGAGCATGGAAGAAAAGTAGTTTGGATTGTATACTGAACCCTGCTTCCTCCTTAGATGGGAAGCTGCTCAAATTCCCAAAGTGAAGGTAGCCAAACTTGATAGAAGTAAACTTAACAAGGAACAGAGTGCTTACCTGCCCAAGATTCCTGATATTGCCCAATGTCCTGAACATCTCTTGCCATTAAAGCATTGGGAGAATGCATTTCTTGCTGAATTTTCAGACCTCAGAGCGGTATGTTAATTGTCTTTTTGAAGAGCAACTTTTTTTGTTTGTTTAATGTGTTGAATATGTATTCACAGCTTGCCATAGTTTAGAGCATGAAAAATGAAAGGAGAAAAAAATATACTGGCCCCATTTTGTCCCAATCTACTTTCCAACTTAATAACCGTTCGACTGCAAGGTTAATAATGAAAGAAAACTTTGGATGGATTGGGCGATTGCTATGGTTAAAGAAGTTTGGGACTCCCGACCCGACACTTCTTTGTCAGACTCGCGAACCTTTCCTTGAATCATTTTGTGGTAAAATATATATTTTGTTGAGTGAATGATAATGAAATACATTTTGATGATATGACTGAAACCACTTTTTTTTGGCCTTCACACGGGCTTTCTGATGTTTAATCTCAGAATGGAAGTTTTACCCATGGTATCTTTTGTTAGAAAATACTAGTAGAAGACAATGCATCATGAGTTATACTGACAATGCAAGTTACAATATATTGTATTCTTTTTTAGTTCTTCCATAAGTAATAATGTTTTGATACTATTCGTTACAAGGAATTTGGTTTTTCAACACGATGTCATTGCTAGTTAGTTTAACTATAATGTTTCAGTTCATGAATTAACTAACCCTATTTATTTAATTGTTCGCAAACTTGCGATGCCAGAAACTGTCGCAGCTCGATGTTTCTAGTGTGCAACATATGAATTCCCTAGAACTAACTGCGAACAAGGCTGGCGCAAGTAGTGTTGTAATGACCGAGGAAACCCAGCATCATAACCGTGAGAATATTGGGGTGACCACCGATCAAACTGCCTTTACTTCAGAAGATAAGGATAGTTCCAGTAACTGTCCTTTGCTCTCTAAAATTTTAGGAATGGATCCTGTAGCCCGGGTGTCGATGTTGCATAAACGGATTCGCTTGCTGGAGCCAATGGACGCAATCACAAGAAATGATTGCATGTGGCTGTTTGCTCTCTGTGCAACAGTTGATGCTCCACTGGATGCTGACTCTTGTGCTGCTTTAAGGAGTCTGCTACGGAAGTGTGCCGGTTTACGAGCTATGAAGACGGAACTCGATGACGAAGTCGTGATGTTGAATATACTAGCTGCAATTTCAGGCAGGTACTTTGGGCAGGCTGAAAACTAAGTTGGGTTTTGCAACTTTTATGACCTTTATCCTCCCATCCACTTTGCACAACGTGTGCTTGTTTATTTTGTCAAATTTTGTAACTTTATGATCTTATCCTCCTCTTCAGTGCTTGAGTTTTTGCTTAATTTGCGAGTATTTGTTTCTTCTATTTTAAAAAGCAAATGGCTCAAGAAATATGTTTCTTTCAAGATGCATAGCATATAATTTGATTTTGTAGATATCTTGATAGAATTTAAAGGAAATTAAGAGAAAAAAAGGGGAATTAGAGCCAGAATCTGAAACTCTAATCAAGATAGGAGGCTAGAACCAGAATCTGAGTTCTTGACCAAGGTATAAAACATTCCATATATTCATTCATTCCTCCTTCTCAATACAAATATTTATAAAGTATTTCCTAGACAACCAGCTTCCTATGATAACTAACTTCCTAAAACATATAAGACTTGATAACTATACATCATATAAGAATAAGAAACCATAACTTCCTATACAACAGATAAGAATAAGAAACTAACAGAAAATAACTACTCTTTATTTCCCTTGAGTATTTAAACCAGAATATGACATGTGTTCCTAACAATGCCCTCCCCTTGAAAATCAGCCTTGTCCTCAAGGCGGAAATAAGGAAATTTCAGCCAAATTTGCGTTAGCAAGCTGCTTAGCTTCTGAGAATTCAGGCGTCTTCCCTGTATCTTCGGCAATCTCCATTTGCAAATTCGATGATCTGCAACGATGTCCAGGCGCATAACGTTCACCGCATTTGAAGCAGAGTCCTTTCCTTCTCTGTACTGACGCTAGGACTCGTGACTGGCCGATGATTGCGTGTTGCTGTCAGATGATGGCCATTGACTCGGATAGGAGGATTGTGGTAAGTTGGAGGCCGATGCTAGTAACAAATGATTAGGATAGGATCCCGCGGATTGAGGGAAGTTGGAGGTCGACGCTGGTAACGGATGATTAAGATAGGATCCCGCGTGGTTTGTACTGGTCAAAGGGTCTCCATGCTGATATGGCGGAAATATTTTAGAATCTCGCCACTGTTGCAAATAATCCGAGCCTCGTGGAATCTGTTCGAATGCATGCGAAAATTGAGGGCGTGAAGAATAATGTGGGATCGGTTGGGATTGGATTTTGGCTTCAAATTCTAACGCTAAACTGACCGCTTTATACACGGTGCGAGGCTTCTAAATTTTTACGTCAGCCTGATATTCTTCTTTTAATCCATTAATAAATACTCCCAAAAGGCAATGTTCAAGCCATCCTTGCACGCGCGACTGACGACGAACAAATTCCAATTTGTATTCTCCTACAGTGCCGATTTGTTTTACTCCACAAAGATGCACATCAGGATTTTAGAATTCTGCCGGACCGAATTGTTCCTGGAGAACTTGCACTAATTCTTCCCAGTGTCTTATTGTTCATCCAGACGAAACCCATGTAAAAGTGTCAAGCGCGTCTCCTTCCAGGTTTATTGCTGCAACATCCATATTTAAATCCTCAGGTGTTTGGTAATATCTGAAATACTTCTCAGCCTTTAAAACCCATCCTCTTGGATCACCCCTCATACTTTGGAAAATCAATTTTTGAATAAGGGCGTTTGGAAAAATTCCTATTCCATGAGAGGTTATCCATATCTACGTTATCTTGATCATTGAAGGGATCCTTGTAACTATGACTCGTTTCCCCATGACCTACGACTGGTACCTTTGCTTTCTTCAAGGTGTTAATATCTGAATTCATCAAGTGCAATTGAGCAAGAATGGCGGATAATTGAGGATTGGAGTCTGGATGCGTGTGGGGTGGTTGCTGAACCAAGATTACTGCGGGATCATCCCGAGGATTGGGATTGAGTGGGTTTTCTGGGTTCAGATTTGGATGTATTGGTGAATCATTCTCATATGATGAATTTCTTGTGTTCACCATGATAACATACAGGCTCAAGGATCTACCGCGCTGATACCAATTGATAGAATTTAAAGGAAATTAAGAGAGATAAAAGGGGAATTAGAGCCAGAATCTGAAACTCTAATCAAGATAGGAGGCTAGAACCAGAATCTGAGTTCTTGACCAAGGTATAAAACATTCCATATATTCATTCATTCCTCCTTCTCAAACACAATACGAATATTTATAAAGTATTTCCTAGACAACCAACTTCCTATAATAACTAACTTCCTAAAACAAATAAGACTTAATAACTATACATTAGATAAGAATAAGAAACCATAACTTCCTATACAACAGATAAGAATAAGAAACTAACAGAAAATAACTACTCTTTATTTTCCCTGAGTATCTAAACCAAAATATGACATGTGTCCCTAACATATCTCTTTTGTGGAAAAATATGGCAGTAAAGTTTGATCAATTGCACTGTTGTTTGCCAAGTTATTTGATTAAACGTGGGATGGATAATTGATCGAATCACAGATTGGTGTATATGTGCGCCTTGGACTGAACAATTATATATCGGAAAAAAAAGTGCTTCTTGAACAATAATATGATCCATCTTTGTTGTATATTAAAAATAAATAACTAAATTAATCAATTAGTTGCCCATAGAACTGGGAATCATGGCCGGCCTGTGAAGGGCCTAACAGGGCCCGGAGTAAAAAAAACACATTTTTCAAAGCGACCACAGGCCGGAAATTACTATTCCATATTTTAACTATTTTTTCTCCGTGTTTTTCAAAGAAATATATTTAATAAATTACAACAATTAAAGTTTTAATTTATCAAATAAATGTTGTTAACATTTATATCCAAAAAGTACAATCATCCAACAAATAAGCAGTCACTAATTCATAATTAAAAGCAAATTATGTTCACAAATAACTTACGTAAAACATAAAAAGCATACCACTAAGCGACATTAGAGGGATGACTATCATTGTCGTCATCTTCGCCACTATCATCAATTTCAACGACATTAGATTGTGCTTCACTATGAGCAGGTTCTGGTTCATGAGTAAGAATATCATGAATTTCTTTTCCCACATCATGAACACATCCATAATCGTTATCGCAACAAATAATAAACCAAATCATAAAATTAGAGTATAGTTATTAAATAAATAAATAACTCTAACAAATATATATATATATATATATATAAATTAATAAATTACCATCATATGTGAATCCATGCATCCAATTGCGAGTACAAATAAGAGCTTGAACACGTGAACCAATACTTAAAGCGGATTCACTAGCTACTATAGTAATTGGAATACTCAGAATATCAGTTGCCATCTTTGAAAGAATCGGAAATCTTTGTTGATTGTTCTTCCACTACAAGAAATCTAATTCTTTCCAATTATCAGGCTTTAGTATTGGTTCTTCCAAATAAGTTTCCAATTCAGACTTGTTCATGGAAGAATGATCCATACTCGCATAAATATCTTGATAAGCCTGCATCATTACAAAACAATCAAGTAAATACTAGTTGAACACCCAACAAATTCAATTGACAATGAAATTAAAACATACATCAAAGGCAGTTACTGAAGCACTTGAAGTTTGAGAAGAATGATGGGTTGTCAATGTTGAAGATCTGTTAATTGATTCAAGAGTTGGAAGAGATGTCCCCACATTTGAATATTCATTGAAAATGAAATTCAACTTGCTCCTCACATTGGCGACCTTCTCATCACAAGTTATAGAGTCAATCTTTTCATAGAAATATTGTATAATATTGAACTTCCATCGAGGATCAAGAACCACTGCAACTACAAGAATGACGCTATAATTATGCCAATACTTGTCAAACTTCCCTTTCATTTTCAATGACATCTCTTGAATCACTGGGTCAGGACTCGCCATATTTTTAGTAAGCAACATCTCAATTTTTGATATTTGCATAAAATAAGAATTAGAAGTTGGATAAGACGACCCATAAATCAACCTTGTAATCTTCTCAAATGGCCTCAAGAAATTGCACATTGCCTTTGCTCTATTCCACTCATCTTGTGTTAGAATAAACTTGAAGTTTGGATCATCCAAAGCCATCTTTGCAAAAGCATGACGATATTTAAGACCACTCTCAAGCATTGCATAAGTGGAGTTCCATCTAGTAACCACATCTAATCGCAAGCCCATATAAGTGTCAATGCCACCAACTTGTTGAACACATTGCTTGAGAAGATTCATCCTTGCCTCAAAGGCCTTCACATATCTAATACTGTCTCTCATCTTATTCAAAGCAGAACTTGTTACTTTTAAACCCTCTTGAACTATCAGATTGAGGATGTGGGCACAACACCTCACATGAAAAAAATTCCCCATTACAAACCAAGCTAAAGTTGTTTTGCATGAGTAGCCTATCTTTCAATAAGTCTTGTAATGTATCATTTGCAGATGCATTATCAAGAGTAATTGAGAATATTTTATCATCAATCCCCCATTCTTTCAAACAATCATACACTTTCTTAGACATCTGAGATCCAGAATGTGGAGGCTCCATCCTACAAAAGGCAAGTATCTTCTTTGTTTAGTGTCCACTTTTCATCAACAAAATGAGCTGTCAAACATATATATCCTTCAGAAGTCACAGAAGTCCAACAATCAGAAGTCAAGCATATTCTACCAATACCGTTCTTCAATTTTTGTTTCAAAATATTCTTTTGTTGGCGGAAAAATTTCTGCACATAAGCCGTGATTGTTTTTCTAGAAACGCACCTTACATCATGATTCAATGTCCTTAGAAGTTCTCTGACCCATTTATATTCAACAAATGAATAATGAAGATCATGCTCAATTATGCATAAAGCGATAATCTCCTTAGTACACTGATGGTCAAGTTTTCTAGACCTCATTTTTCCTTCTCTATCCAACATCATCACCCCAATATCTCGAAATTTATCTCCAGAAAGACAATTCTTAATATGACGATTTAGATGTGAGGTGCCTTTATCCGCACCCCTTGTAAATAAAACTTGACAAGCATTACACTGTGCCTTAGCTACCCCTTCAACTTCAACTCTACTAAAATACCTCCACACATCATAAGACAAATGTCTTGCCTTCTTAGGCTTTGATTTATCATTCTCTTGAAGAGAAGACTTCTTACCCTTAGTCATCATAGCAAATGATTCATTAGTCTCTTGTAATTTTTGTGACAAAGACATTAGGCTGCATCAAAGATCAACAATACAGTATACTCAAAATCAAACTTTCATACAGCCTTAACAAGAGTGACATAACCAAAACAATGAAAGCAAAATGAATGTATCTCATGCTATGAAACAGAGAGACGGAGAGAGTCAAGCATGAGAGCAGTTGACTAATATATATATATATATATATATAAACAAGTAGAGCCTTTTGAAATCAAACTAGTTCACAGAACTTAAATTTACAGGAGAGCAGTAAATAAACCAATGCGAGCTCATCTCCACCAGCTTCTTGGCTTCTAACATAGCCACAAAAGTAATAAATTCGCAGCTTAAAAAAACAAACATAGTATTTCCATAATGCAATTAGAAATTTATTACTTGAACTACAAAGTCACATTTGAAAGCTATTGATCTACAAAATAATTGATGAGCTTCGTCCATAATCATTAGTTCAACAAAGTATTTCCAGAGAACCAGAGAATGCTCAAAGAACCAGAGAACATAGTATTTCTAGGTTTGTTATTCGAGAGAAAGCTCAAAGAACCAGAGAACATAGTATTTCCAGTGCTATGCATCATTAAATCGAACCTCATTCACGGCGGACCAGAGAAAAAAATACTACAAATAAATAAAAATAAAAATAAAAATCGTGCTATGCATCATTCGAACCTCATTCAACAGAAAAGAATCTGAGAACACTCTGGATTTGAAGTTTGTGGACAAGATTGAAAGGCCGAAGGGAAGGGATCGTCGGTACTCGGCGGTCGGCACCTTGGTTAAGAGTGGGGGAGACCGAGGTTGATTCACGGCGGGGGCGGGGATCGAGTTGATTCGACGGCGGATGGTGATTCGCAAATTGAGAGTGGGTGAGAGTTGAGCTTCAAAGTTGAGAACTTGAGATCGAGATTTGGGGAGAGTTGAGAACAGATTCAGTGACGGTGGTCGGTGAGAGTGTGAGACGGTGTCACGGTGAGAGCCAAGAGGATGAGAGGCGAGAGCTGTAGACTGTGCGTGTCTACTGTCGAGAGAATTTGAGATCGAGGGAACTGACTCAATTGATAGATTGATGTGATAATGCAAACAATTGATAACATATTTGGGAAAATGCTTCCTAAAATTAGTATTTCTCTTGGGTGAATTAAGGTAAAACTCACATTGGTGATCTATATGTCTCAAGATGATTAGTCTCTAACTATCTATGGCTTTGGAGGATGCTTTTTCAATTGATCTAAGGCGTACAAGGTAACTATGTGAGAAGAATTTTGTCGCGACTTACATAAATGTATGCTAATCCAAACAGACCTTTACCATGTAACTATGACAAACTGCTGTAGTCTTGGGGTGGTTTTCCATAGTGGAATCCCCGGCCCGTAAT
This sequence comes from Acacia melanoxylon, assembly GCA_019022615.1. Classification (NCBI taxonomy): domain Eukaryota; kingdom Viridiplantae; phylum Streptophyta; class Magnoliopsida; order Fabales; family Fabaceae; genus Acacia; species Acacia melanoxylon. Next base: position 630,500 of record JAFJYJ010000099.1, read on the forward strand.
TTATCTTTTGGGATTTGTTGTTTGTTTGGACTCCCCCTCGTTCAAGTTATGCTTTTTTTTTTTTTTTTTTTGCCCAAACGTTCAAGTTATGCTTGGTATATCTATTAAGGCATTGAGTTCCAAGAACATATTTTTCAATTTATTATTTTTAATTTATCTGGTGCTTAAAGTTTATTTATTTATTTTTTTAAAAAAAAATTGTTCCTTTTTTGAATCCAAGAACAAATTTCTTAATGATTCTCTGAAGTACATAATTTTATTTGTAATTAGAGAAATTAAAACACGTGACGGCTCATTTCACTTACCAATAGGTTGAGACTTTACAAAAATTCGTAATAGGACTAAATTAACTTCTCACATTGAGTTGAAGTAGCTCATAAGTTTTACCCCCTTAACCCATCCAATCTTTTTTATGATATATTTTGTAGTGCAAATTATACTATAAACTAGGTCATACAGTTAATACTGGATTTATTATTTTAATATATGTACAATATATGGTTTAAGTTAATATATTTCATTTATAAAAATAAAATTATGGAGATATAATCATTTGCAGACTCACCGTTATTATAATTTACTTAAACTTTTATTGTTGTGTTTAACGTATAATCACATTATTATATTATGTGATGCTTCTTTATAAGATTATTGGAGTATCCATAGTATATCAAACTCTACATGTAATAGACAATGAAGAGTACCAATTTTTTAATAATTATATTACAATAAAAAGATGAGAACATACTAATTATTACCTCCGGTCTTAATTATAAGACATAGTTAACTTTTTTTTTGAGGGATTAATAAAGTTAAATAAGTTATTTAATCATTTCATTTGTTATGTATAATTAGATTATATATTAGTTTATTAGTCAAACTAATTAATTTGAAGAAAAAAATAAAAATAAAAATACTGTAAAGTAATTTAATTAGCTTCCTTAATCTTTCCAAAAAAATCAACTATGTCTTATAACTAGGACCGGAAGGAGTACATCATTAAAAAGAGAAAAAGGAAAAACTAAAAAAAGTTTGTAAGCAGATAATAAAGTTAACAGAAAAATATAATCCTGTAAGACCCGTTGAGAAGAAGAAGAAAGGGACACTTCCTTTGTCCAAATTCGCTTGAAAACTGGATTATCCACTTGAATACAAGCCCATTTTTACTAACACTTTGATAATCCTACAGAGACAATTAATGGACCCTCCCATGAACACCCAAACTTGAAATATTCAGATACTGCATATAGTCTCTGAAGAAGCCATATGCATTTGTAGAATATGCCTTCCGAGATAGAGATTATACAGAATTTAATTATTTTATTTAATTCTGATTATAGTTTGATTGTAATCTCATCTTTGCGTATCTCACTCACTCCCACATATCTCTCTCCCCCATGAAATTCGGCCTCCTCTTAACTCGGCTGATTCACTTCTCTTGTATATAATATTGTAACTATCGATCGAGAATAATACAGAAAGATATATTCAAACCTCCAATTTCTTCATGGTATCAGAGAATTGAAGAAATAGGGAACCGGCTTTGTTCTTTGTTAAGGACCGTCCGCTGCGGCTTATACATCGACGTATAAGCCGCCGCGGTCCTTGTTAAGGACCGTCCGCTGTGGGTTATACATCGATGTATAAGTCGCCGCACACACAATGATCCGCTATGGCTTATACGTCGACGTATAAGCCGCAACAGCGGATGGCTATGTAGCACGGAAACATCAAATTTTTAGATCTGAATGTTTCCGATTTGCGAACTATTCTGAGACGCACAGAAACGGTAAATTCACGAATCAGAAGGTCAAATAGTCATAATGTCATTTTTGTAATTTTTCAAAAACTGGAGGGCATTTTGTAGCTGGGTATGAAAGTTGTGTTCCTATATATGCTTTAATTCTCCATTCCAGTCATGATCATTACTGAACACTAGGAATTTGGACAGTTTTCCTGTTCAACTATCCGGTAAAGGCCTTTTGGCTAATCTTAGTATCTTACCCCCGGCTAGAGAAAACAACCACGGTTGAAATAACGTGGTCAAGAAGTGGCCTTTCCACGTGAATTACTGAGAGAGAAAAATATACACGGTTTATATTAAAAATATTATTTAATACTAAGACCTATCGGAACGTTTCGAAATATTAGTATTTTTGAAGTAACGTATCGATGTCACGTATTGACAACGTATTGAAAATGCCGTATTGTTATCGGTACATTATAGACGGACGGTCCTTGACAAGGACCAAAGCCGCGTCCAAGAAATAGTCGGAGTTCTTCTCAGTTCCCGATCATCCCTATCAACGCTCTCGGCAATTCCCGATTGCTCTCAGGTCACATTCTCGAAAGTTCTCTTTCTCGCACTAATTGGATATTGAAAGCTCAGTCAGTATGTCGACTACTTCCTCTGACCTCGAAGCCTCTGATACATCAATAGTCCTGATTGTCCCAGAGAAGCTCACCAGCGACAACTACCAATGATGGGCACAGTACATGATTATCGCTCTTATCGGACAAAAAGAAGTTGGGGTATATCACCGGTGAAACTACCGCCCCTCCATCATCGGATGCCAAGGCACTACAGGTATGGAAGTCAAAATTTCCTTGGTCTCCTTGTGGCTGTTAATGTGATTGCTTCATCCATTAAGAGAAGCTTCATGTTCCTTCCTTCGACATGTGACATATAGAAAGGAAATATGCAAAAGGAATAAAATAATGGTCTGGCTCAATAGTGCCAATGACCTGTATGTTTCTATTTATAGAATCTAGAGCCAATTGTACAATGACAAGTGTCCTATGAGTTTATTTTTGAATACAATACAGTAACAATAATTACAAGTTATACATAATAAATTATTTCTAACTTCCTCCTTTACTGTGGACCTCCTCCTCCTCCTTCTTCTTCTTCTTTAAAACTTTGCTGGTTTCTGTGAGAGGTACAGGCTGTTGCTGTTTCTTAGCAGGAGTTACAGTTATACCAAGTTTGTCTCTAAGGAAGTTAAACCGAGCATGAGACAGTGGTTTTGTCAAGCAGTCTGCTATCTGATATTCTGTTGGGACATGCTGAACTCTTAAGGTTTTTGACAACACTTTATCTCTTACAAAGTGTACATCTATTTCAATGTGCTTAGTCCTTGCATGGTGGACTGGATTAGATGCCAGTGAGGCTGCACTAGTGTTATCACACCAAATAGTGGGTATTCTTCTCAGTTTTAAACTTAATTCAGATAACAAAGACCCTATCCAGCTGAGCTCCGAAGCAGTAAGAGCTAAGGACCGATATTCAGATTCACAACTGGAGCGAGAAACAACTTGTTGCTTCTTAGAGGACCATGTCACTAAAGAATTCCCAAGGAATACACAATATCCACCAACCGACCGTCTATCATCCGGGCAGGAAGCCCAATCAGCATCAGAAAAAGCAGTAAGATCAAGAAAACTAGAGGGCTTAAGATGAATACCATAGTAGGTGGTGCCTCTAAGATACCACAGAACCCTCTTCACAGCCTTCTAATGCTCAGTTGTAGGTTTTGAAAAGAATTGGCTCCGTTTCCCAACACTAAAGGAGATGTCTGGTCGAGTATTACATAGATACTGTAGGGCACCTACTGCACTGCGATATTCTGTTGGATTGTTGAATAATTCACCAGAATAGACCGAGAGAGACTTGTGTGCAACCATAGGTGTAGAACAAGGGGAGGCATTAGACATATGAAAACGATCAAGTAAATCACAAATGTACTTGCTTTGTGTCAAGTAGTACAAGCCAGTATTGTCCCTGTGTGCTTCAATGCCAAGAAAATAATGTAGAGAGCCAAGATCTTTTAGAGAGAAGATACTATGTAGTTTTGTGGTAAAACAAGTGAGACTATGAGAATTGCTACCAGTGACAAGAATATCATCTACATAGATCAGTATCATCAAAATTTGAGTCTTTTCAGAATAGATAAAAAGAAAGATGTCACTCTTCGAATTAGTAAATCCCCAAGAGAGGAGAACACTCGTAATCTATCAAACCATGCTCGTGGTGCTTGTTTTAAACCATACAAAGCTTTAGAAAGCTTACAGACATGATGAGGTCTAGAGGGATCAATGAAACCTTCCGGTTGTCTCATAAAAACAAGTTCAGCCAAGAAGCCATTTAGGAAAGCATTATTGATGTCAAGTTGCTTAATATCCCAATGAAGTGCAACATCAATAGTAAGGATGATTCGAATAGTTGAAGCTTTAATGACTGGGCTAAAAGTTTCATAAAAGTCAATACCTTCAGTTTGTTGGAAACCCTTTACCACAAGTCTTGCCTTCCTCTTGGCTAAGGTACCATCGGGATGAAATTTGGATTTAAAAACCCACTTATTGTCAACCACGTTCTGTGTGGAGAGATGAGGAACAAGAACCCATGTGGAGTTGCGTTGAAGAGCTAAAAACTCTTCTAGCATGGCTTGTCTCCAAGAAGGCAGCTGCAAAGCTTCTTTAGCAGTCTTAGGAACATATTCAGAAACTTGTGTGAGGCCAACGTAAGGGACTTTGGGTTTAAAAATTCCATGCTTGCTGCGGGTCTTCATAAGATGATGATTAGAGTCTCCATGGTCAATTGAGGGATGTGGTGGCTGCTGTGAGGTAGCAGCGGTGTGAGTTCCAGTAGTAGATGAGGCTGAAACTGAGTCACAAGATTCTGTTGAAGGCGAATCAGCAGATGGTGAATCAGATACAGAGTCCGAGACAGCTGCAAGAGGAGATTCTGAATCTGATACATCTGGATTTGCAGCAGATGAGGGAGATCTCAACAAAGGAGACCGTAAAACAACAGCAGAACAAGGAGACTGATTAGGTGCTGCACTTACAACAACAGATGGTGAACAAGAGGTATCTTGAACATGTGAGGACAACTCATCAAAGTGGGCTGGAGATACAGTAGAGAAATCCACAATGTCTGAATGAGAAGATTTCTGAAACAACAAGAAACCATCAGCAAAAGGATAATTATATTAATTGAAAACCACATACCTTGAGATATAAACACGGCCTGAAGAACTCAAGCACTTGAAACCTTTGTGAGAGTTGCTATAATCTAGAAATACACACTTGGTGCTATGAAATTGAAGCTTATGCTAATTATAAGGCCGTAGGCAAGGAAAACAAGCGCAACCAAAAATCTTCAAATTCTTGTAATCAGGTTTCTTGTGGTAAAGAGTTTCAAATGAGAGACATTATGCAAAACAGCAGTAGGAAATCTGTTTATGAGATATACAGCTGTGGAGAAGGCTTCCCACCAATAGAAAGTGGGCATGGAAGCATGAGCTAGAAGCGTAGGACCGGTTTCTACTATATGACGATGCTTACGCTCAACGAGACCATTTTGAGCAGAAGTATATGGACAAGAGTGTCTGAAAAATATGCCATGTTCATTAAGAAGAGACTGAAAACTCCTAAATTCACCTCCCCAATCACTGTGAATAACCTTAATTTTCCGGTCAAACAGGTTTTCAACTAAGTTTTTGAACAACTTAAAGGCTGATAATGCTTCACCTTTAGTTTTTAGAGGATATGCCCATGTATGTCTGCTATGATCATCAAGGAAACTTATATAGTAATGATAACCTCCAACTGATTTTATTGGAGAAGGCCCCCAGAGATCAGTGTGAATTAAATCTAGAACATGAGAGGCACGAGTCTGTGAAATAGAAAAAGGAAGTCTATGGGACTTGCCAAGTTGACAGGAATCACAAAATTGAAACTCTTCATTAGATGTAAAAGGAACATTACAATCAGTGAGAATTTTATGTAAAATAACTTTACTTGGATGACCAAGTTTTCTATGCCAAACTTCTAGAGCAGACAAGGTGTTCCTAGGGCTATCTCTACTATTACTAACTGAAACATAACCAGCAGCATCAGCATGAACTAATGAAACAGCAGCGGACTTTGGCGTTGGAATCACTGGGTTATTAATTTTGTATAAACCTGATGTAGAACCTCTGGTGGCCTGTCTTTACAGCAAGACATTATGCTGCTTCTTGTCCTTCACAAAACACCCATGTGAGTCAATCTCAACAAAAACATCTTTATTGTCACTAGTCAGTTTAAATCCACTGATAAGTTTCTTAGCCATTCGAGGAGCAATGAGAATATCATTTAAATTCAGAGTTTGCAATGGAGAAGATTTATCACATAGCAATTTTGCATTACCAGTACCAACTACATCCACAGAAGCACCATTACCCACAGAAACAAAATGTATACCTGATGAGACCTCCGGACAAACATTATCAGAGTTTTTGGTAATGTGGTGAGTAGCACCAGTGTCAAGATACCAAGCTGGATCATCAATAGTATCAGTTGTGGCTATGTAAGCAGAAGCAGAGTCAGATCGATGAGGACTTTTGAAGTTCTTGTCAAAGCGAAGGTAACAATCAGTGGCTTCATGACCAGGTTTGTCACATAGACCACACCAAACTTTACTCTGAGATTGATTTCCTCTACCACCAGAATAGCTATTGCCTCTGCCAGTTGGAGATCCTCTGCCTCCACGTCCTCTACCTCCACGTCCTCTACTTCCACGTCCTCTGTTTTGGGAACGAGACTGAGAAGAGGAATTAGGCTGAAATGATAAGTGGGCAAAGGCATTGAACAGATTTGTGGTGGAGGTGTTACTGAGCTGCTCCAAACGAGATTCGAAGGTTAAGAGCTTAGATTGAAGCTCTTCCCAAGATAGAGTTTCTTTCTCTGAAAGAATAACAACTATAGGAGTGTAATCTGAGTCCAATCCAGCAAGATTTTGAGTAACTAGGTCGCTAGAGAGACAACGGACAACCAGCTAAGGTGAGATTATCGGACAGTGACTTCATTTTAGCTATATAGTCCCTCATCTTCAGGGACCCTTTCTTGAACTGATGGAATTGACCTTTCAAGAAGGTGATTCGTGATTTGGTGTTAGCACCAACTAGCTCAGTGACTGACTTTCAGAGAGCAGCTGAGGTTTTGCACGAGGTCATTTGGGAGGCTATTTCAACAATCATTGTGCCAAACAGCCAGCCCAGTAAGATCTGATCAGTAGATACCCAGTCATCATACATGGGATTTGGACACACCTATTCATCAGCATCGAAGATGTACTCCGGCGAAACTGCCTTGGTGCCGAGGATGTGACTCTCAAGCCGATGACCTCTGATAATAGGCATGAGAGTGGATTCCCAGGTGAGAAAATTGTCACCGTCCAACTTGACGGGACTGCCCTGGTTGAGGGAGACCCTATCTGGTGAACGAGGGAGGGATGAAGGGATTTGGGGGCTGTAGGAATCGGTGAAGAGGAGGGAACATAGGTCGAAATAGGAACAGCAGATGGGAAGAAGGGGGCTCTAGTAAAAGTCTGACGGGGAAAATGAGAGGGAAGGGTAGTCGGAGTGAACGAACTGGCGGTGAATGGTGGTAGCTGTGGTGAACGAGGGAGGGATGAAGGGATTTGGGGGTTGTGAGAAAAAGAAGGCGAAAATGGAGGCTGGGACGCAGGGTGAGTACCGAAGGAGACAGATGAAGATGAGGTGAAAACTGATGTGACCGTTGAGTCTTGAAGGAATGACCGAGTAGGAAGGGTAGCGGTGGTGTGAATGGGATTAGGGTTTATGGAGGTGGTGGCTAGGGTTGATTGGGTGGTAGGATTCCCAGAAGTTGCCATTTCCCAGAAGTTTATCAAGGCAATTGTTGAAAAGGTTGTTTCATATAGCTTGGATCCTCTACACATCTCATTGGCTGCTCAGAATTCCTTATATGTCAAATTGGAGTTTGAAATTGGGAAATTGGTGAAAGAAGTAACCCAGATCCAGGAGAACCAAGAAGATTTGAAGGAAGAAGTTGGAAATTTGAGTGGTCATCTTGATGACCATGGAGCATCCATTACCAATATGCACAACACACTCTGGACACTTTCCAACAAGGTTGATAAGCTTTTGTCTCAGTCTGCTGGTTCTGGTTTTGGCATTCCATCTCCTATTATCAAAGCCTCCCCACTTCCATCTCCTATTATCAAAGATTCCCCACCTCCATCTCCTTCCCCATCCTTTGGCTTCACCACCACTCCTTCTCTCATCACTCCTATCATTTCATCTCTACCAATCTCTTCCCCAGCCACTACTCCTGTCCCTTCATCACACACTTCTCCTGTGAAGATTACCTATTCTGGTACCTCCACAGCAGAATTGTTTGGAGAGGATGATCTAGATACCTCCATTTCTCACCCTAATCCTCTCCCTTTCCCCAATTCCACCCATCCCTTCTCCTCTTAGTTCCAACAACCTCCTCTGTGATTCCCCTCTTTTTGATAGATGCCAAAGGGGGAGAGGTTCTATGGATATGAAGTGAAGAAAGAAGCAAAGAAGCCAAGAATATTATATGTTAATATTTTGCTTTGCAAGATTTTGCATTTATTTTGATCAATCTTTGCTTGCTGATATCTTGGACTTCTGTTTTAATTTCCAGGATGTATGACATTTGCTTTAAATATCTATCTAAGCTTTTGTGGTTCACGTTTTAGTTTTAATCAATTTAAGCTTTACTGCATTATGCTTACTGTTTCATTTTGGTTTCTAGCAATTGTCACTTTTTGATTTGACTGTGTGACTGTGACAAATTTTAAACATTGTTAGAATCATTTTGGATTCTTTTGTTACAAATGTTGTCATCATCAAAAAGGGGGAGAATGTTGGTTCTCTATTTATGTTGTTTTGATTATGATTAAGTTTGGAAACAATGTATGTTCAAAAGATGTAAGCAAAATGATTTTAACTTAGTCAAAATCACGTTTTATCATAGAAAACACTTTGCTGTCAGATTGGCTCGAGCCAATGTTGCAGACTCGAGTCAATATCTTATGCATCTATTGCCAAACCGCTATATGGCCTTGAGCTTGTCAAAAGATTGCCTTGAGTTTATGTCCAGACTTGAGCCACGCATTTCTGAGACTCGAGCCAATGATCTTTGATTTTAAAAATGCTTTTCAAATTTAGGTTCTATTGCCTCGAGCCCATACATAGTATGCCTCGAGTTTATGGCTAGACTCGAGCCAAGATATACTGAGACTCGAGCCAATAGTGTTTGATTTTAAAATGATTTCAAAATGGCGGCTCTCGTGACTCGAGCCAGCAAAGATTGACTCTAGCCAGAATCTTGACCGTTACATTTAAAAAATCAAGACTGACTCGAGCCTATTTCCCTACCTCGAGTTTATAAGCTGACTCAAGCCTCATATTTTACCTCGAGTTAAAAGTCTACATTATCTTTGATTAATCTTCTGAGGTTGACTCGAGCCTTGCTTATTGTCGACTCAAGCCTAAGCCTAAACTCGAGCCTACGTTTTATCTGCCTCGAGTCAAATAGTAATTTCAAATGTTCTTCCTGTCTTGATCGATGCTTCGACTCGAGCCTGGGATAATATTGACTCGAGCCAAGTCTGTCTCTGTTTCTGAAAATCCTTATCCACAATCCTAAATTCTCTAAGTATGTTTTTGATTCTTCATATCATCTATCACTAATGTTCTTAACTTCATTTAACCAATTTGTTAGTGAGTTACAGATGATTAGAATACGAATTAATTCTGGATTTTGAATAAAAGCAATCGACGTGTCAGAGAGCATTTAATGCACTTACCTATTCGAGACTCTCCACTAACAGACATAACTCTGGGCATCCGAAAGACGTTTTGGGCAAGAGTATTTCATTCTCTTTGCTGGGCTCCCAACGGTCATAATCACAAGAATAAAAGAATTAAAGAATAGTGTGACGGCGATTATATGAACCTCTCGTGCTTCATCTTTAACGGACATATTAAAGAGTCTCAATGGATATTTCTTCAAGCTTCTCAACGGTCATAAATGAGATCAACTATAAATACCTAAAGCTTTGAATTCTCCAACTACTGAAACACTGTGCAATCAATTCAACTCAACTACTTCTTACTGTTTCATTAACTAAGCTAATATCTTCAGATATTTTCATTGTACTTCAGTGTTTATCTTTTATCTACTCGTGAGGAGTTACTAAACACTTATTTGATTATTGTCTTGTAAAATCTTAAGGTTGTGAAACCTTAAGTGTGGGTATTCAATTACAGCTTATAAGGGGGAGTGAGTCCTAGTGAGAGGATCATCCAAGTACAGTGTAATTGTATCTGTGTTTGAAAGATAGTGAAATCTTAGAGTGTTTCTGAGGACTGGACGTAGATCCAGAGTTGGGCCGAACCAGTATAATCTCTCGTGTCCATTATTCTCTCTTTGTTGTTTATTCATTCTTGAGCTTTCGAGAAAATATTTTTAAATCACCTATTCACCCCCCTCTAGGTGATATTCCATCTTCAAAACTTAGGCAACAAAAGGATAAGATCATATTTAAGTTCAAGGTTAGCAGCAAGTTCAAGATATGTAATGAGCAAAGGCTAATAATTAACATCAGGTACAATCAATTCCTTCAAAGTAGGACGAATTTCTTGTTCTGCCTTAATTTCTAAGTCATTAAAAGTGCTACTAGAATGAGTGTAAACAACACTTTTAGAACAAGAAATATCAACAGAAATATTAGAAGCAAGTTCAGTATGCTCAGAATGTTCAAAATCAGAATCAATTTCAGAAGTAGTCCTATGACTCAGCCTAACAACTCTTTTTGCATAAAGAATGGTTCTTTCAATTTCAGGATCAAATTCTAACAAGTCTTCTGGATTAGTAGTACTCCTAGTACTCATACAACATAAGCATATAGAATTGGCATAACACACAAAAAGAATCAAAAACACAAAAATACACAAAAATGCCTTGTAAAGCATATAGTGTAGATGCTATAGCAATGGGTAAAGCAACTGGGGGATTGAGATGCTTAAGGATGATTCCAAGTTTAGCCTAACTTCCTACTGATATCTTCTTACGACTACGATACTCTGTTTACTTTTGTTTGTTACTTAGGATAACCACAACAACCTCTCAACCCAATTATATTTACTTTCTGTTTCGCACAACTATCTTAAGCAATTGAGCGTCACTTCTTGGTATCTCAGTCTCTGTGGGATGATACTCTACTTACACTTTATTACTTGTTTGACTGGTTCACTTTCCATTAAGGAAATCGACCAACAGGGTACGTACTGTCTTACAATTTTAATGTGCCCATTCGCTTTACAAGGCATGTCTTAACCCTGAATCGGAAGTTTAGTTGATGATCTATGAAGCTTGGACCTTGATTAGCTATGGAGGTTGGCTGAAAATTTCTCTCCCTTCCTCTAGAAATTTCGTGCTACCCTAGCTTAGGAGAGAGAAAACATGCATATTTAATAATAGGAAAAGTAACTGATCAGTCCCGAAAAATTGTGGTAAAACCCTGTCAGTAATTAATGGAATTCATCTAGCATTTTGACTTTTTCTCCAAGAAATTCCAGAGGCTTCCCTGGTCTGCCATGTGGCGCATCCCTGGCCATTTAAATCAGATTTTACTTTTTAAATGGAGAAAATTACCTGTTTTGGCCCGGAATTTATGTATATTACCAGTTTCGGCTCGGAACTTCTTTATAATTCTTTTCTTTTTCCCCAAGTTTTCTAGACTCTTCCTAGGGCTAGTTGGTGCCTTCTGGACCCCACAAATCAGATTTCATGACTTTATTTTATTTTTCCTAATTTATCTGATTAAATCCCCTTTTTATCCAGAAAGTAGGACCCGCGTTTTGACTTTTGGATTGCTTTTTCTTTTCTTTTCTTCCAAGTAACTTTTTAATCATTTTTAAGGGCTAGGTGGCGCATAAGGGCCCCACTAAATCTACCCTCATCCATTTTATCAGACTTTTGTACTTTAATCGGTCCAAACTCCTTCCTTCGGTCCACGTCAGGCCCCGCTAGTCAACCGGGTGCTTTCCTTTGTACCTTTCTTCAACCTTTCAGATATTTTCCCCTGAATGGAAATTCATATGTGGTGCCTCCTTGAATATCCAATGTGGCCCCACATTTGTCTCGTTCAGTCCAAAAGAAGCCCCTAATCGGTCTCTATCGGTACCCTTTCTACCGGCTAATCGCCTGTGGGACCCGCATTTTGTGTTTGGGCCTGAGTATGGATAAAATCATCTGAATTTTCCTTCTCCCTCCTAGGTGGACGAAATTAATGACTTAAGGGGTAAGGATTTGACTATTCTACCACTGTAATCATTACTTACTTTTTGCTTTTTAATCCCGCAGTGATACTTATCCTCCAGCAGTGATTACACTGACTTCTTATCTTCAAAAACGCAGGGCATCCCTGATTGCCCTGAAAATGCGTATACTTACTTATACCGGCATATTTGCACTCAACTAATTGTCCTTTACCTTATGACATAGTTAGGTGGCCCATTTTCCAACCGAATTTATACCGTCTGGGTCTTCTATGCCCCTTTTTCCCATTGGCACTTTAGTTCCACGCTTTATACAGATTAGGTTCACTATCCTGTATAGCCAAATTACTTAGTCCCTGAGAGGCTTCCTATCTCTCGCCATTCTTGGGATTCTTCCCCAACCGAGCTTAGTCGTCCGCCTACTTTAGGCTTATTCTCAATTCTCAGGTTCCAAAGTTCGGGATATTACCTTTCTCCCCCCGTAAAATAAATTTCGTCCTCAAAATTTCGGCTATACACTAAACTTATTTTAGGACATAAAATCAGGGTAGTAGTTCTTCATCTCTTCAATTGTTTTCCATGTCACTACTCGAGGAGACAATTCCTTTCAGACCACTTTAATAGAAGGAATACTTTTCAACTGAAAACATGAAGGGCATCTTGCAATCTGCTAAGACTTGGGGGTAATGCCAATTGATACGCCACTGGTCCTTAATATTTCAAAAGGATAAGTATACTGAGGACTTAGTTTTCTCCGTTTTATCATTCTCTCAATTCCGGTAACAGAAAATAGTTCAAGAGAAACATGATTTCTCACATCAAATTCTAGAGGTCTCCTTTCTTTATTAGCGTAACTCTTTTTCCTACCTTCTTCTGCAAGGAACCTCTTTCGAATCAGCTTAATTTGTTCTGGAGTTTCATCAACTATTTCCGGTTCGAACAATTTTCTTAGATAATTATGTTTAACAGATAGGAGATCTACACTTTCTTTCATATAAGGCTTCTCTGCCTTACTCATTTTACCTCTCGTTCTGTCACACATTGGTCTTCTGGCTCATTTTATAATCATAATGCTGGATTTTCTAACCTTACTGCCTAGAGAATCACCCTCTGGTCTTAGGCATCTCATCTATCACCTGGTACAGATCAAATGTCTTGCCGCCTTCAAGATGCACTCTAGACACACTATTTTAAAGTCACCATGCCAGTAAGTAATCCATACAATGCTAAGCATCACAGGTCTTACAGCCCAGGGACAACGCCCCATGCAAACTTGCACATCGGGTCTTATCGCCTTGAGCCTTTGCTCATCTATTACGTCTGAGCTTCCTCAATTTAAGTTCTCAGACCATTTTCCCCTTGCTTAGCATAATAACTGGCAAATACTATCTGACTTACTCAGTTCAGATTTGTAGACCATTATATCAGTTTCTGTTTCTATATCAACATAATCACCAACTGCACCGCTTTTCGTTTTCATACAATAGCGACGAAAGTCAAGTCACCGCTTACTATCTTGTCTCATACTCAACATTTTAAATTTTCACAAATTTGAAAATCTATGTGGTCGTAGTACATTTTCATAATCACACAAAACAGTATTTTCACATTTCCAAATTCAATCGTTGCCATTTCAAATTTCCATGAAAACAATTCACTGCCGGACTATTTTCAGAAAACATTCACTACCGGCATACATTATTGAGCAGGATTATTCATTTCACAAATTCAACATTCAAAAGGTCTCGCCACCACTTCAATCTTTTAGTACAGCGGTACATCCCAATCCTTTCATATACGAACCACTGCACTTGTCGGCCAATGTGGGAGAGTTTTCGTCCCTTCCCGAGACCCAGTGTCCACACTGGCACATACAATAACAGGCCACCCATCGGAATCCCATACCCAAGATAAAGGACCATCGTCCACGGAGCCCTGCTCCAAACGCCTGCGTGGGTACAAGCCCGACAAGGCAAATCACGCGCCCATAGAAGGCGAAACTACTCAGATTGGGTGCATGCATTGCTGGTGCGAGTATCAGCTTCTCAGAACTAATCCCCTCAAAAGAACTTTCAACTATGGCCAACAATTTCAAAACATTTTAAAAAAACATCTGGCAAGATCCAGTAAACTGAGTACATCTACAACAATTTTGGGCCTCTTCCAGTTCCGTACTGCTCCCACTATAGTTCACAATTCAATTTCAAATCTGGGTTCCATCAGGACCCTATCTATGAGACAACATAGTTTCAAAAAAAACATTTCGAACTGGTTTCAGATTCTACTGAAAAGAGTTCATTCAAAATACCTCATTCAAAAAATTCGATTTAAAAAATTCACAACATAGCATGTGCATTGGCAAGTTCAAAATTCAATTCTTTTACACGTACCAGGAATCAGACAACTGACATAGAAGGTCATCAACTCCAACTTACATCTTAGGCTCTATCCTTGGCTACTCGAGTCATCCACAGGGCACTCAGTCCATTCTATTTCATTTGTCAAGCCATTCCAGAATAATGCCTGTAACTCTCAGGCTTACAACCTCTCCGGCACTCTGCTCGGTATTTATAGGTTACTTCCAGCCTATGGACATCTCAATTTCCATAGGACTTAAGGCTTCTTATTGAACACTTATCAAACTTATCAACCCAAAATCATATCAATTTAGTAGGTCTCCTTACCCACTGTATAATCATAACTTAATTCTTTTACTCCGAAAATTGGAGCACCTCATAGCAATACATTGCATTGTATCAACTTCATCTGAGGTCGTTGTAATTTTTTTGATAATAACCTAGCTCCAAGCATCATCTCAGATCCAATTTTCTCCTATAGGATGTTCAATCCATATAACAGGGATCCATTAGCCACTGCCACTTTTTGTCTCAATCAAGAGACCATAACCTGTGGCTATCGAGGTTCTAGCTATCATTCGGTTCTATTGAGATACTAATTCTCAACCACACTTTCTCAAGGAATATTCTGTATTCAAGATCTTTCCCTATGCTGATACAGCAACTATCAACCTCAGAGTAACCCATATCATATAGGTATTATCCTCGAACATACCTCAAATAACATACTAATGACACAACATCAATATTATCATGGTCTCTACTCTCAATCTTTCTTTCTAAGGGAATATCCTAAGAGTAAAATCATTCCATAATAGCTAGTAACCTCCTAATACCTCATACATGTTGGTACTATACTCTAGTACCTCAATGCATTCAGATCAACCAAATTCCTAAAGAACCTCTCGTTATCAAATCAGATTCTTAGGTCAATATTCAATTGGCAGCAACTCTATGGATGGCTACAAAATCTTAGGTTTATCAACCTAAGTCTAGAACCTCAACCATACCCAATAAACATGCTACGATCATCATAATTTATAGTCGATAACGTTCAGGCACTAACCTCAAATAACCCCGAATCAATAATTGTCAGATTCACAATCGACTCCTGGAACCTCAACATCAATTTGGTTAAGGAATCATATTACCCCAAGGTTAATCACGAATCTTTAATCATACCTAATCATTCTGTCAACTCAGTATCGATTAATCACATTTAACCTAGGCATTAATTCTGCTTAAGATCATATTCAAGCCTAGTCTCAATCATATCCTTACTCAATCTAACATCCTTATAATATCACTAAGGATCACCATAAGTCATACCTCAAGGTACCATAGCCTCAAATCAAAGGATTTCATATTCCTATGATACTTCCCGGGAGGTCACCCATCCCGAGATTTTCTTCGCCTAAGCACGCTTAACCTTAAAGTGCCTATCGGATCCAGGGTACTAATACCGGTACAAGTCCACATATCACTGGATATCGGTAACTCAGATATTTACAAGTACTAATATGACATATCTGCCGTCAGAGAAACTAGATATTGTCCCCACAGGGAAACATAAACAGTACTAGCTTCTCCATGCAACTCCCCTTTTAATTCTCGTAATACCGGGTGGGGATTTTACTCAGTCCCTGATTTGCATATCAGGAGTCCAAGAGTTAGCAACAGAATCCATATTCTGTGCTGCCTTATCCGGCTATGGATTTTTAACTATCCGGAGCATAACCCTTTTCCTTAGGGTATATGTTCTTTCTGCTCCATTTGCCCAAGATTATATCAGTACCCTTAACCATCTCAAATTATCTTTTACCAATACCGTCCAAACCTAGCTCTAATACCAAAATGTTACACCCCTACCGCCTAACCCTTTCGGGTGGCGAGTTAGAGGGATTCCTTTTATTAGTTACCTTCCCTTCATTATTAAGTTCATTTACCATATATCAAAAGTGAATTCAGCAGAGAATTATACCAGTTTGGACTACCTACTGTACTGGTAAAAGTAAAATAAATAGAAAGTAAAAGTCCCTGAAGGGTTAAGGGTACAGTAGTCCAAAATAATAATACAGTCATCCAAAAGTAAAATACAGAATACAATAGGGCATTCCCTATTCTTCACTGCACCGCTAGGCTCTACCTCTCCAAAAAGGGTCTTTATATCAAGCACGCCCTTACCTGCAACTACAGAAGCTCCTGGAGTCTGATAGTGGTCCCCAGAGTAACCGTCAATACTCAAATACTAAATGTGTAAGGTGCATGTGTGTAACCATGTCAGATATACAAGAAAACATTAATAACATGCCAAACATACCACATATGCAAACAGAAACATACACACCAACGACTACCACGTGCCGTCAAGCTGCCTTACCAAGGCAAGCCCCGGACTTACCGAAGTCACGACCCGTAAAGCCGCCTGCACCAGGACATCCCCGGATCTATCAACCCGTCCAGTCACCAATTAAGGCCGACCTCGGACTGATCGTCCTCAGCGCTAGGAAACACATAACTCTGTATGCATATTTGGAAATACATACAAAAACAAACATGGAAAATACAAGCATGCAGCAAAACACATAAAGATAACTGAGTATAGTGGTTACTACCTGGTGGGGTATGTACTGTCTTACAATTTTAATGTGCCCGTTCGCTTTCTAAGGGATGTCTTAACCCTGAATCGGAAGTTCGGTTGATGATCTATGAAGCTTTGACCTTGATTAGCTATGGAGGTTGGCTGAAACTTTCTCTCCCTTCCTCTGGAAATTTCGTGCTCCCCTAGCTTAGGAGAGAGAAAACATGCATATTTAATAATAGGAAAAGTAACTCGATCGATCCGAAAAACCGTGGTAAAACCCCGTCGTAATTAATGGAATTCATCTAGCATTTTGACTTTTTCTCCAAGAAATTCCAGAGGCTTCCCGGTCGCCATGTGGCGCATCCCTAGCCATTTAAATCAGATTTTACTTTTTAAATGGAGAAAATTACCTGTTTTGGCCTGAAATTTATGTATATTACCAGTTTTGGCTCGGAACTTCTTTATAATTCTTTTCTTTTTCCCCAAGTTTTCTAGACTCTTCCTAGGGCTAGTTGGCGCCTTCTGGACCCCACAAATCAGATTTCATGACTTTATTTTTCCTAATTTATCTGATTAATTCCCCTTTTTATCCAGAAAGTGGGACCCGCATTTTGACTTTTGGATTGCTTTTTCTTTTCTTTTCTTCCAAGTAACTTTTTAATCATTTTTAAGGGCTAGGTGGCGCATAAGGGCCCCACCAAATCTGCCCTCTCCCATTTTATCAGACTTTGTACTTTAATCGGTCCAAACTCCTTCCTTCGGTCCACGTCAGGCCCCGCTAGTCAACCAGGTGATTTCCTTTGTACCTTTCTTCAACCTTTCAGATATTTTCCCCTGAATGGACATTCATATGTGTCGCCTCCTTGACTATCCAATGTGGCCCCACATTTGTCTCATTCAGTCCAAAAGAAGCCCCTAATCAGTCTCTATCGGTACCCTTTCTACCGGCTAATCGTCTGTGGGACCCGCATTTTGTGTTTGGGCCTGAGTATGGATAAAATCATCTGAATTTTCCTTCTCCCTCCTAGGTGGACGAAATTAATGACTAAAGGGGTAAGGATTTGACTATTCTATCCCTGTAATCATTACTTACTTTTTACTTTTTAATCCCGCAGTGACACGTGTCCTCCAGCAGTGATTACACTTACTTCTTATCTTCAAAAACGCAGGGCATCCTTGACTGCCCTAAAAATGTTGTATACTTACTTATACCGACATATTTTCACTCAACTAATTGTCCTTTTCCTTAGGACATAGTTATGTGGCATATTTTCCAACCGAATTTATACCGTCTAGGTCTTCTGTGCCCCTTTTTCCCATTGGCACTTTAGTTCCACGGTTTATACACATTAGGTCCACTATCCCGTATAGCCAAATTACTTAGTCCTTGAGAGGCTTCCTATCTCTCGTCATTCTTGGGATTCTTCCCCAACTGGGCTTAGTCGTCCGCCTACTTTAGGCTTATTCTCCATTCTCAGGGTCCAAAGTTCGGGATATTACAGAGATCCCTCTCATGAGTCTGTTGCTCGCGAAAGAGATCCGACTTCATTTTCTGAAGACCCTTCTGAGCCTGTTGAAGCTCTTTGTGAAGGTTCTCCTTTTCAGTCTTGGCCGCTTGAATCTCATTACGCAGTTTGTCCTATTCCATTCTGGCTAGCTACAACTCTTTAAGAGCCCGGGTTGTCACTTCATTGGCCTTATCCTTCTCCGTCTTGGCACTTTTTAGTTCCGCCCGAGTGTTGGCTTGTTTATCTTTAAAATAGGCCACAGTTTGGCTTAATGCGGCGGCCTTCAAGCCCAGGTGCTCAATCTCTCGAAGCTCTTAAACCTCGGCGTCAGATAGTTCACATCCATCAAAATAATGTTTGGGAGGACGAAAAGCAAGGCGGAGTTCTCTTGAAACCTTTTTTCCCAAATATGGGACCGAGGCAATTGGACAAGTGGAGGATTTACAGTCATCGGCGGATCAGGGGGAGAATCTCGAGCATCTTGCGATGCAGAAGATTGGTTAACTTGATTTGAGGGAATAGAGGTCAAGATGACTTCTTGTGCAACCGAGGTAAAGGCGCCCTTCGTTTTCGAAGTCTCAACCCTCTTGGTAACCTTGGCCTTCTTAGCCGCCTTATCTTGAACGGGTTCGAGGGCTGGGCGTTTCGCGCCTGTTTCTACACCCGCAGCCTCAGTGTTGCGAAGTGTCACATTAAGATAAGCAGGCCTTTTCCCCATCTTCCGACCTATGAGACAAAAAAATAAGGGTCAGATACCCATTTAATAGAGCAAGAAGCGGATAAGACAATACAATAAAAAGCTATATTCGTACTCGCTGCAGAGCGTTTTCTAATTAGGGGTGTTGGAATAAAGTTGGTCGAGTCCATAAGGCCACTCTCCTTACTAATAATTGTTAGAAGGTGTATTGCCTCTTCCTCGGCGTCAGTAAGGCTGTTTAATGATGGATTATAGGCTCTAGGGGAGAGGCCATGATGACCTTTAGACCAGTACAGGGAGAATTTCTCTTCAACTTCCCCGGTTTCATGAATGTTAAGGAACCATGGCCGTTGCCCGGGAAGGCGGGTTTGAAGTTTTTAAATGAATCGGTAAAAGGTGTGAAAAGTTTGCGATCACGGACACTTCGGAGAGAGGTCCAGCTAAATCGCAAAGGTTTTCCTTTGGCGGAATGCAATTCTAATGAGGAAAAGAAATGTCAGAAGACTGGACCAGTACAAGATATATCTTGGTCTTTATAAAAAGTTTCGAAGGCAATGGAAAAGGCTCAGCCGTTAGGATGAAGTTGTGTAGGAGCAAGATGAAGGTGATTGAGGAGGCAAATTTGGAAGTCGGTGAAGGGAAACCGCAGCCCAAGCCAGGTTATGATATCTCGGTAGAAGGAAAAGAAATGGGGATCGTTGTCCCTCACTCGGCAGGAGACGACCGGTTCATCTCCCTAGGGCAAGCATATGGTATATCCCTCTCCATTTAAAAGGCCGAGGTTGGGGATGTCCTCCGCAGTCATTGTACTCTTAATGTGTAACATGACATTGATAACTACTAGACTCGAATTATTTGAAATTTGGGAAGAACCGGAAAAGCCCGACTCTCCCGTCATGGATTGCTCAGTATGGTGTGAAGACGAACTCATCTATACCTATAATAAAGAAAAAGGGTAAAAGTTAGAAACTGAGAATGTACCTGGTACAACAAAGCTATCTCATGGAAAATCAAGTTAAAATTAAGCCGGCAGGTGGCCCAGACCAAATCAGCCTCTCTCTCACGATTTTGTTTAACGAGGTCGATGCTTGTGTAACAACACTCATCACAAGGCACTGGGGCCTGATTTGGAAAAGCCGGGATAGGGGTATTTTGACCTAAGGTAGGACTTGAAGACGGACGGGAAGAAGATCCTGAGGTGATAATGTTTGTGTTATGGGTTGCAGGTGGAGATGTTCGGACATTTTTCCTACTCCCAGTTCCCCTGGATTTCCCAAGCAATGCCTCCTTTTTCTCTTCCTCAGTGCGAGGGATTGACCAAAACCAGAATTTTTTGGATCCTGAGAGGTTTTTAATCACTTCTTTATCTTCCTCGGGGATTGGCCTACTGTACATGTCTAAGGACAAGTCAGGGTTTTGGTCCATTAAGATTGGAGAAGAGATGAGGAACTTTAGAGTTTGAAGAAATGAGTCACAGTATTGGCAGTTTTAAATCCAAGAAAACCAACAACCTACCTAGAAAACCCAGGAAACCCCAAAAATCTACCCATAAGGCTAGAAAAATGAATTTCTGATGAAGACAATCGAAGAAAAAGGGGGATGACAGACAGAGTAAAATGGAAATAAAAGAGGCAAAAGGAGCAGTGAATATACCTGAATAAAAGGTTAAGAGATCTTTGTGAGGAAAGAGTTTTGTGGAAATGAGAAGCTTTTTTCTGAGAATGCAAAGAAACTTTTGAGCGTAAAGTGGTGAGAAGAAGAAGAAGGTGGGAATATATAGACATTGCGAATTTGAAGAGTCAGGGGTAGCAAAGTCAATATGCGCTGAGAATTAGATTTAAAACCCTAAAAAGGTGCAATGATGGCTGATGCGAAATGACGTGAGCATTAAATGCGTATGAAAACCGAAGACGGCATGAGTGGCCACTACATGGGAAATGGTGGTTATACCTTATACTTATACGCTGTGATGTGGGCAAGTGAACAGCTGTCAAACTCATTGAAGAGTCGAGCCTGTTCATATGCCAATATGTTTTCATGATACCTTGGATTGAGGGCAACACGTGGTGAGAGTTTGTGAATCCAGCAAGCCGGGTAAAAATTGCAGACATAATCCCGGCCATCATGAAAGCAAATGAATAATTATGTCAAACCAACTCGGCATGCATGGGGGCAGGTCGAAAGTAAATTCAGATTTAAGGAATCTGAATGAACAGCTGAATGGAAATAACTCGGATACACAAAATCCGGGTTCGTCGGTCAATTAATCTCGGCAGCTCAGAGACCTAAACTATCGAGCTTGGGGGCAACTGTTATGGACTCATATAATGGGCTTGGCAGATATGTGGCTCAGTAAGAGCACTTTATGGAAGAATCCCTCCATAATCAGGTAAAACGCTAATCATCCTATAATCATGGAGAGTACAGGTAGTGGAGCAGGGATGATCGTTAAAGAAGCAGGGACGTGTGGCGCACAAAGCCAAGGATTGAAACCCTAGAGGTAATCTCTATAAATAGGAGATTACCCGTGAGGTACACATTCTCTATTCATCTATTCTACTATTCAGTCACACTATGCACACACCCCACCCCTCTTTGGCGTTTCGCCATACTCGTGTAGCACAGTGATTTTCAGACACTCTGTGGTATCTTCCTCATAGATATCGCTGAGTTATCATCTTCTCTTTGGTATTTAACTGATAGACATCTTAGAGGAGTCACTCGATCCCAGATAAATCATATACTAGTCCATAGAGGCTAGACACTTGTGTTCTACAATAGAACAACTCCACTCCTTCACTCAGGTACGTGGTCTTTCTCTCATTATTCTCCCCGTCCTATATATAAGAAACAAATAATTGTCACTCCAGTCCCAATTATAGTCACTTGTAACTCATACTCACAAGTCAAGCTATAATAATTAAGTGATTAAAGATGTTTTAAATTGATAAATTTTTTGAAATTTGTCCTTCTTCAAATAATTTTCCCTTTTGAGATTTACAAATTGTTCTCACCTTTCTCTCCCTCCCTCCTTTTTTTCTCCTTCCAATAGAAATTAAATAGGAATTGGTGTTACACCCCTACCAGCCTCGTCCTTTCGGGTGGCGGGTTAGAGGGATCCTTTTCGCTTATTACCTTTCCAATGTTAATTAGTCACTTTAATCATATATCAGAGTGTGCGCGGCAGAGCATATGATTGGTTTGGACAACTTACAATATACTGGTAAAGGTACATACAAGAACATAGAGTAGTCCCCGTAGGGTTAAGGGTACAATCGTCCAAAATAAATACTGTACAGTAAATATACATCATACATTCGTCCAAATAAAAACATACAAAATGAGATAAGGCATTCCATACGTCTTCAATCTTCAGCTTCATCGCTCTTACCCTTATCTTTTCCACAGTCCAACCGGCCTACCGCATTACACCTGTATCTTTGAAACCAATCTTGAGTTCAAAGTTGAACCCTAGAGTAACTGTTAGACTCATATACAATATGTATGCAATGCATGTAATGCCAATCACAAACGGGAAGAATAATTCTGCCTCTGGCATAGTGAAATTGGCATGTATTTCTGCCTCGGGCACAATCCGCAGGACCCCTGGTCAAGACAAGCCCCTAGAGCTGCAGCGCTACTGGGGCTTCAGTAGCTAGGGCGGCCAACCCTAACTACCAACCCCAAGAGGTCTCAGTAGCCACCTATGAACACACAGTCACATAGGCTCCACCTACCTCACACAACTTGGGCCTCAGTAGTGACCTAAGAACACACAGTCCAATAGGTACCACCTACCCTACATGCCAAGGGCCTCCACAGTCACCTAAGGACACGCAGTCCAATAGGTACCACAGCCCGACACACTCTGGACTGCAGCAGCAACCCAAGGACATATAGTCCAATAGGTACTACAGCCCAATCCCTAACATGATAAAACACACATGCAAGAGTAACATAGAGTATGCAAGTCAACACTTACTACTTGGCACTTCTCGAAAGCGTAAACTCTTCCCTGAATGTCGGAGATACGTCCCACACATGTTAACACCATAGACACAGCCAAACATCATGCTTTTAACCATATGAACAAACTTTGCTTCAAGTTTCATGAAATTCGCCTAGCACCAGAATTTTCCAGAATTTCTGTTCCAACTTCGCTGATTTTTAATAAATTGTAGAAACATCGTATAGACATGAAATCAGCGGAAATGGAACCCTTATGATGTCTTTTTTATAGGAAAAATAGTTACCAAAGCCATATGGGTTCCAGTCCTTCTCATATTCTCAAAACTTAGCCACTGGTCCGAAACAGAATCCATGTTTTTAGGTCATTTTAAATTTTAAATAACTCTCGGTTGAAACATCAAAATGACACAAATTATATACCAAACTCATCCTAAATATGTCTAATTTTACCATGAAACATTTCAGAGCAAACGGAGTCTATTTACTATTTCAAAACCATTGGTTTGTCTTTGCTGCCCAAAAACCGTAAGAATTGGCAGATTTTTGTATATTAAAGTCTTAAGCTTTTTGAGTTTGGAAAAAGGTGATCCCACTTGACCCCACACAAAAAAATCTTCTGGACTCATTGAGAACCTTAAAAACATGAGAATCCTACTACAATCTCACGAAAATACCATAGGGCAGAAGCAAGAGTTTCCGAGTCGTCGATTAGGGAACTTACCTCGGTATTTCGGTTGCGGGTGCCCTCCTCTTCCCTTGGAGCAAGACCTTCAGCTGGAACCTCTTCTCCCTCACCTTGGATTCGTGCTAGGCAAGTGGCAAATGAAGGGGAGAAGTGTCCTTTATATAGGCTCCAAGGGTGCAAGCTTTTATCCAACTTTGGTTATTGTCCATTGGTTAAAATAGTGCTTCGGATTTAAATATGATTTTCTTTCCTTGTTTCTCAAGGATTATAGAGAACTATTTGGCTGATGGATGGCACATTACAAGGCTAAAAATAAGATTCCAAAATTGCCCCTGACAGTGGTCTCTGGAATTACTAGTTGTAGGTTTTTGGCCTAGGGGTAAAACGGTCATTTTGCACTGCACTTCTTCCAACCAGTGGGACCCGCGTGATCTACCCTAGGATGTGCCATAATTACCCTTTTAGAGTCATAATTACATGTCATTCTATTGTCACGTCAGATTTCAATTGTGTGGTCCAGATTATTCCTGAATATTTTATTCTTTCTCTCTCTTCATAATTACATGATGTGACCCTTTTCTTTTTCTCCAAGACACTTTCTCTCTCCCCTAGCCCACTAAAATTTCGCCCTTCTCTCTCTGTCCAGGGTCTGAGCCCAGCTCCGAGAAGTCCTAACCGGTCCCGGTCAGCTACCTTTTGTCGGTTACACCTCTCCTCGTAACTCATGCCACACAACTGGACTTGTGTAGAGCCAGATCAACTGTTCCTTTTCCCCTGATGTGGCTGCACGTTTTTCTATGTTCTTGGGGAGCAAGAAATGTATATTTTAATGTCTCATAATTACCTCGTACTTTGTGGTGCCAAAAGTCAAACATCCAACCCCAGAATGCCACGTGTCCTACTAGCATCATTACTCTGTCTTTTGTAATCATGAAGGGACACGTGTCACCATTCTATTTGGCCAACACAAAAGTATGTCATCATTAGTCATCATGACATTACTTTATTTTATCAGTACTTGCTCGAGATCATGCCCGGGTTTTACTCGGGTTTCTTCGCGAATACCGATGTCTTCTAAAAAACGCAAGGCATACCCAACTGCCCTAAAAATGCCGTGTACTTACTTATACTAGCATATTTCTGCTCAACTAATTGTCCTATACCTCAGGACATGGTTAGATGACATCTTTTCCACCGGATTTACACCGTATAGGTCTTCTGTATACCATTTTCACTGGCACCTTAATTCCACGGCTTATGCATCCAAGGTCCACTGACCCGTATGGTCGAGTTACTTAATCCCAGAGGGGCGTCCTAACTCTCGACATTCTTGGAAGTCTTCCTGAACTGGGCTTAGTCGTCCGCCTACTTTAGGCTTATTCTCCATTCTCAAGGTCCGAAATTCGGGGTCTTACAATTGGAGTCATTAATAACCCTATAAAATACTTATATTTGGGATCAAACTTTTCTCTTACAAGTATTTGCAATAGGAATTGGAGTTATAACTTACAAAAATAACAAAACATTCACAAATTTCATGTGTATGTCAAAGAGTCAAGTGTTATTTTCATGTTAGTATAAATCATATAAAATAGTTAATTGTCAGATTTTGATAAAGGAACAAAATTAAATTGAAAATAGTTGGTGTGAAAATTTTAATTTAAAATAATTAATTATGTAAATGATACCTTCAGCCAAAGAGGATTCACAATTATATAATAAAACACTTTCTGGCTAATAACATCAAAGAGCTTTTCAATTGAAAAAGTTGAAATGTTAGGTGAAGATGCAGCCCACCAGATTTATTAGATGTGACACATGTTTTCATATGAATAATAAAGTAACTATAATTATATTATTATTAATTATTATTATTATTATTATTATTATTATTATTATTATGGTAATCTGTTTTAGGAAGTCATTTTGACCTTCAATTACTTTAGATTGGGTCAGGTTTAAACCATATAGGAATGAATTCAAGTTCTCTCCAACAATTTTCTCTATACTTACTCAAGATTTTGCTCAAGGAGAATAAATGTCAGATCACTTAAACCACTTGCTATTGTGCATAGTTATTTTACTTCCACATTATTTTAGGTTCACCTTGCAGGTTCTTGAGCAGAGCATGTGTGAAAACAAGGGCAGAAACTAGTCCATGGATGCTATGCACAGTGACCCAAGTGGAAGAAACAAAGAAAATGCTAAGAATTATACCAATCTTGATCTGCACATTTGTTCCAAGCACCATGGTGGCTCAAGCAAATACCTTATTTGTTAAGCAAGGAACTACTCTTGATAGACACCTTGGCAGCTTCCATATCCCTCCCGCAAGCTTAGGAGCATTCACCACTTTGTCCTTGTTAATCTCAGTTGTTCTCTATGACCGTTTCATTGTGAAGATCATGAAGAAGATAACCAAAAACCCCAGAGGCATCACACTTCTTCAAAGAGTGGGAATTGGGTTAACAATCCACATTTTGATAATGATCATAGCAAGTTTCACTGAGAGATACAAACTTAGTGTGGCAAGAAAAACATGGGGTTGTTGAGAATGGAACTCAAGTTCCTTTAAGTGTATTCATTTTGCTTCCTCAGTTCATTCTCATGGGAACTGCTGATGCATTCTTAGAAGTTTCAAAGATTGGGTTCTTCTATGATCAAGCCCCAGAAAGCATGAAGAGTCTTGCGACTTCATATTCTATAACTACTTTAGGAGTTGGAAACTCTCTCAGCTCTATTTTGCTATCCACTGTTTCAAAAATCACTAGAAACAATCATAATAATCACCATGGATGGATCTTGAACAACCTCAATGCTCCTCATCTTGATTACTATTACGCATTTTTCGCCGAGTTGAACTTGTTGATATTCTTCTTGTTCATTGTTATGACCAAGTATTATGTGTATAAAACTGGAGTATCTGACTCCATTCAAGTGCTCACTCAAAAGCTGAAGGGGGGACACAGTGACACAGTGAATCAACCAGGAGATTAGTTGGTTGGTTTAATTTGATAAAAAAAAAATAAAGATTTGGTTATTGGGATCCTGCTGAATGATTGGGTGTTTAGTCAGTGTCTCCTTGTTAAATGAGAATGTATGAAACATGCAAAAGTATGAATTATTAAACAAATTAAAAAGTTTTTCTCTTGAATTGTCGTGTATCTTTACACCAGCAAAAATAAAAATAAAATAAAAATTATACTATCCTTTTTAGACTAGTTCTTGAGGATAAGGTTTAAAAGATATAACTGTTGACATTTTTGTACATATTGATTTACGGATAAAGGTGCAAAAATACATATGAGCTTTTCTTCAAAATACACCCAATGCTTTTCTAGGGTGAAAAAGTAATCATGAACTTTGAAAATAAGGGCAAAAATCACACTTCTGTCATCATATTCAATGTTAGTTTGACTAAGAATGCTAAAATGGATTATGAGTCAGCTAATTTTAGCCGGCAGTTTGATGGAAAAAAGAAACACCCATGAGCTCAACTTTTTTCCTCTCATATGACCAATGCCTATTCTCCTAACACAAAAAGCTTCTTGACTCTTGCATTACCAAGAAATCAAAACCCATAAATATCAATAATACATCATCGATCAACATACTCAAAAATCAAAATGTCAAATCAAACTCAAAACTAACAAGAAGAAGACGGGAATCAAGCCATATATACAAAATCATATTATTAAAGAAAAAACAATATCAGGTCTACACAAATATCTCCAAAAAGCTAGAAGAAAACCAGAAGCTTCAAACATAGAAGCACTATAACCAATCTCTCTTCTTCCCTATTGTCTTCCATCATCTCCTCACACTTGCTGTATTGAAGCAGGGGTCTCAAGAAAATGAAGCAGAGCTCTGCCATTACATGGAAGAAAGAAACTAGAAATTTCAAAATTTGGCTTTGTACCTAAAAAACCATGCTAATGATTCAGAAAATCCGCAACAAAACAAATAGAGCTTCAAAGAGACTCTGATCGGAGACTCGGAGTGACGTCACCAGAAACGAAGGCAACAGTCGGGCTAGACTTCAGCGAGGGGTGTAGATAAAACCCCTTATTGGCTATCACTCTTATAGTCGTACAATGTTATTGAGCAAAACTTGGGGGAATAGTGAAGTTCTAGGAGGCACATGTGGTTTTTTTATTTTTGTTTCTTCTTTTTTTCCTTCTCCGATCGAAAACCAAATCCTCAGAGAGTTTGAATGGTTGTCTTCTTTCAACAGCAGAGCATCCAGCACCGCTTCATTGTCTAACAGCACCATATCTCATTGGAAGAATCCTGACGCCGAGGCATTTTCAAAACCGACCTTATTTGCCCTATGTACTCCTCCACCCATTTGGGCATTTTCAACCGAGGCATGTCATAAAACCTATCCGGTGAAGACAATGTCGACAATGAAAAGTTTCTCCTCCGATAATCGATGGCTGCGTCGCTCCAAAACTTGACCCACCACGGCATTCTGCCTCTGCTAACGATTACCTGACCAGTTATGGCGGTTTAGGGACTCTTGCCAAGTGATATAACAGTTTCATTCTTTGTTTTCTTAGAAAGTTTCACTAGCAAATCAGTCATTTGGTGGAGACAAACAATTGTCTTGTAGTATATTCCATGGTCTTCAATATTGTTTGTCCTATATTTCATTTTGTTCTATACTTAGGCCCGAGGAAATATCAAATAATATCAAAGTCGACTCAAATGTCCGCCAATCATATTAAAAAAGGATCTATATAAAAAAGAGTGGAGTCACAACCCCAATTATCTAATAACCACTTCCTATTTCTCTTTTTGCTCCGTTGACTTAATGCTCATGCTTTGGCTAGCAAGACGAGCCATACAGTACTCAAAGACCATTGAACGATTTGAAAAAAATGAAGCACGACTCGTCATCTTTCCTCACACTTAGAATTTGAAACCGTAGAGTCCCTCTTACTCATCATCAAAATATGTACAATCTTATTTCAAATTGGAGATTGTTATTTAATATCCCATAAATGATCATTTAAATAAGAAAGCTTAACTTAGTTTTTGCTTATTCAGGAAATTATTAAACTACAATCATTTAAATTTTCAGGTTTTAGCCATAATCACTAACCTCCCACATCCATTATTCCCAGTTGGCCAACCGCTCCAATCCATCACGGGTTAAAACGGATACAACTTAACGGGCAATTATTATTTACTAACAAACATCTATGATAGCTACCACAACTGATAAACACATAAATAAGTTATTAAATTATTAAATCCCATACTATTTATCTATTAATTATTATAAGAGTAATACATCATTAAACTTTTTAGTGGATATTTTTTTCCATAAAATCCAATGATAGTTACACAAATACAAAATATTTAATTAAAAATTAATTGAGGAATATCATATAAATTTCAGCAGTTTATTTATTACTCCCTCCGGTCCTAATTATAGGAACACATTTTGAAATTTGTTTTGGTCCTAATTATAAGAGCAAGTTTTAATTTTTGTCAATTTTTTCCTATAATACCCCTATTTATACTTTCTCAATAATAATTAAAGATTATAATAATTTAATAATGCACCTATATATTCTATAAAGTAAATAATATTTACAACTCATTAATTTCATATACACCCCAATTATATTTTTTTATATGAAATAATTCTGAGCAATTTTTTTTTCATATTTTTCCCATATCACCCCTATAATACTTCCTCCACAATAATTAATTTAACAACACGCTTATATTCTATCAAGTGAGATATTCTACTTTATTTTTTATTTTTCTAGTTGCGATAATTCTTTTAAACCCATACGCACAGATATGAGTAAACTTTTATGTCATCTCAGTATTAAATAATTTTTATCCGAATTTAAAAAGTCAGAATAATCAGATCCGCTTAATTAATGCATTGAATTACAAGTGAAGTAGTAATCTAAGTAGCTAATACTCATTTCAAAATTAAAATGTTAAAAAAAAGTGAGGAAAAATTAATTAATTTCTATACCTATAATTACTAATTGTTTGATCCAGACGGAAGAAAAGTGCATAATAAATTAATTTAAGTCTTTGACTTTTATGAGAAAATTTAGGTAGGTGTTTCGTATGGAATGACCATGAGGCCCAGTCGTAGAATTGATAAAAATTTGCGCGGGCTATCAGCTAATTTTGCTTGATGTAATTTTCAATTTTAAGTAGGGGTGTTTTTGGAAGATAATTATAATTAACTAATTTAACTTCTCTCCTTAATCTCTCCAAATTCTGATAAACAGTTCCTATAATTAGGACCGGAGAGAGTATGTCTCAAGCTAGCAACTCCAGAGAAAGCCACTCCGTACAGCCAAGGTAACAGCAAAAATGTTAACTTGAATCTCTATTGTTATATAGTAAAGAGAAGATTAAATGTTTAAAGCTAGCAACTTCCGAAAAAATGGCTTCCTGCAGCGAAATCTTACTAGCAGATAACCCCAAGAGAACAAAGAGCAAAAGTGGTTACATGTCACTAGGAGAATGCTTGATTTATATAGCTAAGAGATACTCCCTCCGGTCTTAAATATAAGCCGTGTTAACTTTTTTGGAGATATTAAGAAAAACTAATTAAATTACTTTAAAACATTTATATTTATCATTTTTTTTCCGAACTATATTGTCTAATTTATAAAATGATACTCCCTCCGGTCCTAATTATAGGAACATTTTTATGATGTAATTTTCATTACAAAAGTGTTTTTATAATTAGGACCAAAGGTAGTATATAATATAATAAAACACAACATATGATTAAATAACTTATTTAGTTTTCTTAATCTTTAAAAAAGAAGTAAGTTTCGTCTTATATTTAGGACAAGGAAGAGTAACTCCAAACTATTTTGTTTAATTTATAAACTGAATGATACACAACAGATTCAGTAACTTATTTAGCTTCCTTAATCTCTAAAAAAAATAAGTAAACTCTGTCTAATATTTATATTTCCCTTATATTTATATGTAGAACAGTATGATTAAATAACTCAATCTAAAAAATAAAAAAACCTTCATCTTATATTTAGGATAGGAGGAAGTACTGATATATAATATAATAATACACAACAGATTAAATAACTTATTTAACTCTCTTAATCTTTAAAAAATAAGTAAACTTCATCTAATATTTATATTTCCCTTGGTAAAATGATACAAGGAAAAGGCTTCGGCAGCTAACCTACTAGGATAATCAATTATGAAGCCCAAATAAAGAAAGCAACAAACTAAAAATTGGACTAGGATAATTAAATATAAGTGGTTATTTACTAAGACATCCATTGGAGTATGACTAGGATAACCAAATATTATTTCTTTTATCAAATAAATTCGCTTTTAGTTTTTAATAGTTTCCCTTCAAATGAAAATAAATCCAGAATCCAGAATCCACGCTTAAAATGATTACATTCAAGATTGTCCCACGCACATCAATCAAGTTAAGAAAATAGACGCATGCAGCATACTCCAACACTAAAATGGCATACACATGTTCCCTCAAGTCCGTAATTATCAAGAAAATTAAGAGGAAACCTTTCAAAATCATTTTCACGCAAGCCAAGACAACTCTTCTTACATGTTTACTTCATATAACATAAAATCACTCTCAAAAAGCTAATCCAAACATGAAACATGAGTTTCAATTGTCATGCACTACATAGGTAAAAAGATCAAAGATCACGTCACAAAAGGGGGAGAAAAAGACAAAGCTCAACTTCCTGAAAGGTTGGGTATATAAGATTTCTCCTTTTCACTTTGATGTGTGTATACCATTTGACAGACAATAATTTATAGATTAATATCAAAATCGAAGGATAAAAATACTAGACCTGTCAAGAGGTTGAACTTTCTGCAACACAACCCCCCAATAAAGAGGTTGGTAACCCAATATTTCCTTTCTTCTTTCACTTGGAAGCGATTAACTTCTGTTTTTCAAATATGAAAGAACACATTATTTGTTAAAAAATAAGAGTATGTACAAGTCAGTTGCAACAAACTTTGGATAAACATATCTTTTTCCCACAATTCCCTGCTGCTAGTTGCTTCTTCAGGATCCCATGACACCAGGCACCCCTAGATTTATCAACTGGACAATTAAAAATCATCCAGAGTTCTCCCTTGAATACCTTGAGAGGTGACGATACCCATTTCTGAAGCTTAACGATGTGCCTACCTTCCTTCTCTTCATCTTCAGATGCTGTTCCTGGCCTGGATTCCACTTGCAAGTCCATTCATCTAAACCTTGGTCCACTTGATCTCAAGCTCCTCATATTTGAGGATCCCTTACCAGGCAATTGTGCATAGGTGGGCCCTTTGGGAACCAGAAAGTCCTTGGGAAGAGAGTCCATGTCCATTAAGCAATTTCGGGATTTAGCATCAGCAATTAATGCACCCCAGTCATCAGACTGCACCAGTGCATTAGCATTTCCCATGACCTGTAAAAATTATAACACTAATACTCATCAAATGTGTAAATTTGATCGCAATGTGAATGCAAGAAAGAATTTATTATTAAAAACTAATTCTAAACAGATCCAT
Source organism: Acacia melanoxylon (assembly GCA_019022615.1). NCBI lineage: Eukaryota > Viridiplantae > Streptophyta > Magnoliopsida > Fabales > Fabaceae > Acacia > Acacia melanoxylon. The sequence goes on from JAFJYJ010000099.1 coordinate 662,969, forward strand.
ACCCAAAGAGCTCTTCTTGCGCGGGTAAGGGCAACATTCATCCGACGAATATCAGCAACAAAGCCAACCCCATGACTGGATGCCCGAACACATGACATTATAATGACATCACGTTCCTGACCTTGGAAGGCATCTACAGTATTAATATATATATCTTTTCCTTCCTCTGAATTTAATACTTCCTCAAACTCACGCTGGAGGCATTTCAACTGCAGCTTGTAAGGAGTAATTATGCCAACACTGATTTTTCCAAAGCCCAAAGATTTCAATGTTTTCAGAAGATGCTCATACAATCGGAGACAAAACTGTGCTTCATGTATGTTCTGATAAGAAACCGATCCTCCCTTGTGAGACTCTCGTCCATGACTAATATCAAAGAATAAATATGGTCTAAGTAAAGGGTCCTTGTAGTATGCCTCATCAGGCAAATTAACCACACTTTCACTATCTGTAAGCCGACCTTGGTAAAAGTAACGAGAGGGGAACTCTCGGATCTGAGGATGCATTCTATATTGCACAGACAACAATATTGTTGGGCAACCTGCCTGTTGGAACCTTTCAAAAAGACTCCTACTATACATCAATGTACCAGCTGCCTTGCTGATAACTGTGGCAGGAAGTTGCTGGGGATCTCCAACTAGAACACATCGAGCTGCACCAAGAGAGAGAGGAGGGAGAACTGCCGCCTCACTAGCTTGAGCTGCCTCATCAATAACTACCATATCAAAACCATGAGTCAGGCGTGAGAACAACTTACGACCACTGCTAGAGACAGTTGTGAAAACTATCTCAGCTTCATTGGCAAAACTAGCCTCAAGATTAGCACGGGCCTCTTCTAAATTGAAAGTACTACCTGCTCGGAACCTACTTTCTAAAATAAGAAGTCGAGACATCTCAACCAAAACTTTATCCCTACTTTCAACCGCAGCTGCAAGGTTTTGTAGCAATGTATTTCGATTCTGGTCTCGGGCCATGAGAACATCAGGGTCAACACCTACAGACCCCTGTGAACAAACAGCAGCAGCAGCAACATTAAGTTCTCTTTGCAGACAACTTATTTGCTGAGATAACTGTGCCTCGCGATTCTTTAATTGATGCAACCATCCTAAAATTTCTTCTCGACTCTTGATCAAAAGCTGTTCAGTTCTGCGCTCAACAGAAACTGCCTGTGCAGCACGTGTCTGAGAATCAACCCCAACTCGAGCAACATCAGGTCTATAAACTTTCATTTCTCCATCAATAAATCCACGATCAAGAACACGTGCAAGAAGCTCATCAGTAGCAGCATTAGAAGGAGCACAAACCAACATTCTAGGTTTTGGGCAGAATTTAGGTAGAGTTCGGAAGAGATTCTGGTCCATGTTTTGAAGAACTTCATCAATTGATCCCATAGGCACATTATCTGAATTGCTCTCATTAGCTTGCTTATAGCTTTCAGGGGCTAGTTTCTTAAGCAAGGATGTGTAGTAGTGCTGATATTGCACCAGATGGATGACATTTAGCATTCCCCAGACTGTGTGTGTCTTTCCTGTTCCTGGAGGTCCTTGGACAAGGGTAAAGGGCCAAGGATCTTGCCTCTTTGTAGTCCCACTATTTGTACCAGCAGCTGTGTGCGTTGCTGCCCATTGGATTGCTGCAAGCTGGGGTTCGTTGAAGGTTCTATGCAGATGCTCAACAAAGCTCTGTGTGAAGCAATCTGGCATGGCTGGTGTTTGTTGCTCATATTTTGGGAAATGTTCAGAACTTGGCCGGAGAATTGCAGTTTGCATCTGCCAAAATGAGAAATCATTAATAACTAAGATTTAAAATTGTTAAACCATAAATACTAGAGCTAGACATCAAGACACAATTCAAGCTTATACCTGCACATTTAAACGACGAAATGCATGTAAAGCAACATACTCCCTCTGCGTTGTAGCAAGAGAGCCAAGCACAGTGAGGTACCATATGCTTCCTCCTTCAAGCTTTCTTATTATATGATCATCATCAAGCCTGCCATAAAAAACCACCATATTCAAGTATACAAGAGTAAAACCAAGCACATACATACCAACAGAAAAAAAATAAATAACAATAATAATAACGCGAGATCCATTGTGGCAGACTTACCTGCTAGGATCACACGTCTCCCCAACATAATAATGGAGAATAGCACCAGGAGGATCACGTGTATCTATAGGTATGTGTCGCCTAATTGTGCCCACTACACGTCCAGTAATCTCTGGTTCCTTTTCACTCTGTAAAGATGCACTGCTTCGCTTTGCTCTAACTGCTTGACAGAGTCCCATTATCAAAATAATTGAGCTAAAGAACTGTGCAAGAAAATCTACTAGAAGTATGACAACAAACCTGAACCAGGCCTAGGAAATGAAAGAATTGCAACATCACCCTCCTTGAATGTCCATTTGGTTTCATGTACCGGAAGAACTTTCACATCATACCAACCTAAGAAATAATGTGAAAACAAGTCAAATAAAGAAATTTCCATCACAAACGAAAAAAAAAAGAATACAAAATTAAAAGAAGCAATAGTTGGAGTAAGGCTAAAAGTCAAAAGCAAGTAGCAAATTACAAGACAGTTGAAGTGTATAAACTTGAAAAGAACACAGTCATCATCATAGAGATAGAACATGGGTTAATATCAACAAGTCACTGACAATGATAAAGTCAAATTGTTAACCCAAGAAAGTAATTATTAAAAAACAATAAAATGTAGTTCTTTTTGAAAAAATAAAATGCCATTTCAGAATAAAAAGGAGAAAGGTAAAGAGTACCTCTTTCTCTAGGCTCATTGGCCTTCACACGCACCATTATATGAGTATCCCTTGATACTGTCTCTATTAATTCTTCCCACGTACTATACAGCTGCGCGCGGCATTCCTCAAAAAGCAAAGGCTCAAACACTCGAACATACTCTTCTACTGATTCAAATTGGCCCGGTACACACTGTAACTCAGTTTCCTCTGATTCAAATTATTCCAATCAGCTACCAATAGCCAAAAAGATTAACTCTAAAAATACTAACAAATACTGAATTTGTAGCTAGAGATAAAAAAAGTTGAAGTCTGGTCATTTTACTAGAACAGCACTTGCATTTTACCTAACATCCCCCGGTAATTACAAAAAGAGAAAGCCATGACCAACAAACATAAGGAGTGGGCTATATGAAAGTGAAACCATGATCAACACTCAAAAAATCCTCTAATAATGGTTCTATTAATAGCTAAGCTCTGTTCAAGCCCTCATATAGTTATATATTTTGCCATCAATAATATCAATATAATCTTGAATTCATCATTTTCACTTAGAACCTGGTATCCATCTTATTTTAACAGACTCCACAGCTTAAATGTTATTTAAGCTCTGGAACCAGCAGTTTTCGATCAGATATCATGCATGTTTAAGACATCCAAGGCAATTTTAACTGCACATGTTGTATTGTAACAGCACTTGCTGTTAAAAGTTCAGATCAACAAGCCACTGAAAGCGGAGTTAGACAATCTAAAACAATGGCTTGAGTGCACACAATGCTAACACAATTTCAAACACTAGACTCCAACACCCAAACATGAGCAAATAAAGTTGGTTTCCATCATTCGATGCATGGATTATAAAATGCTATTAACATAATGAACATGTACACAGGTCACTGTGAATTAATATAGCAGATTGAAGTAAAGCTCTATATTACCCCTCCATCTGTTATCTTTTCTTCTTTATGAAGAAACAATCCACCTTGAGAACCATAACACCGAAGAGGCATGTGATGGTGACTGGGTTACATAAAAAATTCATGTAAACCAACAGTAGCGATATATTTAAAATCAAAACTTCATTCTAAAATAAAACTGTCATCACCTTTGGAAGTCTCTCAAGTGTTATGACACTCACAGTGTGATAACTGGAGGAAGGGAGCAACAATAAAATAAATTAGAAAAACAACTTGCGTGCAAAGGAACTACAGTTTCATATCCAATTAGACCATGAACAGAACATAAATATCAACACGACACTTGCACAAATAAAATATTCAATTACTTGATACCTGGGTGATGCCAAAACTTTTCACTGGTCACCTCACGTATAAGGCGTTCTACTGACGTGTCCTGAGACAGGACGGTCACAGGAGTTTGCTTCTTAATAGAAAAATGTTTCTTATTTCCAGGCTTCATATCACCGGAGCTCTGACCAGTCAATACCGACTTCTTATTAGAAACGGGTACATTTTTCTGCTGCCTCAAATCAGCTGACTGTTTCCATGAACTCTGCCTTGATACAGGATTCAAATTGACCTCTGAGAAATGTACATGTTCATTGTTTTGCCTCTTGGGCCGGCCTAGTAGTTCAGAGTTATCACCATTACAGTCAGATTTAGGTTCATAAGAATCAGCATGGGTGCCACCTTCACTAGAAGATGTGTCAACCTGTTTCTGATCCTTGACTATTCCAACACGATCAAGTGGTGCAGGAATATTGCGGACTTCCTTTACACCACGATTTATAGCAGATGATGAGGAAGTCTGCCTTCTCGGTGTTGAGGTTTTAATCGGACCTGCTTGCATTGCGTCTTCCAAATTAAGAACAACAATTTGTCTATTACGTTTCTTTCCCAACATTTCCTCTTTGCGTTGGTCCATTTTCCTCTTCCCAGGGTTATTTGCACACCTAAGAGCATGGATAGCTTCAATACCTTTCACTTCTTTTTGTTTGGGAATCGTACTAGGTTCATCTGGTGCATTTGAAGAAGGTTCCCCTTTTACACTGCACTCAGAATTGATACCACTAATTTTTTGTTCATGGGAGCTGACATCAACAGAAGCACGACCACTCCTTTCAACAGCTACCCTATCAGAAGCTTTAATATTGTTAGAATTATTGTCCACTGCTACTGCAACAAAACCCTCTTCTGAAATTTTACTTTGTTGAAGCGAATTATTACAGCCATTCACATCACCAGAGCCCTCAGCATCAGACCATTCCCCTTCTTCTCTCTCCACAATCTGAGAATTAGAAGAATTGTGTACTTTTGGCTCTATAACTCTCTTATCCTTATCTTTACTACTCTTAGATGATGAGCAATCATTTGTTTTCTGATCTCCTGCTCCCATCAATTCAGCATCTTCCTCAAGAACACAGGTGGTTTTAGACCGAACAAAAGGCTGAAATCCAGAGATGGATGATGCATGTGAAAAGGCCTGATTATTTACTATCCCTTGGGCTCCAGCAGATGCCACATTCAAGTCAGGAGCACGGGGATTTGTAGATGGGAGTGTCTTTTGAGGCTGAAAACAAAAGGGGTCATCCTTCTCATCATCATCCACTGAAGGTGGTTCATTGAGATCAAAAAATGGCCTTTCACGAGAACCCATCTCAAAAACATATGTGTAGAAATTAGATTGTGAATAGTAACTAAATGAATGGGCACTTCTCTTCTTTTATGTTTAAAAGAAAATGTCCATGACATGCCCAAAACGAATCCAGATAGGGGAGACCTGCAAATCCAATGGAGCAAAAACGTTAATGATTTAACAAAGAGGTATATTAATAGGGTACCACACCAATGTGCAAAGGAATATAACAAATTAATATAACTTAGTACAAAACAATGGAATGAGTGTCGGTGCACAAAATAGTATGATATCCAGAAATCAATAATTATACAACCAAAATAAACTGGCAACACAACACAACCACATCTATGCTGGTAGGGCATGAATAGATGTTGATCACAATCAAACATAATAAAGAAAGAAGAATTCAGTGACAAAATCCTCCCACATTTCATACTATAGGCATCCAAATGACAAATAAAACCAACAAGACAAGCACATCTACAGTGCTTCCAGTATAACAAAAACTAAAACCTTAAGCAAATTTAGACAAAAATATCTTGGATATACCCACCTGCAAGTAGGAGGTGCATGGGTTGGACCAGTCTAGGTATTGTCCTGACCTCGTGCCCTGCTGCAGATATGCACTAGGTTGCATTTCTCAGCCTGCCCAACCTTGGCTACCCTGACATAGTTGGCAGGCTAGACCAGCATGGGTCTGAACCAGCCTCGTAAAGACTAAGTCACTGAAAATGTTAAAATTTTGTGACAAGTTATATATTTTATCAAATTATCATCTGTTTGTTTGTTATGGGGGTTATGGACAAACAGATTCTATAGTAGTGTGTAACTACTGGTTTCTCTCTATCTGTTTCCCCATTCTATGTAAATCAATAATGATAATCTCTTTCAATTGCAGAGTGGTCCACCATGAAAGTAAGCCTGTGAGAGGATAGGCGCTCCCATGTCAAATTCAATGAAATCAAATAAACGCATCATTTCGTTCCAATTATGTTTTTTCTTAAAGATATATAACTCATGAAAACATCACACACTAAGACAGTGAGCAGAGCATCATAACAAATCCAGGGAACAATTAAAAACCTGGCTCAATGAATAAGGGCTCGTTTGTTTGAACTTAAAAAAATATATGATTTTAATTAAGTTATAAAAGGGATTTGTTGAGAGAAACTTAAGCTGAACATGAGGGGTTTTAGGAAGAAAGTTTATTTTCAGCCTATTCTGATAAGTGATTTTGATTAGCTTATCAAAACAGGCTAAAAATAATTTTTTTCTCAACAACTCTCATGTATCTTAATTAAAACTACTTTTTTTTTTTCACTAAGCTTAAACAAATGGGCCCTAAGGCATCTTGAATTTAATTTGAGTACTAATTAAATACAGCTTGGAACAGGTACAACTATACACAGCGTGGTCCAACTCCGGATTTGGCACAAAGGAGTGGGCAATATATATGAAGACGGAAAAAGAGGGTCGATAGGCCTGCGTGTAGATGCTAGATGACAACTCTGTGTAATATGAGACCTAACAAAACGTATTGTTGCCTGTTTCATTCACTAACATTCTTATCAAGCAAAATTGCTTTACTTGCTTCTCGTGAACTAACCACAGCATAACAGCTTAATCATTTTTTCCGCAGGCAAGAAGCCATCAAATGAGATAGGAAAAAGGTAGCTAAGGAAAGAGAATAGACAGTAGCAGTAAACATAGGTAGAGCGGAAATAATTTTATCTGATCCATGAGGGTTGCAGCGAGCGTTGTAATATACATGATTGAATTAAGCACTACACACTAGAGGAAAATTACCAAAAACCTTGAAAAGAAATATAGTCTGATTATTATTTATAAACATTCAGTTGCCACAATAACCATTAACAATTTCTTCTCATGTAAAGTAACACCGTTTTCGAATCAGCAAATGTTGAAAATCGAAACTCAATGTTGCATACCAGCGTTTTGTAGCAGCTGGTGAGGAAGCGATTGGCAGAGAGAGGAGAATTGCATGGGAACAGCGGACCAGAAAGAGGAGACTAGGCACCAGATTGCACTCCAGCGCGTCACCAGACTTAGAGAGAAGAACAGAACTACCCGCATCAGAGGGCAAGAAGGCAGAGTAAGAAGTTGAGAGGCACTAAGAAGCGAAGATTGTACTGAAGAACAAAACCACGCAGGAAAGTCAAAAATCAAATAGGGATTAGGGATTTTGCACGTACTGGATCTTTACCGAACCCATATTTATTGGCCTTATCCACACTTCATTGTATTGTAAGATAATCATAGGACACGAATTTACAAAGGTGAGGTCCAAAAGAGCATGAAACATAGAACAGACACGAAGAAGAGGAACCATGTGTCCATAACAAAGCAAGAAACCTAAGAAAAGTCGCTAAATCATATACTCGTTGAAACTACTTCGGTTATTTCAATAATTCGTCCCCCAAAATCAGTCTCAAAGTGAAACCATGATACGCAACTAGCCAAAATCGCAGATTAAGATAGCAGAGACCTAAATCTACATAAATCCAAAACTAAAAATCCAAAAAATAAAATCCAAAAAATACATGAACGGCGTGAGCGAGGGAGTGATGTACCTAAGCCGACGGGATGAGGGAGAGAATGATTCTTCGAGCAAGGTTTAGGCGTCGGTGAGGTTGAGGCCTCAGATTCCCGAGCACAAGATCAACGGCTAACGCGAGCCTTCGAGCAACGGCGAGAGCGAGTGAGAGTGAGAAAGCAACGGCGAGCTTCAGATTTCCGTCTGAGAGAGGCAGAGAGCAACGAGGTCGGCGACGTGACGGTGAAGTCTGAGGTGCCGATACCAGCTTTAGGTTAGAAAGAAGAAAGAGTATTGGAGTTGGAAAAAAAAAAAAAAAACTGGTAAATGCATAATTTAGTTTTTACTTTTACCGGAAATGCATAATCTAAATTTAAACATAAGTCTAAAAAAAAAATTATAAAACAGAAGCTAGATAAATTATATGATATATCGGATGCATGTTTAAAAAAATGCCTAGAATCACCACACTTGGAGGCGTTATAGTCAAACCGTGACAATATGGCTTGTTTAGCAGAAAAAGTTCCTAAAGTCCTAGTTTTTGTGTCTAACTTGTCTATAAATTGTAATACTACTTAAAAAAAAAAGGTTAGGTTCCTCTCATTTTCCCCTCTCCTTATCTTTCTCATAGCCTCATCCGGGACGGGTCCAAATCTCGATCCAGCGGTCAGTTTTTTTTTTTTAAAAACAATATATATTTAAAAAAAAAAAAATCGAGGCGCATCTGGCCGTCCAAATCTGGATTGGGATTGAGATCTGAGATCTGGCCAGACGAAGGATGGGGAGAGGGAGGGCCTGTGAGAGGAACCACTTCCCTAAAAAAAAGACCTATAAGACCTCCACATTTAAACTGCGAAGATGATTTAAAAATTATAACTGATGGCATTTTTGTAAATATTAATATAACTTAAGAGTGACCATGTTACCTTGTGATCTTAATAATATTTTGTAGACGTGTTATAGTTTGATGTGATCTTGATAAATATTAAATATTATGCAAATTTCAAAATTTACATTCTTTTTAGATTGGTCTTAAAAACAACTGGTTTAAACATTCTTTTAAAGACGGTTGTTTTTTTTTACTGGGATAGGTTATTCTGCCTACTCTTATTTTACCTTTGCCTACCTCTTTTAATACCATTAAATTATAATTTCATTCAACGACAAAGATTTGAGAAATAAAATAATAAACCCTTTATCCCTTCCTCTCCCTCTCACTCACAACGGACAATCCACCGCCTGGTTTTGCAAAATTCATCAAATCGTCCCATTTCCCACCATACCATATCACTCTTTTCTCTTATGTGATCCCCTATCCACTTTCTCTTTCTTATGCTTCTTTGAGTTCTATTATGGACCTATGTAATGGGCCCAACAGAATATAGGCCCAGTAAGGGCACTTTATGACAAGATCATCCTCAATCAGGTAAAATATCAATCATCTCATGATCATGCCTATAATCCTGGATTGTGCAGGTAGTAGAGCGGAAGTTATGCAGGTCGTGAGAGGTCACGATTGAGGAGGGAGGTGGAAGCACAGATGGAAGACTTAAACCCTAGGTGATTACTATAAGTAGGAGGGCATTCACCAGGTTAGGGGGATCTATTCTCTATTCCATCACTTTACATTCAGTCACACTGTGCACACACCTCACCCATCTAGCGAAACGCCTTACTTGTGTAGCACAGTGATCTGAGGACGCTCTGTGATATCTCCTTCATAGTTATCACTGAGCGATCACCTTCTCATTGGAGTTTAACTTTAGACATCCTTTGAGAAGTATACCGATCCAATATCAACTAACCACTAGCCCTAGAGGCTAGACATACATGTTCTATACCAGAACATTGGCGCCGACCATGGGGATCGTAAAGTTCAATTCCCAAACCACAAAAGGCCATTGAACTATCATTGAAGATGACCGCAAACACTAGAAGTCGATCGTGCAACTCAGCAGACCGAGTTGCAAGAAAGAACGACCCACAACAAGATCGGGAACAAACAACACACTTGGCGCGGTCTCGTGGTCCCGGGGCCGACCATGTCATCCGTGGAAAATCGTTGGGATCCGTACACACAGCGGAATAATTTTTTTTTTACGAATCCCATAGAGAGGATCTATCAACGGCGTTTAAATCGAGTTCGTTAGAAAAACCGTACCTTTTAGAACTAGTGTGCGTCTCTTTGCAAACACGTGGGCTAACACCTTCTTGCTCGATCAATCTCTAGGAGCCGACTCTATGAATCCACTCCCTCTACAGGTATCCACACCAAACAGCTCTCCAACACGTACAGCAGCGTGCTACCGCCTTCTTCCTTTGTGTCTCATGTTTTTCTCTATAGGATTTCTTTCATGGCTTGTCTCTCTCTTTTTATTTCAATACGACTAAAGCTTTATTTATAGAGTTTCTCAAACCCTAATTGGGCCGTATTAAAATATTCAAGATTAATCTAATTAATTTTGAAATTCGATTTTTAGATTTAAATAGCATTAATTAAATTCATCCAACAGATCTAATATAATCTATTTATTTAATCCGAATTAAAAGCCTGCTAATTTAATTTATCTTTATAAATTAAATCTAAGATATGATATCTATCTATTTAATTAAATCGAGATACTAATCTCAATTCAAATTAAATTAGATATATGATATCTTTATTCGAAAATTTAATCGAGATACAATATCTCTATTTGTTTTAAATATTTAATTTATCAAACAAATTAAATACAAAACAAATATTATATAATAATATCATTATTAAATAATATTATTATTATTTAATTTCAAAATTATATATATACACATACATATATATATATATATTCATCCTAGAATAAATACAGTTTTCATTAAATCATAGACATATCTAAGATTCAATGAATCTGGACAGGCCCACATGAGATTGGCAGTGGGCCAATATTGTACCAGCCCACAAGTCGCAAGCGGCCTCTAGCAAGACATTGCGACTACCCGATCCATATGGGGATCGATGATATGATACAACCTATCATACAACCATGTCACGTCCCTTTTGTCACGCGATAATTTGGTCAAGGATGAGGCATGAATAATGTCAACTTCCTGTTCTTGACCATTACTTTCTCGATTCTTGAGTAGTCTAATAACTGGAAAGGAAACTCCTTTTCATCGTAGTATGGCCATACATTTCTCAGACTCACTCATCGAGGGGCCCAGTATTATCTCTCTACAAATGTGAGTGACAAATTCCATCTTGACCATTCACATTCCTCTGCATGAAAAGCACCGATCCCGATCAAAGCCTTTATCATCACCCGGTCAAAGGTGACTTTTGACTAGGTCAAAGATCAACGACTCTCATGTAGGAATCCATGATGATCTCAGGTCATAGGGCGTTGTGACGCGGTTATACATGAGATAAGCTTATGACTAAATCCATGCAGCTTTCTCATAGTGGGTCAGTCCAGCACCTTGTACTCTTACAAGTACCTATGACTTTGATTGTATCTCTATACTATCAAAGTCATACTGGTCTTATTTCATCTTCGCTCCCGCGTAGATGAACGACCAGGGACATTTAGGATAATCTATAAGATATATCCAAGGATACAGTTATCACTATAAACATGCAAATGAAATGATAACTAAACGGAGAAATACTTTAATTAATAATAACGTTAAAGTACAATGATCTGCCCCTAGGGCATAATTTCCAACAGACTCCCACTTGCACTAGGTGCAATCATTAATTATTCTAATTCCCATTGTCCTAACATGACGCTCATGTTTTGCTTGTGCAAACGGCTTAGTAAGAGGATCAACTACATTGTCTTCTCATGATACTTTGCATATTTTGATATCACCTCTATCGTTGATTTCTCTGATAAGATGAAATCGCCTGAGTATATGCTTGGTCCTTTGATGTGACCTAGGCTCCTTGGTCTGCGCAATAGCGCCGCTATTGTCATAGAACAATTCAATTGGATTTCAGATGGTAGGAACCACCCCTAGTTCAGTAATGAACTTTCTGATCCAAATGGCTTCCTTAGCCGCATCCGATGCTGCTATATACTCAGCTTCTGTTGTAGAATCAGCTACAGTGCTTTGCTTAGAGGTCTTCCAGCTTACTGCACCACCATTCAAAAGGAACACATATCCTGATTGTGATCTTAGATCATCTTGGTCAGTTTGGAAACTAGCATCTTTGTAACCGGTCACACAGAGCTCATCTTCCAATCCACCATATACCAAGAATAAGTCCTTAGTCATTCTTAAGTACTTCAGGATATTCTTGACAGCAGTCCACTGACCCTCACCGAGATCTTGTTGATATCTACTGGTCATACTTAAGGCACATGATACATCCGGTCGAGTACATAACATGGCATACATGATAGATCCAATAGCAGAGGCATATGGAATCTTACTCATGCGGTCTCTTTGATCTTGTGTACTAGGACACAGATCCTTACTGAGATGGATGCCATGAGACATGGGCATGTAACCCCTTTTAGAATCCTGCATACTGAATCTATGCAGTATCTTGTCTATGTATGTGCTCTGACTTAGGCCTATCAGCCTCTTGGGTCTATCTCTATAGATCCTGATCCCTAAGATGTAGGAGGCTTCACCTAAATCTTTCATTGAGAAAGACTTTCCCAACCAAGACTTGACACTCTACAAGGTAGGAACATCATTCCCAATGAGTAGGATGTCATCGACATAAAGCACTAGAAATACAACTGTGCTCCCACTAACCTTCTTGTAAACACAAGGTTCATCGATGTTTTGAATGAATCCAAACTCTTTGACTACTTCATCAAAACGATGATTCCAGCTCCGAGATGCTTGCTTCAATCCATAAATGGATCTTTGAAGCTTACATACTTTGTCAGATTCCTCTGGACACACAAAGCCTTCAGGTTGTGTCATGTACATGATAAGTATATATTTTATGATTAAATAGGTGTATATTTTATGAGTATTGGCTAGATTTATTAATATTATATGCCTATTTAATTATCTTTTATAAACTTTTCCATCATTGAATCAAACTTAGGATCAAAGAATAAATCGACATAAAATCTACTCATATCCTATTTTTATTGTGCAGGAAATAATAGCTGATTTGGAAAGAAGTAGACAAAGCAATTAAGAGGATATGCAATCAGCCAAACTTGGTGGTCCCACGCAAGAAAAATAGAAACAAAATCAATTGCGTGATCTGATGGAGTTGATTACAAAATATAAGATATCTTTTTAATAAGAAATTAAAAGGAGAATCAGTTACCCATGGCCTAAGTTATATTTAGGTTATATATATGAAGAAAGGAGGACGGAAAAAAAGAGGAGAGGATCAAGAGACGCAGAACGAGAAGGAACGAAGAAGCAGAGGAGTGGCGGCTGAGCGTTTCGGTTCTCTTCATCATCTCCACGGAAGGACTGTGGAGGCGACGGAGAAACTTTCTTTCATCCCTCTTCTTATTCTTTGAACTTGAATTCTTATCTTTTTGTTATGGATTTGATTAAAGCCATGTGGGGCTAATTTTTCTTTGCAACCTAGAGGACCTATGAACTTGTTTGGGTTCTAGAGATTATTCCCACTATTAGTTTTGCTTAATTTTATTTCAGTTTATTTAATCCTGTGTTTATTGCTATTGCTTATTGATTGATCACCATTGAGCCTGTTTTGGGGATTTAGGGTTGAACTTGGAAGATGGAATCCTAAATTGACCATGGGAATAAATAATGTGGAATTAGGTTTAAATTTAATGTGAAATTAGGTTTTAATCTAATTTGCGTCTAGGATAGGAATATACCTAGAAGCTCCGCATAATCAAATTAGAGTGAGCCCGATCTAAAACGCATATTATTTGATTGTGTGAGGCATTACATAATTAATTAAGATAGGTATATAAATGGAATAGGAAGGCATTTATAGACATTGATACTCTAGATTATTTGAGTAAGTTAAGTCAAAGTTAATTTAGTGGGGATAAAATCTAGGAAACAAATAAGGGATTAGTGACTCTAGGTTGCTCGTTCATTAGTGTGGTAGTTTCTTTGTTTTAATTTTAATTTCTTTTCTCTTCATTAAATTTAATTTAGTTGCTCAACTTAAACGAAATTGTGAAATTAATGCTTAACTGAAATTGTGGGTACTAAGTCCTCGTGGGAACGATATCTTACTTACTCTTTATTACTTGATACGGCCCGTGCACTTGCAGAGTTTTTTAGGCTATAAAGTTTTGCCCTATCAGTACACATCCTCAAGGAGCTTTCCGTTAAGGAAGGCTGTCTTGACGTCCATCTACCATATCTCATAGTCATAATATGCTGCAATGGCAAGAAGGATTCTGATTGATTTGGCCATTGCAATGGAGAAAAGGTTTCATCATAGTCCACACCATGAGTTTGAGTGAATCCTTTTGCAACTAGTCGTGCCTTGAAGATATTTACTTTGCCATCCATGTCAGTTTTCTCTTTGAAAACCCACTTGCACCCGATGGTTTTTACACCTTCAGGTGGATTGACTAAGGTCCATACCTTATTGTCGTACATGGATTGCATTTCAGACTTCATGGCATTAAGCCATTTTTCGGAGTTTGGTCCTACCACGGCGTCTCGATAGGTAGTTGGCTCATTCTGCTTAATGAGCAAAATATCACGACTTCCAGTAATCAGAAATCAATATCTCTGAGGCTGTAGTCGTGATCTATCAGACCTTCGTGGGCCTTGTGTTACTTTAGTAGGCTCAACATTTTCTTGTGAGTCTTCTCTATTTTCCATCTGTGGTTCTACATTGTCTTGTGACTCTCGAACTTCTTTGAGGTTCACCTTACTTCCACTGGTTCTTTTAGAGATAAACTCTTTCTCCAAAAAGACACCATTCAGGATAACAAACATTTTGTGATCGGTAGGATTGTAGACATAGTATCCTTTAGTTTCCTTAGGATACCCCACAAAAAGATATTTTGAGGATATGTTTGATAATTTATCAAAGGCTTGTTGTTTAACGTAAACCTCACATCCCCAAATTTTAAGAAATGACAAACTGGGTTTATTCCTAATCCATATCTCATATGGTGTCTTTTCAACTGCCTTTGACGGAACACGATTTAGTGTGAACGCAACTGTTTCTAGGGCATGGCCCCAAAAGAGGGTGGAAGATCTGTTTGACTCATCATAGATCGAACCATATCTAATAGAGTTTGATTCCTCCGTTCAGAAACACCATTCCATTGAGGTGTTCTTGGAGGAGTAAGTTGTGAGATGATCCCACAACTCCTAAGATGGTCAATGAACTCTTGGCTCAAATATTCACCACCCCGATCAGATCGAAGTGCCTTAATTGTTTTGCCAAGTTGATTTTACACTTCATTCTGGAATATTTTGAACATTTCAAAAGATTCAGACTTATGTTTCATTAGATAGATATATCCATATCTACTAAAATCGTCTATAAATGTAATGAAGTACAAATGACCTCCTCTGGTAAATGTGTTCATTGCTCCACACACATCTGTATGTATGAGGCCCAATAAATCAGTGGCTCTCTCACTATGCCCAGTAAAAGGTGCCTTTGTCATCTTTCCCAATAAACAAGACTCACATGTATCAAATGATTCAAAATCAAATGAGTTAAGAAAACCATCTTTATGGAGTTTTGAAATGCGTTTCTCATTTATATGGCCTAGACGACAATGCCATAGGTAGGTTGGATTCAAATCATTTGGCTTGATCCTTTTGGAAGTTATGTCATAGATATGTCCATTCAATTTTCTACTGTCCTTGAGACCTTACACATTTATACAAATGCGAGAACCACATGTGGTATCTAATACTCATGTTAAGGAAGCAGAAAAGCGAATATCTATGACATAGATACCTGAAGCAATAGCCCTGCTATCCTTCTTGTCCCTTTTCAAATCTTCAAGGTAGAGTTTGCAATTCCTCTTCCAATGACCAATTTCATTGCAGAAGAAGCAGGCCCTATCCTTCTGAGGTTTTGCCTTCTTGGCTGCAGGCTTAGATTCGGGCCTATTTGACTCATTGGTCTTACCAACTGAGCTTTTACCCTTTCTTTTGTCCTTGCCTTTTCTTTTCATACCCTTTCCTTTCTGAACGGACAAAACAGTACTGGGCCTCTTCTCAAGGCTCTGCTCAACAGTTTTGAGCATCCCATGCAGTTCAGAAAATGATTTCTCCATGTTGTTTATGTTATAATTCATGACAAACTGGTCATAACTATTTGGGAGTGCGTTCAAGATCATATCTATAGCTAACTCCTGGCTCATGGGAAATCCAAGCCTCTCAAGGTAATCAATGTAGCCCTTCATCTTCAAAACATGAGGACTAACTAATGCACCTTCAGCCATCTTGCAGGAAAATAAGGCCTTTGTGGTACTATATCTCTCTTGCCTTGCCTGTTGCTGGAACATTTCCATAGGATGATCAATCATCTCAGAGGCCTCCACAAGTTCTAGATCTCTATCGAGGTCTGGAACCATAGTGGCAGGCATCAAGCATTCTGTATCCACAGAGTCATCCTTATGCTTCGTATAAGCATCAGTCAGAGCTCTTGGATCAGTAGCTGCAGGCTCGACCAGAATGGGTTGATCAATGAGATACTCCTTTCTTTCATGCTTAGGATCAACGCTTAAGTTCCCAAACATGTCAAGAAAGTTTGTCTCATCGAGTTTGTCCTTCTCAAGGACGGATCGCATTGATGGTGTTGCGGTGTTACTAGTCTACGTGAATCTACAACTAAAAGATATGCAAAGTTTAATTAATAATCTCCCACTGAATTAACAACCCTCATTATAATTAGTGGGCTAAGATCCATATTTGGCTTAAATTTAAGTCCGCTTTGGCGGGACGCTTAAAATCAAGTTATTTAGGTAGCAACCTCTTTGCCAATTACATCAAATGTAACTCTTAGATCTTTATGGGATTCGATCATCGTATGACCTGGCACGTTTAATCCCATCTAATGCCTTGAGATCCAAAACCGTTTTGATAATTGACAGAGATTTGCCGTCATCTCCCAAAATAACCAGATTAGAAAAGGATTTGCAGTATAATGTAACCTGGGTCGTTTCTCTCAAGGAATTTGCAGTGGGTTTAAATCAGCAACAAATAAACGAACAATAACAAATTGGGGGTTTTTGATTTAAACAGATTAAAAACGAAATTAAACTAAAACAGAACGAAATATGCAGATGCAGAAACAGATTAAAACGATCAATCAGATTAAAAACGATTAAAAACGGTTAACCCAGAATTGGGATTCCATAACCTTCATCGGACAAAAAGATAATAACCAAACTCGTGATTGATTCTGGACAAACCGAGATCTCTGCATTTGTCCAGATATTCCCTCGATTAGACGATCGTCTAGCATTTGATCGAACACGTGGCGAGCTTGCTGTACGATCGCACAACGCTCTCTCAGAACCCGGTCCGACCTATGTCCTTGGGATATCAATCTAGGTATTAAATCTAATACCTAATCCACAATTATAATCGGATCCGATTAAAATAAACAGAAACGAATTACGTTACCGATTGAAGCGCATGTCCTCTGGATTCTTGGAACCCTCAATCCATGGGTTAACCACAGAAACTTAGCCAAGCATGGCTAAGCAAAACGTAGAAGAAAAGATGAAGAACGCGAAGAACACGAAGAACATGAAGAACACTTGAGAGAATTTGAAAACTCCTATTTTGATCCACCAAAAGCTAAAAACGTGAATGAGAATATGTTTGTGGCAGCTTCCACACTTAACCTAAAATGAAAAAACGAAATGGGGCTCCAATCCATTATTCAGGCCCAAAATAGAAAATAATAAAAAATGAACTTTAATTACAAATTCGAGCCCAATTAAAAATCCAACTTCGGCTCCAAAATCGACCGCCCTCTTGTCCGAATTTTCCCTTCATGTCTTCATAAGAATTGTAGCTCTCTGAATCATCTAAAATATGAAACAAAAATGAGGCAAATCCGATGTCTGGTTCAAGAGTTATGGTAGGAATAGTGAAGCAATGTAAAACTGGAATTTTATTATTAAAAATGGCTAAAATATAATAAAAGGCCCAAAGCCCAAATAAGTATAAAAGCCATTATTTATTAACTAAAGAGTCCTAAATTATTAATCAAGAGATCAAAAGAAGTGTATGAAATATTCAATTATCAATAATCTCAATTAAGTCAAAACAATAATGAATGTTGAGTATCACCATTACCCACGCTTGTCTCACCAAGATAACTCAAATGCATCCACTTTGGTAGAACATACAAATGAGCGATCTAGGTTTTGACAAGTATTCATTAATTGGCGACATTACGACTTAAGATTTTTTTTAGAGGGTATAGTCCTATTAATTCTATTAATCCCATTTATATGAATGCAATTACTATTGTATCTCATATAAACTCTAAATTAATCATGCAATGATCTAATCAAAACAATTAAAATTGTGACACAACATGGCTCATCTAACCTAAAGTCCTCTCAAGCCAATGAGACGACTCCTCTAAATAATAAAAGGAGAAATACATCAAGAGAATCCTCGTTTAAACATTGAGGGGAGTGAGATGAGAGAGATGAGAAGAGAATGTACATTAAGAATATTTAGAGAGAGAGGTATGGCTCGCAGGCCATATTTAAATAATACAACACTTGTAAATTCTAGAGCCATGTTGCTCACCATACCCAAACAAATTTGAATAATTAATCACAACAAATATTAATTCATACAATATGAAAGAAAATATCATGATTAAATTATCGAGTTTATTAAATTCACATGTTGATTGATTGATTGAATTTAATATAATGAATCATATTCATTACTTGATTGTTGGAGTCCATTATTTGTCAACCAAGTCATATTAAATTCACATCTTGATTGATTGATTGAATTTAATATGATGAATCACATTCATATCTTGATTGATTGGAGTCCACTTCTTGTCAACCAAGTCATATTAAATTCAAGTTATGATATTATATTACATTAATAAAATATCATGATTTAAATTCTCGCGCTACGAACAATTAGCAGGGGTCCCTACACGGCGGTCCTGCTAGTCGGTTATCGGGTGGGGTCAAGGGGCAGCGCCCCTTGTGGAAACAAATGAACATGTCTAAGAACGATCAAGTCTGAACATGACCGACGGCGTTCGACCCCTGCATGTTCGACGTTTCTGAGTGTGAGCAACGTCTGAACGTTTCAGACCATCGTCCAACCCCAGCGTGACCATCGCTTCTGAAAATCTTGAGATCCGAACGCTTCAGAACATCATGACCGATGCGCAAATTAACGTTTCAAATCATACATGATTCGGTTAAACTATATCGATTTAAACGCATATACAGGTTCAGATTAAGCATATA
This sequence comes from Acacia melanoxylon, assembly GCA_019022615.1. Classification (NCBI taxonomy): domain Eukaryota; kingdom Viridiplantae; phylum Streptophyta; class Magnoliopsida; order Fabales; family Fabaceae; genus Acacia; species Acacia melanoxylon. Next base: position 682,258 of record JAFJYJ010000099.1, read on the forward strand.
TATCACATAAATAATCACATAAAACCTAATCTAAACGCACAGTTGACCTGGCTCTGATACAAATGTTGGGATCCGTACATACAGCGGAATAAAAAAAAACTTTACGAATCCCATAGAGAGGATCTATCAACGGCGTTTAAATTGGGTTCGTTAGAAAAACCGTACCTTTTAGAACTGGTGTGCGTCTCTTTGCAAACACGTGGGCTAACACCTTCTTGCTCGATCAATCTCTAGGAGTCGACTCTACGAATCCACTCCCTCTACCGGTATCCACACCGAACAGCTCTCCAACACGTACGGCAGCGTGCTAGCGCCTTCTTCCTTTGTGTCTCACGTTTTTCTCTCTAGGATTTCTTTGGCGGCTTGTCTCTCTCTTTTTATTTCAATACGACTAAAGCTTTATTTATAGAGTTTCTCAAACCCTAATTGGGATGTATTAAAATATTCAAGATTAATCTAATTAATCTTGAAATTCGAATTTTAGATTTAAATAGCATTAATTAAATCCGTCCAACATATCTAATCTAATCTATTTATTTAATCGAATACAAAGCACGCTAATTTAATTTATCTTTATAAATTAAATCGAGATATGATATCTATCTATTTAATTAAATCGGAGATACTATATCTCAATTCAAATTAAATCGAGATATATGTTATCTTTATTCGAAAATTAAATCGAGATACAATATCTCTATTTGTTTTAAATATTTAATTTATCAAATAAATTAAATACAAAACAAATATTATATAATAATATCATTATTAAATAATAATATATTATTATCTAATTTCGAAATTATATATATAAATATATATAATACGGTATTCATTAAATCATAGACATATCTAAGATTCAATGAATCTGGACACTATTGCTAGTGTTGGGCTATTCTTGTGTGACCCTGCAGGCCCACATGAGATTGGCAGTGAGCCAATATTGTACCAACCCACAAGTCGCAAGCGGCCTCTAGCAAGACATTGCGACTACCCAATCCATATGGGGATCGATGATACGATACAACCTATCATACAACCATGTCACGTCCCTTTTGTCACGAGATAATTTGGTCAAGGATGAGGCATGGATAATGTCAACTTCCTGTTCATTACCATTACTTTCTCGATTCTTGAGTAGTCTAATAACTGGAATGGAAACTCCTTTCCATCGTAGTATGGCCATACATTTCTCAGACTCACTCATCGAGGGGCCCAGTATTATCTCTCTACAAATGTGAGTGACAAATTTCATCTTGACCATTCACATTCCTTTGCATGAAAAGCACTGATCCCGATCAAAGCCTTTATCATCACCCGGTCAAAGGTGACTTTTGACTAGGTCAAAGATCAATGACTCTCATATAGGAATCCATGATGATCTCAGGTCAAAGGGCGTTGTGACGCGGTTATACATAAGATAAGCTTATGACTAAATCCATGCAGCTTTCTCATAGTGGGTCGGTCCAGCACCTTGTACTCTTACAAGTGCCTATGACTTTGATTGTATCTCCATACTCATCAAAGTCATACTGGTCTTATTTCATCTTCGCTCCCGCGTAGATGAACGACTAAGGACATTTAGGATAATCTATAAGATATATCCAAGGATACAGTTATCACTATAAACATGCAAATGAAATGATAACTAAATGGAGAAATACTTTAATTAATAATAATGTTAAAGTATAATGATCTGCCCCTAGGGCATAATTTCCAATAAAATCGAGTCGGAGACATCAGATATGGCGAGTTCTCCACCTCCTAAGAACGTGGTGATCGAACAAGTTTATCTGCCAGTTCAACCACAAGCTCCCCCGTTAGAATTTCAAATGGAACATCCTGACATTCGAATGTTACACTCCACTCTCGGATCAATGAGGAATTGGATGGAGGAAATGGAAACTCGTAATCAGCTTCAGAGAGAAGAAGATATCCGACTTATTTGAGAGGAGATGGATCATTGCAACGCCATTTGGAGGCAGGAGGAAGGTCGAAGATTGCGGCATTTGTTGCAAGAACATGCGGGGTGGGTTGAGCACCCAGTCCGTAGTACAAGAAGAGACACAGATGGCCCATGTCGAGTTAATGTTTCGGTGTCTACAAATGCTAGAACCTCGCATGCAAACCCCGTGGAAGGAGCAGTGCTGGGTCAGGACCAAATCCTGACTGCTGACGACGAGATGTTGAAGATACAGTCATTAGAAGAACGTGTTAAGATGCTCGAGAATCCACCGAGGAACGTTGGCTGCGACACTACAAATCTGAGCAGGGATAGTCGCACGACGGCCACTCAGGCTCATGCAAGGGTCCAAGAGGGTAGCAAGGCCAGACATGATCAAGCGCAGGCTTGGAACTCGGTTCACGCTACTGGAGAAGAACAAGAGGGTAGCAAGGCCAGCTTAGCCGCGGGAGGCATTTTCTAATGACGAAGATAGGATGCCGAATCCTTTCTCCAAGAAAATCATGGCCTCTCCTTACCACAAAGGGCTAGACATGAAGGACTTTCCAAAATACGACGGGAGTCAAGACTCACAAGTGCATGTGAGTAATTTCAAAATAGAGATCATGGTAAAAGGTTATGTTGGGCCCGTGATACCTCGGCTATTCGCAGGAACGCTGCGGGGAGCCGCACAAATCTGGTTTAACTCCCTACCAGTGAACTCGGTGCCCGATATGAAGGACTTAGTGAAGAAGTTTCTACTGAATTTCGCCACAAGCAGGAAACAGCCAAAGACCGAGTTCCAGTCGGGCAGGTGAAGCAATCACCCGGTGAAACTCTGCAAAAGTATTTGGAACGTTTGAAGGATACGGCTCTTCAAGTACTGGGGTTGAAGGAGGAAATACATCTGCATTGTGTCATGGCAGGCCTGGACAAATCATCTCACCTGAAGAAATCAGTCATGAAACGTCGTCAAGAAACTTTGGCGGATTTTTGAGATCGATCAAAGCAATACCTGGAGCTAGAGCAAATGGAAATCATGAGCCAAGTACCCAAGGAGAAAGCCAGAAGTCTGCCTCTGCGGGGCAAAGAGCAATATGGTCAGAACAGACAAGACCACAGAGGTCGAGGAGGAGATAGCAAGCCTAGAGGAGGCAGGGCAGAAGGGAAGTACGATAGATACACTCCGTTGAAGGTATCTCAAGCTCAAATCTGGAAGGAGGTATCCATGACAAAAATAAAGAAAGTTGAGCGACCACGGCCATTGCGGAAGGAGGCCACCTTGGACAAATCTTGGTACTGTGAGTTCCATGACCAACACGGTCATACCACAGACACCTGCTGGGATTTGAGGGACGCGATAGAAAAGTTCATCCGAGAAGGAAAACTCTGTCGTTATGTCATTCAAACGCAGGGACAACAGAACAAACGACAAGGAGGTCGGAGCAAAAGTCCGCCTCCTGAGAAGAAAAGGCGAGAGCAGAAAAAGAAGGCGGAAGGCAGTGAGGATGAGTTTCCAGATTCTAAATATGACTGCGTTGTTATCAGTGGAGGTTTCGGCGGTGGAGGAGACTCGGTCAGTCAACGAAAGAAATACTTAAAAGAGGTCCTCTCTGTTAGGAATCGCCTCGAGTTCAAAAAAGACTCCACTAAACTAGAATCACCAATGCTCGGCTTTACCAAAGAAGAGCTGGAGGACGTAGTACCGGGCCACCATACGGATTGGTAATCACAGGAACGGTGGTGGATTGTCGGGTTGAGAAAATCTTCGTAGACAATGGTAGTGTGGTGGACATAATCCTTTGGGATGCGTTCAAGTGCATGAGGTTTGACTCGGAGGACTTGAAGCCTTCCAAGACTACTCTGACGGGTTTCAATGGACAGGATACTCGTCCAAAGGGTTATATAGATCTCAAGTTGACCTTGGGGACCAAGGAAGCATTTAAGTCGGAACTTGTCCGATTCATTGTAGCCGAATTTCCCTCCCCATAAAACGTCATCCTAGGAAGACCTACAATACACGGCTGGGATATGTTGATATCCTCGAAACACCAGAGGCTGAAGCTCATTAACAAGAAGAATCAAGTCGTCATTGTTAAGGGCGACCAAAAGTATTCTCGACAATGCTACTTTGAGGCTGTTAGAGAAAACAAGAGTTCACAAGGGGGATGCTCAGACAATGAGAAAGGAAAGTCAATAAACAAATCCATCCATGTTGTCGAACTGGACCTATGTGAAGGAGATAAAATCCTAAGGGCGGAACCAAATGGCAAAGTGGAAGACTTTATCCTAGGTATGGAAGCGGAGCAGACTACAAAAGTCGTCAAGGCGTTGGATCCCAAGATTCGGCAGAGCTGGAAGATTTCCTAAGGCAGAACAGGGACGTTTTCACATGGAAGCCATTCGAGATACCGGGGATAGATCCTGATTTTTGGTGCCACAACCTGGCGATCAGCCTGGGGTCCACCCCCGTCGCACAAAAGAAAAGAAAGCATGGCTCGAATTGAGGCTTGGATCTGGAAGCACATGTAAAGGAGTTGATGGAAGCCGGCTTTATTAGGGAGGTGCAGTACACGACATGGCTCTCTAATATGGTCATAGTGAAGAAGCCCAACGGTAAATGCCGAGTCTGCATGGATTACAAGGACTTAAATAAGGTATATCCTAAAGATGCTTTCCCCATGCCAAACATTGACCAATTGGTCAACAATTCCTCTAGCTTTCAACTCCTATCTTTTATGGATGCATACTCGGGATATAATCAAATCACTATGCACCCTGAGGATCAAGAGAAGACGACTTTCATCACGGATAAAGCAAACTATTGTTACAATGTGAAGCCGTTCGGTCTCAAAAACGTCGGGGCAACATACCAGAGGATGATGACACGGGTGTTTGAGAACCAGCTGGGGAAGAACGTGGAGGTATACATAAATGACATGATAGTGAAGTCCATAGAACCAAGGAACCACGTTCGGGACCTACAACAGACGTTTGACAAACTGCGAGCCTACCAGATTCGGCTAAACCCTGCTAAATGTGCCTTCGGGGTTCCGTCGGGCAAGTTCTTGGGTTTTTTACTGACAAACCGAGGTATTGAAGCTAACCCAGACAAATGCCAGGAAGTATTGGAGATGAAGGCACCGACAAACAAGAAAGAAGTACAACAGTTGACCGGCAGGTTATCGGCCTTGACAAGATTTTTACCGAAGTTGGCCGAGAAGTCGTTACCATTTTTCAAATTGTTGAAGAAGGTGACCCAAACAGGATGGAACTCGGAGTGTGAAGCAGCATTTGTAGAAATAAAACAGTGTCTGGCAACCCCACCGGTTCTGTCCAAACACGAACTAGGTGAAAGTTTGATCTTGTACTTATCGGTTGGGGAAGAAGCGGTAAGTGCCACGTTGGTCCGGGAGACCAAGGAGGGCCAAAAGCCGGTATACTTTGTCAGCAGGGCTTTACAGGGTTCGGAGATGAGGTACCAAAATTTGGAAAAGATGGCTTTCGCTTTACTGACCACGGCTAGACGACTTCGTCCATATTTTCATGGCTACTCAATCATCGTCAAGACTGATCAGCCAATTTGGCAGGTGCTGCACAAACCAGACCTAGCAGGTAGAATGATAAGCTTGGCTATCGAATTATCGGAGTTCGACATCTCTTACGAAGCCTGACATGCTGTCAAGTCCCAAGCACTGACAGACTTTGTAATGGAGTTAACCCCATCAAAAGCAGTCTCTATGGAGTTTTCCCTCTGACTGGAATTTCCAACCTCTAACAACCAAGCCGAGTATGAGGCCCTCATCGCAGGTCTCCTCCAAGCCAGAGAAAACGGGGCTAAGCAAGTGCATGTGTCTACGGATTCGCAGCTCGTGGCATCCTAAATAAAGGGAACTTATCAAGCTAGAGGACCACTTTTGGCCAAGTACCTGGGAAAGGTGAAAGAAATTATGGCAGATTTCGACAAGGTGACATTTGCACACATTTTGAGGGGGAAAATACAAGGGCTGACATTTTATCCAAACTCGATAGTACCAAGGGCTCCGAAAATCTCCGAACAGTGATCCAGCAGAGCTTGTCGAAATGCAGTTGTGTAATGATTATCTCGGAGTCAAGTGACTGAAGAAAGCCAATCGCCGACTATCTAGAAAGAGGAATCATCCCGGAAGATGTGATTGAATCAAAGAAGCTGGTGAGGGCGATGGCTGCATATGTAATGATGGATGACCAATTGTATCGAAAGGGTCTCCACTCCCCCATGTCAAAGTGCCTTAACCTCGAGGAAGCCCAGTACGTTTTGGCTGAGATCCATGAAGGTATAAACGACCAGCATATGGGCGCTAAGGCATTAGCCCGGAAAGCGGTACGAGCTGGTTATTATTGGCCTACATTGGCACGTGATGCTAAAGATCATGTGCAAAAATACGAGAGTTGCCAGAAACACGCCAATGTAATACGGGCTCCCCTATCAGAACTAACAATGATCTCGGCTCCATGGCCATTTTACAAATGGGGCATGGACTTGTTGGGACCATTTAAACCAGCACCGGGGCAGTTGCGGTGGTTGATAGTAGCAGTGGACTACTTCACCAAATGGATTGAGGCAGAGCCTCTAGCTAAGATAACTTCAGCTCGGGTGCAAAAGTTTCTTCAGCGGAATATTATATCTCGGTTTGGGATCCTGGCAGAGATAATCATGGACAACGGAACACAGTTCATTGATAAAGGATTCCAAGATATGGTAACCGATTTCAGTATTGAGCATCACTTTGCGTCCGTAGAACATCCGCAATCTAACGGGCAAGCCGAAGCGGCCAACAAGGTTATTGTCGATGGATTGAGAAAGCGGATGGAAGAGGCTAAATCTGGTTGGGTGGAATATTTGTACTCTGTTCTATGGGGACATCGGACTACTGTTCAAACGTCTACTGGGGAAACCCCCTTTCGGCTGACTTATGGATGCGAAACAATGATTTCGGTTGAAGTCGGCGAGCCCTCATGGATGAGAATTAAGGCTCTGCATGAAGAGATGGAGAATAGCGAGGCTATTGCAGTGGAGTTGGACCTAATCGATGAGGTCAGAGTCACGGCACACTGCCGAGACATGGCCACCAAACAACTCATTGCAGACCGATACAACAGGAAGATTTGACCTCGGTCATTTGAAAAAGGCGACCTTGTCCTTTAGAGGGCTGTTGGTCGATTTTCTTGATGGCAAGTGAACCAGTCGAACAAGTAATAAAGTGTAAGTAGAGTATCGTCCCATAGAGACTTAGATACCAAGAAGTGATGCTTGATTGCTATGATAGTTGTGCAAACAGAAAGTAAATATGATTGGTTTGAGAGGTTTTTGTGTTTATGCTAATAACAGAAATAAACAGAGTATCGTAGTTTTAAGAAGATATCGTAAGAGGTTAGGTGAACTCGGAATCACCCTTAAGTGCATCAATCCCCCAGTTGCTCTACCCATTGCTATAGCATCCATACTGCACAGCTTCCGCAATTGCTACAGCATAGCCACTAACTACAACGCTATTCGGTTAACCCACCACTATAATCTATCGAAGCTTCCGCGTTCGATACATATGATGCTAACCATACTCCTTCCATATTCCTATGGCAACTTTCTAGTTAGATCTGCATTACACACAGGGTGTCATGGTTATGAGAGGTATACCCATTCCTGAAGCCTACAATATAATAGGTCAAGCCTTGCACCGGCTGCCTAGCAAACACTGTTCTCAGAGGTCTAACCTCGACTCCTTGCCAGTAAACCAAGGCCACAAATCTAGCCTTTAGCTTCCGCTAATCGACTAGTAATTAATTCACTGATAAGCAAACCGAATCTATTAAATTAAGAACTTGCAACTGGGTTCATTTAACAATTAAGAATTCATCCTCATTCAGCCATAGGAAAATCAGTTCATGACTGACGAGGGAAACACAACAGATAGTAATAGAATGACCCATGATCTAAATACTAAATAAAAGGAAAAACAGAAAGCTTGACGGCATTCCGACGGTGTGGAAGAAGCCCTATCACGTCACTACTCCACGTCTTCTTCTCTCCGTCTTACTGCAAGGAAGGATGCTGGGCTATCCTGGAATTCTCGTGCTAGTGAAATCTCTCACTCTTCTTTTGAGTCTGCCGAATGTGAAATCTCGTTTTGGCTCTGTGCAACTCTCCTCTAGGGTTGACTTGCTATTTCCTTTTATACTCGAACTTTCTTGTGGCGCAAGTTCCAGTGAGCTGGGCTTTCCAAATCTGTCGAGATCCATCGCATCTTCTGACTATAGTAGATTGATTTTGCTGATCCTGCGGGATCCTTCAAATCTTTGGTTTTGATCCTCCGCATCTTCTATTTTATTACGTCAGCAATCTACCTGTCGTTCTTGACTTTCCTTATTATCCCTAAAATTATCTAGATAAAAAGGTCAGAAAATATGCCGCATAGCATTGGGTCCTTTACTTTGCTATAGCTTTCATGATGCCTTTTATTGCACTTCGAGTTGCTGTCAGAATGCTATAGCATAGTATCAGCTTTGCTATACGTTCTTTAAAAACAATGTAACTTGCTCCTTTCTTAACACATGTTTAGGATGTAAATGGTTTTTTTTCCTTCAGTTCCCTATATCATGAATATATGCCTTTTTGCTTGGATTGTTTGCAGTTAAGCTTTCATTTACCATACAATTCAGTCATGAAATATAGGGAAAACATGGCATAATTTGTGCTCATCAAGGGCCGACATAGGCAATAAAAATGCCAGGGACGGAAAGCTTGCAGCAAACTGGGAAGGCCTGTATCGCATTAAAGAAAAGCTTGGAAAAGGAGCTTATATGCTGGAATCATTAAAGAAAAAAGCGGTCAAGAGAACATGGAACGCAGATAAGCTGAAAGCCTACTACAGTTGATACACCAAGACCAACATGGCTTCGGGTTATGAAATCACCGTGGTCAAGTCTCGAGTTAGTAAGATGCCTCGCCTAATTTATTTTTAGAATTTTCCTTCATTTCGTTTATTTTTAGATATCCTAGCCGCAATTTGTAAATTCCTATGGGAATCATGTATGACGGCGTTATCACCAGAATTAATGAATAAAGAATGATGGGTCCAGGAACCCATTTTCAGAAAATCATGTCGAGACGGCGATATCGCCAAAGTAAGGTGCATGTATGAATCCATGGTGAACAAACCAGTTTTCATAAATCATGTAAAAAGTTAAGGATGTATGAATTCGAGGTACAAAAACCTGATTTCTTAAATCATGTCATAGCGGCAGAGCTGCCCTAAGTTCATGAATCCATGGTAAGCAAACCAGTTTTCATGAACAAAGTTAAACGTGTATGAATCCGAGGTGCAAAAACTCGTTTTCAGATGTCATGCTGAAAGCGGCGGTGCTGCCAAATCCATTACAATAAATGGATTAAAACCAAATCCAGTTTACAAAAAAACGCTTAAGCTAACAAATTGGCCTATGGCGAGCTAAACTCGGATAAGTGAAAATAGTTTCACCGACCTTGATCAAGTCAGACGTAATGTGTTCATATGTCTTCCACATAATATCTCGCTCAAACAAAGTTACGGGGGATTAGAAGGAATTCGCAAGAAAAATGGATGTAAGTGACAAGTCAGACTCGACAAAAACTCGCGGGTTAAACAAACCAAGGTATAGGAGAAAAGTAAATACTTTTCATTAAGTCAGAATTGTTTACATAATATGAGTGCAGGAATGCTAAGCTGTTACAAAAGATCGTACTTTTACATCCGAGACATGATTACAAGTAAAGTTGGGGGAAGGCATCAATAAGAAAGTGTTTTGAATTCCACGGAAGAAGGCATCTATCAACCTAAAACGAAGAAAACTAGAGCTGCATATGAGGCTATGCTTAGTATAATTCAGCAGCAGGAGTATCCACGTTAGGGTTGGCTGAGTTGGGAGGAGTGACCTCGCCTTTGTCCTTCGAGATAACCTTGGGTACAGGAGCGCTGTGGCCGACGGACGCTGAAGGGGGAGGGATGAAGTTTCCATCTTCAATATACGCATTATAATGCACCCCCTCAAGGTTCAACGTCGCGGTCGGGTTCAATAATTGGACTTGCTCCAAAGCATTATCGAAGGCATCCTTGACACCAGTTTTTAGCTTGGAGACGTTAGCGTGAGCAGCAGCAAAGCCCTCTTTGTAATGCTTTACCTCCACCTCCAACTCGGAAATAATAGCCTTGTGTTTGCACATAGAATCGACGTCATTCTCATGAATCTTCTGCCTCCTGGCTACCTCCGACTCGGCCTTCTGCAGACCTTCCCAAGCTTGTTTAAGCTCCTGAAGGAGGCTTTCCCTCTCAGCCCTAACCGCTTGCACTTCACCGCGCAAATTGTCCCTCTCCGCTTTGGCACCCTGCGAGTCCCGAAGTGTCCGAGTGACCAGGCCATTAGCTTTGTCTCTCTCTGCCTCGGCATTCTTCACCTCCTCCTGAGCCAAAGCATGCTTTTCTTTCAGGTAGGCTACAAGCTGATACAGCCCGGCAATTTTTAAGCATGTATGCTCCATGTCTCGAAGCTCCTTAATCTCAGGATTAGACAGCGGCTTCCCATCAAAATAATGCTCTGGAGGACGAAGACCCAGGCGGAGACCTTTGGTGACCTTGTGCTCCCAAACATGGGACAAAGGGAGCTGAATAAGTTGGCCGGCAGCAGCGGGTTCAAGCTCGGCGGTGTGGGGTTCAGAATCTAGAATGGAAGGAGAAGGCGTCGGCGTGGCCTCGCGAGTTGGAACAGCGGCAGCCTTTTTCTTGGTGACCTTGACCTTTTTGGCGGGGGCTTGCATGGCTGGTTCAGGCACTATGCGTTTGTCGCCCATTGAGGCTCCTGTTGGGGTCGCACCCGTGGTTTCCTCATCGCGGCAAGTCACATTAAGGTAGACGGGTCGTTTCCCCATTGGCCGACCTGAAAAATAAAGAACAATGATCAATTGTCTGCATAGCAAAAAACAAGATAACACAACATTAAATGATCATATTCTTACTCACGGGGGTCGTTTTTTGATTAAAGAGGTTGAAATATAGTCAGTCGAGTCCACTAATTTGCCCTTCTTACTAGCAAGCTTTGTAAGGGCAAGAATGGCCTCATCCTCGGCCTCAGAAAAATTGTTGGCTGAGAGGACAAAGTCTTTGGATGACAGCTTGTGGTGACCAGTGCACGAGTATAATGGAAAGTGTTCTTCAATTTCCCCGGGATGAAGAGATTGGAGAAACCATGGAACTTGGCTGGGTTTGGCAATAACCTTGAAAAAGGATTTTTTTAAACCCTTTCCACGAATCGGTAAAGGGTTTAAGAACCTTGCTACCATGGGCAGCTCGGAGGGAGGTCCAACCAAACCATGTATGCTGCCCCTCGATGGTATGATTGGTCTCCAAAGGAGCAAAGAAACTACAAAAGACAGGGACAGAGCAGACGATATTTTTTGCTTTACAAAAATTCTCAAAGGTAATGGCGAAAGCCCAACCATTAGGATGTAGTTGAGAGGGGGCAAGATGCAAATGGCGAAGAAGGCACATTTGGAAGTCGGTAAAAGAGAATTGTAGGCCAAGCCGGGTTACAATGTCTCAATAAAAATAAAAGAAATGGGGATCCCTATTACTTGATCGACAAGAGGCGACCGACTCATCTATTTGAGGTAGGCATATGTCATACCCTCCCCACCCCGGACAACTCGTGCAACCTCTCCCGCGGTCATTGAATTCTTCATGCGTGTCACGGTGCTACTAACGACGGGCTCCGTGTTAATGGGCGTTTGGGAAGGACCGGAATACAGGATTCTCCTGTCATAGATTGATCTGTATGGTGTGAGAATGAAGCCATCTAATACCTATAATAAAATAAAAAAGGGCAAGAGTCAGAAAGAGAAGTATACCTGACACTACAGGGATATCTCGGAAAATATCAAAAGATGCTAGGTTGAAATGGCGGGAAAGGGCGCCAGCCAAGCTGGTCGAAGGAACAATGTTACATCGGCATTTGTCCAACAGCAACTCGGCCTCCCTATCACGGTCAAGCCTAGCAAGCTCAATGGCCTTATAGCAGCATTCGTCACAGGGCGTAGGGCCCCGAGTTGGCATATTCGGGGTGGGGCTAATAGGGCTTGGAGTCGGAGCTCGGAAAAGGGATGTTGCGGGAGTGGAAGGATTAAAGGCAGGTAGGGGAGGAACTCGGAACTCCTCCCTACTCCCACTCCCCCTGGGTATACGAAGTAAGGCTTCTCTCTTCTCTTTTTCAGTGGGGAGAATTGACCAAAGCCAGAATTTGGTGGGTGCAGAGATGTGCTCAAGTATTTCACTGTCTCCCTCAAGGATGGGCCTACCATACATGTCAAGTATTTCAGGGAATTGAGTTTGAGTCCATTCGAATGAACAAAGAGGATGAGGACGCAAAAATTGAAAACAGAGGTAGAATGGGAACAAGCAAACCCAGAAAACCCAGAAACTGTGAAAATAGAAAAGGCAAGGATTTCTGACAAACAGATGCAAAAATATGCAAATATTGACGTAACTCAGACCAAATACTAGTATCTCAACGATTGTTATCAACGCTTCTCATTCACAGAGGAAATCTGAAGGTCATCACAGTCAATCAATACCCACATGCACATTCAGAAAATGAAGACAACAAATGGAGAATGATTTCAAGACAAAACTCACAATGCGACACGGATAAACCCAAAATACCCAGATTGTTATAAGAGAGATGGTACGAAGAACTGGTTCACCAGAAAGAATTCAACACACAACGCAAACAAAAAAAGAGGGACTAGAGAAGCGTTGAAGGTACCTGGTAGAGAAAAATTGGGAGAGGCAAAGAACTTCGAAACAAGAGGACTCTAGAAACTGTGGAACTCTTGCGGAGAAGGCAGATACAATCTGAAGTAAAATGATAAAGAGAAGCAATGAGCCAGAATTTATAAGGGTGAGAAGTTAGATGGACGAAGTTGAAACGACAAGGACTTAAAAGGTTACGTCGAATGCGAGGAGATAGGCCTAAAAACCCTAAAAAATAATTATGATGAATATGAAATGACGTGGGCATTTATTGCACACGATAACCAAAGGCGGCTGTTGGGGGCGCGTGGCCGCTATCTTAAAAATGGCGGTTATTCGCTGCGATGCAGGCAGCTGAACAGACGCCTTGTTCCATGGGCAATCATACCTACACGTACGCCTGCAGGCTTGCATGATACCCCGGATTGGGGGCAACACGTGGCAAGGGATGGTAAACTTGGAATGTGAATAATCCGAGGTAATCCCGGGCACCATAAAGGCAAATACCTCAGACAAATGATCCTGGGATACGCTCACGGCATACATGTCGAACCAAAGTAAGTACGGAAAGTATATCAAAGACTACGTCATCAAGCGCCCACGGACAAATTAGCAAGAGGTAAGAGAACTTTGAAGTTCCTTGTGCTCAATGAAACTCGGAGGCAACCGGCAAGGTGCCAGAAAATACCTAGACCCATAAGGTCGGGACTGGGCAACATAATAACCTCGGCAGATCAGGAACCTGAGCTACCAAGCTTGGGGGCAACTGTTATGGACCTATGTATTGGGCCCAACAGAATATAGGCCCAGTAAGGGCACTTTATGACAAGATCATCCTCAATCAGGTAAAATATCAATCATCCCATGATCATGCCTATAATCCTGGATTGTGCAGGTAGTAGAGCGGAAGTTATGCAGGTCGTGAAAGGCCACGATTGAGGAGGGAGGCGGATGCACAGATGGAAGACTTAAACCCTAGGTGATTACTATAAGTCGGAGGGCATTCACCAGGTCAGGGGGATCCATTCTCTATTCCATTATTTTACATTCAGTCACACTGTGCACACACCCCACCCCTCTGGCGAAACGCCTTACTTGTGTAGCACAGTGATCTGAGGACGCTCTGTGATATCTCCTTCATAGTTATCACTGAGCGATCACCTTCTCATTGGAGTTTAACTTTAGACATCCTTTGAGGAGTATACCGATCCAATATCAACCAACCACTAGCCCTAGAGGCTAGATATACATGTTCTATACCAGAACAAGTTCATAGAAATTTCACTGGCAATTCTATTTTCCCTCCTCCATCTTCTTTATATTGCATTTTTAAAACGAAATTCGTTAGCCCATCTATGAGCTCAATCTTTTGAAACTATGATTTGATTCTTGGAACTGAGGCAGGCGCTTGATCACGGGCCACCAAGGTTCGCATTTGCCATCTATTGTTTCCCTTCACAAATTCGATTCCTCTGCATTGATCTCTATTTTGTTATTGACAGATTACCGAATTTTAACTCGTATTTTTTAAATAAGCATCTTTAGGTGTGCCCATTTTCTGCGGACGAGTGATTTTTGGATATGTAATTGTTTTTCGATGCTTGGAGTGATGATTTCTTGTGGTGCATGGATTAAATTTGATCGCTTTTGATATGTTTCATTGTTCTTTATTAGTGGGATCTGAAGTTACGAAAAATGAAAATTTAGACTTTTTGGTGCGATTTGACTTGGTTGTGGGATGACTTTCTTTTTGTTTCTTTTTTGAAGATGGCTTAGTTTAGTCGATCAAATTCATGGGGCAACTTTCTTTTTGTTTCTTCCTCGAAGATAGCTTGGTGCGATTTGCAGATGCAGGGTCACGGCCTATTGCCACAGACAAGAAAAGCTTATTTAATCTTGTTAAGACCTTTATGGGGAATAACAGTGAGGAAAGCACTGAAGAAACATCTGGGCAGCCTAAATCATCTCAGCAAAAACCTGTATCTGAGGATGTGAAGGAAAAAACTGAGCCTTTAGATCATCCAACAATTACTGAGGGAAAAGAAGGGGTTATAAACGATAATGCAGCCCATACTGAAGCTGAAGAAATTGCTTCTGGAGAAGAAAATAAAGTGATTGCCAGTGGAGGGGAGGGAGAGAGAGGGTGGGAGAGAGGAAAGGGGTAAAAGGGTTTATTTTATCCCTCAAATCTCCGTCGTTAGATGAGATTATAATCTAATGATATTGAGAGAGGTAGGCAAAGATAGGTAAAATAAGGGTGGGCAAAATAACCTATCCCTTTTTTACAACTGGTCTTAAATGTTTCAAAGTTTCTTCAACTTCTAAGGTAATCTTTCCAATGTGTCTCTTCGAAATCTGAAGTCACTTCAATAAATATAATATTTATCCATCTTATCTATTTAAACTTCTTATTCCTTTTATTTCTTCACATTAAAATTATTGTTTAGGCTTCCTCTTCTCTCCTCTCTCTATCAGTATGGTGAGAGGGACCCATTCAATTCGTCCTCCTTTTGCTCATCCTCCTTCACAGCCTCCACCAAAATCGTCAGTGGGGGAGTTCTTCAATAGCTCCATGAGAGGGTGGCTCGCATGTAGAGAAGCCATAGAAGACTCATCACTTTGTTGCACACTGTTAACAAGTTGAACCTTGCAGTCGACGCAAATGAGGTCAAGTACAATATTTCTTCTAACACCTCTTTTCCTTCCTCTTCTTCCTCCCCTACCTCTGACGATGAGGAGGATGGTTCAATGGTTTTTTTATTATATAAAGGGATGATGTTTGTTAATCAATGTACTATAACCTTCGGGCAGCAAAACATTATAGTAATTATTAATGAAAAATAATTATTTCTAATCTTGATATTGATCTTGAACGTCTCTTGTTTCTAAATATGTTAATCGAATTGTGGTTTATTATAATATATTAGTAAATTATATTATTGTGATGATATTGTTGGAAATTATGCCCTAGGGGCAAGTCATTTTCCTTTAGTTATCATTTCATTTGCATGTTTATAGTGATAACTGCTCCTTGGATATATCTTATAGATTATCTTAAATGTCTCCACAGTCGGTCATCTACGCGGGAGCGAAGATGAAATAAGACGTATGACTTTGATGAGGTATGGAGATACGAATCAAAGTCATGGGCACTTGTAGGAGTACAAGGTCTTTGGACCGACCACTATGAGAAAGCTGCATGGATTTAGTCATAAGCTTATCTCAAGTATAACCGCGTCACAACGCCCTTTGACTGAGATCATCATGGATTCCTACATGATGAGTCGCGATCTTTGACTTAGTCAAAAGTCACCTTTGATAGGGTGATGATAAAGACTTGGATCGGGATCGGTGGTTTTCATGCGGAGGAATGTGAATGGTCAAGATGGAATTTGTCCCTCACATTTGTAGAGAGATAATCTTTGGGCCCCTCGATGAGTGAGTCCCGAAACGTATGGCCATACTACAATGGAAAAGAGTTTCCATTTCAATTAGACTACTCAAGAATCGAGAAAGTAATGGTCAAGAAAAGGAAGTTGACATTAACCATGCCTCATCCTTGACCAAATTATCGCGTGACAAAAGGGACGTGATATGGTTGTACGATACGTAGTATCGTATCATCGATCCCCATATGAATTAGGTGGTCGCAATGTCTTGCTAGAGGCCACTTGCGACTTGTGGGCTGGTACAGTATTGGCCCACTGCCAATCTCATGTGGGCTGGTCATAGGTCGCACACAAGAATAGCCCAACAAAAGCAAAAGTGTCAGATTCATTGAATCTTAGATATGTCTAAGATTTAATGAATCGTATTTAATTTAGGATGAAATATATATATATATATATTTATTATTAAATTCGAAATTAATAATGATATTATTTATAGATAATAATATTATTATATATATTATTTAATTTATTTGATAAATTAAATAACTATAATAAATTGAGATATTGTATCTCGATTCAATTTTCGAATAAACATATAGTATTTCAGATTTAATTAAATTGAGATATAGTATCTCATATTTAATTAAATAAAAAGATATCATATCTTATATTTAATTTATAAAGATAAATTAAATATGTAGGCTTATAATTCGGATTAAATAAATATATTAGATTAGATCTATTTGATATATTTAATTAATATATTATTTTAATTGAAATTTGAATTCTAAAATTGATTGGATTAATTTTGAATATTTTAGTACGGCTTATTAGGGTTTTAGAAACTCTATAATAGATATTGATCTAGCCGTATTATACAACGGATGAATTAGAAAGCCGCGAGAAACCCTAGAGAGAAAAGGAGAGACGCGAGAATACTGAAGGCGCTAGCATGCTGCCGTCCGTGTTTGAGGCTGTTCGTGTGGATACCGGTAGAGGGAGGAGATTCGTAGATTCTGCTCCTGGTGATCGAGAAAACCGAGCCTATGCTGAAATAGTTCCAGAATTTTGAGTATCAACTTGAGAAGGCCATATCTCTCTGGTATGAACTTCGTTTTGGTTGATTCAAAGCTTGATGGAACGAATTTTGAGTCTAGTTTCAAATGGCACCAGTTTCAGCGCAATTGGATGTGTAGATTGGGAGATACACCCAAAATACCAAAGCTTGGTCTGCTGAGTGGCGTGAATTTCACTGTCAACTTCCACAATTCATAGCGCCTTTATCTGAACTATTTTGGGCTTGAATTTTATATAAAAATGATGCATTTGGAGTCTAGTTTCATACAAAATTGGTTTCACCTCAATCTGATTTCTGGTTTGTGAGATATCATCGAAATACCAGAGCTCGACCAAGATGAACGTGAAATAGAGGTGAACACGAATTCGCGAAGGACACACACGAGTTCGCATAGGACGCGCACGAGTTCTTAAAGGTATGGTTTCTTAACGAACCTTGATTTAAACGCGGTCGAGCGATCCTCTTTTGGGATTCGTAAATTTTTAATTCCGCTGCGTGTACGGATCCCAACAGTGGTATCAGAGCTAGGTCAACCGAGCGTTTAGATTGGGTTTTTCTATATGCGTATATATGTGATATATATGTTTAAACCGAATCCTTATGCTTTAAAACATAAATTAGCGCTAGGGTTTTCGTGAGGATCTGAATCGTTCATATCACAGATCACGTTCGCACATAGGTCGTATTCTGAAACGTTCGGGATGGACGATCATGCTCGGACGTAGATCATGATCGGAAGCAACAGTCACGTTCATGCGCCTCGGTCACGTTCTGAATCATTCAGAATGGTTGCTGATGCTCGGACGACGATCGCTTTTGGGGTCGGACATTGATCACGCTCGCGTTTTGGTCGGGACCGGCTTATTGTTCGTAGCGCGAGAATTTAAATCATGATATTGTATTATATATATTATATAATATAATAGAAATTAGAGAATTTAAATCATGATATTATATTATATAATATATAATATAGTTTAAATTAGAGAATTTAAACTCTATAATATTAATCATAATATTTTATTTCATAATATATGAATTAATATATATTGTGATTTACCTTTCAAATGTTGTTTGGGTATGGTGAACAACATGACTCTAGAGTTTTACAAGTGTTGTAAATTTTAAATATGGCCTGCGAGCCATGGCTCTCTCTAAATATTCTTGATGTACATTCTCTTCTCATCCCACTCCCTTCGTATGTTGAAACGAGGTTTCTCTTGATGTATTTCTTTTTCTTATTTAGAGAAGTCCTCTCATTGGCTTGAGAGGATTTTAGGTTAGATGAGCCATGTTGTGTCACAGTTTTAATTATGTCTTGATTAGATCACTGCATGATTAATCTACAGTTTTAATTATGTCTTGATTAGATCACTGCATGATTAATTTAGAGTTATAATTATGACTTGATTAGATCACTCATAATGAATTTAGAGTTTTAATTATGTTTTGATTAGATCACTCATAATTAATTTAGATATTATATGAGATACAATAATGATTGCATTCATATAAGTAGAATTAATAGGATTAATTAGATTATACCGATAATACCCTCTAAATAAAATCTTAAGTCATAATGCCATCAATAAATGAATACTTGTCAAAACCTCAATCGCCCATTTGTATGTTCCACCAAAGTGGATGCATTTGAGTTATCTTGGTGAGACAAGAGTGTGTAATGGTGATACTCAACATTCATTATTGTCTTGACTTAATTGAGATTATCAAAATGGTTTTGGATCTCAAGGCATTAGATGGGATTAAACATGCTAGATCATATGATGATCGAATCCCATAAAGATCTAAGAGTTACATGTGATGTAATTGGCAAAGAGCTTGCCTACCTAAATAACTTGATTTTAAGCGTCCTGCCAAAGCGGACTTAAATTTAAGCCAAATATGGATCTTAGCCCACTAATTATAATGAGGGTTGTTAATTCAGTGGGAGGTTACTAATTAAACTTTGTATATCTTTTAGTTTTAAAATCATGTAGACTAGCAATAGTAAACCACAACACCATCAATGCGATCAGTCCTTGAGAAGGACGAACTCGATGAGACAAACCTTATTGACTTGTTTGGGAACTTAAACATTGATCCTAAACAGGAAAGAAAGGAGTATCTCATCGATCAACCCATTCTTGATGAGCCTGCAGCTACTGATCCAAGAGCTCAGACTGATGCTTATACGAAGCATAAGGATGTCTCTCTGGATACAGGATGCCTGATGCCTGCCACTATGATTCCAGACCTCGATGGAGATTTGGAACATATGGAGGTCTCTCAGATGATTGATCATCCAATGGAAATGTTCTAGCAATAGGCAAGGCAAGAGAGGAATGAGACCACAAAGGCCTTATTTTCTTGCAAGATGGCTGAAGGTGAATCGGTTAGTCCTTATTTGTTGAAAATGAAAGGCTACATTGATCACCTTGAGAGGCTTGAATTCCCCATCTCCCAGGAGTTAGCTATAGATATGATCTTGAACTCACTCCCGGATAGTTATGACCAGTGTGTCATGAACTATAACATGAACAACATGGAGGAATCAATTTCTGAACTGCATGGGATGCTCAAAACTGCTGAGCAGAGCCTTAAGAAGAGGCTCGGCACTGTTTTTTCCGTTCAGAAAGGAAATGGTATGAAAATAAAGGCAAGGGAAAATGATGGGGTAATGGCTCAATGAGTCAAACAGGCCCGAATCTAAGCCTGAAGCCAAGAAGGCAAAACCTCCGAAGGATGGGGTCTGCTTCTTCTGCAATGAAATCAGTCATTGGAAGAGGAATTGCAAACTCTACCTTAAAGATCTGGAAAAGAACAAGAAGGATAGCGAGGCTATCGCTTCAAGTATCTACATCATAGATATTCACTTTTCTACTTCCTCAACATGGGTATTAGATACCGCATGTGGTTCTCACATTTGTATAAATGTTCAGAGTCCAAAGGACAGTAGAAAATTGAATGGACATATCTATGACATAGACTACCAAAAGGATCAAGTCAAATGATTTGAATCCAACCTACCTATGGCACTGTCATGTAGGTCATATAAATGAGAAACACATTTCGAAACTCTATAAAGATGGATTTCTTAACTCATTTGATTTTGAATCATTTGATACATGTGAGTCTTGTGTACTGGGAAAGATGACAAAGGCACCTTTTACTAGGCGTAGTGATAGGGCCACTGATTTATTGGGCCTCATCCATACTGATGTCTGTGGACCTATGAATATTTCTGCCAGAGGAGGTCATTTGTACTTCATTACATTTATAGACGATTTTAGTAGATATGATTATATCTATCTAATGAAATATAAGTATGAATCTTTTGAAACGTTCAAAATATTCCAAAATGAAGTGCAAAACCAACTTAGCAAAACAATTAAAGCCTTTTGATCCGATCGAGGTGGTGAATATTTGAGCCAAGAGTTCATTGACCATATTAGGAGTTGTGGGATCATCTCACAACTTACTCCTCCAGGAACACCTCAATGGAATGGTGTTTCTGAACGGAGGAATCAAACTCTATTAGATATGGTTCGATCTATAACGAGTCAAACAGATCTTCCACCTTCTTTTTGGGGCCATGCCCTAGAAACAGCTGCGTTCACACTAAATCGTGTTTTGTCAAAGGCAGTTGAAAAGACACCATATGAGATATGGACTGGGAAGAAACCCAGTTTGTCCTTTCTTAAAATTTGGGGATGTGAGGTTTACATTAAACACCAAGCCTCTAATAAATTATCATCAAGATCCTCAAAATGCCTTTTTGTAGGGTATCCTAAGGAAACTAAGGGATATTATGTCTACAATCCCACGGATCACAAAGTGTTTGTTATCCGTAATGGTATCTTTTTGGAAAAAGAGTTTATCTCTAAAAGAACCAGTGGGAGTAAGGTGAACCTCGAAGAAGTTCAAGAGTCACAAGACAATGTAGAACCACAGATGGAAATTGGAGAAGACTCACAACAAGTTGGTGAGCCTACTCATGTAACACAAGCTCCACGAAGGTCCGATAGAACACGGCTACAGCCTCAGAGATATGGATTTCTGATTACTGGAAGTCGTGATATTTTGCTCATTGAGCAGAATGAGCCAACTACCTATTGAGAGGCCGTGGTGGGACCAAACTCCGAAAGATGGCTTAATGCCATGAAGTTCGAAATGCAATCCATGTACGACGATAAGGTATGGACCTTAGTCGATCCACCTGAAGGTATAAAAATCGTTGGGTGCAAGTGGGTTTTCAAAGAGGAAACTGACATGGATGGCAAAGTAAATATCTTCAAGGCACGACTGGTAGTAAAAGGATTCACTCAAACTCATGGTGCGGACTATGATGAAACCTTTTCCCAGGTGCAATGGCCAAATCCATCAGAATCCTTCTTGCCATTGCATCATATTATGACTATGAAATATGGCAGATGGACGTCAAAACAGCCTTCCTTAACGAAAAGCTCCTTGGGGATGTGTACATGACACAACCTGTGGGTTTTGTGCGTCCAGAGGACTCTGGTAAAGTTTGTAAGCTTCAAAGATCCATTTATGGATTGAAGCAAGCATCTCGGAGCTGGAATCATCATTTTGATGAAATAGTCAAAGAGTTTGGATTCATTCAAAACATAGATGAACCTTGTGTTTACAAGAAGGTTAGTGGGAGCACATTTGTATTTCTAGTGCTTTATGTCAATGACATCCTACTCATTGGGAATGACATTCCTACTTTGCAGAGTGTCAAGTCTTGGTTAGGAAATTCTTTTTCAATGAAAGACTTAGGCAAAGCCACTTATATCCTAGGGATTAGGATCTATAGAGATAGATCCAAGAGGCTGATAGGCCTAAGTTAGAGTACATACATAGACAAGATACTGCATAGGTTCAGTATGCAGGATTCTACAATGGGTTACATGCCCATGTCTCATGGCATACACTCAGTAAGGATCTGTGTCCTAGTACACAAGATCAAAGAGACCGCATGAGTAAGATTCCATATGCTTCCGCCATTGGATCTATCATGTATGCCATGTTATGTACTCGACTGGATGTGTTATTTGCCTTGAGTATGACCAGCATATATGAACAAGATCCCGGTGATGGTCATTGGACTGCTGTCAAGAATATCCTTAAGTACTTGAGAAAGACTAAGGACTTATTCTTGGTAAATGGTGGTTTGGAAGATGAGCTCTGTGTGATTGGTCACACCGATACAAGTTTCCAAACTGACCAAGATAAATCTAAGATCGCAATTAGGATATGTATTCCTGTTGAATGGTGGTGCGGTAAGCTAGAAGTGCTCCAAGCGAGCACCGTAGCGGTCGCGATAGAAGTTGAGTATATAGCAAAGCATCGGATGCGGCTAAGGAGGCCTTTTGGATTAGAAAGTTCATTAATGAACTTGGGGTGGTTCCTACCATCTCAAATCCAATAGACTTGTTCTGTGACAATAGCGGCGCTTTTCACAGACCAAGGAGCCTAGGTCACATCAAGGACCAAATATATACTCAGGCGATTTCATCTTATCAGAGAAATTAATGATAGAGGTGATATATATATATATATATATATGCAAAGTACTAGGAGAAGACAATGATGCTGATCCTCTTACTAAGCCGCTTGCACAAGAAAAACATGAGCGTCATGTTAGGGTAATGGGAATTAGAGTAATTAATGATTGCGCTTAGTGCAAGTGGGAGTCTGTTGGAAGTTATACCCTAGGGGAAAGTCATTTTCCTTTAGTTATCATTTCATTTTCAAGTTTATAGTGATAATTGATCCTTGGATATATCTTATAGATTATCCTAAATGTCCCTGGTCGGTCATCTACGCGGGAGCGAAGATGAAATAAGACCAGTGTGACTTTGATGAGGTATGGAGATACGAATCAAAGTCATGGGCACTTGTAGGAGTACAAGGTGTTGGACCGAACCACTATGAGAAAGCTGCATGAATTTAGTCAAAAGCTTATCTCAAGTATAACCGCGTCACAACGCCCTTTGACCTGAGATCATCATGGATTCCTACATGATGAGTCGCTGATCTTTGACTTAGTCAAAAGTCACCTTTGACCGGGTGATGATAAAGGCTTGGATCGGGATCAGTGGTTTTCATGCAGAGGAATGTGAATGGTCAAGATGGAATTTGTCCCTCACATTTGTAGAGAGATAATACTTGGCCCCTCGATGAGTGAGTCTGAGAAACGTATGGCCATACTACAATGGAAAAGAGTTTCCATTTCAATTAGACTACTCAAGAATCGAGAAAGTAATGGTCAAGAAAAGGAAGTTGACATTATCCATGCCTCATCCTTGACCAAATTATCGCGTGACAAAAGGGACGTAACATGGTTGTATGTTATGTAGTATCGTATCATCGATCCCCATATGAATTGGGTAGTCGCAATGTCTTGCTAGAGGCTGCTTGCGACTTGTGGGCTGGTACAGTATTGGTCCACTGCCAATCTCATGTAGGCCTGCAGGGTCGTACACAAGAATAGCCCAACACAAGCAAAAGTGTCCAGATTCATTGAATCTTAGATATGTCTAAGATTTGATGAATACTGTATTTAATCTAGGATGAATATATATATATTTATTATTAAATTCGAAATTAATAATGATATTATTTATAGATAATAATATTATTATATATAGTATTTAATTTATTTGATAAATTAAATAACTATAATAAATTGAGATATTGTATCTTAGATTCAATTTTCGAATAAAGATATAGTATCTTAGATTTAATTAAATTGAGATATAGTATCTCATATTTAATTAAATAAAAAGATATCATATCTTATATTTAATTTATAAAGATAAATTAAATATGTAGGCTTATAATTCGGATTAAATAAATATATTAGATTAGATCTATTTGATAGATTTAATTAATATATTATTTTAATTGAAAGTCAAATTTTAAAATTGATTGGATTAATTTTGAATATTTTAATACGGCTTATTAGGGTTTTAGAAACTCTATAATAGATATTGATCTAGCCGTATTATACAACAGATGAATTAGAAAGCCGCAAGAAACCCAAGAGAGAAAAAGAGAGACACGAGAATACTGAAGGCGCTAGCACGCTGCCGTCCGTGTTCGAGGCAGTTCGTGTGGATACCGGTAGAGGGAGGAGATTCGTAGATTCTGCTCCTGGTGATCGAGAAAACCGAGCCTATGCTGAAATAGTTCCAGAATTTTGAGTGTCAACTTTCAAAGGCCATATCTCTCTGGTCTAAACTCTGTTTTGGTTGGTTCAAAGCTTGATGGAACGAATTTTGAGTCTAGTTTCAAATGATACCAGTTGCAGCGCAATTGGATGTGTATATTGGGAGATACATCCAAAATACCAAAGCTTGGTCTGCTGAGTGGCATGAATTTCACTGTCAACTTCCACAATTCATAATGCCTTGATCTGAACTCTTTTGGGCTTGACTTTTATATCAAAAATACGCATTGGGAGTCTAGTTTCATACAAAAGTGGTTTCACCTCAATCCGATATCTGGTTTGAGAGCTATCATCGAATTACCAGACGTCGCCAAAGCTGAACGTGAAATAGAGGTGAACACGAGTTCGTGTAGGACGCACACGAGTTCGCATAGGACACGCACAAGTTCTTAAAGGTATGGTTTCTTAATGAACCTTGATTTAAATGCGGTTGAGCGATCCTCTTTTGGGATTCATAAATTTTTAATTACGCTGCGTGTACGGATCCCAACAGATATTTATGTTAGTTCTCGGATTTTTTTTTATGATAACAAATATTGGAAAACAATGAGGACTTGATGATTCAAGTCCCTCGAGTTCTATGTTTCAAGATGCTCAAGTGATAGAACTATATTTGAACTAAAAACTTGAATCAACAAGAAAACCCTCTTCAATTGATCTGAGATGATTACTCGAGTGGCAGGTAATGTGTTGGTTAATTTTGTGATGTTGCATGACTTTTAAGTAAAAGTTCATGAGGTTAAAAAACATTTTTCTTAATCATTGCGGAAGCTCGTAACTCCTTACTGTTCTCATGAGTTATTAACCTTAATTTCTTAGACCAATTAGTTATTATTATTTTTTCCATTAATCCGTAACTCTTTACGGTACTCATGAGAACCCATAACTCTTTACAGTATTCATGAGTTATGCCTAAGATGATTCTCATGATATTGAAGAACCCGTAACTTTTTACGGTGTCATGAGTTGATTAGACATGCCTTCCTAATATTAGTTAGTCTCATGAGAACCCGTAACCTTTTACGAGACTATGATTTATAACCCAACGATTTAATATACACTAATGTAAAAAAGGCTTTAAGATCGCCTCGTTTAGACCGGAGTATTGACGCCTTGATCTTAAAAGTATGACTGGTGGCAATTTTGTAAATATCAAGAACTTATTGGACCGGATCCTTTATTCGTCGGTCTTAAATATATTATTTAGATCGCTTTCCAAAACAACCGGTCTTAAAAATGTTATTAAAAAATTGAAATATCAATTACTTTTTAGAAAAATCTCATACGATCAGACTTAAATTTTATCTAATCCAAAATATAAGGAAAAATTTAAATATAAAGTCTAAAAATTTTAAAACCAGATATCACTTTTAAGATCGAACTTAAATTGTGGATGGTACAAAAGATTGAAAAAAATTAAACAAAAAATTAATTACTTTTAAGACCAGAGTTTAATAAAGACCGGTCTTAAAGGTTAACTTTTAAGAATGGGTTTTTAATATATATGGTCTTAAAATTAAGCACCAAATATATTCTTCTTCGCATGAAACCTATAGTTACTCTCTCTAAAGTCTGAACCTCTATTCCTGTTGTGAAACCTCTCTTCCTCGCCCACCACTACCAGCCTATGTCACTCTCTCATTTGCTCAGGCATTCATCTCTTGCACACCTCTCTCAACCTCTCTTCCTGTCTCGAAAATGAACGGAGAAAGCGATTCTAGTCTTGTTTGTGGAACGCCAGTTACTGGTGTGACTAGTGTGAGTCAGAGTGAACCCTATTCATCTCAGAGTGAGCCTCGTAACCGCCCTGCACACATTGGTAGAAGAGGTATATGATTGAAAGAGCTTGCCCTAAGTCGGACTGCCGGGGAAAAGCTCGAGATTCAGTTTGATGAAAACTTGGCTCCTTTCGGCCCTAATAGAAGCACATATATTAGTTATGTCGGCACACTAGCACGCAGCAAGCCTAGCATCTTGATAGATGAGTGAAAAAATGTCGACCAAGACAAAGTAAAGGATCTTATTTGGGACTCTATCCGTTTGACATACAATGTTCCTGACATTCAGAAGTTGAAAGACAAGACATTGTCGTATTGTGCTTATCGCTGGAGGAAGTTTAAGACCCAGCTAGCTAACAACTATATTTTTGTCGACGTTCCAGTTGGTGAGCCTCACCATAATCCTTGCGACAAGTATACATTTCTTGATGAAAAACTTGGCAATAATTTGTTCAGATGCGGACTACTCAAGAAGCTTTGGTGAGTTTATATTTAGTTTTTTTTTTGCCATTTTTTGTTTGCTTATTAACCTGTGCGGATATATGAATGTTATTGTGTTCATCTAATTCTGTTAGTTAGATGGTTTGGTGTGTGAATAGAAGTATACATTTCCATCCTTTGTTCTGCATAAGAGGAGCATGTCTTAGTCCTTATGTGAATATGACTATAGATGAAGTAATACAGTAAAAGTTCGCTATTGTTCTATGCAAGTCTTGAAACTTAATGAAGTGAATTTGACTAGTGTTTGAGGTTCATATCAAGCAGAAGTTCTCTAATTTCTTTTAGTGAGATGGTCTGGAATTTATAATTAATTGTTGTTTTCAATTTTGATTCACAGAAAAGAAGGGAACAAGCACAAGTGATTGGGAAAAAGAATGACTGCTCGCATAGAATGTCTCGTGGTGGATATGAAAAGGCCGAAAAATAGTTGATGGCGGCCAAGCGAAAGAGATTGGAAGATGAAGCTGAATCCAATCCTTCTGCGATATGTGATCCGCCATCTCCAATACGTCGTGAAAAGTTATGGTTGTATATTCGCCAAAAGAGAAGCGGGGCTTACACGAATAAACAAACTCATATAGTTGCTGAAAGAATTGTAAGTATCATTATTGTTATTTTTTAGTTACTAAACATGTTTCATTACTAAGCTTCTCGTTATCTGTATCTTACAGGAAGAATGTAAAAAGAAAGAAGCAGAGGGATCATTTGTGTCGAACGAGAGGAATGATATTCTGATTGTTGCAACTAGAAAACTGGATCACACAGGACATGTAAGGGGAATTGGAGGACGGGTAGGCCTGAAATAATACTTTGGTAAATCTAAACGCCATAAACAAAGTATGGTTATCCGGGAGGAGATGGAACGTACACTGGCCAAAGCGACTGAGGAAGAAGAGGCCAAAGCAACGGAGCGAGAAGCTTCATTGACTACAAATTTTCAAACCTAGCTGAGCAAGATGAATGAGGAAATGATGATACTTGTGAGCTCTCGTGGATAGACAATTATTCCTTTGCCACAATCACCTGCACCTATGCAGTAGAGCACCAAAGGGAGTTGCATTATTGGACAGTCAGGGGAACCTTGTGACCTTTATGTGGAGTTTCTTGATAGACGATTAGTTGCACAAGGGACTGTCCACAATTTAGGATCAATTGTGCACCACCAACAAATGGCTGATGATGAAGTCAGAGTGTCAGTTGAAGAGGAGATCATTGTTGATGCACCTTTCCCTCTTCCAACTGATCACATGAAGGTTGTAAGTGATTGCAGGGGAAGCTTCACCTTGTGGCCAGTGAAGCTTGTACATATTTCTACTCCTCCTGAAGCTCCAACCCTTCCTGAAGTTGTTGACACTGCTAAGTTGAATGCCAAGGACAAAATTGTCCTTAAAGTATTCAATGAATATTTTGGAGTTAAATTGTGGCTTGTCTATAAAGAAGTAGGCCTCTGTAATAAGAAACTGATTTTCGTTGACCCAAATGATTTATTGTCCTGCTATTTCCTAAATAAGAGCTTACTAATGCAATTGTGCTCTTATTTTTAAAGTAAGTATCTTCTTCTATGAGTACATAATTTAAATGCATCGTTTAGACACACATACATATATACTAATTCCCTGATGTCATTATTGTAGGTTCATGCATCATGAATTGGTAGAACAGGGCAGAAGCAATGATATTGGATTCTTGTGCCCTGACTACATAAGTACACCATCCTTAACGGAGAGATAAGCATATATAACATGAAGGTTGTGTAACAATATCAAAAACTTGTACTTGGCACCATACATCAATAGGTACATATCATAATTCTTGTTTGCAATTCACTTAATTTTGTTACATATCATTGAGTACTTGTCTGTTGTGAATTTTTAGTCACCATTGGCAGTTGGTCCTCATGTGCGTGAAGGAGAATAAAGTGGTCTTTTTATGCTCTCTTCACAACAATCCAACGCCTATATTGAAGCAGATCATAAACATGTAAGCATGTCATTTTGATTTTCTTGTCTGAAATCTCTCCTGTGAATTTTCAGTGACCATTATTGATAAATTTGTGATTTTGATAATAGGGCCATGAGGACATTCCAAATGAAGGTCAAGAAAAAAGCCAAAGTGCCTACATGGATCATATTAAAGGTTAGTACATATTTGGACATTAGCACACTGCTTTGTGAACTTGGTCAGTAAGCACTATGCTCTTATATATTTCTTGTTCTTTTTTAGACCCGTCGGCAACCACAACAATCCAACTTATGTGGCCATTACGTCTTGACACACATATATAATATTATCATGCAAGGAATGACTAACTTCACTGAAACGGTAAATGTATTTGATGTTACATACGTTTTCCTATGCTGACCCCTTTGATGCAAGGAAGGACTAATATAAATCTGTCTTTGATGTTAAGATGTTTGTCTATGTTGACCCTTTTTCTGATGGTGATATTGAACGCATACGCGAAGTGTTTTGTGAATATCTGTATGATGACCTCATAAAGTCAGAACAAAATCTCTTGGATTCATTTGTAAATATATGTTGTAGCAACAATCATCTTCTGTAAATGAACAATTGTACAATTTGTTTAATGATTAATAATAAATTTGTTTATTCATTTCCAACAAATTGATGCTTTCTAATTTTGGTTGTTGTATGTATTGGATGGTGGATAAAGCTATTTATTAGTGCTTATACCTTTAGGACAGGATGTTGTAAATGAGCTATTTATAAATTTGTAAAAATAAATGCTAGACTTTTTTAGGACCAGATATTTTTTAAAGGTCCGATCCTAAAAGTCTTGTTTAACTTTAAAAAATATGTAATACTTTTAGGACCAAATATTTTATAAATATCCATATTTGGTCCTAAAAGTCTTCGTTTAACTTTAAGAAATATGGGAGACTTTTAGGACTTGATATTTTTTAAAGGTCCGGTTCTAACAGTCTTCGTTTAATTTTAAAAAATATGGGATACTCTTAGCACCGGATATTTTTTAAAGGTCTGGTCCTAAAAGTCTTTGTTTAACGTTAAAATATATGACTTTAAGGATCAGATATTTTTAAAGGTCCGGTCCTAAAAGTCTTCATTTAACTTTAAAAAATATGGGAGACTTTTAGGACCATTTTTTTTTTTAAAAAAAAAGTTCTGGTACTAAAAGTCTTTGTTTAACTTTAAAAAATATGGGAGACTTTTAGGACCAGATATTTTTAAAATAAGGTCTTAAAAGTATTATTTTTTAGGACCAGGGTTATTAGGGTCCGGTCTTGAAAGGTGTCTTTTATTTTAAAAATATATGGCGATTATTTTAGAATCAGATATTTTTTAAATTTAGTACTAAAAGTCAATATACTTAAGCTATTGCAACCCACGTAATCTTCGTCTCTTTTCAAACAATGCCCTAGGGTTTAAGCCAACCGCTCACAAGGGGTTTAAGACAACCGCGCGTAAGGTGGGTTTGCTCTTCCAGCCGTTGCCATCGTGTGTCATCGTTGTTACCTCTCCTGAGGTTGATCATTATCAGTCTCATTTTTCTTTGTCTTTGTTCTTTTTCTAACAAATATAAAGAAAAAGGAAACTGAAAATGAACAACCTCAGGGAGGGTTCAAGACAATCGAGGTTCTTCTCAAGGTAGGACCCTCGTGTGTTGTCGTTTTTACCTCTCCTGTTTTTTTTTTATCATTATCGGTCTCCTTTTTCTTTGTTCTTTTTATTTTTTCAGAAAAAGAAGAATTATCACTGTATTTGTTTGTATGTTTGTTCGAACAATGTAAACAATGTTTTGTTTGTTCTTAACGTTGCATTCTGTGAATTTTCAATGTCAACGATGACACATGAGGACTTTGTTTTTTTTTGGGTGATATAAGACTTTGTTTTGTTTTGAGTAAATACCCTTTCTGGTCCCTGACAAAAAACGCGATCCCCATTTTGGTCTCTTACAAAAAAGGTCCCTTTTAGTCCATAAAAAGGATGAATAAGGGTCGATTGGTTGACATTTTGATCCCTCACAAATTTCCAAAAGGTCCTTTTTAGTCAATGAAAAGGACGAATAAGGGTCAATTTTTTTGTAACGGACCAAAATGGGGTTCGTGTTTTTTGTCAGGGACCAGAAAGGGTATTTACTCTTTTGATTTTTTGTTCGTGACTATGTTTCCTTACTACTGTGTATGGACCATTTGAGAAATGAAGATGAAACATAATTTAAAAATATTTTTCATTATATTTTTTATGCTTCCCGATAACGGGCAGCATCCAGTACATACATATAAAAAAAACATTCAATCCTCCATATCGTTGCCGGAGGAGGAGGAGTCAAAGGAATTCTCTTGAGAAGAATGGTACTCCACGTCATTGGCGTGGAGTACCATGTTGAACTTGCAGTTGACGGTATGCATAAGCCCAACTAGTTTGCCCAAGCATCGGTCGATGTGATCGACACGGGCCATCAAGTGCTCCAGCATTGCTTCACAGATGGATTCCGCAGTAGTGGAGGAGGCCTTTGAGGTTAGGGAGGATGAGGAGGAAAAGGAGGACCCAGTGGTGGTGGATCAAACATTATGGCGGAAGCTAAGAGGTGGAGGTTGAGAGGAAAAGGAGGAAGTGGAGAAGAATGTGAAGAAACTAAAGTGATAAGGGGCTTAAATAGAGCACCATAGTTAGAGTGGCCTCACAATACGATGGAGACGCATAGTTGGAAAGTTTACTTGGAAGCTGAAGAGACTCTAAAGCATTCATTGAACACAGAGTGTAAGGATACGACTTTGCTATCTGAAGAATTTGAAATGACGGAACTTTTAAGACCGGATATTGTAAAACAACCGGTCTTATAAATATTATTTTTATATGAAAAAATTCTTACTATTAAAAAAAATTAAGGATAGACTTGTAGGATCGTATATTTTAAAACACCAAAGTCTTAAAAGTATTTTTAGGATCAGACAGTGGTTAAATCCGGTCTTAAAGGTATTTAAAAATTTAAACTTAAATTTTGATTATCTCCCATTCATTCCACATTTAATCCATTTCGTACCTCTCTGCCCTAACTCCTCACCCCGTCCTGATAATCCTCCCTATCCCTAATAGTCGTCTCTGCTCAAACCGTGGTTAGATACAAGACAACCGCTCGCAGGGGTACGTTTGGTGCTTGCGGCTTGTGTAGAACGGATGAAGTGATGCCCTACACTGATTTATCTAGTACTGTCAGTTTCCCAAGTCTACACGGTTTCTTTCCCTTAAGACAAATCTATTATACCAGTTCATTCAGACAGTCGCTCCACTACTATAGTTGTCTGTTCATGCTCTAAATGCAAGTTTAAAAGTCCAAAAAAAATTTGTTTCGCCCAAAATTGCAGTAATTTAACATAGCCATTAGAATGTCACACATACACACATAGCCCTCCCCCATACTTAATCATTGCAATGCCCCCATTACAGATAGCAAGCAGAGTTGGAAGGTAGTGGCTGTGCTGTTATAAGGCCAAATGAGAGGGAAGCAGACAAGTAGAATCATGCTGAAGTAAAAAAATATTGGTTTTTTTTAAAAGGATGGAAGATGGGAAGAGTAATGTAAAAAGGTTACCAGTACAGGGTAGTTCCGGTGGCGAGGATGGGTGGTTCATGACTTGCCCATATGCATAGTGCCGGTTGAGGTAGAATCGTCACCCTCGCCAAAGGTCTTGGAGGCGGTATCTGCAGGAGGGATCTCCTGAGGGCTCTTGTTGTGCTTCCGCTTATGGGACCCCGTAGGGCCTGGTGTCAGAGATAGCCCCTTGGGTGGTCCAGGCATGTCGAAAATGGCGTCAGGGAATGGCAGAAATAGGGTGAATCGCGGAATGTGCGTCATGAGGTTGGCGGCGATGAAGCGATCGCGGTCGGCAATGTGCTGCTAGAGCATCTGGATCTAAAGGAGAGTGTGGCGATGGAGCGCTGCAATGTTGAGACCTATATGGTCAAGCTCTTGTAATTAGCAGTTGGGGGAGGTGCTGTCGAGGGCTTGGCGCCAGAGCTACTTAGAGGGGCTGAGGGTGCATGGTGTTTAGGCTTCTGCCCCGACATACACTGTACTGTAGTTTGGGAGAGAGGGTTGGCGAGGTGGAGTCGCTCCTCGGTGACGTTAAAGAGGACACCGGCCTCTCTACAGAGCTCAGTAATAAGGGCTGGGAACCAGAGGGTACCTTGAAGGTGGAATATCACCTAGAGGGGGTGAATAGATGATCTCAAACAATTATTTTGCGATATGATGGATGAATAATGAAAGCAATAAAGAAGTAAAGAGAAGTGACACAGAGGAATTATACTGGTTCGGTCCAACTCTTTGACCTACGTCCAGTACCCAGACACTCCGGGATTTTTCACTATCTCACAAATACAATTACACACTCTGTAACTCAAGATGATCCTTTCTCCCTAGGACTCACTCCCCCTTACAAGTTGTAATCGTACACCCACACTCAAGATACCTCTATCTTGAGATTTGAACGAATGTAAAATAAATGATAGAACTCTCTCACAAAGTAAATGAATAATTAACACTGAAGCTCAAAAGTATCTGAAGATATAAACAGAATAAAAATTAATCGCTTTGCAAGCTTTGTCTGTGTATGTGTTGATTCATATTGATGAATTCAATCCTTCGAGTATTTATAGTAGTTGTAGAATGAAGACCGTTGCAGGATTTGATTATGTCCATTTTAATGTTTGAATATGTCCGTTGAGAGCATTTAAGCATTCGCGCTTGTTTCGACAAAATGCGTTGTCTCTGTTTCACGAAAATCTCGGCGATTGATGGCTCATCTAAGTTCAAACATTCGTTAAACATCTGAAAATCACTCTAGGAGATAATTAATAATATCACAAATAATATCGAATGATGCATAGGAAAATATAAACAATTAAGCAAATTATTCGAATGATGTTGCAGATGAATAATATTTGATGATATACTATACTCGGGTACTCATACTTATATACTCGAGTAGCCTGTGTAGAAACATCTGAAAGATGCTTCATTCTCGCCAATACTCGAGTACTCATACTTAATACTTGAGTATTTCTGTGGTTCAGTTATATCAGAGGCTTTGCTAATGATCATACTCGAGTATTCAATCTTCACACTCGAGTAGCACCTGTGCTTCTCTGAAACAAATACTCTGAACCAAACACATTAGCAAGTCATACTTGGGAATTCAATTCAACATACTCGAGTATCCCATGTTCCATACTCGAGTATTAGATAACCCGAGAGCAAGTATCTTATTGAAACTAATCATACTCTAGAATTCCCTTACTCATACTCGAGTATCTACAAACCATACTCGAGTATCATATCAGGATCAGTATGCGATGCTTTTTCTGTCAAACCAATACTCGAGTATATCTTGCCAATACTCAAGTATTGTTCCCTGAAACACTTAGACACAAGATCAACCATACTCGAGTATGCCAATGTCATTCTCGAGTATTCATGAATGCATATGATTAAGCATGCTTCAAAACCTTAAACACTTTCAAGTCTTGTTATCATCAAAACCTTGAGAACTAACATTCTCCCCCTTTTTGATGAGGACAACACTTGGATTAATGATTTGAAATAAGAATTTAGGTTTTGATATCAGTATGGTTTTGAAGTTTTTGAAAAATAATAGAAGTATGAGTAAACTAGGCACAATGCAACTGCAAATCATGTATTTCTATATCGAGCAATTGCACAATGCAACATAGCACATGAACTTCAGAATGCTTCATAGAACTAAATACATCAAAATGAACTTCAAAAAGACAGAATTGCTTCACAATATCAAAACAAGTTAAGTCTAAACTTTCAAAAACAGCAAACAGTCAATCAACTTCAATTCGCTTCTTCTTCTCCCCCTTTGTCATCCATCAAAGAGGGGGATGGTGGTGCCGCAATAAGATCAAGGAGAGGTGCAGGATCAGAGACACGGGCAATAGGATCAACAGGTGGAGTAGAGACAGGATCAGAGTCTGGTATAGCAGGAGCAGAGGTAAATCCAGTCCTTGCTCTACTCTCCCATATTCCTATGGTGATTTCAAGTCTAGTATATCTGATTAGCTCTAGGTGTTTTGGTTATGAGCGGTAAATCCATTCCTGGCATTTACAGTTTATGTTGAGCCGTGCACGGGCTTGACCAGCAAGCACTACTTAACAGAGGTCTAATCCTTACTCCCACCAAGGCTATCAAGGAATACTGGGATAGCCCATAGCATATGCTAATCGGCTTTGAATTAAAACAATGTTAAGACAAACTGGATTTATTAAATGAAGAACTAACAAACTGAGTTCATTATACAACTTAGGAATTCATCCTCACTCAGCCAAAGGGAATTTAGTTCATGAATGATGAGGGACACATAACACAGAGTACTGTAGAACATCCCATAACAGAATTACGAAAGTAAAAATAACAAAGAAAACAAAGAGCTCGTCAAAAGGTTGATGGCGTAGGAGGTGTCCTGTCATGCGACGTCTCTACGTCTTCTACAATTTGTCTTTCTCCAAGGAAGAAGGCAAAGACAACGGACACTTCAAAATCTTTGAAGAGTCTAAAGTTTAGGCCAAAGGTTTAGTTAGTATTCAGGTGTCCTAGAGACAATTTGTGAGGACAGATGAATACCTTTTCGACATTGTAGTATTTCATTATTAATAAATGAGCATATTTTATCTTTATTATATTTATGTCTCGCCTTTAATTTTAAGGTAAATATATGTTCAAAGATAAAAACCCTAGGAATAGAACATGTGTTATTCTCGAGGATCAATGATAGAGATCATGATCATGAGGACTCAAGAACGCTGCATATCAATTTCCTAAAACTTGTTCCTAGTCTTAAATCACCAAGAAAGGGCATTGATGATCTCAACAAGACTAGTACTGTTGGAAATTATGCCCTAGGGGCAAGTCATTGTACTTTAAACGTTAATGTCATTTAAAGTATTCTCCATTTAGTTATCATTTCATTTGCATGTTTATAGTGATAACTGTATCCCTGGATATATCTTATAGATTATCCTAAATGTCCCTGGTCGGTCATCTACGTGGGAGAGAAGATGAAATAAGACTAGTATGGCTTTCATGACGTATGGAAATACGAATCAAAGTTATGGGCACTTGTAAGAGTACAAGGTGCTGGACCAACCCACTATGAGAAAGCAGCATGGATTAAGTCATAAGCTTTTCTCATGTATAAATGCGTCACAATGCCCTTTGACCTGAGATCATCATGGAATCCTACGTGAGGGTCGCTGATCTTTGACCTAGTCAAAAGTCACCTTTGACCGGCTGATGATAAAGGCTTCGATCGGGATCAGTGGTTTTCATGCAGAGGAATGTGAATGGTCAAGATGAAATTTGTCCCTCATATTTGTAGAGAGATAATGCTGGGCCCCTCGATGAGTGAGTCTAAGAAATGTATGGCCATACTACGATGGAAAGGAGTTTCCATTTCAATTGTTAGACTACTCAAGAATCGAGAAAGTAATGGTCAAGAACAGGAAGTTGACATTATCCATGCCTCATCCTTGACCAAATTATCGCGTGATAAAGGGGATGTGACATGGTTGTACGATAGGTTGTATCGTATCATTGATCCCCATATGAATTGGGTAGTCGCAATGTCTTGCTAGAGGCTACTTACGACTTGTGGGCTGATACGATATTGGCCCGCTGCCAATCTCATGTGGGCCTGCAGGGTCGCACACAAGAATAGCCCAACATGAGCAAAAGTGTGCAGATTCATTGAATCTTAGATATGTCTAAGATTTAATGAATACTGTATTTAATCTAGGATGGATATATATATATATTATTAAATTTGAAAATAATATAATAATATTATTTAATAAAGAATATAATATTATTATATATAATATTTGTTTTGTATTTAATTTATTTGATAAATTAAATATTTAAAACAAATTGAGATATTATATCTCGATTTAATTTTCAAATATAGATATCATATATCTAATTTAATTTGAATTGAGATATAGTATCTCGATTTAATTAACTAGATAGATATCATATCTCGATTTAATTTATAGAGATAAATTAAATTAGAAGGCTTTTAATTCGGATTAAATAAATAGATTAGATTAGATCTATTGGATATATTTAATTAATATATTATTTTAATCCAAATTCAAATTTCAAGATTAATAAGGATTAATTTTGAATATAGTACGCCTATTGGGTTTTGAAAAACCTAAGGGACATTTTGCAAGACGTATTAGAAAAGCCGCGAGAAACCCTAGAGAGAAAAGAGAGAGACACGAAAATACTGAAGGCGCTAGCAAGCTGCTGTCGGTGTTGGAGGCTATTCATGTGGATACCAGTAGAGGGAGTGGATTCGCAGAGTCAGCTCCTGTTGATCGAGTAGGTAGCCCACGAGATCGAATTGAACGAGACGCTCACGAGTTCGCTAAGGTACGGTTTCTAACGAACCTTGATCTAAACGCAGTTGATGGATCCTCTCAAGGGATCCGTAAGTTTTAATGGATGAGAATCCTTTTGCTGCATGTACGGATCCCAACAAGTACGACATCATCTACTTGTATAGAGATACAAGGTAGGGACCTCATCGAATATAAGCAGGGTGATGCCTTAGATGATGTCATTGGTAGATCTGTTGGAGAACAGAAAGCACCGAACTAACCAGCTGAGAGACTCCACAAAGACTCATTGTGGAGAGTATCATTAGATATGAAATAGAGTAAATACCCTTTTGGGTCCCTGGAAAAAAACACAGACTCCATTTTGGTCTCTCACACAAAGAAATGCCCTTTTAGTCCCTGAAAAGGACGAATAAGGGTCGATTTGTGAACATTTTGGTCTCTCGCAAATTTCCAAAAAGCCTTTTTTAGTCCATAAAAAAGTCTCATTATAGTCCCTAGGGACGAAAATGGGGTCCGTGTTTTTTGTCGGGGACCCAAAAGGGTATTTACTCTATGAAATATCTCTCATAGTTTGGTAGTGCGGATTGTATTGGACTTAAGGATGTCATCAAACGCTATATCCTAGGGTTATACTTTGACTATACAACTCTATTTGCTTGAAAATGGGGAGAACAATGTACTCTTGGGTGTAACTTTAATACAGGACTATATATGGACATGCCAAGAGGACTCACAGTCCCCTACAAGGGATTAGTCATTCACAAGACTGGTAGAGCTTGGATAGCTTTTAATTGACTCGAGAGTCTGTACGCACAACAAGTGATCATGAAGAGTCATGATTCGTTATAGAGTTAATATAAGAGATTCCTGGTTTTGTGAATTAGCTACATTTAGTCAATCAATAGAGATGATACTCTATCTATGCTCTCAGCTAAATGTGAATGACGTTGTGAGGGATGATGCCTGCAGGGTATCTAAATTTGAAAAGTAGATCACTTGATCAACTCAATTAGTTCTTTGGTCGCAAAGCATTGCTAGTGTCTTATGTGGTCATTAGATAAGTTGGGATCATTAAAGGAGTTTTAATTGGTCCAAGTTTATTTATATTAGTAACTAATTGGGCCTAATGGGTTATACATAAAGGTTATTCCTGATTGCTTAAAATTACCAAGCTTGGGCCAATAATTGTTATTCGACTTTATCAAGAGTAAGAGTTAGGCCAAGTTGAATTTGCAATTCAAATTTTGAATTTTAAATTCATGAGGTTAGGTTATAAAAGATAATTCTGAAATATCTAATATATATATATATATATTGGTTATAAAGATCCAATAAAGATTGGATGAAGATAAGAGAAATAATAAATAAAGATTGAATTAAAAATGATCTTGAATTTTAATTAAAGATATGGATGTGATACATCATCTTAAATTTTTGTTCAATCAATTAACCAAGATATGGATGTGATCCATCATCTTAAATTTTTGATTCAACCAATCAATCAAGATATGGATGTGATCCATCATCATAAATTCAATCAATCAATCAAGATATGGATGTGATCTATCATCTTAAATTTTTGATTCAATCAAATAATAAAGATGTGGATTTAATTCATTATCTTGATGATTTGGATAACACCAAGTAATGGGCCTATAATCTAAAACCTTAATTTTAGTCTTGGTGGTCGAAATACACAAGAAAATTAGGTCTTGAAATTTTTAGCCTACCAAGACTATTTAAAGAGAAGTTGACCGAATTTCATGGACACTCAACCTGTTGTGATTTTTGGCCAACTACCAAGGTGTAGAGAAATAGACACCATCAAAGAAAAGTAAAGATCCAATCTAGTTCATCCTATCTTCAACCTAATTTCAAGAAACCACCATCTTCTTGAAAAGAGAAAAACCCAATAAATCGAAACCTCAACCTTATCAACATCTAGCAAGCATCCAAGGAGTGGGAGGTATCAAGAGAAAGAGTTCTCATTACGATCGGGGTATAGCTGTGTGGGTCAATGTTGGTCGATTTCCTTGATGGCAAGTGAACCAGTCGAACAAGTAATAAAGTGTAAGTAGAGTATCGTCCCACAGAGACTGAGATACCGAAGAGTAACGCTCAATTGCTATGATAGTTGCGAACAGAAAGTAAATATAATTGATTGGAGAGGTTTTTGTAAGTATGCTAGTAGCATAAGTAAACAAAATAAATTGAAGAAGATATCAGTGAGAAGTCAGGCTGAACTTGGAATCGTCCTTAAGCGCATAAATCCCCCAGTTGCTCTACCCATTGCTATAGCATCCATCTTTGCGCACGGCTTCCGCAATGCTACAAAGCATATAGCTACTACTTACAAAGCTATTCGGTTAACCCACCTCTATAATCTATCGAAGCTTCTGCGTCCGATACATATGATATTAACTATACCCTTCCATATTCCTATGGCAACTTTCTAGTTAAAACTGCATTATATTCAGGGTGTCCTGGTTATGAGAGGTAGACCCA
Source organism: Acacia melanoxylon (assembly GCA_019022615.1). Lineage (NCBI taxonomy): Eukaryota > Viridiplantae > Streptophyta > Magnoliopsida > Fabales > Fabaceae > Acacia > Acacia melanoxylon. The sequence goes on from JAFJYJ010000099.1 coordinate 721,916, forward strand.
TTCCTGAAGCCTACAATAAATAGGTCAAGCCTTGCACCGGCTGCCTAGCAAACACTGTTTCTCAGAGGTCTAGCCTTAACTCCTTGCCAGTAAGCCGAGACCACAAGTCTAGCCCTTAGATTCCTCTAATCGACTAGTAATTAATTCACTGATAAGCAAACCAAATCTATTAAATTAAGAACTTGCAACTGGGTTCATATAACACTTAAGGATTCATCCTCCTTCAGCCATCAGAGAGTTAGTTCATGACTGACGAGGGAAACACAAAACATATAGTAACAAAATGACCCATGATCTAACTACTGAAATAAAAAAAATGAAAATAGAAAGCTTGACGGCGTTCCGACGGCGTGGACGAATCCCTGTCACGTCACCACTCCATGTCTTCTTCCCTCCGTCTTCCGCGAAGAAGGATCTTTGGGTTATCCTGGAATTCTCGTGCTAGTGAAGTCTCTCACTCTTCTTTTGAGTCGGCCGAATGTGTAAACTGTGTTGGCTCTGCGCGGCTCTCCTTTAGGGTTGACTTGCTGTTTCCTTTTATACTCAGACTTCCGTGTGACGCAAGTTTCAGCTAGCTGGGATTTCCAAATCTGTCGAGATCTATCGCACCTTCAATTTGTAGATTGATTCTGCGGGATTCTTTAAATCTTTCCGTTTTGATCCTCCGCATCTTCTATTTCACTATGTCAGCAATCTACCTGTCGATCTCGTTCTTAATTATTATTCCTGAAATCAGCTAGATAAAAAAAGGTCAGAAAATATGCCGCATAGCATCGCATCCTTTACTTTGCTATAGCGTTCGTGATGCTTTTTATTGCACTTCGAGTGGCGGGCAGAATGCTATAGCATTGTATCAGCTTTGCTATACGTCCTTTCTTAAAAATACTGTAACTTGCTCCTTTCTTCGCACATGTTTGGGATGTAAATGGTTTCCATCCTTCACTTCCCGATATCATGATTATATGCCTTTTTGCTCGGATTGTTTGCAGTTTAAGCTTCCATTTATCATACAATTCAGTCATGACATATAGGGAAAACATGGCAATATTTGTGCTCATTAAATACCCCAACACTTAGCTTTTTGCACTCCTGGGAAAAGTAAAATAAAGCGTACATAAACTCATAGTCATAGTCCTCTTGTCTGTATAACCCTTGCTTACACCATTGCTTTCAGTTAACGTCCCCCCTTCAGCAATCCCACTGCCCAATACTAACGGCTCAAAATGCGTGGTATTGCTTAGATGAGGAAGTCTCAAGAGTCTCTCAAGTTCGGTGTTTGCGCTCTTTCGCTCAAGGGATTTTAATTTCTCTCTTGTCATACGAGCCCAGAAGTTCCATAGCCTTGTCAAAGGTCTAAGATTGCTTCCTAGCACCTAGGTATCCGTTGTGGGTTACAAAGGTGAGGATAGATAGGCGTTTAAGATGGGAAATGTTGATGTATGCTATAGCAGATTTGGTAGATCAATATCGTGACTTCAACCGAGTGCTCCTTCTTGAACTTTATATTTCTTGCTGCTCTTTAGGTCTTTTTATTTTCTCTTTCTCCTTTTTTTTCGCGGCCCTTTAATGGAGCACTCTGCTGTAGCATATTTCATAGTTTTCTTCTAGTTGGTTCTGTCTATCTTATGCTGCTATAGCATACTAGTATGGCTCAATAGGGTGGCAATATGGAGATGATGATGAATGGTTTGTGTATGGGGTTGATGGGTATGACATGAATGCCTTTATCCTACGAACTTCAAACTCAGATGTCAGATAGTTTATCAAAGAACTAAGACAAATCAAGGATCAAACATGGACTAGCAGATATGCACACTTTAAAAATATAACAATTAGGCTCAATTCAATCCTTCCATTGGTGGTTCTTCCCTTTAAACTTTCTCACTGCCACTTTACCCCGCACCAGATTAGCTAGCATTGTCAATTTCCCAAGCTTACGGGTTCAGTTTTCTTAGGCAACAATGCTATGCTTAATTATATAGACATTCCTTCTATGGCTACAAAAGTCTGTTCATGCTCTATCATGCAATTTGAAAAAAAAAAATCAGTTTGTGCAAAAGACTAAATGCAGGGTACTTAGATCGCATACACACGGAAGTAGTAGATAGCAGATTAAATGACCTAACTAATCCCTCCTCCACACCTAAACTATGCAATGCCCCCATTGCAACGGCTAAGTGAAACGGGAGAGTGAGGCGAGATAATTCACCAATGACAGTAGCTACCCAACACAACCCCCCCTCTTTTTTTTATGTCACTAGGCAACAAGCAAGAAGAAAACAAATGCAAATTATAGTACGAAAATAGAGAAAGAGTCTAGTACCAGGAGTGAACAAAAGAAAACTTCTAATAGGCTTAACCTTTCCCTGTTGAAGGTTCGGCTGAAGGTTCATGGGAGTTCGACACTTCTTCGTCATCAGTGTCAACAGAGTGTGTGCTGGTGGGCTCACCTTCTTGAGGGCTTTTGCTCCGGTGACGCTTCCGCGAGCTTGTTGGCTCCTGTTGTGGCGGGCCAACGAGCGAATTGTGCTTATCAAAAGTTGCTTCAGGGAACACCGGTAATGGAGTATATTTTGGGGAATTTGCCCTGAGATTTGTAGCAAGGCTGCTATCCCTCTCAGCCACATATTTCCACCATATTTGCTGCTGAAGAAGCAGTGTACTTACTGAACGTTGAAAGGTTGTAACTTGGGCAGCCAAAGCATGAAATGCTGCTGCAGAAATCGGGGTTGTGTCCGTTGGGGGATCGACAGAGGAACTGGCGATGTTGATCTGGGCGACCCGTGACTGGAACTTTTGCAGGATGCGCTGCACAGCTGCCACGGTAAGAGGTTGCGGGAGTACCGCTGTCTCTTCGCTGGCATCAAAAATTACCCCTGCATTCCGGCAGAGCTCCGTGATAAGTGCGGGGAACCCCGTGGTGTGCTTCAGGGACTCAAATAGCTCTCGGTAGATGAGTGCGTCAACGTCAATTTGTTTGCCCTCCAACAGGCAGTAGAGCAGGATTGCGCGTTCTAGCGAGATAGTCTGGGTGTGCAGAGTAGGCATGAGTCGGTAGCGGAGGAAGTGGAACCAGATACGGGCTTCAGGTCTTAGACGGCTGCATTTCAAATTGTAGGACCCTTCCTTGGAAATTTTCCAGTCAGTGCTTGGTACGCAGAGTCGAGCAACCACATTAGCGAGGATTTCAGGGTTTTCCTCTTGCTGGAGAAGCTCGTTGTATTCGTCGTCTGTAGGGTATAGGTCGAATACCTTTCGGATCGCGCTGGCGCTGCATTGTACATTCTTCCCTCGCACGGTTATGAAGTAAGGGGAACCTCCCAGGTAATTTGCACCAAATTCAAAAACCAGAGGGGTTACCACCTCGGCAGGGTGAAGGCAGAATTTTTCCCATCGGCGTTGGCGTATGATCCCTGTAACACATTCAGGGTAGGCGCCCTACTCGAATGCATCTCCGTCGAATCCTCGTTCCGGTGCTAGGGTTTTACCTGCTTTAAGGGAGTTGAAACGGGATTCGGCTTCTCTGGTGGCAAATGGCATAGTGTCTGGAGCTTCAAAGGATGCTTTCTGTCCGAAACCTTTGGTGCGTGCCATTGTAACACTCTTGAGTTGGGACGAACGAGGAAGTATTGTAACCTTGCACAGAGTGAATGAGCGCGAGCGTCTGTGTTGAAAGGTGCAGTTTGATTTAAGTAAGGATCAAGAAGATTGATCGTGGGCGAAACAATTCGGGCGGGTTGCGTGCAATCCATCTGAAATCTCAGGGGTGAGACGTGCTGCAGACGCTTGATGTGATTAATGGCGGTTGCTAACTTGTTTTTGAATACACTTTCCAATCTATTGGGCCTATTCTGGTGTGGCCCACTGATAATGCCGTCCTCGTGTGTGAGAAGTTCATATGGGTTGCTACGGCCTTCAAGTGGTATATTGATGAGTGCAGATTATGCCATGTTTTCCCTATATTTCATGACTAAATTGTATGGCAAATAAGAGCGTAAACTACAAATAACCCAAGCAAAAAGGCATGTATTCATTATATAAGGAACTGAGGGATGGAAACCATTTACATCCTAAACATGTGCTAAGGATAGAGCAAGTTACATTGCTTTTAGGGAAGAACATATAGCAAAGCCGATACTATGCTATAGCATTCCTACAGCAACTCGAAGTGCACTAAAAGGCATAAAGAAAGCTATAGCAAAGTAAAGGACGCAATGCTATGTGACATATTTTTTGACCTTTTTATCTAGCTGATTTCAGGGATAGAAATAAAAGATCGAGATCAACAGGTAGATTGCTGACATAATGAAATAGAAGATGCGGAGGATCGAAATAGAAAGATTTGAAGAATCCCACAGTATCAATCTACAAACAGAAGATGCGATAGATCTCGACAGATTTGGAAAGCCCAGCTAACCTAACTTGCGTCACATGGAAGTCTTAATATAAAAGAAAACAGTGAGTCAACCCTGAGGGGAGTCGCAGAGAGCCAACATGAGACTTCATATTCGGCCGACTCAAAAGAAGAGTGAAAGACTTCACTAAGCACGAGAATTCCAGGATAACCTAGCATCCTTCCTCACAGTAAGACGGAGGGAAGAAGATGTGGAGTGGTGACGTGACAGGGCTTCATCCACGACGTCGGAACGCCGTCAAGCTTTCTATTTTCAGTTGTTTAATTTCAGTAGTTAGATCATGGGTCATTCCGTTATTATCTATTTTGTGTTTCCTTCGTCAGTCATGAACTAACTTTCTGATGGATGAACGAGGATGAATCCTTAAGCATGTATGAACCCAGTTGCAAGTTCTTAATTTAATAGATTCGATTTGCTTATCAGTAAATTAATTACTAGTCGATTAGAGGAATCTAAGGGCTAGATATGTGGTCTCGGCTTACTGGTAAGGAGTCGAGACTAGACCTCTGAGAAACAGTGTTTGCTAGGCAGCCGGTGTAAGGCTTGACCTATTTATTGTAGGCTTCAGGAATGGGTCTACCTCTCATAACCAGTACACCCTGAGTATAATGCAGATAAAAACTAGGAAGTTGCCATAGGAATATGGAATGAGTATAGTTAATATCATATGTATCGGATGCGGAATCTCCGATAGATTATAGCGGTGGGTTAATCGAATAGCTTTGTAGCTAGTACTTATGCTGTAGCAATTGTGGAAGCTGTACATTATAGATGCTATAGCAATGACTAGAGCAATTGGGGGGATTATGCACTTAAGGAGGAGTCCGAGTTCAGCCTAATTTCTCACTGATATCTTCTTCGATTTCCTTTGTTTATTTCTGTTATTAGCGTAATCATCCAAAACCTTCCAACCAACTACATTTACTTTCTGATTGCAACTATCATAGCAATTGAGCGTTGCTCTTTAGTATCTCAGTCTCTGTGGGACGATACTCTACTTTCACTTTATTACTTGTTCGACTGGTTCACTTGCCATCAAGGAAATCAACCAACATATATCCTCTATTCTCGGAAACAATAATTTAAAGCATGACTCTGGGCTGCCTCCCAGTAGCGCTTGTTTTAAAGTCTTCAGCCAGACTTTGCTGTAGCAAGTTAATGCTGTGGTAGTGCAGGACAATGAAGAATTCAAATCTTCGGGTATTTATAATGGTTGAAGCTTGAAGACCGTTGGAAGGATTTGAACTTGTCCGTTTGAATATTACCGTTGAGTGTTTTGAAGAACTCGTGCCTTCTGCACAACCACAATCGGATGTCTCCTTAGTTGGGTCATCTTTGCAGTTGTCACCTTGGATGAAGAGATGTTTTAAAAATGCTTTTCGGTTATGGGCCATCTGAATCATGTCGGCTCTGTTCTATGTCAGTTTCGGTGCTTGACAACTCATCATAATTCAAACAACGATTAATCATCTGAAAAATACTCAAGAAGATGATTAATGATAATTCAAATAATATTGAATGATGTATAGGAAGAATTAACTGGTTAATCAGTGCATTCGGAAAATGTTGCAGAACTGATTTTCGGCAGCTGATAGCTAATGCCATTATGTGTTCTCGAGTATTGCTTGCAGAAGCACCTGACAGAAGCTTGATCATCGTCAATACTCGAGTAGTCTATTTCCCATACTGAGTATCCTTCAAGAAGCACTTCACATAAGCTAAAACCTCGTCATTACTTGATTAGCCCAATTCTCATACTTGAGTACCATACTCAAGTATCTATATCCAATACTCAAGTATGCTTCCTGAATACTTTCGGGATATTTTCTAAATACTTTAGTCTTCCCTGCAGAATCGCACCACAGAAGTTCATTTTTCATTAATACTTGAGTATTCCATTTTCCATACTCAAGTATTGCTCACTACTCAAGTATTGTTGTTAAATACTCAAGTATGCAATGCTTTGAAACAATTTGATCAAGCAGAATAAATACTGTGATACTTGTATTTGTGAGCACCTAAATTCCTTTGATGTGAATATTGTTCATTGAGCGACAGATAGATGATTCAGAGATGATTTTCCCAGGCACTGAACAGTACTCGAGTATTACACTTACCTACTCAAGTATTGTTGAGATGATCTATCAGCAGAAGTTTGAAGACAAAACCTAAGAGAAGTCGAAGTCGTGAGAGTCAAGCATTCAACACAATCCATATCCAATTGAACTCACACTGAAGAAACGGAAGAGAAAACCGACCGAGAGGACAATAGATCAGACCGAGTTCTTCCCTGAAGCCAGACGGATCGTAGAAGATGTAAAGACGTCAAGTGATAGGACGCCTCTTCGTTGTCAACCTTCCGACGAGCTTTCTTGCTTTTCCTTTGTTATTTTATTTTCATAATTTTGCCATGGGTTGTTCTTTGCTATTCTACTTTGTTTCTCCCTCATAAGTCATGAACTAAATTCCCTTTGGCTGAGTGAGGATGAACTTCTAAGTTGTAGAATGAACTCAGTTTGCTAGTTTTTTTATTTAATAAACTCATTTTGTTTAATAGTGTTTTGATTCATAGCCGGTTAGCAGACACTAAAGGCTATCCCAGTGGTCTTAGCTTACCGGACGGGAGTTAGGGTTAGACTTCTGTTAGACAGTGTTTACTGGACAAGCCCGTGCACGGCTCGACCTAAACTGTAGATGCCAGAAATGGATTTACCACTCATAACCAAGAACACCTAGGTTTAAACCGACAGACTAAACTTGAAATCTCCATAGGAATATGGGAGAGTAGAGAGAGGACTGTACTTATAGGATTGCGAAAGCTTCTGTATAGGATAGTGGTGGGTTAACTGAATATCACTGTGGATCGCGGTTATGCTGTAGCATTGCGGAAATTGTGCAACATTATTGCTCTAGCAATGCGTATGTGCGAACTGGGGGAATGACAAAACTTAAGATGAAATCAGAGCTCAACCTACTTTTAACTGATATCTTCATTCGACTTCTGATCACTTGTTTAGTTCTTGTCATTAGTAATAGCTAAACCAACCAAACCGAATACAATTTTCAATTCATACATTTGTCATTAGAAACTAGCGTCATCTTTGGTATCAACAATCTTTGTGGGATGATATTCTACTCATTCTTTATTACTTGTTTGACTAGTTTACTTGCCATAAGGGAAATCAACCAACAAGTTTTTTGGTGCCGTTACCGGGGACTGAATATAACTTTTATGATTGAAAGTTTATTTTCGATAAGTTGTCTTTACCTCACCAAGCTCATTCTCTCTATCTCTGATTTTCAAGTACCTTTTGTAGTGTATGTGTAGCTCGCCATCTATTGACTTTAAGTCGTACAATCCATAAATTGACGAACCTATAAACAAAGGCGTAGAAAGTAAAGGCGAATGAGTCGCCTGAGTGACTTTGCACATATGGCGGAAGTACATGCTGATCGAGAGGAGCGAAAACTTCTCAACGAGGATGACCAAATCCCTCGCCAACTGAATCGTAACGCTGATCTAGATAGAGCAATCATGGAGTTTGGAGTCCCTGACCTGACCAGACTCAACTCGGCTAGTACACCCTCAAACCTGAAGGTAGGACACTTTGAAATCAAAGGTGTCATGTTCCAAATGTTTAATTCAGCTGGACAGTTTGGAGGACTCTTATCAGAAGATCCTCATCTGTACCTCAAGTCATACATGGAGTTCGTAATGCTTTTGTCATTCCAAGAGTGATAGCCGATGCCCTCAGAATCAAATTGTTTCCATTCTCACTCAAGGACAAGGCTCGAGCATGGCTAAATACTCTACCTGCTAACTCTATCACCTCTTGGAATGACCTGGGTAGCAAATTCTTGCTTAAATTCTTCCCACCAACTGAGAATTCCTAGTTAAGAGAAGACATCACCAATTCCATCAGCGATCGAGCGAATCCACTTATGAGGCTTGGAAGTGATTCAAAGACCTACTCAAAAGATACTTACAACATGGATTGGTTGAATGGGTCCAGCTGGAAACTTTCTATAAAGGTCTGGACGGATAGACATGATCAATAGTCGATGCCTTTGCAAATGGTTCACTCCTAATGAAGTCCTACAATGAAGCCCACGAGTTTTTGGAACGTATGGCCATGAATTGTCATCAGTGGCCAGCAGATCAACTCCCTCCTTACAGACCAGTAGTAGAAGTTCATGAACTCACCGTCATTCGTTGTTGACATTATTTATGTTCTTCCCATTGGATGATTTGTCATTCATATATGGAAAAAAACCATAAATTCCTTTAGAATGTTTAGACATTGATTGTCAAAATTCGTGCTTCGTTTTCTGAACCAACATTTAACGCAACTGACGTAATCAATGCTTTTTTATTAATCTTCAGTTAATCCATCATCTAATCATTTGATACTCATTAATAAACTGATTAAACATAGTTAAGAACAATAATGAGTTATGATATGAAGTAAGCAAATCATACTTAAAGATTTAAGATTTATGGATACGGTGATTTACAAAATAGAGATAGGACAGCTTGAGTCAAATCCAAGCAAGCTCGAGCAGCTGACTCGAGTTAACCATTCTAATCTCGAGTCACACGTTTATCTTCTTTGAAAATGAATTTGAAGTTTAAGTGAAGATGTCTTTGTATGTGTTGGTCGATTTCTTTGATGGCAAGTGAACCAGTCGAACAAGTAATAAAGAGTAAGTAGAGTATCATCCCACAGAGACCAAGATACCGATGGTGACATTGCTTTCGAAGATAGTTATGCTTTAAAAAAAGAAAAGAAAAGTTATAGTTGGTTTGGTGTTTTTGATTAAAACTACTAAACAAAGAAATAAACAAATGATTGTAGTCGCAAGAAGATATTAGTTTAAAGATAGGCTAAGCTCAGATCTCATCCTAAGCATATTATTCCCCAGTTTGCTTTAGCGCATTACTATAGCAATTATGCTACATAGCTTCTGCAATGCAACAACATAACCGCCTTCACAACGTTATCTAGTTAAGCTGCCACTATTCTATATATAGAAGTTTTTGCTTGATACACGTACTATCCTAGCTTTACTTCTCCCATATTCCTATGGCGCTTTTCTAGTTTGGATTATCATTCCTAGTCAAGGTATATGGCTATGAGTGGTAGACCCATTCTTGTAGCCTAAAATGTTAGGTCAAGCCTTGGACTAGCTTGCCCAGCAAATACTGTCTATCAGATGTCTAACCCCGACTCCCTTCCAATAAGTTGAGGCCACTAATCTAGCCCTTAGCTTTCGCTAACTGACAAGAGATTAAAATAATGATAAACAAACTGAATTTATTTAATTAAAGAACTAGCAAACTGGGTTCATTTTATACTCAAGAATTCATCCTCACTCAGCCAAAGGAAATTTAGTTCATGACTGACGAGGGAATCGTAAAACAAATCACAGTAGAATAGCCCATGCAAAAAGATAAACTAAAAATTAACAAAACAAAAGGGAAAGTTCACCTCAGGGGTTGACGGCGTGGGAGGCGTCTGTCACATAACGTCTCCACGTCTTTTGATCTCCGTCTCACTACAGGGAAGGATTCTGGGTTTCTTCTGGAGCTTTTGTGCCTCATAATTTCTCTCACTCTTCTTTCTAGTATAGCTTAATAGGAATTTTTTTGACTCTCCAATGACTCGATGATTTTTAGGGTTAGCCGTCTTTTCCTCTTATAGTCAAGTTTTCTTGTTGCGTACTTTTGGTGAGCTGGGCCTTCCTAAATCTTTCAGGTCGACTAGTCCAACCTTCCAAATTTGTTTGATTGATTCTGTTGATACTACGGAATTATCCAAATCTTATCTTCAATCCTCCGCATCTTCTAATTCAATACGTTAGTAATCCAGCCGCCGTCTAAACGTTCGTCCAATACCTACACTTAATCCATGAAACAACCTCGAGGAAAAGTTAGAACAATGGCACATAGCACTGCTTTACTTACAAAGCTGTAGCAATCCAGTTATATTGTATTGCGGGTACCTTATGGCTTACCTGATGCTATAACATGGTATCGACTATGCTATGTGCTTTCACAATAAACCTCACACTTGCCCTTTTCTTTGTGCACATGTATAGGATAATTATGTAATTACCATGATTTATGAGATTCATCCTACATTTCCCTACATGCGTGAGTTATGACATATTTTCTCAGATTAGACACATTTAAATTCACATTCACGATATAAAATAGTCACACACTATAGGGAAGAACATGGCATAAATAGTATTCCTTATTGGTTCTGATACCTTGTCATCTAACGTGACAAATGATTGAGATATTGTAGCATTGATACCCTTGTCAAGTTCTTGTGGCATCAAAGGCTGTTATTTTTCTTCAAGGGACTGCTCGGTAGTTTCTTTGCCTCTCTTTGTTTGACCAAATTCAGGATCAGCGTCTTCGATTGGCCTTTTGGTTACTTTCATCGGCATCACATTCTTATCGCTTATGAGTTCTATGGCCTTTACCTGTTCCTTTTCGTGAATCCTGGGAACTTCAGTGTCGCTCGGCAGAGAGCCGGATGGTCTATTATTAAGATCAGTTGCTAGCTATCTGACTTGGGTCTCAAGGTTCCGAAGGGTTACGTACTGGTTTTGGATAATTGCATTGTTCTTTGCCATGTATTCCTTTAGAAGATTCGTCATAGAGGTTTGAGGGTTCGAGTCATTGCCCTGCTACCTTGCTTGCTGGGTAAACCCTAGTGGGTTTGATGGTCTATTTGAGTATGATGGGCCAGTTGCCTGTCTTGCTACTTGTTGACACTAAAAACTCCATGAGAAATTAAGGTGCTGACTCCATCCTGGGTTGTAAGTGTTAGAGTAAGGGTTGTTGGCGTTACTGTTCATTGCCATTCGTTCCTAAAGTTCATGAGCCTCTTCATAAGATTTTATCATAATGGAGCCGCCTGCAGAAGCATTTACAATTGAACGTGTTTGTCCATCCAGCCCCTTTTAAAAAGTTTCCAGCTGAACCCATTCAATTAATCCATGTTGTGGGCATCTTCTGAGAAGATCCTTAAATCGATCACATGCTTGACATGTTGACTCATCATATCTCTGTCGGAAACTAGTGATATCTTCTCTTAGTTGGGCATTTTTTGTTGGTGGGAAGAATTTGAGCAGGAATTTACATCCCAGGTCATTCTAAAAGGTGATGGAGTTAGCAGGTAGGTTGTTCAATCACGTCTGAGCCTTATCCTGAAGAGAGAATGGGAATAGCTCAATTTGAAAGGCATTGGATGTGACTCCTAGAATGACCAATGAGTCGTAGACTTCCATGAATGACTTGAGGTACAGATGGGGGTCTTCAGACAGGAGTCCTCCAAATTGCCGGCTGAATTTAGCATTTGAATCATGACACCCTTAATCTCAAAGTGACCTGTATTGAAGGTCAGGAAAGTGATGGCTGAATTGTGTTTGGTCAAATCTGGAATCCCAAACTCCATAATGGCTTTGTTCAGATCAGGATTTGGTGGTGGAGGAACCTGATTGTCTCCATTTAAAACTTGTTGCTCCTTTCGACCCTGGTCATGATTAGCTGGTATATCTGCCATTTCTATGGGGTCACTGGTGTGACTTATTCTCTTCTGGCTCCTGCACCTTTGCTTATAAGTGCGTTCGATCTCAGGATTGTAAGGCTCTAGATTGACAGAGGAGAGCTACGCATACGCTACAAAATGTACCTAAAAATCAAAAACAGAGAAGGGGTGAGCTTATTGTATAAAACACAACTGTGGAACAATGAACTTGTAATCAAAAAAGGTATCTACAGTCCCCGACAACGGCGCCAAAAACTTGTTGATTGATTTCCTTGATGGCAAGTGAACCAATTGAACAAGTAATAAAGAATAAGTAGAGTATCATTCCACGAAGACTGAGATATCGATGGTGACACTACTTTCGAAGACAGTTATGCTTTAAGAAAAGGAAAGTTATAGTTGGTTTGGGTGTTTTTTATTATAACAACTAAACAAAGAAATAAACAAATGGTTGTAGTCGCAAGAAGATATCATTTTAAAGATAGGCTGAGCTCAGATCTCATCCTAAGCATATTACTCCCCCAGTTTTCTTTAGCACATTGCTATAGCAATTATGTTGCACTGCTTTCGGAATGCTACAGCTTAACCGCCTTCACAACGTTATCCAGTTAACCCACCACTATGCTATACAGAAGCTTCCGTGTCCTATACGTACAATCCTAGCTTTACTTCTCCCATATTCCTTTGGTGATTTTCCAATTCGGATTATCATTCCTAGTCAAGGTGTATGGCTATAAGCGGTAGACTCATTCCTGTAGCCTACAATATTAGGTCAAGCCTTGCACCATTCTGCCCAGCAAACACTGTCTATTAGATGTCTAACCCCAACTCCCTTCCAGTAAGCCGAGGCCACTGATCTAGCCCTTAGCTTCCGCTAACCGACAAGAGATTACAATACTGATAAACAAAATTCATTAATTTAATTAAAGAACTAGCAAATTGGGTTCATTCTACACTCAAGAATTCATCCTCGCTCAGCCAAAGGAAATTTAATTCATAACTGACGAGGGAATCACAAAACAAATCACAACAGAATAGCCCATGTAAAAAGATAAACTAAAAATTAACAAAACAAAAGCGAAAGTTCGCCTCAGGGGTCGACGGCGTGGGAGGCGTCTATCACGTAACGTCTCCACGTCTTATGCTCTCTGTCTCACTACATGGAAGGATTCTGGGTTTCTTCTGGAGCTTTTGTGCCTCGTAATTTCTCTCGCTCTTCTTTCGAGTCTAGTCGAATAGGAATTTCTTTGACTCTCCAACACTCGATGATCTTTAGGGTTAGCCGTCTTTTCCACTTATAGTCAGGTTTTCTTGCGGCGTACTTTTGGTGAGCTAGGCCTTCCTAAATCTGTCAGGTCTACTAATCCAATCTTCCAAATTTGGTTGATTGATTCTGTTGATACTGCGGGATTCTCCAAATCTTATCTTCGATCCTCCACATCTTCTAATTCAATACGTCAGCAATCCAACCGCTGTCTAAACGTCTGTCCAATACCTGCACTTAATCCTTGAAACAACCTCGAGGAAAAGTTAGAACAACGGCACATAGCACTGCTTCACTTACAATGCTATAGCAATCCGGTTATATTGTACTGCGGGTACCTTATGGCTTACCTGATGCTATAGTATGGTATCGGCTATGCTATGTGCTTTCACAATAAACCTCACACTTGCCCTTTTCCTTATGCACATGTATTGGATAATTATGTAATTACCATGATTTATGAGATTTGTCCTACCTTTCCCTTCATGCGTGAGTTATGACATATTTGCTCAGAATAGACACATTTAAGTTCACATTCACCATACAAAATAGTCACACATTATAGGGAAGAACATGGCATAAATAGTACACATCAGTATGACTTTAGCTCGAGTTTAAAAACGTTTAGCTCAAGTGCATGACTCGAGTCAATCATAGTTTGCTCGAGTCAAGTTCTATTTTCACAAATGAACTTCGAGATAGCTTTTGAAATGATTTGAAATCACGCCAGCTCGAGTCATTAAGTGATGGCTCGAGTTAACAAAAATCATTTGAAAATAAGTATCACATCCATGCTCGAGTTAAGCTTCACTAGCTCGAGTCAAAGTTTTGTATTTTGAAAAGTAATTATAAGTTTACAAGATTTAGCTCGAGGTAAAGAGTATAAGCTTGAGGTAACAAAGTTTCATAAAATATTTCACAAGTGATGATGACTCGAGTCAACAAATGGCTAGCTCGAGTCATTCATAGTTCAAGCATATTTTGGCAAAGCTTTCAAAATACTTGACTCGAGTTTTATAACCTAAAACTTGAGTCAATTTGATAGCAAATGACTGATTCAAGTTTAATAAAGTTAAAACATTTTTGGCTTGAATCATTGATCACATTTTGTTTACAATTGTTAGTTATCATCAAAACACATACAGAACTAACAGGTTCAACCAGCAAGAAAGGCAGCAAGGCACTGACTCAGCCCCTCAGTCTTCCATGGAAAGCCTACTCAAGGAGTATATGGCCAAAAACGACGCCATTATACAAAGCCAGCAAGTCTCCCTTCACAATCTTAAAAATCAAGTCAGACAGCTTACTACACCACTCAACAACAGACCATCAGGCTTTCTACCTAACGACACTGAAGTCCCTAGGAATCATGGAAAAGTACATGTCAAAGCCATCAAACTGAGAAGCACCAAGAATGTGGAACCAATGAAGGTCTCAAAGAGGCCTATCGAGGACACTGAACCAATATCAAGCCAGACAAAGAAGGGATGAGAAACCACTAAAGACGCCCATGAATCAGACCAGCACCCATCGTTGCTATAACAAAATGATATCAGATCCTATGCTACACCGGATATTCGTGTATCAGAAGTAATGGGGATGCTGTAGCATCATCATTGCAGTAGGCCTCTGACCTAGGGCCATCAAAAACCATGAGGCAACCTCCACCGTTTCCACAAAGGATCCAAAAGCAAAGTCAAGAGAAGCAGTTCTGAAAGTTCCTCGACATGCTGAAGGAACTGCATATCAACATCCCTCTGGTGGAAGCACTGGAGCAGATGCCCAGCTTTGTAAAATTCATGAAAGACATCCTATCAAAGAAAAGGTGACTGGATGAATTTGAAACAGTAGCCATGATAGAAGAAAGTAGTGCTCTACTACTAAACAAGCTACCTTCAAAGTTGCAGGATGGAAGTTTCACCATTCCTTTTACCATTGGTCCCAATTACTGTGGAAGATCACTTTGCAATCTGGGTGCTTGCATTAACTTGATGCCAATGTCAGTATTCAAGAAGCTGGCAGTAGGAGATGTGCGGCCCACTATGGTAACATTGCAACTGGCAGATCGATCCATCGTCTACCCAGAGGGAAAAATTGATAATTTATTGGTCCAAGTGGACAAGTCATTTTCCCCGTTGACTTCATCATAACGGACTGCCGATCAAGAAGTCCCTATCATTCTGGGAAGACCATTCATGGCGACTGGCACGACCTTGATTGACGTTCAAATAGGAGAACTCACTATGCGAGTCAATGAAGAAAAGGTCACATTGTGAAAGTGTGTAACAAAGAGGATAGAATGCTATAGCATATGGTATCTTTACTTCTGTGCTAGCAATTCGATGCGACCACCATATGTAGCATCATAAGTGATGCGGAATTATGGGCTACGTTATATTGACCTTTCCTCGAGGGTTTTTCAGGAATTTAATATAGGTCCTCAAGACGGACGTTTAGATAGCGGTTGAATTGACGAAGGCTGAAATAGAAGATGCAGAGAATCGAAGAGAAGATTTGAAGAATCCCATAGAATCAAAAGAGGATCAACCAACCGAATCTAGGGATTTGGACCTAACAGATTTGGAAGGCCCAACTCACTGAATGTATGGCACGAAATGACCTGACTATAAGAGGAAAGTTTGGCTAAACCTAAAGGAGTCGTCGAAGTTATGAGAGTTTGAGAGTCAATACAATTCCAATTCAACTAGATTCACACTGAGAGAATCATCGAGAGAGAGAGCTGCATAAGAGACCTAATTCTTCCACGAAGTTAGACAAACTGTAGAAAACGTAGAGATGTTGCATGACAGGACGCTCCCTACGCTGTCGATCATTCTGACAAGCTTTTCTATTTTCTTTATTTTATTCTTAACCTTTCCATGGCATATTCTGCTATACTCTTGTTTGTATTTCCCTCATCGTTCATGAACTAAATTTTCGTTGGTTGAGTAAGGAGGGATTTCTAAGTTCTAAGCTTTAAATTCAATATATTCAGTTTGTTTAACAGTAATTTAACATCTTGTCTATTAGTGGTCGCTAAGGGGCAAAATTAGTGTCTTGGGCTTACTAGAAGGGAGTCAAGGTTAGACCTCTATTAGACAGTGTTTGCTAGGCGAGCTTGTGCAGGGCTCGACCTAAATTGTAGGCTACTAGAATGAGTCTACCTCTCATAACCAAAACACCTAGGTTATGAAGAAAAAATATCACCTAAAGGGGGTGAATTGGGTGATTTCAAAATTTTTCTTGACTAAGACCCGAACAGAATAACAAAGCAAAGGTTAGAGAAGAAATGAACGCAAAGCATTTATACTGGTTCGATCCAAACTTTTGACCTACGTCTAGTCCCCAAACACTCTTTGTTTTCACTAACATTTTCACACGATTACATACTCTGTAACTTGAGTAATCCTCTCTCTCTAGGATTCACTTTCCCTTACAAGTTGTAATTGATACACGCACATTCAAGGTCCCTCTACCTTGAGATTCTTATATAAATAATGATCAGATAATAACTCTCTTACAGAGTAGATAAAGAATCACTAAAGTACAAAATATCTGAAGATATTACAGAGTAATGAATGAAACCGTAATTAGCAATAAATTCATTTGAGCGTAAATGTTTCGACGGTTGATTCAAATTGAATGTTTCTCCTTATATTTCGTGGTTGCAATTAATGACCGTTGAGAAGCTTCAATGAATCTATTGTAGCCGTTAGACCATTGAAGCTCGTTCGTTACTCATAACGTTAATCTTGCAAAGTTGTCACCGTAATTATGTCGCTTAGACATTCATTTTGTTTTGCCTGTTGTGTTGCACCAATTAATGCGGAATAGGAATAACAAAAAAGTCTTTCAAAATGCTTAGAGAATAGTTGCCTTGTTGGTGCATAGTTTTCTGCAACTACATTTAATGCTTCTGACATAATTAATGCTTTTCAAGATTTTGAAGTTAATCACCAGCATAATCATCTAAAACTCATTAATACACTGATTAAATATAATTAGGAACAATAATGAGTGATGATAAGAAGTAATGAAATCATAATCAATTATTTTAATTTTATGGACACGATGATTTACAAAAGCACAGATGGAACACTCAAGTTAATACTAACTAACTCGAGTTGTTCTTACAACACTGGAGTCAAGAAGATTATCTTCTAAAATAAAAGCTTGTTTGAAACAGAAGTTAAAACTGAGAAGATAATTTCACAAAGTATAACTCAAGTCTAAAACTATTGACTGGAGTTGTTCACTCAAGTTAAGTCTTTATCACTCAAGTTTGAAGATTTGTTTCACAAATAGAAGACTTCGAGTTATGTTGAAAAATGAGTTTAACCAAAGGACACTCGAGTCTTGAATAGCTGACTCTGATGGATGACTCGAGTGCACAAAATCATAACTCGAGTTTCCAAGATTTGTTCACATAAAAGATTGAGAAATACATTGAAAGTGATTTTGAACAAACGACACTCGTGTGTTGAAATGATAACTCTAACGATTTACTCAGGTGCAAGCATGTTAACTCGAGTTTGGAGATTTTGACTCGCATCTGAGTGTGGGAGTTAAGGTTTGAAAAGATAAGTTTTAGCACTCACAAAGTCAACACGAGTTAAGTGCTGGAAACTCGAGTTGTTTCCTTTTAAACAAAAATTATAGAAAGTTTTTCACTCGAGTTAGTCAAAAAATGAAAACTATTTTAACTAAGGTTTTAAAGCTGTGACTCGAGTTTGTGGACCATAACTCAAGTGTGTCTTTGGCAGACAGATAAAAATAGTTTATGATTCAAGATTTGATTGAAATGAAACTTATTTAGTTAAGTACCATTTAAACATACACTTAAGTGACTTGAATCATCAAGTCTATATTCTTTACAATTGTCTGTTATAATCAAAACATAGAGAACAACTGACATTTTGAACTAGAAAATCGCCATAGGAATATGGGAGAAGTAGAGCGAGGA
This sequence comes from Acacia melanoxylon, assembly GCA_019022615.1. NCBI lineage: Eukaryota > Viridiplantae > Streptophyta > Magnoliopsida > Fabales > Fabaceae > Acacia > Acacia melanoxylon. The sequence continues at coordinate 740,120 of JAFJYJ010000099.1, forward strand.
GTGTGCTTACAGGATGCTGATGCTTTTGTATATGTTAGTGGTAGGTTAGCTTAATAACATTGTGAAAAGCATTTTGCTATAGCATTGCGGAAGCTGTGTAGCAAAATGCTATAGCAATGCCATCACATGCGAACTAGGGGATTGACGCGACTTAGGATGAAATCCGATCTCAGACTATTTTTAGACTGATATCTTTCAACTGACTTTCGATCACTCATTTACTTTATTTGTCATTAGTAATAGCTAAAACAAACAAACCCAACTCTACTTTCTTTACACACAACTTTCATGAGAAACCGGCTTCATATTGGGTATTGACAATTTGTGTGGGATGATAACTCTACTTACTCTTTATTACTTGTTCGACTGGTTCACTTGCCACAAAGAAATCGACCAACAGAAACCTTATCACCTGTTGAATGATTAAATCTATCAGGATTATGCTATCTATAGCCGCATATCATGATTTTGAGGTTTGGCAAATGGATGTCAAAACCACCTTCCTGAATGGTTTCTTGAAGGAGGAAGTGTATATGACACAGCCTGAAGATTCTGAATCTAAAGACCAAAAGCATATGGTATGCAAACTTCAAAAATCAATATATGGGCTTAAGTATGCATCTAGAAGCTGGAATCTTCGTTTTGATGAAGTTGTTAAAAGTAACGGCTTTATCAAGAATGAAGATGAACCATGTGTTTACAAGAAATTTAATGGGAGTGCTGCTATTTTTATTGTGCTTTATGTGGATGACATATTGCTCATTGGAAATGACATTCCAATGTTACAATTCACAAAGATATGGTTATCAAAGAACTTCACCATGAAGGATATGGGAGAGGTGGCCTATATACTTGGTATAAGGATTTATAGAGATAGATCCAAAAGGTTGCTGGGATTATCCCAATCCACGTATATAGACAAAATGCTAAAGATGTTTAGCATAGATGGGTCAAAAAGGGATTTTCTTCCCATTAGTCATGGCATTCATCTTTCTAAGGCTATGTGTCGAAAGACATCGGCTGAAAGGGGATTCATGGAGAGGATTCCATATGCATTTGTAATTAGATCCATCATGTATGCAATGATATCTACAAGACCAGATGTCTCTCATGCTTTGAGCAATAGAGCTTATACTAGGCTGACCCTGGAGAGGTTTGCTATACAGCTGTAAATACGATCCTAAAGTACTTAAGAAGGACTAAGGATTTGTTTATGGTTTATGGTGGTAGTTGTAAGCTAAAAGTGAAAGGGTTTACTGATGCCAGTTTCCAAAGTGATAAAGATGACTGTAAATCCCAGTCAGGTGTTGTCTACACCTTAAATGGTGGGACAAATTGTTGGTAGAGTTCCAAGTAAGAGACCACAACAGACTCTGCTACCGAGACAAAATACATAATAGTTTCAGAAGCAACTAAGGAGGCAGCATGGATCAAAAAGTTCATTAATGAACTTGAAGTGGTTCCCATCATTGTTGATCCAACACCTTTGTATTAAGACAACACTAGAGCTATAGCTTAGGGCAAAGAACCTAGGTCTCATCAGAGATCCAAGCATGTGCTCCGCAAGTATCACCTCATCCGAGAAATTGTTGAAAGACATGATATAAAGATGGATAATATCCCCATCGATGATAACTTGGTCGATTCTTTGACAAAGGGAATTTCTCAGACAAAACATAATAGTCATTATGAGTCTTTAGGTATAATACGTCAACTTGATTGGCTCTAGGCCAAGTAGGAGATTGTTAGTATTTAGGTGTCCTAGAGACAATATGTTTTGACAGATGAACACCTTTTTACATTGTAGTATTTCATCATTAATATAAATGAGCACATTTTATCTTAATCATATTTATATCTCACACTTACTTAAGGTCAATATGTGTTTGAAGATAAAAGCCCTTGGAATAGAACACGTATTCACTCAAGGATCTATGATAGGGATCATGATCATGAGGACTCGAGACACTACATGTCTATTGCCTGAAACTTGTTCCTAGTCTTGAATTACCAAGAAAGGGCATTGATGATTTCAATAAGACTAGTACGACATCGTCTACTTATATAAGATATAAGGTAGGGATTTCATGGAATACAGACTATTGTCGTGTAGATCTGTTTCTGAACAAATAGCACTGAACTAACTTTTCGAGAGACTCAATAAAGACTCATTATAGAGAGTATCATTGGAAATGTAAAGTCTCTCATCATGTGGTAGTTAGATCGTCCTGGACTTGAGGATGTCATTGAACACTATGTCCTAGGGTTATACTTTGACTGTATAACTCTATCTGCCTGAGAATGGGGAGAATGGTGCACTCTTGGTTGTAGCTCGAATACATAAGTATAGATGGACATGCCAAGAGGATTTACATTCCCCTACAAGGGCTTAGTCATTCACAAGACTGGTAGATCTTGGATAACCTCTAGTTAACACGGGAGTTTGTGTGCACATCAAGTGATCATGAAAAATCATGATCCATCTTAGAGTAAATAGAAGAAGATTCCTAATTCTGTAAATTAGCTACATTTAGTCAATCAAGAGAGATCATACTCTATCTATGCTGTCGACTAAATGTAAATGACGATGTGTGTAATATCCTGAATTTCGAGCATGAAAACTTGAGACTAAGCCTAAATTAAGCAGACTACTAAGCCCGGTTCAGGAAGTGTGACATTCCTGAATAAGGCCATATCTTCGGCCGAGAGACAAAAAGGACATATAAGCACTTAATTATGTCATTAGGATGACATCACATCCTTGCTTGAGAAGCTTAATATTTTGGCCTAAGTAGAGAGAGAAAACAAGACATGTAGCTTGTAGAATAAGACACAAATAAGGGCAAAATTATGAGGGTATTTTGGTCATTTCACAAGAGGACACCTAAGCTCTTGCTTATGTCATAAAAATGACATCACAATCTAGCCCAAGAAGCCTCAATTCGTGCAAAGCAAGGGGGAGAGAGAAAAGTCAACAAAACTTGCAAAATAAGCCAAGTTGAGAGGATATTTTGTGAGGGCACTTTGGTCATTTGACCTGGGGAATTTTTAAGTGCATTCTTGACATATTTTAAGATTTTTTTCACTCCCTTTTGCATGAGTATTTTAGGCAATAGCTCAAGGACCATAGAAATTAAATGAGTAAAAACCCTTTCTGGTCCCTGACAAAAGACACGGACTCCATTTTGGTCCCTTACAAAAAAATCGACCCTTATTCGTCCTTTTTATGGACTAAAAAGGACCTGTTGGAAATTTGTGAGGGATCAAAATGTCAACCAATCGACCCTTATTCGTCCTTTTTATGGACTAAAAAGGACCTTTTTTTGTAAGGGACCAAAATGGGGACCGCGTTTTTTGTCAGGGACTAGAAAGGGTATTTACTCAAATTAAATTGTCAGTGCAAAAGGGCACAAAACACTTATACAGTGTTAATTGGTTGGTAAAAATGTCATTTAGCTATGTCCTAAGGTATGGGACAATTAGCTAAGCAAAAATGTGCTAAAATAAAGATGCACATGACATTTCCTAGACAGATGAAGATCCCCTGCGTTTTTGAGGAAAAAGGAAGAGGAAGAGACATGAAAAAGTCATATGTCAAAAAGCAAGAGTCAGTGTGATGTAATTTGGGACATGTGTCACTTTAGGGGTAAAAGAGGAAAAGTAAGGGCAAAATAGTCAAATCCTTATCCCTTAAGCCATAAATTCGTCCACCCAGGAGAGAGAAGGAAAATTCAAATAATTTTATCCATACTCAGGCCCAAACACAAAATGCGGATCCCACAGGTGATTAACCGATAGAAAGGGAACCGATAGGGACCAGTTAGAGGCTTCTTTTGGACTGAATGTGACAAATGTGGGGCCATATTGGAAAGTCAAGATGGAGCCACATATGTATGTCCATTCAGGGGAAAATATCTGAAAAGTTGAAGAAAAGTACAAAAGGAAGCACCCTGTTAACTAGCGGGGCCCAGCGTGAACCGATGGAAGGAGATTGGACTGGATAAAGTGGAAAAGCCAGATAAAAATAGAGGGGCAGATTTGGTGGGGCCCCTGAGGTGTCACATACCCCCGTTAATTATTAAAAATTGGCTTGGAGAAAAAGAAAAGTAAAATCAGTCCAAAAGTCAAGATGTGGGCCCCACTTGCTGGATAAGAAGGTGTTTCGAGCCAAAATAGGTAATTTTACCCATTTGAAAAGATAAAATCAGAATACATGGAGGGGGATGCGCCACATGAACACCCTCTGGAGTCTTCTGGAATTTCTTGAGAAATAAGTCAAGAAGCCAGATCAAATTCATTAATTACTGGATAGGAATTTACTCCAGTTAATTTAGACTACTGAGATTCCTTTTTACTATTATTAAAGGACATAAACTCTCACTCTCTTAGCCATAAGGGGAAAAATTTTCAGAAGGAAAAAGAGTGTCTAGCCAAGCTTCCATATCCAAGAACAAGAGACAGGTTACCAAGATCATCAACCAAACTCCGATTTCAGGTAAACACCGTAAACCCGAACCTTTGAAGCTTAAACTTAAGGTTTTCGTTCAGGTGGTTAAGGCTTGGTGTTAAGATATAATGTTGGTGTTTTTTATGGTCTCAAAGTTTTCAAAACATGATTTTGTATGAGGTTAAGTCATGGCTTAAGTTTCCGAACTCAAAAACACCGAAAGCACTAGAAAGGAGGCTTGCTGCCAATTCTGGAATTTTGGGTAGCGAAGCTTCCACTCGGTTTTAAAAATAGTAAATGAAGTATTTTTGAGCTGGAATTTTACAGGAAGAAATTATACTTCCTAAGGTGCACGGTGAAGTATAGTTTTGTGTCTTTTGGATTTTTCTACTAGGAGAAATAAATTGGTAAAGTTGGGCCAGAAAACAACAGGATAATTCTGACAAGAGTGTATAAATTGAGCAACACGCCAAACTATAAGTACTTTTGGGCTCTTGAAATATTGTTTCTATAAAATATACATATTAATGGTTTATATGGCACTGGGTTTGTACAAAAATAATGTTTTTGGAATTTATTAAAAATGTGTGAAGTTGGGCTAGAATTTCTGGATTTTTTGGAAAATTGTGAAGGAGCTCGGTTTTAAGTAAAAATGCAAGGGTACTTTTGGAAAATGCTAAAATAAAGTCTTTTGGAGTTATTTAGGGTCAAACTATACTTGGGAGAACTATTGGGCCCAATAAAATTCTAAGAAAGCAAATACCCCACCAGGTAGTAACTGCTGTACTCAAGTACTTCTATGTGTTTTGTTGTATGTTTTTCTTTGAAATTCCGGCTGAACCCAAGAGGGGGGGTGAATTGGGTTAAGATTAAAATCTTGAAGCTTTGAAAATATTTTCGCGTCTTCTAAATCAATAGTTAGATATTCAAATAAGCATATACTGGAAATATAAGAGATAAGGGAAGAGAATATGCAAACTGTGATTTATACTGGTTCGGCCCAATCCTTGACCTACGTCCAGTCCCCAAGCTCCACTTGAGATTTTCAATCCACTATCCTCTTGTTTAACTAGGCACAAGAGAAGCCTATACAAAAGCACAAGTTCACCTAGGCACTTGTGAAGCCGAGTCTCTCACTGAGATACTCCTTTCAATCAGTTACACACTCTGTACTCGAAGTTATCCTCTTACTAGGATACACTCCCCCTTACAAGTTGTAAACTGATAACCCAATCTCCAAGTCCCACGACTTGACATTCTTACAATGATTTAATAATCAGAAATTTTCTCTCTAAAAGAGAAAATGAATAAACACTGAAGTACAATACAAATCATTTCACTCTCTATGATGAACTATACAAGCATTGAGAACAGAGAGCGTGTGAGCTAAATGTTTGATTCAGAAATTTGGCATTTCGACAGTGTAAGCTCTCGTCTCCAACCTCTTCTATCTTGAATGCTTCTCCTTTTATAGTTAGTTGCAATTTATGACCGTTGAGCAATTCCTCCAGTTTAGAACATGACCGTTGGAATAAATATAGCCGTTGAAGCTTCTGACGTAATCATCTTCTTTTTGTAATCCGATGTTAATCCTTTGTTTGATCATCTGAAACTTATACACAAATAATATACACAATGTTAAGAAGTAGTATAAGTTCTTTTGGAATTCATCCGGATGTTCTTGATGAGAATCTAAGATTTCGGACACTGTGATTTTCTGATGCAGGGAGGTTGACTCGAGTTATTCCACGTGACTCGAGTTGTTTTAAATACCAGATGCTTTCTATGTCCTTGAGTGGCTCGAGTTGCTGGACTTGACTCGAGTTATGCCTTAGTATGACTCGTGTTGTCTTTTGTCTCCAAACTCCTTGTTTCTCTCTGTGTAAGTTGTGACTCGAGTTGCTTCTGGATGACTTGAGGCACGCCTCGAGTTGAATCTGTCTGACTCGAGTCAATTTTGCGTTTCAACAATTATGGTTGCTTTCTGTGCTGTCCTTGCACTCGAGTTACTCGTAACTTGACTCGAGGTAAGAGCTCATCAAAATTGGTTGCTTCCAAATTCTTTGAAACACTTGTTAAGCCTAGATTCATATGGAATTGGTTTCATTTCATTTGGTTGTGCATGAGCTATATCCAGAAGATCAAGCCTATGCTGAATTGAATTCAGAATTTCGAGTATCCACTTTCGAAAGCCATATCTCCCTGGTATGGACTCCGTTTTTCTTGGTTCAAGTCTTGATGCCAATCATTTTGAGTCTACTTTCATATGCCACTGATTTCAGCTCAATTGGATTTGTATTTTGTGAGATACACTCAAAATACCAAAGCTATGTCTGCACTGTGGCGTGAATTGTAGTGTCAACTTTCACAATTCATCGCTCCTTGATCTGAACTCCTTTGGACTTGAAGTTTATACCCCAATGACGCATTGGGAGTCTAGTTTCATATGCCACTGGTTGCACCTCAATCCGATCTCTGTTTTGAGAGATATCATCGAAATACCAGACCTCGCCAGCTGAAACGTGAAACAGAGGTGAACAGAGTTGCAGAAATACACCTTGACTCGAGTCATTTAGTGTTTGACTCGAGTTATGACTCGAGTTACTCATACATGACTCGAGTTAACTCATTCCAGAAGAGGGAAAACACTGTAGCAACTTTATTAACTCAAGTTGTGAGTTCATGACTCGAGTTATAACATCATGAAGCTTCCTTTTGCTTATTTTAACTCCGAATTGAGCTATTTAAACTTTCATATCATCACGGAGACTTCTAGAATCAATCTAAGAACTTTCTCATTCCATTTAGAAAGTTATTCATTCTTTCTTCTCTTCTCTTGATCATTCTTCTTAATTCTTCCCAGTTCGAACTTAACTTCTTAGTTTGAACTTAACATCGAAGTTCGAATATATACAGACAGTCAGATAAACAATGTGCATAGATACGTTCGCCCATCTCGGCATAATCTTTCTTCTTTGGACTCATCATTCTCTTGAAATTCCACCTTCCTCAATATCTTTTCTTCTTCTTGATTATTTCCAAAATATTTTCATAACTTCTTGTTTTCTTGACATTCTCTGCAAGTTCTTCTTTCCGTAGCCTCTCTATAATACAACTTGGACTAATCTACATTAAATATACAGTAGTTAGTCAATGTATATGATATAAAATTTTTTCTCTAAATAATAATGGCATCTATATAAGACATCATCAAAAATAATCATATCTAACAGTCTTTGCCATGTATGTTTTGTGTTTGTGTTGTTGCCAAATATCCACATAGAACATGATGGGGTTTGAGTCCCTATTTATTGTGTTCCTAGCGCTAAGGCCTGGTTCGGGGCCTGCCTTGAGTGGCGGCTCAACAGAGACAGGGTTATGATTCCGGTAAATCTGGGGCTTGCCTTGGTGAGGCAATTCGATGATGCGAAGACTGGTTATTGTGTATGTTTCTATTTGCATATATGGTATATTTGGCATATTATCTGTGATCCTATGTTTAACATGGTTGCATGCATACACACTACACGTTTAGTACATAAGTATTCACGGTTACTCTGGGGGCCGTTACCGAACTCCAAGCGCTTCTGTAGCTTTAGGGGATCGTGCGTGAAGGGAAGTACATTTTTGGAGAGGTAGGGCCCACAGTGCAGATGAAGAATAGGGAATGCCCTATCATATTTTGTATTTTTATATTTTGGGATGACTGTATATTATTGGTATTTACTTTCGGATGACTGTACCATTAACCCTTCAGGGACTTTTACTTTCTGTTTATCTTACTTTTACCAGTACAGTAGTTGTCCAAACTAGTCATATGCTCTGTCACGCGTGATCTGATATATAATCAAAATGGACTAATAACCAAGGAAATGTAACAGTTTAAAAGGAATCCCTCTGACCCGCCACCTGAAAGGGCGAGGCCGATAGGGGTGTAACAATGTGAGGGATGATGCCAACACAATATCTAAATTAGAAAGGTAGATCACTTTATCAACTCAATTAGTTATGGGGCCTAGAGCACTGCTAGTGTCTTATATGGTCATTAGATAAATTAGGCCCTTAAAGTAATTTGATTAGTCCAAGTTTATTTGTGTCAGTGATTAATTGGGCCTAAAGGGTCACAAACGAAGGTTATTCTTGATTGCTTAAAATTAGTAAGCTTGGGCCAATAATTATTTTTGGGCTTTGTTAAGACTAAAGGTGTAATTGGGTTGGAGTAGGACTCCAAGCCCAATAGCAAAATGGCGCCATATTTGAGCCCTTGACGGGAAATTAGTTTCTCCACGAAAAGGCCCAAATTTATTAGAAGGACCAAACGGGGTCTTAGGCCAATTTGAATTTGGAATTCGAATTTTGAATTTAAGTTTGAAATTTGAAATTGAATTTTAAATTCAAGAGGTTAGGTTATAAAAGATAATTCTGAATTATCTAATATATATATATATATATCCTATAAATATTGGATAAATATCTAATAAATATTGGATGAAGATAGGATAAAGAATGAATAAATATTGGATAAAAAGTGATCTTGAATTTCGAATTCAAGGCACAATTTAAAGATATGGATATGATTCATTATCTTGTATTTTTTTTTTAATTCAAGGTATAATCCAAGAAAAGGATTAGATCCATTATCGTGAAACTTGAATTCAAGATATGGATTTAATCCATTATCTTGATTATTTGGATAACACCCCAAAAAATTGTGCATTTCTTCTATAAATATAAGGGTCTTGGCCAAAATCAAAATTACACATCAAGGTCTTGGAATTTCAGTCAACCATCCAAAAAAAGAGCAAGAGGCGCCAATTTATAAAGGTAAGATCCAATCTTGTTCATCCTATCCTCCACCTAACCCAAGACACCATCATCATCTTGAGAAAAAGAAAACCCAAGAACTTGAAGCCTCTAACTTGCCATCGCCTAGCAAGCATCCAAGGAGAAAGAAGAGTCAAGGAGAAGGAGTTTTCATTACAATTGGGAGATAGCCATGTGGATGAACATTAGAGGGCATCATAATCTTTGTTGTCTCTTCAATTGATCGAAGGTATATATTCCTAAAATACCTTTACATGTTATAACGACTAGATCCTAAAATAATGGCAACTCCTAAATCTAACATGAAAGAGTATCTAGAATCTAAGAACTTAAACTCAATAGTACGGTAAGTAGTTACAAGCTCTCATGAGTACCGTAAAGATTTACGGGTTTAAGAAAAGAATAATAATAATAACTCATTGATCTAAGGAGTTACGGTTAATAACTCATGAGGACTATAAGGAGTTATGGATTTTCGCAATGATTAACAAAAAAAAAATCAACCTCATGAGCTTTTGCTTGAAAGTGATGCAACAACCCAAAATTAACCAGCAATTACTACGCCTCAATTTGATCTTAAACATGTAATGTTCCAAATGCTACAAACTGTGGGACAATTCAGGGGAATGACAACCAAAGATCCCCATCTTCATTTGAGGATGTTTATGGAAGTATGCGACGCATTCAAGATCCCAAGAGTACCTGTTAATGCTCTAGGAATCAAGTTATTTCCATTTTCCCTTCGAGATAAGGCAAGAGCTTGGTTGAACACTTTGCCAATTCACTTACTCACATGTTGGATAGATTTGGGTGAGAAATTTCTGTTGAAATTCTTCCCACCAACCAAGAACGCCTAGCTTAGAGAGGACATTATTGGTTTTCAGCAACATAGTGGAGAATCCATATTTGAAGCATGGGAAAGATTCAAAGAGCTTTTAAGAAAGTGCCCACAACATGGAATCCGACCATGGGTACAACTGGAAACTTTCTATAATGGTCTAAATGCACTAACTAGGTCAATAGTTGATACATCTACCATGGGCCCCTCTTGAGGAAATCCTACAATGAAGCATATGAAACTCTTGAGTGGATGTCCATTGATGGGTGACATTTATGCCATGATTTCCTTATGTGTTTTGACTATTTTGAATGCTGCATCTGAGCCTTATTGCCTATTATTTGTGGATTGTTTTAGAATTCATGCATAAGGGGAATAAAGGATAGAACTTACAAAATGTTGCATTCATATCAGTATCCTTATCATGTGTATAAGAAAAGACCGCTTTGTGGTTTTTCGTGAGAGCGCATAAGGAGGATGATACATTGCTATAGCAAAAGGGCAAGCCCACAAATGCACCAGCAACACAATGCGACCTCTATGCTATAGCATCGTAAAGGATGTAGACTTACGAGCTAAGTTATTCTAACATTTCCTCGCAAGTTTTCAAGAAATTAAGACAGGTCATCCAAACGCACATGGAGACAGTGATTCACTGAAGCTAAATCCAGAAGATGTGGAGAATCAAAAGAAAGATTTGAAGAATCTCGCTATAGTAAAAGAAAGTGTCCCTCATCAGTCATGAACTAAATTCCCTTTGGCTGAGCGAGGATGAATTCCTAAGTTGTAGTATGAATAAATTCAGTTTGTCTTAATAGTGTTTTAATTCACTGCTAATTAGCGAATGATAAGGGTTATCCCAGTGGTCCTTGACAGCGCGGGAGGGAGTAAGGATTATACCTCTGTTAAGCAGTACTTGCTAGGTGAGCCCATGCATGGTTCGACCTAAACTGTAGATGCCAGGAATGGATTTACCGCTCATAACCAAAACACCTAGAGCTAATCAGATAAACTAGACTTGAAATCACCATAGGAATATGGGAGAGTAGAGCAAGGACTGTATTTATAGGATTGTGGAAGCTTCTATATAGGATAGTGGTGGGTTAATTGGATAACGTTGTAAAAGGTGGTTATGATGTAGCATTGCAGAAGCTGTGCAGCATGATTGCTATAGCAATGCGCTGTAAGCCAACTGGGGGAATGATATGAGTTAGGAATGAAATCTGAGCTCAACCTACTTTTAGATTGATATATTCCTTCAACCTCCGGCCATTATTTATCTTCTGTCATTAGTGATAGAAAAATCAACCAAACCCAATACAACTTTTACATCACACACTTGTCTTCAGAAATTAACGTCATCTTCGGTATCAACAGTCTCTATGGGACGATAACTCTACTTACTCTTTTTTACTTGTTCAACTGGTTCACTTGCCATAAGGGAATTCGATCAACATCCATTAACAGCTGTCAATGGCCAACAGAAAGGTTGTCTACATCCAGAACAATAACCGGAGTTCATAAACTTGATGTCATGATAGCCCTTACTGCACAGGTTTCTTCCCTGACCAATATGATTAAGTCAATGAGTCTCCATGCCAGAACACAATCACTACAATCCACACAAGTGGCCTGCGTATATTGCGGAGGAGAACATCTCTACACTAATTTCTTAGTTAATCCTGAATCTGCAAGCTACGTGTGAAACATTAACAGAAACAGTAACAACAACCCATACTCAAATACGTACAATCCAGGGTGGAGGCAACACCCTAATTTTTCCTGGGGTTAGCAAGGACAACAAATGATTAGCACAAATTATGCCATGTTTTCCCTATATTTCATGACTGGATTGTATGGTAAATGAAAGCTTAACTACAAACAATCCAAGCAAAAAGCCATATATTCATGATATAGGGAACTGAAGGATAGAAACCATTTACATCCTAAACATGTGCTAACAAAGGAGCAAGTTACATTATTTTTAAAGAACGTATAGCAAAGCTGATACTATGATATAGCATTGTGACAGCAACTCGAAGTGCAATAAAAGGCATCACAAAAGCTATAGCAAAGTAAAGGACGCAATGCTATGCGGCATATTTTCTTACCGTTTTATCTAGATGATTTCAGGGATAATAAGGAAGGTCGAGAACGACAAGTAGATTGCTGACGTAATAAAATAGAAGATGTGAGGGATCGAAACTAAAAGATTTGAAGAATCCCGCAAGATCAATAGAATCAATCTACAAACAAAAGATGTGATAGATCTCGACAGATTTGGAAAGCCCAGCTCGCTAAAACTTGCGTCACAAGAAAGTCTGAGTATAAAAGGAAACAACAAGTCAACCCTAGCGAGAGAGTCGCACAAAGCCAAAAACGAGATTTCACATTCGGCAGACTCGAAAGAAGAGTGAGAGACTTCCCTAGCACGAGAATTCCAGGATAACCCAGCATCCTTCCTTGCAGTAAGACGGAGGGAAGAAGACGTGGAGTGGTGGCGTGAAAGGGCTTCTTCCACGCCGTCAGAAATTCGTCAAGCTTTCTGTTTTTCCTTTATTTTAGTACTTAAATCATGGGTCATTCTGTTACTATCTGTCTTTTGTTTCCCTCGTCAGTCATGAACTAACTTCCCTATGGCTGAACGAGGATGAATTCTTAAGTGTTAAAGGAACCCAGTTGCAAGTTCTTAATTTAATAGATTCGATTTGCTTATCAGTGAATTAATTACTAGTCGATTAGTGGAAGCTAAGGGCTAGATTTGTGGCCTCGACTTACTGGCAAGGAGTCGAGGTTAGACCTCTGACAAACAGTGTTTGCTAGGCAGCCGGTGCAAGGCTTGACCTATTTATTGTAGGCTTCAGGAATGGGTCTACCTCTCATAACCATGACACCCTAAGTGTAATGCAGATTTAACTAGAAAGTTGCCATAGGAATATGGAAGGAGTATAGTTAGTATCATATGTATCGGACGCGGAAGCTTCGATAGATTATAGTGGTGGGTTAGCCGAATAGCGTTGTAGTTAGTAGCTATCTTTGTAGCATTGCGGAAGCCGTGCGGTATGGATGCTATAGCAATGGGTAGAGCAACTGGGGGATTGATGCACTTAAGGGTGATTCCGAGTTCAGCCTAACTTCTTACTGATATCTTCTTAAAAACTTATTCTGTTTATTTTTGTTATTAGCATAAATACAAAAACCTCTCAAACCAATTATATTTACTTTACGTTTACGCAACTATCGAGCAATCGAGCGTCACTCTTCGGTATCTCGTCTACGTGGGACGATACTCTACTTACACTTTATTACTTGTTCGGCGGTTCACTTGCCATCAAGGAAATCGACCAACAAGTTTTTGGCGCCGTTGCCGGGGACTGCTTAGTGACGACGCCCTTTTTGCTTAATAGTTGTGATTTACCTAATAAAAAGCTCACCTTTTCTCTGTTCTTGATTTTCAAGTACATTCTGTAGTGCATGCGCAACTCGCCCTCAGCCAACCTAGAGCCTTAAGATCCTGAAATAGAACGTGCTTACAAGCAAAGGCGTAGGAAGCAGAAGCGAAGAAGTCAACCTTTTGACTCAGCAAGCATGGCGGATATGTTTGTCAACCACGAGCAGAATCTACGAGAGCCGATAGTAATAAACGAGGATAACCAGGTCCCTCCACCTCCAAACCCAGAAGTAAACAAAGCCATCATGGAATTTGGAATTCCAGATCTAAACAAGCTGAATTCGGCCATCACACCGCCAACCTTCAATGCAGGACACTTCGAAATCAAAGGTGGCGTGATTCAGATGTTGAATGCAGCCGACCAATTTGGAGGACTTCCATCCGAAGATCTGCACCTGCACCTCAAGACCTTCATGGAGGTGTGTGATTCTTTTGTCATCACAGGAATCCCACCTGACGCCGTCCGGATTAAATTATTCCCATTCTCACTAAGGGACAAGGCTTGGACATGGCTTAACAACCTACCTGCTAACTCCATCACCACATGGAATGATATGTGGAGTAAGTTCTTGTTCAAATTTTTTCCACCTACTAAGAACGCTCAACTCAGAGGGGACATCACGAATTTCCAACAAAAATCAAGTGAATCTACCTACGAAGCCTGGGACAGATTTAAAGACCTCCTCAGAACATGCCCACAGCACGGTCTGTGCGAATGGGTCCAGTTAGAAACATTTTTCAGAGGTCTCGATGGACAAACACAATCAATTGTAGACGCCTCTTCTGGAGGATCCATCCTAATGAAGTCTTATGAAGAAGCTCACAACCTATTGGAGCGCATGGCCATGAACAGTCATCAATGGCAAGCAGACAGAGCCACATCCTCTTGAACTGTTGCAGGAATACATGAACTAGATGCTATGACTGCTCTCACAACTCAAGTATCATCTCTGACCAATATGGTGAAAGGATTGACCCTTCCATCAAGCAACACATCGCTGCAACCATCTCAGGTAGCTTGTATGTACTGCGGCGGAGAGCACTCTTACTCTTAGTGCTCCGCCAACCCTAAATCTGTAAACTTCGTCAACAACTTTAACAGGGGCAGTAACACCAAAATCCGTACTCAAATACATACAACCCCGGATGAAGGCAGCATCCCAATTTCTCATGGAATTCTCAAGGTTCACAAGTAGCGGGACAATCATCGGGCCCACAATACTCAAACCGAACATCAAATCCACCAGGGTTTACCCAGCAAGCACGACAGCAGGGTGGTGAGACAGACCCGCAACACTCTATGCTGACCCTTCTGAAGGAATATATGGCAAAAAATGATGCAATCATTCAGAATCAACAAGTAACCTTGAGAAATCTTGAAAATCAAGTGGGACAACTAGCTACTGCCCTTAACAACAGACCCTCAGGATCCCTGCCCAGTGACACTGAGGTCCCCAAGATCCAAGGAAGAGAGGAAGTCAAGCTGATAGAGCTCCGAAGTGGTAAAAGCTTAGAGCCCAAAAAGGCAACCAAGCAACCTATGGTTGTCACTAATCCGCAATATGAGAAATTTAAGGAAGGGCAAGGAAGTGCTGAACAACTTCTTGAAGATGGGTAGAGTCAACCAAGAATGTCACAACCAGAACAGGATCCTAGCACTACAACATTGCCTCCGCGTGCAGCACTGGATGATCACATGCAGTACCCAACACTGAATGCTACCGCATTATCATCAAAGCATAATCGTGATCTCAAGCCTTCAAAGATGCTAAAGCAACCCCCACCTTTCCCACAAAGGCTACAGAAGCAAGGCCAAGAGAAACAATTTAAGAAATTCCTTGACATGCTACGGCAATTGCACATTAATATTCCTCTGGTGGAAGCTCTAAAGCAAATGCCTAGCTACGTGATATTTATGAAGGAAATCCAGTCTAAAAAGAGACGACTGGAAGAGTTTGAGACAATAGCATTTGTAATATCCTGAATTTTGGACCCTGAGAATTAAGAATAAGCCTAAAGTGGGCAAACGACTAAGCCCGGTTTGAGAAGAGTCCCAAGAATGGTGATAGATAGGAAGCCTCTCAGGGACTAAGTAACTTGGTTATACAGGTCAGTGGACCTGATGTGTATAAACTGTGGAATTAAAGTTCCAGTGCAAAAAGGGGCACAGAAGACCCATACGGTATAAATTCGGTTGGGAAAGGTGCCACCTAACTATGTCCTAAGGTATAGGACAATTAGTTAAGTGAAAATATGCCGGTACAGGTAAGTATACAGCATTTTAAGGGCAGGCATGGATGCCCTGCGTTTTTAAAGATAAGGAGTTAGTTGTAATAATTACCTCAGGACACGTGTCACTACGGGATTGGAAAGCAAAAAGTAAGTAGTGATTACAGGGGTAGAAAAGTCAATTCCTTACCCCATAAGGATCCATTTTCGTCCACATGGAGAGAGAGAAGGAAAATCATATGATTTTATCCATACTCAGGCCCAAACACAAAATAGGGGTCCCACGGGATGCCAACCGGTAAAAAGGGACCAGTTAAGGGCTTCTTTTGGATTGAATGGGACAAGTGTGGGGCCACTCAGGGAAGGTGAGGTAGCGCCACATGTGAGTGTCCATTCAGGGGAAAATATATGAAAAGTTGAAGAAAAACACAAGGGGAAGTACTCTGTTGACCAGCGGGACCCACGTGGACCGGTAGGAGGAGATCGGACCGGATAAAGTGGAAAGTCAGTGGAAGAAGTTGGAAGGCAGATTTTGTGGGCCCAAAGAGGTTCCACCTAGCCCCCATAATGATTAAAAACGTGGCTTGAAGATGAAGAAAGAGAAATCAGTGTAAAAGTCCAACTGCGGGTCCCACGTTTCGGGAAAAAGGGCAAAATGGGAATAAAAGTGCAAAAAAATAATTGGAGCACATATGTGGGCCCCAAATGGCGCCACATGGCCCTAGGAGGAGTCTAGAAGACTTGGGGGAAAAATAAAAGAATAATTAATAAGTTTCGGGCCACAATTGGTAATTTTCAGAAATTCCGAGCCAAAGTTGGTAATTTTCCCCAATTGGAAGAGAAAAATCTGAATAAATGGAGGAAAATGCGCAACTTGGCAGCACCCTAGAAGCCCAGGAATTTTCTATATTTTCTTGGGGAAAAATTCAAGAAAACCAAATGAACTCCATTAATTACTGAACAGGGTTTTACTCCAGTTATTCGGGACTGATCAGTACTTTCTCCATTATTAAAACACATGCTCTCTCTCTCCCCTACACCATGGAGCACGAAATTTTTCAGAGGAAGAGATAGGATCTCAGCCTTGTCCCATAGCCAAATCAAGGCTCAAGCTTCATAGATCATCAACCGAACTTCCGAATCAGGTAAACACCGAAAACCCGAACCTTTGCTACTTTAACTTGTGATTTTCGTGCAAGGGGTTAGGGCATGGTTTTGCAATCTGATTTTGGTCTTTTTGATGGTCTAAAAGTGTTTAAAACATGATTTTGTATGGGGACAAGCTATGGTTCAAGTTTCCAAACTCAAAACGCCGAAAAACACCAAGAAGAAAGCCTGTTTGTTGATTCTGGAATTTCTGGCAGCGAACCTTCCATTGAGCTTTAAAAATAGTAAATGGAGTATTTTGAATCTGAAATTTTTATGGTAGACATTATACGTCCAGTTCTTAACCTTGATGTATACTTTTGTGTCTTTTGGATTTTCGTACTAAGAGATAAAAATTGGTGAAGTCAGAACAGAGAGCCACAGGGCGAAATCTGACCAAGGTGTCGAAAATGAGTACCACGCCAAAATATGAGTGCTTTCTGGTTCTGGATATATTTTTACTGTACAATATATATATTAATGGTTCCAATGGCGCTGGTTTCATGTGAAAATGATTTTTTAGGAATTTATTAAAAATCTTGTAAGTTGGAACAGATTCACAGAATTTCTGGAAAATTCTGTAAGGGCTCGGTTTTAATGAAAAATGCAAGGGTATTTTTGGAATATGCTAAAATAAAGTCTTTTGGTGTTATCTAGGGCAAGTGCATATTTGGAAAAGTGATCAGGCACATTAAAATATTAAGACGGTACATACCCCACCAGGTAGTAACCACTTTACTCCGGCACTTTTATGTGTTTTGTGGTATGTGTTGTTTGCCATACATGTGCTTTTGTACTATTTTGCCAAATATGCATACAGAAGATGTTTGTGATGTGTCCCTAGCGCTGAGGGTGCCGTCCAGGGTCTACTTATGTGGCGACTCATCGAAAACAGGCGGTGTCTACCAGGGTCTGCCTGCATGGCGACTCAACGGAGACAGATTTGTGCTTCTGGGGCCTGTCTTGGTAAGGCGGCCCAACGGAGCAGAGATGTGTTTTCTGTGTTTTTGTACTGTTTGCATATTATGGTATTTGGCATACTTATTTGTGTTTACCTACTTATATGGTTGCATGCATACGCATTACACATTTAGTGCATGAGTATTGATGGTTACTCTGGGGACTGTTATCGGACTCCAGATGTTTTTGTAACTTCAGGGGGTCGGGCTTAAAGTAAAGTGTCTTTCTGGAGAGCTAGAGCCCATGGTGTAGATGAAGAGTAGGGAATGCCCTATAACTATTGTATTTCATATTTTTGGGATAATTGTATATATTATCTTGGTATTTATTTTGGATAATTGTACCCTTAACCCTTCGGGGACTTTATTTTCTGATTATTTACTTTTACCAGTACAGAAGATTGTCCAAACCGGTTAAATACTCTGTTGCGCTCACTCTGATACATGTTAAATGGGCCTAATAATGAAAGAAAGGTAACTAAGTAAAGGAATCCCTCTAACCCGCCACCCGAAAGGGCGAAGCCGGTAGGGGTGTAACAACATTGACCCAGGACTGCAGTGCCATGTAACAAATCGGCTACCTCCGAAATTAAAAGATCCTGGCAATTTCACAATCCCCTGTGCAATCAGACCTCAATATTTAGGGAAAGCTCTGTGTGATCTGGGAGCTAGTATAAATCTCATGCCCATGTCTATTTTCAAACAATTGGCAGTTGGGGAGACCAGGCCCACAACAGTTACATTGCAACTAGCCGATCGCTCCATAGTTCTACCTGAAGGAAAAATCGAAGATGTTCTGGTAAAGGTGGATAAGTTCATCTTTCCTGTGGATTTTATTATCCTGGACTTTGAAGCAGATCGCGATGTTCCAATTCTTCTGGGAAGACCTTTCATGGCATCTGGACGTACGCTGATTGATGTGGAAAGATGAGAGCTTACTATGCATGTAAATGATGATCAGGTCAACTTCTCAATCCTTAAGACCTCGAGATCCGAAGACCCAGCTGAGAAGTACCTACCCTCAGAAGATGACAGCAAAGGAACTAAAGAAGCAGGAAGTCTTCCTGCACTACCACAGCTTTAACTTGCTACAGCAAAGTCTGGCTGAAGACTTTAAAACAAGCGCTACTGGGAGGCAGCCCAGAGTCATGCTTTAAATTACGGTCTCTGAGAATAGAGGATATACCACCTGAAGATTGAAGTAACGAAGAGCCAAGGAAGAAACGAAGGAAGGCCGTAGCAACCCATCTGAACAACTCACACACAAGGACAGAATTATTGGCGGGCCACACAAGAATGGGCCCAATAGATTTGAAAGTATATTCAAAAACAAATTGGCAACCGCCATTAGTCACACCAAGCGTCTGCAGCACGTCTCACCCCCGAGACTTCGGACGGATTGCACACAACCCGCCCGAATTGTGCGCCTATGATCACTCTTCTTGATCCCTACTTAAATAAAATGGTACCTTTCAACGCAGATGCTCACACTCTTCACTCTGTGAAAAGTTACAATACTTCCCCTTTCATTCCAACTCTAGAGTTTTCCAATGGCACGCACCAAGGGTTCCGGACAAAAAGCACCTGCTGAAGCTCTAGACGCTATGTCATTTGCCACCCAAGAAGCCGAATCCTGTTTCAACTCCCTAAAAGCAGATAAAACCCTAGCACTGGAACGAGGATTCGATGGAGATGCATTCGAGCAGGGCGCTTTCCCTGAATGTATTACAGGGATCATACGCCAACGCCGATGGGAAAAATTCTGCCTTCACCCTGCCGAAGTGGTAACTCCTCTTGTTTTTGAATTTGGTGCAAATTATCCGGGAGGTTCCCCTTATTTCATAACCGTCCGAGGGAAGAATGTACAATGCAGCGCCAGCGCAATCACAAGGTATTTGACCTAGACCCTACCGAGGACGAATACAATGAGCTTCTCCAGTAAGAGGAAAACCCTGAAATCCTTGCTAACGTGGTCGCTCGACTCTGCGTGCCAAAACCGAATGGAAAATTTCCAAAGAAGGGTCCTACAATTTGAAATGCAGCCATCTGAGACCTGAAGCACGTATCTGGTTCCACTTCCTCCGCTACCGACTCATGCCTACTTTGCACACCCAAACTATCTCGCGAGAACGCGCATTCCTGCTCATTGCCTCTTGGAGGGCAAACAAATTGATGTTGACGCACTCATCTACCGAGAACTGTTCGAGTCCCTGAAGCACACCACGGGAAACCTCTGGTTCCCCGCACTTATCACTGAGCTCTGCCGGAATGCAGGGGTAATTTTTTTATGCCAGCGAAGAAAGAGCGGTACTCCCGCAACCTCTTACCGTGGCAGCTATACAGCGCATCTTACAAAAATGCCAGCCACAGGTCACTCAGACCAACTTCGCCAGTTCCTCTATCGAACCCCCAACAGATACAACCCCGATTTCTGCAGCAGCTTTTCATGCTTTGGCTGCCCAAGTTACAACCTTGCAACGTTCAGTAAGCACACTGCTTCTTCAGTAGCAGATGTGGTGGAAACATGTGGCCGAGAGGGATAGCAGCATTGCTGCAAATCTCAGGGCGAATGCCCCGAAATACACTCCACTGCTGGTTTTCCTTGAGGCGACTTTTGATATGCACAATTTGCTCGCCGGCCCACCACAACAGGAACCAACAAGCTCGCGGAAGCGTCACCGGAGCAAAATCCCTCAAGAAGGTGAGCCCACCAGTACACACTCTGTTGACACTGATGACGAAGAAGTGTCGAACTCTCATGAACCTTCAGCCGGACCTTCAGTAGGGAAAGGTTAAGCTAAGTTGAGGTTTTCTTTTGTTCACTCCTGGTACTAGACTCTTTCTCTATTTTCATACTATAATTTGCATATGTTTTCTTCTTTCTTGTTGCCTAGCGGCATATATAAAAACAAAAATCAAAATCAAGGCATGTGTTGGGTAGCTACTATCAGCCGCGAATTATCTCGCCTCTCTCCCATTTCACTTAGCCACTGCAATGAGGGCATTGCATCGTTCAAGTTTGGGGGAGGGAGTAGTTAGGTGATATAATCTGCTATCTGCTATTTCCGTGTGTGTGTGTGTAATCCTAATTACTCTGCATTTAGTTTTGGGTAAAGGTACAATTTTACACATAAGGTTTGCCTCAAGGAGCGTCCAGCACCACAACGTTTTTTCGGGAACAAAAGTACACACGACGTTACGTTTTGGGAGCGCCCAGCACCACGGCCGTTAGTTGACCGTTAGTCAACGTTAACTTTGGATGGAAGTGAACAGTAACGCGGGGAAATTAAACTTTTGCCCTTAGTTTTAGGTGAAATTACCCTTTTGCCCCTTAGTTTTAAATATTATAAAAAAAAATTGAAAAAAAAATAAAAAAAAAAAATCAGAAAAAAATTAGGAAAAATTCAAATAATTTGAAAAAAAAATTAAAATAATTAGAAAAAATTTCAAAAATTTAGGAAAAAATTCAAATAATTAGGAAAAATTCAAATAATTAGGAAAAAAGTTCAAATAATTAGGGAAAAATTAAAATACCCCCTCCAAAGTGGGCCCCCCCGGTTCTTAGTCGACTTCACACATCGATTAGATTTATCTCGTAGGGAGAATTGACAAGAAGATTATCTTAATTAATTAATATTTTTTTCAATGAACAAATTTTTACCCTAGTGCATCTTCAACAACCGCACCGGCTCGTGTATATACAACTCCTCCTCCTTTGAGTTAGTTATCAAACCCACCGCCGGCCGTGTGGCCGGATTTGCGGGCGGCGGTTCTGCCGTCGTGGGGCCCATCGACGAAGGTATTTTTAATTTTTTCCCTAATTATTTGAATTTTTTCTAATTTTCCAATTTTTAAAATTTTTTCTAATTATTTTAATTTTGTCCTATTTTTTTTAAAAAAATTATAATTATTTAAATTATTTCCTAATTTTTTTTTTCTAATTATTTAAATTTTTTCCTAATTTTAATTTTTCTGAATTTTTTGAATTTTTTTTAAATTTTTCGAATTTTATTTATTTTTTTGGGTAAAGGAAATAAATAAAATTCGAAAAATTTAAAAAAAAATCAGAAAAAATTTAAAAATTTAAAAAAAATTAGGAAATAATTGAAATAATTATAATTTTTTTAAAATTGGAAAATTAGAAAAAAATTCAAATAATTAGGGAAAAAATTAAAAATACTTTTCGTCGATGGGCCCCCACAATGGCAAAACCGTGGCGGCCATCGTGTGGTGGCCGCCGTCACCCGGCGGCATTGGCGGATAACCAACTGGTGGAGGAGGAGTTGTATATACACGAGCCGTGCGGTTGTTGAAGATCGCTAGGGTAATTTGTTCATTGAAAAAAAATATTAATTAATTAAGATAATCTTTGTCAATTCTCCCTACACGAGATAAATCTAATCCGATGTGTAAAGTCGACTAAGAACGGTGGGGCCCACTGGAGGGGGTATTTTAATTATTTGAATTTTTTTCCTAATTATTTGAATTTTTCCTAATTATTTGAATTTTTTCCTAATTTTTTGAATTTTTTTCTAATTATTTTAAATTTTTTTCGAATTATTTGAATTTTCCTATTTTTTTCTGATTTTATTTTTATTTTTTTCGATTTTTTTAATAATATTTAAAACTAAGGGGCAAAATGGTAATTTCACCTAAAACTAAGGGCAAAAGTGTAATTTCCCCCGCGTTACTGTTCACTTCCATCCAAAGTTAACGTTGACTAACGGTCAACTAACGGCCGTGGTGCTGGGCGCTCCCAAAACGTAACGTCGTGTGTACTTTTGTTCCCGAAAAACGCGTTGTGGTCTTTGGACGCTCCTTAAAAGGCAAACCTTATGTGTAAAATTGTACCTTTACCCTTTAGTTTTTGGCACAAACTGATTTTTTTTTTTTCAAATTGCATGATAAAGTATGAACAGAATTTTGTAGCAATAGAAGGAATGTCTGTATAACGAAGAATAGCGTGATTGCCTAAGAAAACTGAACCTTTAGGCTTGGGAAATTGACAGTGCTAGCTAATCTGATGCGGGGTAAAGTCGCAGTGAAGAAGTTTAAAGGGAAGAACCCCCAATGGAAGGATTGAGTTAAGCCTAATTGTTATATGAGTAAAAACCCTTTCTGGTCCCTGACAAAAAACACGGACTCCATTTTGGTCCCTTACAAAAAAATCGACCCTTATTCATCCTTTTTATGGACTAAAAATGACCTTTTGGAAATTTGTGAGGGATCAAAATGTCAACCAATCGACCCTTATTCGTCCTTTTTATGGACTAAAAAGAACCTTTTTTGTAAGGGACCAAAATGAGGATTGCGTTTTTTGTTAAGGACCAGAAAGGTTATTTACTCTTGTTATATTTTACAGTGTGCATGTCTGCTAGTCCATGTTTGATCCTTGATTTGTCTTAGTTCTTTGATAAACTATCTGGCATCTGAGTTTGATGTTCGTAGGATAAAGGCATTAATGTCATACCCATCAATCCCATACACAACCCATTTATCATCATCTCCATATTGCTACCCCATTGACCCATACGAGTGTGCTATAGCAGAACAAGATAGACAGAAAAACTAGAGGAAAACTGTGAAACATGCTAAGGCAGAGTGCTCCATTGAGATACTACAAAAAGAGCTGCTGTTTGCTTTTCAAAAAAAAATAAGAAGAAGAAAATGAAAGACCTAGAATAAAGAGCAGCAAGAAAAACAAGTTCAAGAAGGAGCACTCGGCTGAAACCAAGATATTTGTCTACCTAATCTGCTATATAGCATTCACGAACATTTCCCATCTCAAACTCCTATCTATCCTCACCATTGTAACCCAAAAAGTCCTTTTGATGAACGAATACTCAGATGCTAGGAAGCAATCTTAGAACTTTGACAAGGCTATGGAACTTCTGGGTCCGTATGACAAAAGAGAAATTAAAATCCCCTGGTAAGAGAGCGTAAACACTGGACTTGAAAACCTCTTGAGGCTTCTTCATCTAAGCAATGCCACGCATTTTGAGCTGTTCGCATTGGGCAGTGGGATTGCCGGATGGGGGACGTTAACTGAAAGCAATTGTGTAAGCAAGTGTTATACAGACAAGAGTACTATAACTATGATTTTTTGTTCGCTTTATCTTATTTTGCCCAGGAGTGCAAAAAGCTAAGTGTGGGGGTATTTGATGAGCACAAATTATGCCATGTTTTCCCTATATTTCATGACTGAATTATATGGTAAATGAAAGCTTAACTGCAAACAATCCAAGCAAAAAGGCATATATTCATGATATAGGGAACTGAAGGATAGAAACCATTTACATCCTAAACATGTGCTAACAAAGGAGCAAGTTACATTATTTTTAAAGAACGTATAGCAAATTGATACTATGCTATAGCATTGTGACAGCAACTCGAAGTGCAATAAAAGGCATCACAAAAGCTATAGCAAAGTAAAGGACGCAATGCTATGCGGCATATTTTCTGACCTTTTTATCTAGATGATTTCAGGGATAATAAGGAAGGTCGAGAATGATAAGTAGATTGCTGACGTAATAAAATAGAAGATGCGGAGGATCGAAACTAAAAGATTTGAAGAATCCCACAGGATCAGCATAATCAATCTACAAACAAAAGATGTGATAGATCTCGACAGATTTGGAAAGCCCAGCTCGCTGAAACTTGCATCACAAGAAAGTCTGAGTATAAAAGGAAACAACAAGTCAACCCTAGCGAGAGAGTCACACAAAGCCAAAAAAGAGATTTCACATTCGGCAGACTCGAAAGAAGAGTGAGAGACTTCACTAGCACGAGAATTCTAGGATAACCCAGCATCCTTCCTTGCAGTGAGACGGAGGGAAGAAGACGTGGAGTGGTGACGTGACAGGGCTTCTTCCACGCCGTCGGAAATTCGTCAAGCTTTCTGTTTTTCCTTTATTTTAGTATTTAAATCATGGGTCATTCTGTTACTATCTGTTTTGTGTTTCCCTCGTCAGTCATGAACTAACTTCTCTATGGCTGAACGAGGATGAATTCTTAAGTGTTAAATGAACCCAGTTGCAAGTTCTTAATTTAATAGATTCGGTTTGCTTATCAGTGAATTAATTACTAGTCGATTAGTGGAAGCTAAGGGCTAGATTTGTGGCCTCGGCTTACTGGCAAGGAGTCGAGGTTAGACCTCTGACAAACAGTGTTTGCTAGGCAGCCGGTGCAAGGCTTGACCTATTTATTGTAGGCTTCAGGAATGGATCTACCTCTCATAACCATGACACCCTAAGTGTAATGCAGATTTAACTAGAAAGTTGCCATAGGAATATGGAAGGAGTATAGTTAGTATCATATGTATCGGACGCGGAAGCTTCGATAGATTATAGTGGTGGGTTAGCCGAATAGCGTTGTAGTTAGTAGCTATGTTGTAGCATTGCGAAAGCTGTGCGGTATGGATGCTATAGCAATGGGTAGAGCAACTGAGGGATTGATGCACTTAAGGGTGATTCCGAGTTCAGCCTAACTTCTTACTGATATCTTCTTAAAAACTTATTCTGTTTATTTTTGTTATTAGCATAAATACAAAAACCTCTCAAACCAATTATATTTACTTTCTGTTTACGCAACTATCAGAGCAATCGAGCGTCACTCTTCGGTATCTCAGTCTCTGTGGGATGATACTCTACTTACACTTTATTACTTGTTCGACTGGTTCACTTGCCATCAAGGAAATCGACCAACAACAATCTGGTAGTCCTTCATAATCCAACAAACCTTAATATCCCCTTGGATTCAATCAGCAATCAAGGCAACTGAGTCTGGAGCCACCTTCTCAGTCATCCATGGAAAGCCTACTTAAGGAATACATGGCCAAGAACAATGCCAACATATAGAGTCAGCAAGTGTCTCTTAGTCGGATACTTGTTACAACTCTAAATAATAGGCCCTCAGGTTCCTTACCTAGTGATATTAAAGTCCCTAGGAAAGAAGGCAAGGAACACATTAAAGTTATCGAGCTGAGGAGTGGAAAGTCTATTGACCAGCACAAGGTATCCAAAAGACCTATTCAAGATGCTAAGCCCTTATCAAAACAAATAAAGAAAGAAAAGGAAGCTACTGGAGAAGAACAAAGAGCAAAACAATTCATCCTAAATAGTAGAAAACTGACAGCACAGCTAATGCTACAACATTTCCACAGCATCACATACCAGAATTATAGACCCCCGACGGAGCATCTGATGTTGTAGCAAGGCTACAGATAAGCCAACAGAACTAGGGCTGTCAAGGATAGTGAAGCAACCACTCCCCTTTCCTTAAAGGTTATAGAATCAAATCCAGGAGAAGCAATTCATGAAATTCCTGGATGCTTTGAAGCAGCTACATATCAACATCCCCTTAGTAGAGGCTTTGGAACAAATGCCCAGTTATGTGAAATTCATGAAAGACATTTTGTCTAAAAAGAGAAGATTGGGTGAATTTGAGATAGTGACCTTAATTGAAGAGAGTAGTGCTATCCTGCTTAATAAGCTTCCCCCAAAACTAAAAGATCCAGGGAGCTTAACAATTCCATGTGCAATTGGTCGAAACCACAGTGTGATTTGGGAGCAAGTATAAACCTGATGCCTATGTCAGTCTTTAGGCAACTAGAAGTAGGAGAAGCAAGACATACCACAGTAACATTGCAGCTGGCTGACAGATCTATTGTTCATGCCAAAGGCAAAATTGAAGATGTGCTGGTGAAAGTAGATAAGTTTATGTTCCCTGTATACTTCATTGTGATAGACTTTGAGGCTAATGACGAGGTACCTATCATTCTTGGAAGACCATTTTTTGCTACGAGAAGAACATAGATCGATATCCAGAAAGAGGAATTGACCATGAGGGTCAATAAGACTAGTACAACATCATCTACTTGTATAGAGATACAAGGTAGGGACTTTAGGAAATGCAGGAATGGTGATGCCTTAGCTGATGTCGTGGGTGGATCTGTTAGAGAACAGATAGTACTGAACTGACCTGCTGAGAGACTCCACAAGGATTCATTGTAGCGAGTATCATTGAATTTGTAATGTCTCTCATCGTATGGTAGTGCAGATCATCCTAGACTTGAAGATGTCATTGAACACTATGTCCTAGGGTTATACTTTGACTTTACAACTCTATTCGCCTGAAAATAGGGAGAACAGTGTACCCTTAGGTATAACTCGAATACATGAGTATAGATGGACATGTCGAAAGGACTCACAATTCCTACAAGGGATTAGTCGTTCACGAGACAGGTAGGGCATGGATGACATCTAGTTAACTCGGGAATCTATGCATAGTAAGAAATCATGAAGAGTCATGATCCGTCTTAGAGTCAATGGAAGAAAATTCTTAGTTCCTTGAAAAGCTACATTTAGTCAACCAAGAGAGATGATAGTCTATCCTTTCTCTCGACTAAATGTGAGCGACGTGTGACACATGATGCCGGCATGATATCCATATTAGAAAGGTAGATCACTTGACCAATTCGATAGTTCTGGGGCGGCGAAGCATTGCTAGTGACTTATGTGGTCATTAAATAAATTGGGCCTATTAAAGGAGTTTAATTTGTCCAAGTTTATCTATGTTAGTGACTAATTGAGCCTAATGGGTCACACACTAAAATTGTTCTTGATTGCTTGATTTAATAACTTTGGGCCGATAATTGTTATTGGGCTTTGTCAAGACTATAGGTATAATTGGTTTGGAGTAGGACTCCAAGCCCAATTAACTAAAGCGCCACATTTAGGTTTTTTGTGAGAAATTAGTTTCTCCACTATAATAAGCCCAAATGGAATCCAAATATCATGATAGGATTAATTCTCTTGGATTGGACTTCTTGGATGGCGCATTTCTTGGATTTGACCTTTCTAGTAAGCTTTAAGTGGCGACATAAGGATAATATCGATAGATGCGTATGTGTGCCGCCAACAAGAAAGTATTGGGTGTTCCACTCTTACACGAAGAACCCTAATCTTGGTCGTGCAATCTTATTCATCCCATCTTCCATTCTTGCGCCTCACCTAACCTCAAGACACCATCATCGTCTTGAGAAAATAAACCCAAATACTTGAAGTCACCACCTTATCATAGCCTAGCAAGTGTCCAAGGAGAAGGAGGATTCAAGAAGAAAGAGTTCTCTGTGAAATCAAGAGGCAATCAAGTGGATCAACGTTAAAGGACATCATACACTTTGAAGTCTTCAAGTGATCAAAAGTAATCCTAAACCCTTATACGTGTTTTAACAAGTAGATCCTAGGTATAACTCATGAGCACCATAAAGAGTTACGGGTTATAACTCATGAGCTCCGTAAAGAGTTATGGGATCTCATAAGTACCGTAAAGAGCTACAGGTTATAACTCATGAGCACCATGATAGGGCAAAACTTTATAGCCTAAAAACTCCGCAAGTATACGGGTTGTACCAAGTAATAAAGTGATAAGAAAAGTATCGTTCCCACGAGGACTTCGTACCCACAACTTCAGTTAAGCATTAATTTTATACTTTTGTTTAAGTTGAGCAAATCAAATGAAATTTAATTAAGAGAAAAGAATTAAAACAAATAAAAATAAGCAAACTACCACAATAATCAAACGAGCAACCCAGAGTCACTAATTCCTTATTAGCTTCATAAACTTTGATTCCACTAATTTAATTAGCCTTAATATCAATTTTGTTAATCTCGAGTATAAATAGCTATAAGTGCGTCTGATTCGTGACTGATAGCCCCGAGATTGTCTTCCCAGAAAATCATTGATACACAAATTATCATTCTCATCCTCAGCCATCTCTTCAGTTTCAGTAAGTATTACTTCCTCCTCTTGAATATGAGGTGTTGTAGCTTCCAAAAGCTCTTGGATATTCCTTGTTTTCTGTGGTGTTTTAGTAGCTTTGGCTTTACGGGTCATATGTTAAAGTACTTGCAAAACCAAACAAATCTCAAAGTGTCAAACTAACACCAAAAGCTTAAAAAAAATAAAAATCAAAAATGGATTTTTTTTTTTAAAAAAAAACACTCAAACTAAAACTACTAAAGGATTTCTAATACTAATCACCAATTGCCTTGAGTCCCCGACAACTAACGCCAAAAACTTGATGCTACCAAAATTTAACTAAGCACCGCAAGTGTACGGGTCATGAAAATAGTAAGTGGCAAATCAAGGTCATCCCACGAGACTCGATCAAGCTAAGTTTAATGATTAGGTGTTAAATTTCCTTTTTCGTTTAAGTTGAGTAAATCGAATTGTTTTCAATAATAGTAAAAAAAGAATTTAATAAAAACAAGCACTTTCAGAGAGAGAAAATTCAAATATCAAGAATGACAACCTAGAGATACTAACCCCTTGTTTGTTTCTTAGATTTTATTCCCACTAAATTAATTTCGACTTAACTTATCATTAATCTGAGTATTAATGTCTATAAATGCCTTAGGTCCACTTATATACCTACCTTAATTAATTATGCAATCTCACACAACTAAATAAGATCGTTTTAAATCGGATTTCACTCTAATTTGATTATACGGAGAGCTTAGGTATATTCCTATCATAGACGCAAATTAAATTAAAACCTAATTTCACATTAAATTTAAACCTAATTCCACATTATTTAATCTCAATGTCTATTTAGGATTCTCTTCCAAGTTCAACCCTAAATCCCCACAACACGCGATGGTGGCCAATCAATAAAGTTAATAACGATAAAAACAAGATTAAATAAACTGGATTAAAATTAAGCAAAACTAATTAGTGGGAACAATTTTAAAGCCTCAAACAAGTTTCATAAGACTTTCAGGTTAAAAGAAAATTAGCCACACATGGCTATACGAAAATCAATTACAAAACCAAGAAATTCAGATTTCAGCATAAAGAGAAGAAGAAGAAAGACAAGATCACAAAACTGTAGAGCTTTCTCCTTGTGCAACGGGTACTGCAACTCTTCCCCAATTCCTCAGATCTGCGTCTCTCCTTCTTCCTGTGCGCACTGATGGTCGCTGCCTCTCTGCTTTTGTCGTTCACTCTCCACGAAAAAGAATGACGATGAAGCTCCCCGTAAAATATATGCGCCTCTCAATTTGTAGCTTTTAGGTCTTTCTTTCATTCAATCGCCGGGCCCACATGATTCCAATCTTCAATTCATATCAATTGAATTCATATCAATTCATATCCTGGTCCGCCTTGTGTTACGAAAAAGAAAAGGAATGAATTATAATAATACTAATAATAATAATAATAAAACTAAATTTTTATTTCTTCTTTTCTTTTTTTTTTTTTAAAGAAAACTTTCTATTACTATTATTTATTTCCTAAACTCAAAAAACCTTTATTTTAAATTGAAATCCCAAATAATGCATCCAAATTGATATCTCTTAAAATCTCAATAAAATCTCTTTAAATTAGCATTGATGACTTCCTAAATATATCAAAATATATCTCAAATCAATTAAAAATAGGAAGTCATCAGTCCACTTACAACTCTCTCTTGAGTATAATTTGTTATGTCTAACATAATTACTCAAGAGGCAATAAAACTCGAATACACTCTTCAACAATTATATGAGGCTATTCGGTATATATCTATCCTAATCGCAAATTAATTCGTAATCTAATCCCATATTACTTAATCTCAAAGATTAATTAAAATTCCTTTCGTCAAGATAAATTCTAATTCTCAAATTCATATTCAATAATGGCTAGTCACAAAATAGATAAAACTAAACAAATAAAGTAACCACAATTAATATTAATTATCACTAATTAATAAAAATAAAGTCCAATCCACACTTATAAGTTCATAGCTATTGCAAAACAAACTAGTACACATGACTTTAATCAGATCCAGGACAGCAAAACGAATATTCCAGAGTTCAATGAGAAAAGAAAAATAAAACCACGCAGAAGTCACCGCCTCCCACTCTGGTTCTTCCTTCTTTCCAGTCGCGCCTCTGCTTCGGAGTAGATGATGGTGGATGATGGGTGGTTGCCGACGACGATGATGATGAGGGCGAGGGTCTCCGGCGATGATGGAGTGGGTATGCGAAACTGAAGGTTGCAGGCGTGAAGCTTTCTCCAGTCGTGTTCACTGTGCAGCGAAAAGTCTCCGTCTCAAATGTCCGCCTCTACTCTGTTTTATTCAATTCGTCCTCTGTAGCTTTTTTTCTTTTAGGTTTTCAATTGATTCCCTTCATTACAAAAACGGTGCGTCTTTTCTTGGTCCAAAATTCCCTTTCGTTTTAGGTCTTTTTTTCCATTCAATCGCGGGGCCCACATGTATTCAAATCTTCAATTCCCAAATGGTCCAAAGCTTTAATCCATGAAAGAAACCTGTGCTTTACGAGTTACACCTATGAAAAAGAAAAGGATATAATATGATGATGATGATGATGATAATAATAATAATAATAAAAAACTGTATTTATTTAAAACTTCTCATTACTATTATTTATTTCCTAAACTGAAAAAAAATTATTTTAAATTGAAATCCCATAAATGATGATCCAAATTGATTTCTCTTAAAATCTCAATAAAACCTCTTTAAATTAGTAATAATGACTTCTCAAATATATCAAAATATATCTTAAATCTATTAAAAATGTGAAGTCATCACACCATAAAGAGTTATGGGTTCCGCAATGATTAACAAAAGATCTATTTTATTTTTGTTTTTCAACCTCATGAACGAGTTGCTTGAACATCTAGCAACACAAAATTTTAACTTACAGACTGGACATAGGTCAAGTGGGTTTGTATCAAACTAGTATAAATCTCGTGTGGTGACATCTCTTCAACCCTATCCTATTTTTGTTATAGTTTGCATTAAAGTTTAAGATTTTAATTATTAACCAATTCAACCCCCCCTCCTTTGTGAGAGTCTTGTTCTAACATGATTTGTAACCCTAATTTATGGTTGATAATAACCATCATATATCGATGCTTTTGTAATAGTGACCCTAGTTTTTTGGTTGATTACCTACATTTATGTTGATAGCAAATGTACAAAAAATGTGGCAGTCTGTAGACGCACATCTTCATTCCTCTTTGAGTTCACTTTTTTCACTTTTTTTACAATAATACATAGTCTCTTGAGTATTGAAAAGGCCTATTTATTAAAACAGTACACCAGCACTCAGTTACCAAGCTGTTGTTCTCCTATATTTACAACGCACATGAATTAATATGTACTTGTGCTCTAAAGAGAAAAAGAATAAAAAAGTTGTCTCCCTCTCTCACATTGACTCTCACTTCCTCCTTGCCAATTGGAATGTCCTCTTTAGGAACTGATTTGCAGCTCTATCATTTCTATGGCACAACACCCTCAATATTGTGTTTGGATCAGATCTATGCCACCTTCTTGTTGTTGGAGGCATAGGCAATTTTTGGCCATTACCTATTACACCTAACCCACTTGTCTCACATATCACAGTGCTAAAATCTTCCATTAACTGTTCTGTACTTTCTCCCATTAAAGCTATCACTCCTTCCACTACTTCAGCCTCTTTATCCACCAAATCCTCCACTCTTAATCCTTCCCAACAATTCACAAAAAGCCTCTTCAAACCCTCAACGTCATCTTTAATAAGCTGATGATCAGACCTATTATAAACCCTATTGCTT
The DNA here is from genome assembly GCA_019022615.1 of Acacia melanoxylon. Taxonomy (NCBI): domain Eukaryota; kingdom Viridiplantae; phylum Streptophyta; class Magnoliopsida; order Fabales; family Fabaceae; genus Acacia; species Acacia melanoxylon. The sequence continues at coordinate 772,615 of JAFJYJ010000099.1, forward strand.
CCTCCAGCAAGCAATACCATAAGAAATGCATCAAAAGTGGCCTTTATTACTTCCTTCATTGCCACCATATGTGCTTTCTCTGTGAGAATGGTAAGCATTAGGATTAGGTTTTGCTCCAAGATTCTCAATGCAGGACCAATGGAAGCATTTGCCACATCACCCACATAGAGGGATTCATACAAGATCAAGCTGGAGTCGAGGAAGATGAGGCGGTAGGCGGCAATCTCTGAGACATGTTGGCAGGCAGCGTGGATGGAGGAGACAAGGATCTCAAAAAGTGAGGTGGCGGCGAAAGGTCGACGATTAGGGTTAGGGTGGAGGGAGAGAGATTTGGCAATGGCATGAATGTGAGTGAGAAGGTAATGTAAGGTATTGAGGCGAATGTAGAGACGTTGAGTTCCTTTACTGGTAGAAGGAGGAGGAGGAGGAAGAGAATTTTCAGGAGGTTCGTTTGATGAATGGATTGTTTGGTGTTCTTGTTCAAGACCGTAACTGCAAGGGTTTCTTATCTTCCACATCTTGCTCAACTTCGAATCTCGACGACACCTTGTTAACGGTGGAAGCGAGGGGATGTAGCTCATTTTAGAACCTCTCATGCACAAAACACAAAATCACATTACTTTTAATTCAGTTGTGTTTTGTTTTTCCAAGTTTATATGCCAAAAATGCGTTACATTAAGTTTCTAAGCTTACCACATGCTGCAACAGATGTCATGTACTCTCGGAATAGAGTTTCCAAACCCATAGCAAGTTCTTGAACTAAATCCTCATGGACTCCAACTGGAATTCTGAAGAATTCTTCCACTGTTGTGTTTGCAACCTTCACAAGCTCCACAGCTGATTGTGCATATGGTTCTTGTTTTGACTTTGGATTCCAAGTCTACAAAACATTCACAAAATGCAAACAGTGTATACATATATACGCAAGATTGTATAATCATTTGGTATTTAATATAACAAGATCGTATTCGAATATTGTTAATCCTAAATCAGAGTATTCTCCTTACAAATCATTTCTCTATATATCCACATGATTTAAACTCATGACTTGTTTTTTCAGGATTATCTAGTCGCTTTTACCACTATTGTGGTCCAAAAACCATTTTTTGATGCGTAAATCATTCATGACCTTGAAAAAAGTTGACAAAAGCTGACACACAGAAAGCTTTCCAGTGAAAGAGAGAAAATTAATTCAAATTTTGAATATGGGTTACCTCAGTTTCTTGGACTCTTTGAAAGGCGTCAGTACATTTTTTGAGAGACTCGTGAATCCACTTCCTCAAGAGGCCCACTATGATAGAGTTAACTTCATAAGGGTCCATCTCTCTCACTATGGTCTTGCCACCATCATCACAATCTACAGAATCCTCAACGACCAAATTTACCAACACCTTCTCAAGCTTGTCAGCTCTTTCCAGCACCTCAACTGTGTCTGACGTCAGCGTTGTGACCCCATTCATATACTGATTCAGAACTTGCCCATAACAACTGTGAAGTGTTGATGCTGCCACTGCACTTGCTGTTCCATGCCATTTCCTCAGCACTGGGCTGTAGTTTTGCCTCTCTTTCATTGCCAATTCCTCTGTTTCTTGGGCCACATTAAGCAATACTTCTCTTGCATCTACTTCTAATTCTGATTTTGCATAACTCTCATTTGTTTCTTTTATCATCTGTACTTTTATAGCCAAGTTGCAGAAGTTGATGAATATAGAACGTTGGTACAAGAGATAAGGTTTAAGAGTAGAAACTAACCTTTTTAAATGCATTTCTCACAGAAGAGCGAATATACCGGTCAAGGCGATCGTTAGATGATGATATTGAATCTAGTGTTGCTCCTTCTTCACAACTCAAAATGTCTGATGCTAAGAGCAAAACAGGAAGAATATTCTCAATTTGAGCAACATTCCCACGAACGAAGAACTCATGATAATTCAGAAGCCTCTTCTCAGCCCAACCCACCATTGATCTCAACACAGAATTCAATATCTTTACATGCATGGAATTTGAATTCGCTTCTCTACTCGTTACATCTTTAGCAACCTCATTCAACATCGAATGTGATGCGCAAAGAAGATCAGATTCTATCTGTCCAGTTACAATATATTGGTTAAAAAGCACCCAAGTGAAGCACACATTGTGAATAGCCCTGGTGATTCCCAACGAGCACCACGTCTTCTTCATTAGGTCAAGCAACTCATCAACCTCATCTAGCACTGAAGTCTCGTCTCTCATGTCAAAAATGGCTTGCAATAGGCAAGTGTAGAGGTGGACGTTCAGCGGGAAGCCGTCGGCCCAGTGGCAAACGCCGCCACCGGAGTTCCGCCTTGCTAAGTTGGTGACGGTGTTGCAGAGGGTTTTCATGGTGTCTGAGGTTTTGCTGGTGTCTAAAGGTTTGGATTCCGCACTGTTGATTACTTCTTTGAGACTTATGATTGAAGGATTGGATTTTTCTATGGGAATTAAAGGGTGAAGAAGAAGACCTACTTCCAGAAGTTTGATTTGTCTCTTTTGCCATAAATGGTACTCTTGAGGATCATTGAATTCTGAGGGTTTTACATGTCGTAATAGTTCAAGAGGTAGTACGATACTCTCTGCTCTCCTCCCCATCTGCAACAATTTTTCAATGCTTAGATCCAAATGCATTAACGAAAATAAAACCAATACGTATATACTAAAATGGAATGAAAAATAAAAATGAAGCAAATGAAAAATAAACCAACTCTAGATTCAACGATGTGAATCCCAGAGAGTCACTTGTGTTGTATTGGGAGGGATGAGCCCAAACGAGATACCACACGATACATACAAAAAAAAAAATTGAAAAATGAAGGAAAGCAAATATATATCTTCCTAAGAGTCAAATATATAAGCATAGTTAATTTATTAAAACTGAAAAATGAAGCCATGCTGGATAGAGACGTACTTGGCCTACGAGAGTCCTCATGAGTGTTTTCCTTAATCTGCTATCACTTTGCTCCGTCACCCGCATTTGTTGTCCCATAATCTCCGCCAAAGTCATCGGCCGCCTTGGTCTGGCCGGCGGAAGCATGCATGACACAGGAAAACCGCCACTGCTCAGCGGTGACACAGGACTTGGCAATCCTCCACTCATGGCGCTGGACAACGTCCTCCTTGAGGGTACCTTCAATAGCTTCAACCCTAACGCTCTCTTTACCTTACTTGTTTGCGCTGCCACTGCTTGGCTGGATCCGCCCTCGCTGTTCTCATGGCTGGAGTAAAACGTGAGGGCAGTCTTGCCTCCGAACCCCGGCGACGATCGGCAAGCGGTGAAAAATATCTCATACGCTGCTTCTCGTGTATCATTATGATCTAAACCCTCGATCTTCTCAAAGGGCCACACGAGGTCGCTTTCCTTCTCAAAAATGTCACCGCACAGGAGGTGACGGCGGAAGAACGGGTGGTTGTCGGAGAAAGTTGATCGAAAGGGGCCGGGATCCGATTCACGACGGCTATGCTGACCCATACTTAGGATGATCTAAGAATTGTAACGTGATAATGATGGGTCACAAACCGAAGGAGGAGGCGGCAGCGACGTCGTCGTCAGCGACGCAGCTGCTTTAAAATTTGACGACGTCAATATGGTTTATCTAAGGAGAAGGCGGAGATAGCAAGTGCATTAATTAATTTGTGGCTACAGATTTGATAATAATGAGGGTGTTGTTCAGTTTTTTAGTTAATGACAGCAAAGTTTTATATTTTATCTATGAAAATATGACGGAGAGAGAATGTGAGAGGTTTACGTGAAAAGCGAAGAACACCATAAACAATATCCAAAATTGAACACACCTCGATTCGAGCACGTACTTCGGAAGCACTCCCTGTTCTTCATCTCTCACCAAAAAGAGGAAAATTCATGGAGCACATCAAAATATATGGACTTCTAAAAACAGAAATGTAAATATCTTTAATTCGTTTTTAGGTGTGCTGTTTTACTTTTTTAGATATATATATTACTTTAAGTAAATTACATCCAATGATCCGGTAAATTCAAAATTGAAATAATTATTTTTCAAATATATTATGCTCTGAGTTTTCTTTAGTCTTGTTTTAGCATGAAATAGTTTGTGTAAACAAATTTTGACAACATGTTAATTAATTTATTTGGAAGATTCAGTTACAGTTTAACGGTAATAACTTGATTTGTGATAAACCATCTTTAGAAATAATGTTTTCTATCATTCATGATAAATCAGTTTTAAATAATATTTTACTTTTTTCTAAAATACTTTCATTATAAAATACTTTGAACCCGTTTCGTTAAAACGCGTTGCTGCAATGATAATTTTTATCCCTAAAGGCTGTTTGGTTTTGGCTTATTGACCGTAATACACATTATAATGATAAAAAGATTGCACAAATACTCATTGCAGGCCATTTCATGTTTTGAAAAGTCTCATTTGTCTCCAGTAACCAAGGTAACGAGACAACAAATACCCTCAATCCCTCCTCTCGTCTTTTTCTTCAACTCCTTCTTCTGCCGCCTCTCTTTCACACTCATCTCTACCGTCGTGGCGGCACTCATCTCCACCATCACCGGCATCGTTCTTCTGTCACCTTCGACGCCCCACCACCAGCTTCCTTCACCCCACCTTCATCTGGCATCTTCTTCAATGCCGCCGAGCCTCTTCCTTCCATGCCGACAAAGCTCCGACCCCCTAATCATGATTTATTCTCTCGATCGCACTCCCAGTCATGAAATAGACAAAACCGTGGTTTCAAAAGCATTTTTCCCCAACTTAAAACAAAACTCCTCTCATATACTTACCTTATAAATCATAAAAGCTATTCTCCAAAACCTCATCAAAACATTTTGTTAAATAGTATGATTATGGAGGATAATTAGGAGAAAGAAGATGAAGAATGATGTATTATTTACAACAGAGAGCTCTTACAAAGAGTAATTAAGATACTCACTTACTTTTCATATTAGCTAAGATCTCCTATTTATAGATTAGGGTCTTAACTAACTCCCTAACTAATAGGCTAACTAACTTTCTAACTAATCACCTATATATTCTAACACGCCCCCTCAAGTTGAACATTATTTATCTTAAATGTGCTCAACTTGAATAACAAAAAAAAAGGGATAAAGTGAATTAAAATTGACTAATTTTTCAATTACAAAAAAATAATACAAAGATTTCTTCGCAACACTCTTTTCCATGTCTTTCTTAGCTTGTCTTCAAACTTAACCCTTAATGCAACAATCTCCAGACCTGAAAGTGATAGTACACCACCTCATACAGCAACACACATAATTCCAAATCTGCACAAGATTGTCTTCCTAGGCCCATCAGTATGTACTAGAGTTAGGCTGCAGCATATTCATTTGACAACTCTGCTCATCCATATTAACCCCTGGGATAGTGTCACAAAAAATTGCACCCGACCTCAAAGAAGATAGCAAAGCATCACGGCCAGATAAGACTACTCGAAAAAGCCATCCACTTCCTTTGCAAGATGATCTAATCCTTGTGAAAAGCCTCTCTGCTGCCCTGCTTGTTTCCTCAACAGTCTTCAGAAGCGCTTCTTTCTCAACATCATCTAGTTCACCCTGGATTTTAGGGTATAATTTCTTCACAGAGGCATCAACTGCTTCCAACTTTCTCAATACAGCAAATCTTCCATTGGAAAATCTAACTTTAATTTCCTCATTTACAACATGCCGCAAACTTGTAAAAGCTTGAGCCCAAAAATACGTGCCAGCTACATCCAAATCTAATAACTTTTCTGCAGAACCTGAGAAAAACGAAGCAAACACACTGCATAAAAATGTTGTCTCCACCTTCACTCCATACATAGCTTGCATCAAAATCTTTCAACAGACGCTCAAATATTGTCTTGTCAGAATCCCTAGAAAGACGCTTTGTTGAGTCTCCATGCACCTAGTTCTTGTAGTCTCCAATTGAATATCACCATCTTGCATTTTTTTTTTGGTGAAATCAAAAGAAACAATAAAATTCCTTCCACACAATTATCCAAATCAGCACTTATGGGATTCTTCAATGTCGGTATTTTCTGGGTCTCTTTCTCAGGGATTCTTCAATGTCGCTCTCCATCCTTTGCGTTTTTGCGACGGCAATGGAAGTTAAAGTTTCGCTGATATACTTCTTGTGTTGTTTCAAAAGAATTTAATATCCAAGAAGTTGCGGGGTCATCTGGGAGCCTTTATTCCCGTCGAAGATCAACCTCTGTTGGTCCGGTGGAATGCCTTCGTTGTCGAGGATGAGGCCTTTCTCTGCTCTCTACTCTACTCAATTCTTCCAGACCCTTCTTTCCCGTTTCTCCGCCAGCTTCAAATAGCCACGATGATCTCGTCCGTTCTCCTCCTCTGATTCACAAGATTTTAGGTTCAGACCAAGACGGACCCCGTGAGTCTTTTTTCCTCTTCGCCGGCGTCGATCTCTCCCCTCTTTGGAGGTGTCACGCCGAACGTGAGTCTTTTTCCCTCTTTCCCGGCGTCAATCTCTCCCCTCTTCAGAGGTGTCGCGCCATCTTCGCCAGCGTCGATCTCTCCCCTCTTTGAGGTGTCGCGCCGAACGTGGGGATGCTCTCTGGGATCCTCTTCAAACATCCGACCCGTTTCTCCGTTCCTGCAATCGGATCTTGGTGCAAGAGGATTCAATCATCTCACGATGTTGCTTCTATATCGACCAAGAAGACTCTGCTTGTTTCTTGGCTGGCACTTGCGTAGTGAAGTTTGTAATATCCTAATTTAATTTTAGGATTGAAAAAAAAAATAGATTAAACTAATAAAAAAAAAATTATAAGTGGGAGGTATGGCCTCCCACTATTACAACAGTGGGAGGCGTGACCTCCCACTTCGACGGGTTGTGGGAGGTAGAGACTAGTTAAACTAGTGATTAGGTATTAAATTTCTTTTTTTCATTTAAGTTGAGAAATCGAATTGTTTTCAATAAAAGTAAATTTTTTTTTTTAATAAAAACAAAAACTTTCAAACAGGGAGAGAATTCAAATATCAAGGAGGACAACTTAGAGATACTAATCCCTTGTTTGCTTCTTAGATTTTATTACCAGTAAATTAATTCTAACTTAACTTCAACAGTTAATCTAGAATTAATGTTTATAAACTTTTTGTCGGTCCACTTATACACCTACCTCAAATAATTATGCAATGTCTCACACAATTAATTAAGATGCAATTCAAATCGGGCTCACTCTAATTTGATTATGTGGAGCTTTACAGGTATGTCTATCCTAAACGCAAATTAGATTAAAATCTAATTCCACATTATTTAATCCAAGGTCAATTTAAGATTTCCTTCGTCAAGTTTAATCCTAAATCCCCAAAACATGATTAATGGTGGCCAATCACTAAACAATGAAGAATCAAAACAAGATTAAATAAACTAAATTACCATTAAGCAAAACTAATAAGTGGGAACAATTTCTAAGTCTCAAACAAGTTCATAATACTCTAAGTTGCAAAAGAAAAGTTAGCCACACATGGCTTCAAGCATCATCATAGCAAGTCCAATAAAATTCAGAGACAAAAATCATCACAGAAAGCAAAGCAAATGAATACAATTAAGACAACAGCCCCTATTTGTGTCTCTGATTTCCAATTCCAGACGTGAGCTCACTGTGCAGCGAAGAAAACGATGATGCAACTCCCAGCAAAGAAGATGACGATGATGCTCCCCCAAATGCCGCCTTACTCGTTCTCTTAATTTCGTCGTCCGTGAAACACCAGCGAAAATGACGATGCCGCTCTCCCCCAGTAGAAAAATAATCAAGTCGTGTTCAGCCTCCCTCTGCTTCCGCGAGAATGATCCACCCTCAACTCCCTGAATATATGCCGCCTCTCCTTTTTAGCTTTTAGGTTTTAATCAATTGATTCAACTCAAGATTTTATCCACCCTCAACTCCCTGAATATATGCCGCCTCTCCTTTTTAGCTTTGAGGAAGCGAACGCTAAAACTCGGGAGATGCGGTTGGTGAGGCGGTGATGTATGAGACTCCTATGGTCGATGGAAAAATGTCACGAAGCTTCATTAGAGTACGAACGCTCCTCCGTTTAGATTTTAGGTTTTAATCAATTGATTCAATCGAACGACGGCGATGGGCCTCCCTATCGGCGACGATGGTCTTAGAGGCGGTGATGGTCCCAAATCCTCGTGGCCGCGGGTCATTTAGAGCCGTTGGAGGTGCAAAGATTCCCAGCCTTGATCCCCGAACCGAAGATGAAGGCGTCATGGGCAAAGCGAGGAAAATGGTGAGTGCCCGAACATGCAGATGTGAAGTCAAGATAGATCGGCTATACGGGGAATCAAATTGTGTCTATATTTGTGAAGGCTTGTGATGTGGGGCCGGATGTCTCTAAAGGAAAAGAGATGGGGCCTCTTTTATTAGACATGACGCATGGGGCATTATTAGATTCTAGTTCTCTTAATTTAGATAGTGGGTCGTGGGACCCGACATTATGGATACAAGAATTGGGGAGGCAAATCACGTGAGTGTTGGGAATCCTTTAGAAGTGGTAAATGATAATGGAAATGGGCCTTATCCTTTGGGCCAAATAGTGGAAGTGTGTAAGGGCCGGGATGATGGGTCTTTCTCTATTGGGCCTAAAGTACCATTTAAAGGTGGTGCGGTCTATACACATGCGACGGACCTCCTTTTGTCTTGGCCGCCCCCTCTCGAAGCAATCGTGAGCCCCGTTCCACATCGCCCCCTCATTAACTGGCCAATGCGACTTGAGTCGAGAAGCAATGGAGTGAAATTTGGAAGTCATGACTCTCATTCAAATGTCCTACCTTACGTGGTAGAGTTTCTCGAAGAAGATCCGATTCACGAATCCATTGTTCCATTCGGACTTTCCCCTATATCTACCGTGGCTCTTGGATTAAAAGGGATTAATCTTAAAAGACCTTATGATGAAGAACTTGGTGTGGAAAAGAGCAAAAAATGTAGGAAATTATTTATCGAGCTTCGAGGTGGATTCAACTAAAGGTAAAGAGTCTACGGCCCATTCTCAAAAAAAAAAGAATAATAGGAACTCTTTTCGTGAAAAGGTATCTTCGACGTCCAAGGACTAATGTTATCCAAGGGAGGTCTGGGTAATTATGTGGCATCTATTCCAATTGAGGTTGACTTTCCCCGAGAATTGGATGAGTGAAGACAATGTTTGCAAAGAGGAGCATGACGAGGCATCTTCTAGAATCGCCGGTGGTTGGATGGGACCAACCACCGGTTCGCTATTAAGGCAAGGCTTGGGGGTTGCGAAACTCCGAAGGAAGAATGCTTCCGGAAAAAAACCCCATTTAGTCTTCTTAATGGAGACTAAACAGTAAAGCGAGATATGTAAGAAAGGTGAGACGTAGATGTGGCTTCGATGAAGAATGGATAGTTAATCCGATGGGAAGAAGTGGGGGCCTGGCTCTATGGTGGTCTTTACGGTTAATATACTTTTCTCATCTCCAAATATTATTCATACTAGTGTGATGTCCTACTTTTTCTACTCCAAAGATATATCACTTTTATTTATGGACCCACCGATGAGGATGATAGAATGTTATGTCGGCAAGAGGTCCGGAGAATTAGTAACAATATTAGGACTTCGTGGTTGTGTCTTGGGGACTTTAATGACATCTTATTCAACGGAGGAAAATTCAGTTTGTGGGCGATTTGATAAATCCAAGTATTTTTTCTCTTCTAACACTCCCCCCAAAGGAGAAGTATTGTGAGCAGATTGTTGAATATCCCAGTATCAGAGGATCCGGGAACATATCTGGGCATTCCTAGCATTTGGGGAAATCTAAACATCAGGCCTTGGCTTACATCAGAGAGCGAGTAGCGAATAAAATCCAAGGATGGAGTCATTCCCTCCTATCCTTCTCCGGGCCGTGAAGTAATGATCAAAGCGGTTATCCGTGCAATCCCGATTTATCCGATGAACTGCTTTGCATTTCCCATTAAGACTTGTAAGGAGATCAATAGCCTTATAGCTAACTTCTCGTGGGATGGCAATGCCTTTGGAGGCAAGACTCATTGGAAATCCCGGGAAGCTATGACCAAGAGTAAGAGTTCGGAGGGATGGGGTTTCGGGACCTCTTGATGATGAATGATGCCCTCTTAGCTAAGACGGCTTGGAGGCTTATGACGAGGCCTACTGATCTTTGGGCTCGGGTGTTAAAAGGTGTGTACTTTCCTAAACAAAACTTCATTAATGCGGAGATAGGCTACAAGGCTTCTTGGTGTTGGTCTAGTATCCTTGATGGCAGAAATTTCCTCAAGAAGGATCTTAGGTGGGACATTGGAGATGTAACGCTATCGAATATGGGGAGACCCTGGGTCTCGTGGAGCTATTTTCCCAGAGAGACCTAAGACCACCGACATCCCGATTATCTTAAATGGTAGAGTCTCGTGATCCGATAACGTGACGGGCGGTGGAACCTTTCGCCTATTGACCAATACATAGCTCCCGAAGTCAAAAAGGCAATATATAATATCCCTATCCCCTCCAATGGGCCGGAAGACAAATTGGTGTGGACCGGTGCCAAGAATGGAGTGTATACGGTGAAGTCGGGCTACCATTGCCGGAAAGATTGGAATTCCGCTAATGTGGATAGGGCCGGCTCTTCGACCTGTCATTCACACTTCATGCGGAACTCGATTTGGAAAATAAAAGTGATCCCGCCAAAACGGTGGCGTTGCACCCCATGGAGCCTTTTAATCAATTCCACAATCAACTAATACCATCGCCAAAACGCGTGTGGCTGTGCAAAATAGGAAAAATGAATTAATAATAATAATAATAAAAAAAACTGATCTCTTTTTTTAATTTTATTTTCTTAAGAAAACTTCCTATTACTATTATTTATTTCCTAAACTCAAAAACATTTATTTTAAATTGCCTTTTAAAATTCCACAATCAAAATAATGCAAAATCCAAATGCAAAATGATATAAAAAAAAAAAAAACTGATTTTTTTTTAATTTTATTTTCTTAAAATCTATTCATTATTTAAAATCTTTATTTTAAATTAGTAATAAATGATCTCTTAAAATCTCAATAAAACTTTAAATTAGTAATAATATCAAAATCAAAATCTCAAATCTATCAAAAATGAGAAGTCATCAAGGAGTTTATGATTTATGACGTATAAAATGTTTTACCGATTAAAGGTTATGTAAATAATTTATTTGGCTTAATCGAGATATTATGGGAATTTTAACTGGTTTAGTTTTGATATATGAAAGACCAAACTGTCATTTCTGGAATTTTTGGGACTAAAATGTCGGTTCTGAAATTCATGGGACTAAACAACTATTTTTGAAATTTGTGGCACTAAACCGTAATTTTCATTTTTTTGTTATAATAATATATTATTATTAAAAATTTGTATATTTTGAATTATATGAAATTATAAGTTATAATTTTGATTATGTAGAGTTTTGAAGAGTTATTAATGGTTAGTAAATTGATTATGGTAGATTGATTTTTGGCGTGTGTTTGAGCTTTTGGATTAGGAGCAGTATGATAATAGTTAGCTTCGGTGAGAGGTAACCACTTTCCACTTGTTATGTGTATTAGTATGTTGTTTGTGAGTATTTTGTGAAATGATTATGAATATCTTAATAGAAATTGCCTTGTGGAACCTTATGATTTGAATTGTGAAATATTTGCATATATTTATATATGTACAAGAAATTGGGATTTGAGTTATTATGACCGTATATGAGAATTTTATTTTGATATGAACGTGAAAATCTTGGAAAATTCTGTTGAGCTATTTATTATGATAATTATGATAATGGTTGGATTGGGAATAGATGGAGTAGGTTATTCCACCACGTGGTGAGGCCTCCATTGGTGAACAATGGTTGGCTTTCTATTGTCCCACTTGTTCAATGAGGGACTGCCCACTAGTTCAATGAGGGCTTACGACACCCCACTAGTTCAATGAGGGGAAAAGATCCATGGTCTGGGACATGTGCTCTGAAGATTTTGGCCGGTCCTCATCATATGACCAGTGAGCTTTTGAGTAACCAGTAACCTGGATGTAACTTAGCCCATGGGTCTAATAAGAGAAAATAAGGCGGTTTGGTTGGACTGGTGGGAGGCATCTTGGGAATTGTGTTAATAAAAAATTGTAATACCTAATTTATGATACATAATTTTGTGATGTGGATATTGGTGAATTATATTTTTAATATTTTGTTATATAAATTGTTCCACTTGGCACCTCACTAGCACGTATTAGTATTCGTAATAAGTTGGATTGATGGTTACCATATTTTCCAGGTGATAGTTCCTGTGCAGGCCCATCAGGCAAGACCTCGGAAGCTTAGGCTACTTTTGCTAAAAGTAGTGCTTTTGTTTTTTTGGTTTATGTTGGATGATTGTATATTGCCATGTTAGGGCTCATTCAACATACTCTGATTTACTTTTGTATACTTTGGTAAATGATGGAGCATTACTTAGTTGTTAGTGAACCCTTAATTAGTTATTAGAGTAAATACCCTTTTGGGTCCCTGGAAAAAAACACGGACCTCATTTTGGTCCCTCACACAAAGAAATACCCTTTTTAGTCCCTGAAAAGGGCGAATAAGGGTCGATTGGTGAACATTTTGGTCCCTCGCAAATTTCCAAAAAGCCCTTTTTAGTCCATAAAAAGGATCCATTTTAGTCCCTAGGGACTAAAATGGGGTCCATGTTTTTTGTCGGGGACCCAAAAGGGTATTTACTCTAGTTATTATGTTAAGTTAATTTTGAGGACGTTACAATTTGGTATCAGAGCATATGATTCTGATAATAGTTTTGCATACACTACATATAGTGGCAATATACAATATTCACACATGCCTTCCCTGTTTAGTTATTCTGTTGTGTTGTTTTATCACTCACCTAATATGGTAGGTTTCATCCTTAGGTAGGGAGAATGGGGAACACACGAAGGACTCGCTCCGTCGTTAATAAACCTTCAAATGCTCCTGAGACCGCCGTTGATTAACCTCTAAATGCTCCTGACACACCGATGTCTCAAGAGAATGAGGCTCTATTACATCGATTCAAAGATACATTAATGACTGTCATGGATGTAAGGTTTCGACAGTTTGAGGAGGATTTTCGAAAGAAGATCAGAGAGGAAGGAGGTATTCCCACACTAAAGAATCATGACGTACCTGAGCCTAGTATAGCAATCTCACAGAGACCTGAGCCAAGTGGCTCAACTAATCATGACAAAACTGTGAGGAGTAGTGGGGATGAAGGATCATCAGAGCCCAATCCTGAAGACCTAGCAATCAATAAGGTTTGGAAGGATGTCCATCGTCACAATCCTGAGAAGTTTCATGGAGATTTGGATCCATTGAAGGCTGAGGCTTGGATTGAGAGTTTGGAAACCATTTTTCAAGCTGTGGTCTGTAATGAATACCAGAAGGCTAGGGTGGCCATTATACTGCTGAGGGATCGTGCCAAAAGGTGGTGGCAGAGCACAGGTGGTTTGGATGACTCGAGAACAACTTGGAGAGAGTTCAAGACAAAGTTTTTCGATCATTACTTCCCTCCAACATTGAGACAGAAGAAGGAGACAGCGTTCTATGCCCTTCGACAGGGTGACATGCATGAGGACGAGTTTATTGCTACTTTCATTGACTTGTCCAGATATGTGACCTACTTGCAACGACAAGATGACCCAGAATGGAAATCACGTCAACTGATTATAAAGGCTAAGCCAGAGTTAAAGCCTTATGTGTCTATGCATGATATCAAGAGTTTTGAGGACACTTGCACCAATTTGAGGGTGGTTGCACGCATGAAGCATGAAATTGATGATGCTAGACCCCGTGACAATCAGGGTAAGTTCTCTGCTTTTATCAAACCTGTGAGTGGAATAGCCAAGCCATCTGGGTTCAGTTCTAGGAGTACGGGGATCTTTGGTAAAAAGAGTCAGGGGCAAAAGAATGGATCTCGACAGAGTTATTTCCAGAAGAGACAGGGTCAAAAAAGTTACGTTGAAGGAAGCCAACAATCTCGTCGTGAGACGCTTATGTCTGCCCCAAGTGTTAATGGTCCTTGCCCGAAGTGTGGGAAGTCTCATGGTGGCCAATGTTGGCAGTGTTATAAGTGTCAAAAGTATGGCCACATCGCACGCCACTGTCCGGAGTTGCAGCAGCAGCATACCAACCAAAGTGGTCGTCCCACTATTCCAGGTAGAGTGTATGCCATCACACAGGAGGAGGCTGGAGCATCTCCTAATGTTATTAGAGGTATTATTTCTCTTCAAGGTCACGACATTATTGCATTGTTTGACTCAGGTGCTACACATTCTTTCATATCTTTTGATTGTGCTAAAAAGTACGATTTTTCCATCTCTGTTCTGCCATATGATATGAGAATCTCCACCCCTGCTGGGGTTATTGTGATGACTGCACATGCTTGTATGGGTATTACTCTTCGATTAGAAAATCGAGATTCTATCGTTGATTTAGTATGCTTGCCGTTGAAAGGCATTGACGTTATTATCAGTATGAATTGGCTAGTGGATAACGATGTCGTACTCCATTGTAAGAAGAAAGTGGCAACTTATGCCTTGAATGCCACATCTGTAGAAACTCCTATAGTCCCCATGTTGTTGTCGACGGCTCAAGTGGACAAGTGTATTCGAAAGGGTTGTCAAGCATATGTAGTTTTCTTTTCTGCTAGTGTGGATAAGGAAGTTGGGATTGATCATATCGATGTAGTAAGAGAATATCCTGAGGTGTTTCCTGAAGAGATATCCGGACTACCTCTAGAGAGAGAGGTGGAATTTTTAATTGAGTTGGTACCTGGCACAACTCCAATTTCAAAGGCTCCGTATCGAATGGCTCTGACAGAATTGGCTGAGCTCAAGAAGCAAATAGAAGAGTTGCTCAAGAAGGGATTCATTCGACCTAGTGTATCTCCATGGGGATCTCTAGTACTCTTTGTGAAGAAGAAAGATGGCAGTCTGAGATTATGTATTGATTATCGGCAATTGAACAAGGTGACCGTAAAGAACATGTATCCGTTACCCAGGATTGATGATTTGTTAGATCAGCTAGTTGGATCATCGATGTTCTCCAAGATTGATTTGCGTTTGGGGTATCATCAATTGAGAGTCCGAGCAGAGGACATCTCTAAGACTGCATTCCGAACAAGATATGGGCACTACGAGTTCCTGGTGATGCCTTTCGGATTGACTAATGCCCCCGCTTTCTTTATTGATTATATGAATAGAATTTTTCGATCGTACCTGGATAAGTTCATTGTGGTGTTTATTGATGACATCTTGATCTATTCCAAGAATGAAGTAGAGCATAGAGATCATCTTCATATTGCACTACGAGTATTGAGGGATCATCAGCTGTATGCCAAGCTGTCTAAGTGTGAATTTTGGCTCAAGGAGGTGAATTTCCTAGGTCATGTGGTATCTGCAGAGGGAGTCGCTGTTGACCCAAGTAAAGTGGATGCAGTATTGCGATGGGAATCCCCAAAGACTGTAACTGAAGTGAGAAGCTATATAGGATTATCAGGTTATTATAGGAGGTTCATCAACGGGTTCTCTCAGATCGCGATGTCGTTGACTAAGTTGACCAAGAAGGATCGACCGTTCCTTTAGACCGATCAATGCGAGGCAGCCTTTCAGGAGTTAAAGATCGATCGACTACGATAATCTTTGAATTCATATTATTTTAAATGTAAAAAGAAGCTAAAAACTCTGTCATTATCATGCTTTAATGGATCAATTAGTTAAATATATGATTTCATCTTCATAATGAGTTTTTAGACTTTATTTGCATTAATCTTGGTCACATCTTGAGTTTGGATTCAAAATTGAACTTGAGTCATATTCTTACTACAATTGGGTAGTGAACACTGTTCGTTATTTTTAGTATAACTTGAGATTTAGAGATCCAATGGCTCTGCAATTTATATTTTCAGAAAGCTAAAATGAAGATCTACAAACCATATGAAGAGCCCAAAAGCTAAATCAAATGTTTAAAGGACCAAATTGGGCCTGGAATACGGAACAGGGGCGTTGAACTGGGCTCCGGAACAACGTTCGGTGTTTGATCCATATCTGGCGCTACAGAACTCCAAATGAGGTTCGGTTTGAACGACTGGAAAGCTGACATCCAGGGCAACATTTCATATGAAGACCACGTGGTCCAGATCCGCCGTTTCCGTGGTGTAATCCAGCTTGAAAAAGGACGCGTTTTGGAGGTGTAAAGTGGTTCAATGATTCTTCCATGTTGGCCACTAAGTAAAGTGACGAAATGAGTTGTAAAATGGATGAATGAGATGCCCAATTTTTCTATAAATAGATGGAGAGGCTGAAGAGAAACACACACCTTGAAGAGACCAAGATCTCTCCCATTCTAAGTTCCTTCTTTTATTTCTTGCCTCCTACTTGGGATGGCTTAGTTTTGCTTTATATGTTTCATGTATTGTCTTTAATTCTTGTCTTTAATTTCTTGCCTCCTACTTGGTATGGCTTAGTTTTAATCTTTCCTTTTAATTATTTTATTTTGATTTTATGTTCTTCATCTTTTTCCTTTATTCGTTCATTATGTTTTTTATATTTACTTTTATATTGGAATAGAAGCTTTCATTTTCTTTAATTGTTCTTTGTGTTCTTCATGTTCATGATGAACTTGTTCATGTTCTTCGTGGTCATGATGAACATCTTTATTTCTACATTTTCATCTTACATAGCCATGATTGGCTAAGTTTTTGTGATCGACCCATGAGTTGAGGATTCCATGGTGTCATCCGGAGGACTTATGCTTCAATCGATAATCGACTTGTTTTCGTTTACTTTAATCGGATTCGAGTTTAGAAACAGATTGGATGTTAGATTTAATATCCAGATTGAAATCCCAAGGACTTAGGTTGGACCAGTTACGAGAACGTTGTACGATTGCACAAATGAGCTCGCCACGTGTTCGATCATATGCTAGGCGATTGTCTAGTCGAGGGAGCTTCGGACAAATGCGAGAGATTTCGGTTTGTTTAGAATCAATCACGAGTTCCGTTATTCTATTTCTTTGTCCAATGATGGAAGGTCTTGGAATCCCAATTCGAGTTGATCGTTTTTTTTCATTTGATTAATCTCTCCTTTTCATTTCGTCTTCAATTTCTATTCTAATTCCATCAAAACCCAATCCCCCTTGTTTTTATTTCATTTGCATGACATCTAGATTACTTAGGATTCAATAAAAAGCTCCTCGAAAAGAGAGAACGATCCTAGGTTTGCCTATACGCAATCCTTGGTTAATTGTTGATTGTGGACCCCAAGGCTAATGATAAAAGGTCTTCATCAAATGGCGCCGTTGCCGGGGAGCTAAGTAATTGGCTCCCTAGGTAATCTAATTGTCAAATTGACTTTTGACAAGGGGTTTCTCGTGTGATGCTTGTTAATTTTGCTTTCTTTCTTTTTTCTTTTTTTTTTTTTGATTGCATATAGTTCAAGATTTTTGCATTTAAGTAGCTTGCATAGCATTCATTGCATTATTGCATTGTCTTGACTTAGTAGCTTCTGTGTGGTGTATCAAATTCAATATGATCTTGAGCTTATTTGTTTGATTTCACCATGTCTCCAAGTTAATTCATAGCATACTTGCATCTTTAATCTTTTTTTTTTTTTTTAAAAAAAAAAAACTCCTTCTTTTCTTTTACACTTGCATTTTTATTTTATTAAATTCTTTTCTTAATTTTTATAGTTAGATTGTTATCTTGTAATTCACTCGGGAATTAATTGCATTGAACTTTCATGGCTTGGTTTTATGATAATCATGAACTACCTTTCAATTCTCACTCTTTTGTAGGCAATCAAGAATGTGATGGCTCATTCCACCTCCAATATCATGAGCCTTACCAACATCCTCCATTCCAACAATATCATCAACACTCTCACTTACCATACCATCCTTCATTCCATCCTACTTCCATACCATGCCCTCCATCTCATGAATCCTTATACCCATTTGAGCCACCTTATGAACCTCATTATCAACCATGTGTGCCCAACCAAGATCCTTCATTTTGTGAAGTCATTGGAGATTTCCAAAGTCAAACGACTTGGGCTATAAATGAGGAGTGGTCACATAAGGACGACTTTCATCAACAAATGGACTCTATTTTTAGAAGAATGGAACACCAAGCGGAAAGGTATGAGAGATTAGGAAAAGAAATTGAGCAGCAAGAACACAAATGTTGAAAATGAAATTTCAAGAAAATCTTTCTCTCATGGTCACACATGCACAAGAAGTGAAGCAAGTACAAAAGCATATTGAAGAGTCTTCTCTCCCATTTGGTAATGATCCTATCCTTATAGAAGTAGACTCTCCTACTACTTTGGCTAACGAAGCAATTCATGATTTGAATGATAAAGAGGTGGATGAGGAAATCATTATTGAATCCCCTCAATTTTTGAAAATGCAATTGCCCAACCAATTGGATTTAGTAGTAGTGATTCACTTGTACTTGTTGATGAGTGTGTTCCTATTTCTTCATGTGATTCTTTAACTGCTGAAAATGCTTCTCTTCATAGTACTATGGATGATTGTAATAAATTGAATGACATATTTTCATGCTCTTGTGAAGAATATCAAATATGTGTTGATTGTTATCATGAAAAATGTAATTTACTTGATGAGCTTCCAAAGAAAGCATTTAGTGAAGTGGTTGATTCTACCATTGATCATAATGCACAGTCTTGTACTATTGATGATAGTAAGCATGTCAATTTTGAAAAGATTGAATCAAACGTGAATACCAATGTTGTTGATGATGTTCTTGCTGATTATCCCGATCTTGCATCTATGAGTGACTCTATTAATTGTGCCTATTCTGATGATGAATTGTGTCCTATTTGCACTGAAATTAATGATGCATTATACGGTGATATTAAATTAACTAGTGATTCTGCATTGATTGTGGATTCTGTTGTTGATGTGAGTGAGAACAATCATAGCCTAGAATGTCAAATGCATAAAACTCCAATTGGATTACCTCCTTGTAGTCTTGTTGGTGACAAAGATTCTGAAGTTTTTATTGATAAAATCCGCATGTTGATGAATCTTTCCAACAAGTACTTTCTTGTGATTTGCCACCCGATTTAAAAAAAGAAAATAATTGCTTTGAAATTTTGGAGCTCTTGGGTGGTGACAATTTTAAAATTCTCTTCATTCTTCCACTCTTTTCCCTTCCATCTCTTTTGATTGCAAAGATGATGTGGTATACTTCATTTATAAGTTGGATTCCATACCTTCCATTTTGCAAGCACAAGAGAATGTTCACAAGATAACTAGTTCCTTGACTCCTATGATGGGAGTAATATTGACTTCCTTGGATGTGATAGTTACTTGGAGAGTTTGATTCCTAAAATATCTTTAATTCACTTGAAATCTCTCCATGTCTCTATTTTTGGATGGGATCTTGCTATTTGCTTGTCTTCGTTGCGGGCACATTCTTGGAAAGGTCATCGATGGAACCAACATCCACCACACATTTTTGGACCTCTTCCAATTGATCCCGAACCACCTCCACCAAGGAAAATCATTGAGGGGGAAAATGTTTTCAAAGACAAATGCATGATTCTCATTAATGATGAGAATTTCTCCTTCAAGCAACTCAAGATACTCTAACAAAGGTTGTCTCTTTCCTTACTTATTTTCTTCCTAATTCATATGATTACTTGGGCTTAATTGTTGTACGAGGAAGATAAGTGTGGGGGAGGGACATATTCCAATAAGCAAAAGTAAAAATAATGTAGTTTATTAAGTAGAATAAAAAGGAGGAAAAATATATTTTGAATCCTTTTGATTATTGTTTTATTTTTAAATGAGAAAATGCAAAAAAAAAAAAAAATTTTGAAAAAAAAAAAACATTTTCTCCTTCTATGATTGCTCCATATTATGAACTTGGACATTTTGGTTTTGATGGATCATTCTATTTAGATTGAAATTTTGGACTCTTGGATTATAATATCTTGGTTGTTAATTCTGTGATGCTAATTGCATGATTTGGTATTTTCCTTTGTGAGATCTTGGGCCTACATGAATGGAACTCATCTTTTACCATTCTTTCTTTCTTGTGCATCTCGCTCATGATTTATGTTCTCTAGAATTTGCTCTCATTCTTTTCAAAACTACATTTTTCATTTGCATGCATAAATATGATGGAGGCTTGTTTTCTTTCTTTTATTTCCTCACTCGACCAAATAGCCTTTCCCTTGCATTATATCTCCTTTGTTAGCCCTTTGTGCCTTTTTGACTCATTCCTTTCAAAGCCACATTACTAGCCTAAATGTCACACCATTTTATTCCGCACCTTGGAAATTAATTGCGCATTGGTTTTGTGGTTAAGTGTGGGGTTGCCCGGGGAGTGCAACATTTTAAGTGTGGGGGAAGTATTTGATTATATGTCATTCATTGGCATTTATTGTAAAAGAAAAAAAATCATGTTTGGCATTTATTGTAAAAGAAAAAAAAAAAAGAAAAAAAAAAAAAAAAAGAGAGAGGCATTTATTGCATTTTTAAAAAAAAAAAAAAGAGAAAAAGAAAAAAAATGTTATTTGAGTGGTTTTATATTGTTACTCTTTTAAAGTTCTTGGGTATTTAACCTTTCATTTCCATACTATTACCTTTATCCTAGCCCCATTACAACCTTAATAATAAGTCCTCTTGATTTTTGCAAGCATGTGTTACAAGTGGTGGAGAAGTAGAACTTGAGCAAGCTTATGGTAGAACAATTTCATTGAGTAGAATTTGAGCGATACACTTATTAACCATATACACTTGAGAGATTGATTAAGGGCATCCCTTGAGAGACTATCTTGTGTGATTAGCATCATTGAATGACATTGCCATGATTAGTAATTTGAGATGAAGAGATTTCTGTCTTGATTGGTTGATCTTTTGAAGCTTTTGTGATCTTTGTTAAGTTTTGAAATTTCAAGCAATTGTTAGAAAGATTTTTCTTTTTTTTATCTTTTAATTTTGCTCAAGAGTGCAAAAGGATAAGTGTGGGGAGTTTGATAATCTTTGAATTCATATTATTTTAAATGTAAAAAGAAGCTAAAAACTCTGTCATTATCATGCTTTAATGGATCAATTAGTTAAATATATGATTTCATCTTCATAATGAGTTTTTAGACTTTATTTGCATTAATCTTGGTCACATCTTGAGTTTGGATTCAAAATTGAACTTGAGTCATATTCTTACTACAATTGGGTAGTGAACACTGTTCGTTATTTTTAGTATAACTTGAGATTTAGAGATCCAATGGCTCTGCAATTTATATTTTCAGAAAGCTAAAATGAAGATCTACAAACCATATGAAGAGCCCAAAAGCTAAATCAAATGTTTAAAGGACCAAATTGGGCCTGGAATACGGAACAGGGGCGTTGAACTGGGCTCCGGAACAACGTTCGGTGTTTGATCCATATCTGGCGCTACAGAACTCCAAATGAGGTTCGGTTTGAACGACTGGAAAGCTGACATCCAGGGCAACATTTCATATGAAGACCACGTGGTCCAGATCCGCCGTTTCCGTGGTGTAATCCAGCTTGAAAAAGGACGCGTTTTGGAGGTGTAAAGTGGTTCAATGATTCTTCCATGTTGGCCACTAAGTAAAGTGACGAAATGAGTTGTAAAATGGATGAATGAGATGCCCAATTTTCCTATAAATAGATGGAGAGGCTGAAGAGAAACACACACCTTGAAGAGACCAAGATCTCTCCCATTCTAAGTTCCTTCTTTTATTTCTTGCCTCCTACTTGGGATGGCTTAGTTTTGCTTTATTAGTTTCATGTATTGTCTTTAATTCTTGTCTTTAATTTCTTGCCTCCTACTTGGTATGGCTTAGTTTTAATCTTTCCTTTTAATTATTTTATTTTGATTTTATGTTCTTCATCTTTTTCCTTTATTCGTTCATTATGTTTTTTATATTTACTTTTATATTGGAATAGAAGCTTTCATTTTCTTTAATTGTTCTTTGTGTTCTTCATGTTCATGATGAACTTGTTCATGTTCTTCGTGGTCATGATGAACATCTTTATTTCTACATTTTCATCTTACATAGCCATGATTGGCTAAGTTTTTGTGATCGACCCATGAGTTGAGGATTCCATGGTGTCATCCGGAGGACTTATGCTTCAATCGATAACCGACTTGTTTCTTTACTTTAATCGGATTCGAGTTTAGAAACAGATTGGATGTTAGATTTAATATCCAGATTGAAATCCCAAGGACTTAGGTTGGACCAGGTTACGTAGAACGTTGTACGATTGCACAAACGCCGAGCTCGCCACGTGTTCGATCATATGCTAGGCGATTGTCTAGTCGAGGGAGCTTCGGACAAATGCAGAGATTTCGGTTTGTTTAGAATCAATCACGAGTTCCGTTATTCTATTTCTTTGTCCAATGATGGAAGGTCTTGGAATCCCAATTCCGAGTTGATCGTTTTTTTCATTTGATTAATCTCTCCTTTTCATTCTCGTCTTCAATTTCTATTCTAATTCCATCAAAACCCAATCCCCCTTGTTTTTATTTCATTTGCATGACATCTAGATTACTTAGGATTCAATAAAAAGCTCCTCGAAAAGAGAGAACGATCCTAGGTTTGCCTATACGCAATCCTTGGTTAATTGTTGATTGTGGACCCCAAGGCTAATGATAAAAGGTCTTCATCAACTACCGCTCCAGTGCTCACATTGCCTGACCCTACCCGTTCGTATGTTTTGTACACAGATGCATCTTTAAAAGGTTTAGTGTGCGTTTTAATGCAAGACAACAAGGTGATATCCTATGCTTTAAGACAATTGAGGCCTCACGAGGAAAATTATCCTACTCACGACCTAGAGCTAGTAGCTGTGGTATTTTCCTTGAAGATTTGGAGGCACTACCTATATGGGGCTCAGTTTGAAGTATTTAGTGACCATAAGAGTTTGAAGTACTTAGTAGATCAGAAGGAGTTAAATCACATACAGCGACAGTGGATGGAATTTCTAAAGGATTATGACTTCGAGTTGAAGTATCATCTCGGCAAGGCTAATGTGGTTGCAGACGCCTTGAGTCGGAAGTCGGTACACTTGTTTTGCATGAGCCTGGAAGAGCAGAGTTGGCTAGATGGATTGAGAGATATCCACGTAGTCCCAAATCGAGAGAGGGCTACTTTAAATGCAGTCCTTGGTGAATACGGATTCTATCAGGACCTGAGAGACGCTCAGATGGAGGATGATCAGTTAGGCATGATTCGCGAAACTCTAGAGCATGAAGAAGTTCCAGATTATGACATTGGGGATGCAGATATCTTGAGATACAAGAAGAGAATTTGTGTTCCCGATAATGACGAAATCAAGAGAACCATTCTGGAATAGGCTTATCGGAGCAAGTATGCCATGCATCCGGGGATCACCAAGATGTATAATGATCTAAAGCGAGAGTATTGGTGGCCAAAGATGAAGAGAGATGTAACTGATTTTGTCTTGAAGTGTTTAACGTGCCAAAAGGTCAAGATTGAACACCAGAAACCACCAGGGCTACTTCAAAGTCTGGATATTCCCAAATGGAAATGGGATAGTATTTCCATGGATTTTATCATGGGTTTACCGCCCATCCGAGCCAGTTATGATGCTATTTGGGTGATCGTAGATCGATTAACCAAGTCAGCACACTTTTTGCCAATCAAAGCAAACTACTCTTTAGAGAAGTTGGCAGAGTTATACATTAAAGAGGTTGTTCGGTTGCATGGGGTGCCAGAGAGCATCATATCGTATCGGGATCCAAGGTTCACTTCGAACTTTTGGAAGTCTCTACAGGAAGCTATGGGTACAAAGTTGAAGTATAGTACGACCTATCATCCTCAAACAGACGGTCAAACCGAGAGGACTATTCAGACACTCGAGGACATGTTGAGAGCCTGTGCCATCGAGTTCCCAGGTAACTGGATGAGCACTTGCCATTGGTAGAATTTGCATACAATAACAGTTACCATGCCAGTATTCAAATGTCACCTTTTGAGGCTTTGTATGGCTGGAAGTGTAGATCACCGTTGTGTTGGACCGAATTGAGTGAGAGAACTATTATCGGACTAGATTTAGTAGATCAAACATTACAGAAGATTGAAACGATACGACAAAAATTGTTGACAGTTCAGAGTAGACAGAAGAGCTATGCGGATCGTCAGAGAAGACCGTTAGAGTTTAATGTGGGAGACCATGTTTTCCTGAAGGTTTCGCCCATGACGGGTATTGGGAGGTCTATTAAGGCAAAGAAGTTGACTCCACGATTCATTGGGCCATATGAGATTTTGGAGCGAATTGGGCCTGTTGCCTATCGGATTGCCTTGCCTCCACACTTATCTAAAGTGCACGACGTGTTCCATGTGTCACAGTTGAAAAAGTATCATCCAGATCCATCCCATATCATTAAACCTGAGGAAGTCGAGTTGAGAGAGAACTTGACTTATATAGCAGAACCAGAGAGAATCTTAGATACCCGTGACAAGCAACTGAGGAAGAAGACCATTTGACTCGTGAAAGTCTTCTGGAAGGGTATGACGCCTGGAGATGCAACTTGGGAAACTGAGGAAAGGATGCGTCGAGACTTTCCGAACTTGTTTGATTAAGTATGTAGTTGTGCTTGACTTGATTGAATTAGTGTATTTATGGTTGTGTTATGTCAATGATTGAATTTGTGTGACATGGTGATCTTTTGTCTTGATGTGTCTCATGCCAAATTATTTGACAGCGTTGTTTTGACTTTGTTGATGTATATTAGAATCCTGAGATATGGATATCTTCTTTAATGAGTTGTTGAGAATTTTGGGGACAAAATTCTATTTAGGTGGGGAGAATTGTAATATCCTAATTTAATTTTAGGATTGAAAAAAAAATAGATTAAACTAAAAAAAAAATTATAAGTGAGAGGTATGGCCTCCCACTATTACAACAGTGGGAGACGTGACCTCCCACTGCGCTGGTGCCAAAATAATTGTGGGAGGCATGGCCTCCCACCTAATTCATATATAAAAAAAATTGTGTGTGTGTTGGGGGATTATAAATACCCCCACACACACACATCCACACATAACACACACACACATGCCGGCATCAGAGGAGACGAGAGATTAAGAGTTAGGAAGGAGGAGAGGAAAGAAAAGAAGGGTTGGAGGCTAATTTAAGGTATGTTTTTGTCTTATATGATTATTTAGGTAGCTAAACTAGCTTCTTTTCAATAAACTTTCTTCATGACATTCATTCTATATATTTTTCTCTTTCTAATGGAAGTATTATTATGTTAGTTAGTAAAAATTTTGGGGTTAAGATTTTGGGAAAGTTTTGAGTTTTGACAATAGAAGACTATATATATGTAGTATATAGTTAATAGTAAATTTTCATTGGTTTAGATTTATTGTTTGGTTGTTATAGGAATTTAAAATGAATTTGTCTATTTAAGGAGTTTATGATTTATGACATATAAAATGTTTTACCGATTAAAGGTTATGTAAATAATTTATTTGGCTTAATAGAGATATTATGGGAATTTTAAATGGTTTAGTTTTGATATATGAAAGACCAAACTGTCATTTCTGGAATTTTTGGGACTAAAATGTCATTTCTGAAATGCATGGGACTAAACAACTATTTTTGAAATTCGTGGCACTAAACCGTAATTTTCATTTTTTTTATAATAATATATTATTATTAAAAATTTGTATATTTTGAATTATATGAAATTATAAGTTATAATTTTGATTATGTAGAGTTTTGAAGAGTTATTAATGGTTAGTAAATTGATTATGGTATATGGATTTTTGGCGTGTGTTTGAGCTTTTGGATTAGGAGCAGTGTGATAATAGTTAGCTTCGGTGAGAGGTAACCTTTTTCCACTTGTTATGTGTATTAGTATGTTGTTTGTGAGTATTTTGTGAAATGATTATGAATATCTTAATAGAAATTGCCTTGTGGAACCTTATGATTTGAATTGTGAAATATTTGCATATATTTATATATGTACAAGAAATTGGGATTTGAGCTATTATGACCTGTATATGAGAATTTTATTTTGATATGAACGTGAAAATCTTGGAAAATTCCTGTTGACCTATTTATTATGATAATTATGATAATGGTTGGATTGGGAATAGATGGAGTAGGTTATTCCACCACGTGGTGAGGCCTCCATTGGTGAACAATGGTTGGCTTTCTATTGTCCCACTTGTTCAATGAGGGACTGCCCACTAGTTCAATGAGGGCTTACGACACCCCACTAGTTTAATGAGGGAAAAGATCCATGGTCCGGGGACATGTGCTCTGAAGATTTTGGCCGGTCCTCATCACATGACCAGTGAGCTTTTGAGTAACCAGTAACCTGGATGTAACTTAGCCCATGGGTCTAATCGGAGGAAATAAGGCGGTTTGGTTGGACTGGTGGGAGGCATCTTGGGAATTGTGTTAATAAAAAATTGTAATACCTAATTGATGATACATAATTTTGTGATGTGGATATTGGTGAATTATATTTTTAATATTTTGTTATATAAATTGTTCCACTTGGCACCTCACTAGCACGTATTAGTATTCGTAATAAGTTGGATTGATGGTTACCACATTTTCCAGGTGATAGTTCCTGTGCAGGCCCATTGTTAACTCCTAGAAATTGATTACATTCCAGCACATTTTCTCTCTCTTTTTACCTATTTATGGTTCAAATATGCATAGAAAATGGAGTGTATAGAAGAAAATGTGCATATCAAAGTATCAGAAAAAAAAAATCAAGAAATCCTTGTTATATTCTATAGAGTTTGTGGTTTAACTGAGAATTGATGAATCCTCTCTTTTGTAGGATATAGATAAGTTTTGAAGCTCTATAAGAATCAAGAAACAAGGAAAGATAAAGGAGGTGAAGCAATGCAAAGTTAGAAGGAACTGTGCAATTGACTACAACAAGTTGACAACCGGCCGTGGCGGTGAAATAGTGGCCGTGGCGGTGACAAACCGGCGCGCCGATCGTGAAAAAGTGCAGAAAGTACAGCTGCGCGTTTTTCATTTTAAAAGCAAAAAAACCCTATTTAACCTAGAGGGAAGGGCCGAAAAACATACTCTTGACCTAAGGAAACAAGTGGGCACACAAGGGAAGAGCTTGGGAGAGAGATTTGGACAATCTTGGAGTCTTGGGTGCTCAACCTAAGAGAGATTTTGGGGATTTCACCTTGGTTCTTCCTCTTTTCTTCTCTTTTCTTCCTAGCTTCTTCATGTATTCAGTTTCTTTGCTTAGACTCTCTTTGTATTTGAACATGAGTAGCTAAACCTTTCATTCTAGGGTTTTTTGACCCTTTGTATGGATTAATACTTGAATATTCCTCTCTTTTGGTAGATAAATATATATGTGTGTTGATTTCAACCTTGGCTTAATGCTTCTAAGTGATTGGCCTCCATTTAGATGATTTATTCACTTAGGTTATGACTTGAGAGAGCTAATCTAGGTGTAGAACTTGATTGAAATCATGCTTGTCTTGAAGTTTACTTGATAAATGGATGGTTTGTTGGTAAAATAGAGATATATTTACTAATCTTGCATTGTCACATTAGGGTTGTTGCTTAAATATTGATTCTCATTAATTGTAGCAAGAGATTGTGCAACGTAATGAGAAGAGAAACTTGATTTTGACTCGAGAGAGGTCAAGTGTTTTAGAAATTAGACTAACACATATATGTATTGAAATGCTACTAGAGAGGAAAGTAACCAAGTTTTATGAAATGCGAAAGGGGAAAAAGAATCCTAGGCTCTAAATCCTTGAAGTCAAAGAGTCATTTGCCTTTATCAATTCTTAGTTTTAAAAATAGTCTTTAAAAAGTCACATTCCAACTCAAAACTTTGTTTTAGCTCAACTTGATGAAATTCACTAAGCCTCTTGCTTGACCAATTTGTTAAACAAATCCTCGTGGGAACGATACTTTATTTATCACTTTATTACTTGCGAAACTCGTGCACTTGTGAGGCGAACAAGTTTTTGGCGCCGTTGCCGGGGATTTGTGCAAACAAATCCTTTGGTCAACCTTTGGCTTGTGTTAGTAAATTTCGCTTGAGCTTTTAGTTAGGTTTACAATTTTTCTTTCTTTCCTTTATTGATCTTTTGTTTTAGTTTGATACTCGCTCTTGCTTGTTTCTCTTGTAGGTACCATTTTTTGTATATGCAAAACTTGCATCCAGACGGATTGGTAGTGGTGCTTGACGAAGTGCCTCTCATTGACGAAGTTCCTCTCATTGAAGAAGAGACTGAATCTGCATCTGAAACCATGGCAGACGATGAATATGATAGAGCTACCGTCAATGACTTTGCTAGTCGGAATATGCAAGGTCCTCAATCTTGCATTCGAATGCCGAAATGCAAGCTCGTACCTTTGAGATCAAGCCGGTTATGATAACAATGCTTCAAATGCATGGGATGTTCCATGGTCTCTACAATGAAGATGCCAACAAGCACTTGATGTACTTCTTGGAAGTGTGTGATTCTTTCAAGCAAAATGGAGTCCCCCAAGATGTTTTGAAGCTACGGTTATTCCCTCTTTCTCTACAAGGCAAGGCTAAAGATTGGTTCAACAATCTTCTGGAAGGATCTATCCATTCTTGGACCGATCTTGAAGCTAAATTTAGAGCTTGATTCTTTTCTGATGACAAATCTGTGGAAGCTAGGGATGAATTTCTAAGCTTTAAACAATATCCAGATGAGCATCTTTACGCTGCTTGGGAGAGATACAAGATGTTAATGAAGCAATGCCCTAACCATGGGGTGGACAAATGGGTAGTAGTCCAAATTTTTTGTACTCGACTTAATCCTCAATCTAAAGCAATGGTTGATTCTATGACCAATGGAGGATACCGGAATGTTCCTGTGAATGAGGTGATTCGATTGTTGGATCAGTTGTCTGCAAACAATACTCAAGGCAATGATAGGAGGACTAACCAAACCATGCCTAATGCAAAAGAAGACTCTTCTTCACAAATTGCAACTCTCGTATCCGCTTTGAATAAGCGTTTTGATGTACTAGAGTCTCAAATGCAAAAGAGCACTTCTCAAGGTGTGCATTCTATTCATGTTACACCAATTGCATGTGATCAATGCCATGATGTCCATATGCCTGACCATTGTCCTCTTTACATGGCTACTGAATCTGTCAACTACATGGGCAAGTTCCAACATCCTCAAGGCAACCCCTACTCACAGACCTACAATAGTGCTTGGAGAACTCACCCAAATTTTTCTTGTAGTCAAGGTAATAGTTTGAATCAAGCACATGGGTCTACGTCTAGCACTAAACCTATTCCACCCGGTTTTCAAATGCAATCAAGGCAAGTTCCTATTAAGGAAGAGGAGTCTAAAACTGACAAGATGCTAGCTCGAATCTTGTCTGAGGTGGAATCTTCAAGGGTTGAAACTAAGGCTACTTTTTCTCTCCATGAAACTGCTATTAAAAATCTTGAAGTGCAAATGGGGCAATTAGCATCACAAGTAAATGTTTTGTCAAGAAGAAATCTTCCTAGTGATACCATTCCTAATCCAAAACAAGTTGGAAAAGAGGAGTGTAATGCCATTAACTTGAGGAGCGGAAAAGTGCTATCGGATGTGCCTAGCTCAAGTACTCATCAACCAAAGCAAGATGATCAAGTGATTGTTGATGTTGATGAAGAAAGAGTACGAGAAGAAGATGAAACTAAGAAGAGGAAGCAAATTGAAGAAAGTTTGCATGATGTTGGCAAAGACAAGAAGGTGGAGAAAGAGATGAATGATGAGAAAAAGAGAAAGCCAACCACTCCTACTTTTATGCCACCATTACCTTTTCCTCAAAGGTTCAAGAAGAAAGAGGAAGATGCTCAATTCAAAAAGTTTGTGAACATGTTCAAACAACTCCATGTGAACATTCCTTTTGCTGAAGCTTTGGAGAGCATGCCTAAATATGCTAAGTTCCTTAAAGATGTTTTGTCCAAGAAGCGGCGATTCAATGAATTTGAGACTGTGGCATTATCCGAAGAGTGTAGTGCGGTCATTCAACGGAAGTTACCGGCTAAGCTTAAAGATCCGGGAAGCTTCTACATCCCTTGCAACATTGGGACAAATTTTAATGGTAAAGCTCTTTGTGATCTAGGTGCAAGTATTAACTTGATGCCTCTAGCTATTTTCAACCAATTGGGTTTAGGAGAGCCAAGACCCACTACGGTATCTTTGCTCTTGGCCGATCGTAGCATTTCTAAACCTAGAGGAATCATTGAAGATGTCTTAGTTAAAGTTGACAAGTTTATCTTCCCCGCTGATTTTGTAGTGCTTGATTGTGAAGTTGATTGGAAAATTCCTCTCATCCTTGGGCGTCCATTCTTAGCCACTGCAAGGACTCTCATTGATGTAGAGAAGGGAGAGGTCACTTTAAGGGTCAATAATGAGCAAGTGATATTCAACATGCAAAAAGCCTTGAAGTTTCATGATGATTTTGCTCAATGTTCGTTTGTAGATATATCAGATGCAGTTATTCCTCAAGAATCATATGCTTCCATGATCAAAGACCCTTTAGAGGCATCCTTGATTGGTGAGAAGAGTTTTGAGAAGTTTGATGAAGATCTTGTTGAAGAAATCTTTCATTTTGACCCAGTTCCTCATTCTAGACCGAAGACTTTTGAACCACTTGAGGTGTCTGATGCCTTAAGTACTCCATTGAAGCCTTCCATTGAAGTTTCTCCGGTTCTAGAGTTGAAGCCATTACCTTCTCATCTCAAGTATGCTTATTTTGGGAAAGCACGCCACTTACCGATGGAATTAGAGCATGGAGCTTATTGGGCTATCAAAAAGCTAAATTTTGATCCTAAAGCTGTGAAGAAGAAAAGGCGACTTCAACTAAATGAGTTTGATGAAGTTCGCCTAAATGCCTATGAGAATGGAAGGATATATACGGAGAAGACCAAGTGGGATCATGACAGCAAAATCATATCCAAGAGTTTTGAACCCGGTCAAAGTGTTCTCCTCTATAATTCCAAGTTGAGGTTATTTCCGGGAAAGCTAAAATCTCGATGGTCCGGTCCATTCACTGTGGTTCAAGCATCTAAATTTGGTGATGTGGAGCTGGAAAATGAGAAATGTGAAAGATTCAAGGCTAATGGTCAACGATTGAAGCACTATTGGGGTGGAGATGTGGATAGGCTTGTGTCCACTATTTACTTAGTTAATGAGGAGTGATCACCATGAAGAGTCGAGCTAAAGACTATAAACTAAGCGCTTCTTGGGAGGCAACCCAAGCTCTAAACTAAATCTTTTCAATTTTTGTGTTTGTCTTTTTAGTAGATTTATGTTTGATCTTTTTGTTTTGTAGGAAGAAAAGGGTACCCAACTTAGAATTGGATTGTTGTAATGGGAGGAGTATTTATGAAGGAGGAAGAACTCATGAGCTATAAAGGAAATGCTTTTGAGGGAAGTTCGTTTGACTCTAAGCTCATATATATTTGATTCTGGGGTGAACTAATGTTGACTAGTCAATTTTGAGTAATACTATGGCAATTGTGATTATTTGGTTGAGTCTCTATGTGAAATCCACTTGTGACTATGACTTGAGTGCTCAAAATTTGATGTGTTGTGGTATTCCCTACGAATATGTGTGTATGTGTGTGCCTTATGGTATTGGATGGTTTAAAGTGTTTGATCCTAAGTAATTTGGTTGATATTGGGTGGTATAAAGCTTATTGGGTGATTCTTGAGGCATTTGGGAATGTTTCTTGTGTTTTGCAATTGTGTTGGTGTTGTTTTGTGTTTGACAGCAAAAACTGGCCACGACAAGTTTACAACTGGCCATGGCCAGTGGTCCAAAGTTGCTCTCTGTGTTCACTTTCCGTGGCCAGTGCGCAACTGGCCGTGGCCAGTGCTCTCTGTGTTCACTTTCCGTGGCCAGTGCGCAACTGGCCGTGGCCAGTGTGTCAACCTTAAAAAAAACAATTATTTTCGATTTTATTATTATTTTAAAAAAAAATCAAAAAATAAATAAATAAATAGAAATATATATTTTTTTCCTTCCCACTTTACCCTTCATTAGTTCACATAATCCCCATTTTACCCAAATGAATGTGGCCTACCTTTGGGTCCACATTCATTCCCAAATTCAAAACCCTAAATCCCAAATGTAATTCCCCTCCTCAATTCTCAATCTGAAACCCCAATCTGAAACTCAAGATTGCAGCCCCATTCCATCGCAGCCAACACTCACGGCTCCTCCCCTCAAATCCCTAAATTTGAAAGCATCAATCTCGCCTCCACGCCTCTGTTTCCACCGTCATCCTTCCTTCCACCGTTGGCTTTCCTCCTCCTTCCCTCCGTTCATCACCGTCGGCCACCACCCATTCCCTTCCTCATCCAACATCGGACTGAATCTCTCGACCCTCACTCCAAAGTCACGATCCATCGTCGCCTTCTCCTCAGTCGCCCTCTTCTTTCATTCCGTTCACCCTCACCGTCGGCCACCCTTCTTCCATAGCTTCTTCCTCGACTCCGTTCCTCGTCGCCGTCGCTTCTCACCCAGATCGTACCTCCATCACTCTCACCGTCGACAGTAGCCCTCTACTCCTCCTCTCCGCCAACTATCTTCTAAGCTCTACG
Source organism: Acacia melanoxylon (assembly GCA_019022615.1). Taxonomy (NCBI): domain Eukaryota; kingdom Viridiplantae; phylum Streptophyta; class Magnoliopsida; order Fabales; family Fabaceae; genus Acacia; species Acacia melanoxylon. Next base: position 805,262 of record JAFJYJ010000099.1, read on the forward strand.
CTTTCACACTCGGACCTCCACCGCTTTTGTGCGCTGCGTCTGCGCTGTTGCTGCTCCGTGGCGCTGCCTCTGCAACTTCCGGAGTTTGATCCCTGCCTTCTCCGGTTCGTAGTCCCATTTTGATGTATTCGTGCCTCTAGCCCATCTGAGTTTGGTCTGATATTGTTCCTCTTCTAAGGTAAAGCCTATGCATTTCTCCATTTTTTTGTTTGGTTGTGTTTGGGTAGATTAGAGTTCAATTTGATGCAGTAATGGTCTGATGCCTCTGTGTTTTTCTGAGTAAATGCCAAAGCATGTTTCTCATAGGCTTGAACATATGTGGTGGGTTGAGGATTAGAACATTATTAAATGTGGTTCTGATTTAATGCGATTACATTTGGTTGGATTGAACCGAGGTTCTGATTAAATGTGGTTAAATGTGGTTGGCTTGAATTCATATTATGATTAAATGTGGTGCTGATTAGCTCTTGGCTTAATACACTCTTGGGACCAAAGTTGCTGTTGTTACAATCTTGAGATAAGTTTACAAAACTTTGAAAATTCTTGAGTCCCACTGGATTGTTTACCAAAGTTTTGCAAATTCACCAAAGTTTTCTTTGAAATCTTTCAAAGAAATATTTTTGGCACTTTTGTGATTTCAAAACACTCAATTGCTTCATTGTTGAGTCTTATTCCAAAGTCTTACCCTCGAATTTTGTGCATACGTGGTTTTGATTCGGTGTTAAAAGAAAGCTAAACTGAGGCTTAAACTGATGAGTTTCAATCTGAGTATTAGTGTCTTTCATTGCTTGTTTTGATAGTCTCTGGGCTGAAAATAAAATTTGAGCTTTAATTTTCGAGATGGTTCTGTCTATGCTTGGTCATCATGAGGACTAACTATATCCCTGAATCTGAAACTTGTGGATACATTCTGACAACTTTGGTTATTGTTGAATATGAGTTTTTAAAGTCTTTAGAATATCCATTTACATACCGATGTGTAACCGGAAATACTACTGTTTTGAATCTCCACAGGTTTCATGAATTGCTTTTAAACTAATAATTTTGCAAAATGAATCTGCTGCTATATGTTCTCTTGATGACCTATATATGCTGAATGATTTTGGAAGTTATGCTCTTCCAAGTTATTGTGACTGTTGAGAATTAAGCTTGAATTGGATTTGTGATTTGAGGTGTAGCAACTAGCAATTGCTGATGATTATTAGTCCTAATAAGTCCTGCAATGTTTGCTGCAATCCTGAACGAAAAATTTTCTCCATTTTTTTGTAAGCATAATTGATTGATTAAGCATAGTCATTTACTGCCAAATGATGATGATGTTCGGAAATCTTTGGGTCACCCATTTTAATCTGCCAATCTCAAGTTGATTTTTCTTTATATGTAAATGGCATAAGTCTTGTTTTTGGCATTAAGTGTTGTCCAAGTCACCAAGGTTTCATAACACACTTTGAAGTGCATTCTTTAGAAAAATTTGGATCAATTTGGCAATTAAGTGAACTTATGTTTAATTAATCTGTTTGTGCTCTTCAACCATTGTCAAATCTTTTCATTGTGGAAAACCAAATTATCATTCACTAAGTTAAGCCTGGTTTTGAGCAATACCATGAGATTACTTGTTTGTAATTACTGATGATTGCAATTGTGGAACCTATTTTTGCTCTGAATCATGTGTTTTTGATATGAGAAAAGCTTTTGGGTCCCTTAAAAGAAGTTCTTTTGGTGATTTAACGCTATTTTGATTAAGGGTTTTAATAATCGTTTGTCAAAACTAAATCTGTGACCTTTTACTTTTCTCATGATTATTGAATTGGTCCACTCTTGATTAAAAAAAATAAAAATTCTTTGGTCTACCACAATGAAATGGATTGATCAGCTACCTCTGCAATCTTTGAAATGTCATTTTGAGAAAGTAAATGGTTTTCTAAGGCATTGAGGAGTAGGTTTAGGCTTGGAATGTTGATTGGCTGCTTGGTATTAGCTTGATTCTAAGTTTGGGGATCTTTTCTTTTAGGATAAGTTAAATAAGGTCCTTTTGTTTTTCGTGTCATGCTTAGATTGTGCTGCAATTTTTGCTTATGGATGTATGTTTTATTGTGCCAATCTTGTTGTTGTTGATGTGCATGCATCCTGTGTCCAATGATTTAACAGCCGGTGCCTTCCTCTGGTTTGGATTAGATTGTTGATAGCTTTTTGATGTGGGTATCTGATTATGATTCTTGATGGTTACTAATGGCCACTGCTATTTCACACTCTTGTTAGCATGTGAATCTGACTTTCCTAGCTACTGATGGCTAGTTTGAGTGGTTTAGATAATTTTCTCTTTCAATGAATTGCCTGTTGTGTTTGTTAATATCCTAGCTACTGATAGTTAGTAATGGAAGCAATTTTAAAAATGTTGTGGCTAGTCTATTGAGGGCCTAGTTGTTAGTTTGTAAATGCTGTGGATATGAGTTGAATCAGGTACAGGTGCTACTTCTTTACTTGCCCATCCTTTTAGTTGACAATGAGGACATTGTCCATTTTAAGTTTGGGGGTGAAAGTTCACTGCAAGCAATTTTGAAATTTTTTGTCACTTTGATGAGTGCACAGTGAAAATTTTGAACAGGTTTTGTAAGAAAATTGTTGGAATGTTTGAAATTTCTCTTAGCTTAAATTTTTGTTTGTGAAGAATGCTAAAATGAATTGTTATTTGTCAAATTTGCTTGAATGATCCGATGATATAAATCTTTGCTCAATCTTTTATGTTTGTTAGGAAATTTTGTTTAATGTGCATTGATGGATGTTTTGTAGTGATAAATCATGTTATTCGGGGATTTTTAAACTATAAAAGCACTATTGGAGTTCATTTTATTCTGGATGTTCTTGTTGAAGGGTTTTGTGGCAAATTAGGTTATATGCCTTGTTTCAAATTGTTGATTTCAAAATAATCTTTGGACTTCTTCAAAGCTTTTGGTTTATTTCATAAGATTTGAAGAAAGGATTAGGGCACTTCATAAAATGCGATTGAGCCTTTCAAGCCTACCTAATTGAGTCTATTCCCTTTTTGAACCCTTATTTTGAGCCTAATTGGAAAACCAATTAAAGATTTTTTTTTTTGGAAGACCTAACATCTACCTACCTTAGCCAATGTGAAAAAAACCATGATTCCTTTACTTTGAGATGGATGATAATTGATTGGGTTGTGGAATTTGGTGATGTGTGAAATTCAAATGAACAGAAAAAGGAGTGTAGAAAGTAAAAGGGCTCACAATGTATAGAAATCAAGCCCAGAAAAAAAAAAACAAAAAAAAAAAAAAAACAAAAAAAGGGTTAAAAAAAAAGTTCAAGAAGGCTTGATATGGAAAAGATCAATTTGGTTTAAGTTTGGGGGAGTATGTTTAATGAGAAAAGGAAGAAACCCCTTGAGTGGTTATCATCTATCTTGAGGTATTTGTTGATTATCCTTTATCTTTTCTTTTGAAAACCTTAACCCCTGGCCCCATTACAAGCTGAAAAGTCCCTTTGATTTTTAAATCAAGTGGAGTGAATTAGAAGAAAAGAGGAAGAAATTAGATAATGATGGAATTGATTGTTTGAATTAGTTATATGACTTGAATTGTTGCTTTTAACTTTAGCAAGTGCAAAAAGAGTATAGGTCAACTCCATTCACACACTCACATTTGGAAATTCTTGAAAAACATGTTTTAAATCTATGAAGTGTTCATTTTTGCATGTTTACTTGGTTTCCTGTTTCATATAACTCTTTGAGCAGTAAATGAGGACAAATTTATTCATGCATCAATGACAAATATTGACAAAATTTTGTGGAGATACATGTTTATGCTTGAGGACAAGCAAATATTTAAGTTTGGGGGTGTGTTAACTCCTAGAAATTGATTACATTCCAGCACATTTTCTCTCTCTTTTTACCTATTTATGGTTCAAATATGCATAGAAAATGGAGTGTATAGAAGAAAATGTGCATATCAAAGTATCAAAAAAAAAATCAAGAAATCCTTGTTATATTCTATAGAGTTTGTGGTTTAACTGAGAATTGATGAATCCTCTCTCTTTTGTAGGATATAGATAAGTTTTAAAGCTCTATAAGAATCAAGAAACAAGGAAAGATAAAGGAGGTGAAGCAATGCAAAGTTAGAAGGAACCTGTGCAATTGACTACAACAAGTTGACAAACTGGCCGTGGCCAGTGAAAAAGTGGCCGTGGCCAGTGACAAACTGGCCGCGGCCAGTCGTGAAAAAGTGCAGAAAGTACAGCTGCGCGTTTTTCATTTTAAAAGCAAAAAAACCCTATTTAACCTAGAGGGAAGGGCCGAAAAACATACTCTTGACCTAAAGAAACAAGTGGGCACACAAGGGAAGAGCTTGGGAGAGAGATTTGGACAATCTTGGAGTCTTGGGTGCTCAACCTAAGAGAGATTTTGGGGATTTCACCTTGGTTCTTCCTCTTTTCTTCTCTTTTCTTCCTAGCTTCTTCATGTATTCAGTTTCTTTGCTTAGACTCTCTTTGTATTTGAACATGAGTAGCTAAACCTTTCATTCTAGGGTTCTTTTGACCCTTTGTATGGATTAATACTTGAATATTCCTCTCTTTTGGTAGATAAATATATATGTGTGTTGATTTCAACCTTGGCTTAATGCTTCTAAGTGATTGGCCTCCATTTAGATGATTTATTCACTTAGGTTATGACTTGAGAGAGCTAATCTAGGTGTAGAACTTGATTGAAATCATGCTTGTCTTGAAGTTTACTTGATAAATGGATGGTTTGTTGGTAAAATAGAGATATATTTACTAATCTTGCATTGTCATATTAGGGTTGTTGCTTAAATATTGATTCTCATTAATTGTAGCAAGAGATTGTGCAACGTAATGAGAAGAGAAACTTGATTTTGACTCGAGAGAGCGGGTCAAGTGTTTTAGAACCTTAGACTAACACATATATGTATTGAAATGCTACTAGAGAGGAAAGTAACCAAGTTTTATGAAATGCGAAAGGGGAAAAAGAATCCTAGGCTCTAAATCCTTGAAGTCAAAGAGTCATTTGCCTTTATCAATTCTTAGTTTTAAAAATAGTCTTTAAAAAGTCACATTCCAACTCAAAACTTTGTTTTAGCTCAACTTGATGAAATTCACTAAGCCTCTTGCTTGACCAATTTGTTAAACAAATCCTCGTGGGAACGATACTTTATTTATCACTTTATTACTTGCGAAACTCGTACACTTGCGAGGCGAACACCCATCGGCGAAGACCTCGGAAGCTTAGACTACTTCTGCTAAAAGTAGTGCTTTTGTCTTTTTGATTTATGTTGGATGATTGTATATTGTCACGTTAGGGCTCATTCAGCATACTCTGATTTACTTTTGTATACTTTGGTAAATGATGGAGCATTACTTAGTTGTTAGTGAACCCTTAATTAGTTATTATGTTAAGTTAATTTTGAGGACGTTACAGAGTTGGGCACCGTCATTCTAATCGGTGCTCCACGTCTCTGGCCTGGATCTTGTTTCCTAGATGGGAGAAAGTAATCAATCTTGGACCAATTCTTGATTCTACGGGGATGTAAACAAACTTCTTGGGCAAACAATGCCCCAAAATCAACCTTGCTCATGATACCATGTTAAATAGTATGATTAGGGAGGATAATTAGGAGAAAGAAGATGAAGAATGATGTATTATTTACAATAGAGAGCTCTTACAAAGAGTAATTATGATACTTATTTTTCATATTAGCTAAGATCTCCTAGTTATAGATTAGGGTCCTAACTAACTCCCTAACTAATAGGCTAACTAACTTTCTAACTAATCACCTATATATTCTAACACATTTGGCACACTCTGCCCTCCCAGAGACCGTGAGAGTTGGTTCCATACCTGTATAGTTCCAAATCTGGTTCGTTGTCTGACGTATATGTTTTTGTTGATAAACCTTAGTTTTCTAGTTGATTTTTATTGGATTTTATATTCAAAATCATGATTTTTGTTCCAGCTTTTGAATATGATCTAAACAAGTTTTCTTTCACTTGTGATTTATGGACTGCGATTAATCTGTTTGAAATCAATTTTATGGCTTGCTCATGTCGTTAGCGTTGACGAAATATCGAAGGAGTTAATTTTTTTGTTTTGACTGTGGATATTTTAGTCTTTTCATTTTTTTACATATATAATTTAAGGGAAATACACTTCTCATGTTGTAGGATGAGTGTATCCTCATGTTATAGATACAAAAAGATGTGAGTCCCACCATTTCCTTGTTTGAGTTTTTTTTTTTATATATATATAAAAGATGTGGGTCCCATCATTTCATGTATGTATATGAATCTTCTTCTTCTCATGCAACATGAGAAGTGTAAATCCCATAATTTAATATAAAAGTTAATATTTCTTTTACTCCTTAAAAACAGCTAATTTTTTTTATTCAATCTCGAATTGTCATTAATGATTACTATCCCATCATGTATTGTGTATACTGATATATGTACAAGAAATACACATAAAAACTATTTTTAGCAATACAGTAACAATTTGATTGGTGGCTTTGTTGTTGTTGTAGAAAATATACTAAAGAAGTAAAAATTGAACAAGTAACAAGAATCTGTATAACTAAGATTGCATATAAAGGCAGCATCTTCAGTTTTGTACTTCTTGTCCAGACTCTCCCATAATGCTTTGGTTGTATCCAAAGTACTATATACAATATACAGTGTATTGTCTAGACCATTGAGAATATAATTCCTACATAGGAAATTAGAATGCTTCCAAGCATCTATCGTAGCAACCTTTTCCCTGTCCAACAGTTATCCTTCTTCTAATTTTAGAGCATCTGCAATGAGAAACCGTGCCAAATTCAAGGTAGTTAAATGGAAAAACATTATCTGTTGCCATCTTTTAAAATCATTCTCATTGAACTTTTCTAGTTTTTCACTATGCATTGGAACAAAACAACTTGGTTCATCAAATTCGTACTTGTACTTGTCATTTCTGTTATTAAAACTGAAACTTTGATTAATCACACAGATTGATCTACGAACAGTATAATAATCAAAATTACAGATATTAAACACAGATTCAATTCAATATTATTACCAACACATGAAATCAACTTTATCTATTATAAATTAATCTAAGCTGATCTCAATTAGAAAATTGTCTTAAGATTATTGTAGAAAATAGGGTTAAGGTGCAAAAATACACATGTACTTTGGTGAGAGGAGTGCCCCCGAGAAAGTGATTTTTTCGGGTGCAAAAGTGAGTAAGTGACTACGTGATTATATATTAGGTGCAAAAAAATATCGTTTGACCGTTAAATTTGACTTTTTTTTTTGGCGGACGATGACGTGGCTTTCAAAAGTGCAAAAATATTTGGTTTGAACAAAAGAGCGCTCAACATCAACTTTTTTATTATTATTATTTTGATTTCTTATTAACTTATTAATATTAAATAAAAAAATTTAATATTAATTAAATAAAAAATTCATTATTATTTTTTTATTAATAATAATAGTATAAACTGAATCTTAATACTTAATAATATTAACTTAATTTGAATTTTGTTTTAATTGAATTCACAAAATTAAAAGAAAACGGCTAGAGGATAGGTTGGAATCAGATAATATTATCTAATCTCTAATTTTTTCCTTTTATGGTTACTATACTTTTCCATAATTTTTTTAAATTTCAAATAAAAAAAACATTTTCGTCTTTTTCTTTATATACAGAATTTTCTGTGATCGTGCATTGTATGAAACTCTTTTGACATCTTGGATGCGGTCCCATATTCGGATATCATATTTAATTTATTTATATTAATTTTTCCAGTTATCTTATGAAATTATTGACTATAATATTGTACTGTTTAATTATTAAATTAAATTTGTGGGAATATTGACTATAATATTGTGCTATTTAAATATTAAATCAAATTTGTGGGTTTCAACTAATTATTTATTTTCTATTAAATCTTTTAAAATATCACATATTCACTCGACCCATTTGCCATCGCGCGTTTCTAAACTCGTTACTATAGTAATAAATAAATTTCATAGAAAGCCAAATTATGTGATTCAGCCGATAAGCGAGAATTGAAAAGGAATCACTATTTAGCTTTCTTAATACCTCTAACAATTCTCTAGTAATCCTAAAATTTGAATTCTCTCTTCTCTATCTCATGACCCTCCTTCATCTCCTACTCCCCGGCGGCTTGTAGCGTCATCACAAGCCGCCGGCGAGTATCATTCTATGTCACAACTGCGTCAAAGTGGTAGATCGGTTCCCAGATCTTTTATCTGTAGCCTTCTCCCTCTGATTTCCGGCGGTTGCGGACTTTTCTTGTTCTTGTGGCGAGTTTTTTTTCTTCTTCTTCAGATCTGTTCTGTGGTGGTAATAGCTATCTGTCTTTTGTTTCTTTGTTTGTGGTGCTGAGTTTTGTGGTGGTGTTCTTGTTTTCTCAGGAAATAAACATATTTGCAAGATCTGAGTATAAATCATCTTCGTTGGATGATTGTTTGAACGTTATTAAATTCAACTATCACTTGGTGGCTCAGATATGCGTTCTTGGGGGAAGATTTCAAGAGGTGTTGTTCGGTGTTTGGTCGAGGTTACCATATTCGCTTGAACGGAGGAGCAGAAGTGTTCTTCAGGATATTATGAGTTTTCTTCCTTCTGAGGTTGGGTTTTCTTTGATCTTTACCCCAAGTCGAGGTATCTGTGCAGCTGCTCTAATTGCAGCTAATTCTTATAAGAAGGTGTGCCCGTTAGGGTGGGTTTTATAACCTACACTTTCTTTCACGCCACTTCTAACCTTGGATATTAAGGAGACCAATTTTGTCCATGCTTCTACTTCTAATCTTAAATATTTAATGTACGGTGATTGGTTGTTCTTGTATTTGACTTATTTTGTTGTATTTGATTTGGCTTTGTTTGTATTCTCATCTTCAGTTTGTTTTCATGTATTGCACCGGTTTGTAGTAATAATATAAATAGCTCTTGACCAAAAAAAGAAAAAAAAAAGGAATAACCATTTCGCCTTCTATCTCGTTTGATTATATTAATATCCTTAGAGTATGTTTGGTGTGAAGGAAATGGGGGAGGGAAGGGGAGGAGAACTTTAACTAGTTCGATTATTTTTAAAAAGAAATGGAGATGTGGGGTTAAAAGCTTTTAATTAATTTTTCTTCATATTTTATCTTACATCTTATCCTTATTAAAAATTTGTAACCCCACTTATCCATTTATTTTAAATTAAACCCATTAAAAATTTCCCAGTTAAAAGCGCAGGCCCTTAATGGCAATAATGCTAACTCATGACCATCATATGGAATGGATCTAGGGAAAGGTGAATGCATGAAATCCCTAATGGCAAAAGTGATATGTTTTATTCTCCAATTAATTTTTTAAACGGTGATTTATCCCTAATTTTCCCTTTAACAGTTGCAAATGCTATCCCAAACTTGGGTAATATTTATGAAATTTTGTCAGGAGCTTTTGTTATATTAATATTTTCCTAAGATCAAGTTTTAATTTGGTACAAAGAAAAAGCTTTTAATGGTCTGTTCGGTATGAGAGAAAAGGAGAGGAGGGAAAATTTTAATAAGTTTGACTTAAAAGAATTGGGAAAGTTGTGTAAAAAGGTTTTAATTAATTTTTCTTAATCTTTAATCTTCTCTTATTAAAATTTTGACTAAAATACTCTAATTATCCTCCCGTTTAACTTTAATTACACAAATTTTCAAAATAAATTGGAGGTCTGTGTAATTAAAATAAAACAGATAAGTAGTTAGAGTATTTTACTTTAAAATTTTACAACCCCACTCTTCATTTCTTTTAAATAGAACTCATTATAATTTTTTTTTCCTTCTCAACTCCCCTCCATTTCACTCGTGTCAAATGGCACCAGGGAAATGGAAGGTTGAGAAAATGTTAATGAGTTTGATTTAATAAAATTAGAGAAGTGAGTATATAAAATTTTAATTTAATAAAAAGAATATGTAAGATAAAGGAGTAAATAAAATTAATTAAAAGTTAGCTTTTAATCGCAGTTGACCAATTTTTTCAATCAAACTTGTTAAAATTTCTACTCCCATCCCTTGCATATCTCTCGTACTAAATAATAGACCAAAAAGAAAATTAGAATGAGAAACGAAATTACGAAAATGGAATTTCCATGAAATTAATTTGCATGTGTATATTTTGATATCACTACTATAAATTCAGGCATATATAACATTTATTAGATACTCCCTCCGGTCCTAATTGTAGGACAATATTTAGGAGTTGGTTTTGGTCCTAATTATAGGACAAAATTTTAATTTTTATCAATTTCTTTCTAAAATATCCTTATTTTGTTCTCTCAAATGTGTTTGGTTTTTGGTGAGTAGTCTATGGGTGTGTAGACTCTTCCACACAGTGAAACTTTTAAATTGTTGGATTTTAATTTATTTATCGATCAGCTGATGACGTTAATTTGCCAATATATATATATATATATATATATAGACACACACATATATACATACATACATATATGCGCGCGCGAGCGCGTGCACACACACACACACACACACACATATATATGTGTGTGTGTGTGTGTACATATATGTATATCTAAGTGCGTATATGTGTGTCTCAATATATGTGTGTGTGTGTGTGTGTGTGTGTGCGCGCGCGTGTATGTACATATATGTATATCTATGTGTGTATATGTGTGTGTCTCAATATGTGTGTGTGTGTGTACATATAGAAAAACACACACACACACACACATATATATATTTACATGTGTGTGTGTGCCTGTGTATATATGCATATATATATACACACACATATATGTATATATAGCAAAACCATTATTTCAATTAGAAAGTGTGTAGAAAAGAAAATTATAGGTCGGAGAGGTATGTGGTAGGGGCTATTGATTCACTTTTACTTGTGTCATTTTAAATTTATATAAGGGCATTTTAGAAAATGAGTAAAATTAACTAATTCAACTCATCTCCTTAATCTCCTCAAAATTGGTTAAATATGTTCTATAATTAGGACCGAAGGGAGTAACAGTTACAAAATAAACGTTATATGTGTCAAGGTGGAGGTGAAAGAGATTTTCCGTGTCTCTCAAAATAGCCAGATTCAATAAAAGATTTGCAGTTATAGGGAACCTGGATCGTTTTCCCAACGAATTCGTAGCGGGTTTGATTGGACAGTAACAGTGAATAGAAATAGTAAAAATGGGGGGTTTTTTTTGTTCAAACAGAATTAAAACGAAAATAATAGAAAAAGAACGAAATAAACAGAAACAGATTAAAATCGATCAACCCAACATTCAGATCCAGAAACTTTCATCATTGAACGAAAAATGAACGAACTCGTGTTTGGTTTTGGATGAACCGAAATCTCTGCGTTCGTCCAGAAATTCCCTTGACTAGACGATCGCCTAGCATTTGTCCGAACAGTGGCGTCTCACTGTGCAATCGCACAAGAATAAAGTGAAACCTAGTTCGAACTCGGTCCTTGGGATGAACCAAACCGAATATTAAATCTAATATTCGAACTATTTCCAGAAATCAAATCCGATAAGATGAAAACAGAAACGAGTAAGATTACCGATTAAGCACAAGCTCTCTGGATGAATCATGGAATCCTCAACGTTGGGTTAATCACAGAAGCTCAGCCAAGCATAGCTGGAAAAAATGAAGAATAGACGAAGAACGCGAAGAACATTGCAGAGAAAATGAAACTTCTGTGTTTAATCTAAAAATGTGTAAAAAGGTGAATGACAAAAGTGTTTGTGGCTGCCATCTAACTTAAAGTTAACCTAAAATGGAAATAGGCTCCAATGGTTCAGCCCAAAACGGAAATAAAATAAAAGTGAGCATTGTACTCGAGCATAATGACTCTAACTATCTGCCTAGTGTGACTTTCAGCAAAAACCAGATGATACTCGAGCTCACCTGAGAGTGTACTCGAGCAACATACTCGTTCATGAAGTTCATGGTGTTTGAGTATGATCGTTGTGAAGCTTTTGTTACGAACTTGTTGAGATTCTACTCGAGCAAGACCATATGTATACTCAAGTAAAGTGGAACATTAAGCTTATGTAAAGGATTTTTGAATCCTTACTCGAGCACTCAAGGAAGTCTACTTGAGTATTGTGAAGATGACAGAATATCACCAAGAAGGGGGTGAATTGGGGACTTAAAAAACTTTTTTTGTGAACTCAGAATTTTCCACAAAATAGAGGCAAACACACACACACACACACACACACACAGAGAGAGAAGAAGAAGATGATGAACACAAGGATTTATACTGGTTCGGCCTTAACTCTTGACCTACATCCAGTCCCCAAACACTCTGGGATTTTCACTATCACTTTAATCATATACAAACTCTGTACCCTAAGTTTGTTGGATATGATTAGTTTTGATAATGTCTTATATAAATGCCATTATTAAGAGCAAAAAGTTTACATACTACATTTATCTTCTACTTTGACTAATTCTTATATTTAATGTAGATGTGAAGTTCAATATTGAAGAATGATCAAGAAAGAAGATTGAAGAAAGAAGTTCTTGAACACAATATAATGGGAATATCAGAATGTCAAGGAATTAAGAAGTTATCAAAGGATTTTGGGAATAATCAAGAAGAAGAGGAAATATTGAAGAAGGTAGAACTTGCAGAGAATAATGAGTCCACGTTGAATGACAGAGAACAATCAACAAGAAGATCAATAAAGAACTATTGAATTAGAGAAAGGAATTGAATCAAAGAAGATGTGAAGTCAAATGATAAAGAATGATCAAGAGAAGAGAAGAAAGAAAGAGTTGAGTTATGGAGAATGATCAAGAGAAGAAGAAAGAAAGAAGAACTTGTTGAATGAAATGAAGATATCATTATTCAAGTTTCTAGATTGATACTATAAGTATCCACGAACAAATGGAAGTTGGAATGGCTCAATTCTGAGTTAAAACAAGCAAATATGAGATTCAGGATGAGGAAACTTGAGTCATTAAGTTTAAACTCGAGTTTACTACCTTGTTGCAGTTATTTCCTTCTTGGATACGAGAAAACTCGAGTTTAGGACTCCAAACTCGAGTTTGGGACTCAAAACTCGAGTTTGTCACTAACTAACTCGAGTTGGTAGTGTCTTCAGCATCTCTGGCGCCTCTGGACTAGAAAAACTCGAGTTCAAAAGTACAAACTCGAGTTTACAGCGCTCTACAGCACCTCTGTTCTACTATGTTTCACGTTTTACTTAGGTGAGTTTTGGTAATTCAATGATATCTCCTAAACCAGAAATCGGATTGAGGTGAAATCAGTGGCATATGAAACTAGACTCCCAATGCGTCATTTTTATATAAAATTCAAGCCTAAAGGATTTTAAATCAAGGAGCTATGAATTGTGGAAATTGACACTAAAATTCACGCCATGCAACAGACCAAGTTTCAATGTTTTGAGTGTATTTCACAAAATACAAATCCAAGTGAGCTAAAATCAGTGTCATATGAAAGTAGACTCAAAAGGATTTCTATCAAGACTTGAACCAACCAAAACGGAGTTCAGACCAAGGCGATATGGCCTTCTAAAGTTGACAGTCAGTTCAGGATGTTGCAAAAATGCTGGTCAAGAACAGCCTTCATTCATCGTATCATAACGGTCAGAATACAATGAGTTTGGAGCTGATTCTTGTTGAATTAGAAAGAAGACTCAAAGAGATATATGGGGATAAGTGGTTTGCAAAATTTGGAGCTATATCAAGTCAGAGAACAACCAAGGGCAGAACAACTTGCAAACTTGAGTTTGTAAGTATCAAACTCAAGTTTAGCTCAGACAGAGAGCAAACGATGGCTTTCGAGAGAACCAAACTTGAGTCATTAAGTGAAAAACTTGATTTTGGCTCAGTCATAGAGAAACCCAGCTTTCTACAACAAAAGGAAACTCGAGTTTATGTCTCTGCTTCAGAAAACCACCGTGTCGAAAATCTCGTTTCTCATCAAGAACATCCAGATGATTACCCAAATGACTTAAAATACTTCTTAACCTCATTTATAACATTTGTGTACAAGTTTCAGGTGATTAAACGAAGGATTAGATGCAAATCTTCAAAATGTCAAATTTGTGTCAGAAACATTGAATGTGCTGCAGAAGCTCTAACAGCTAGTTCCAACTGATCTATAACAGCTACGATTCACAACAGTTATATTCTCAACGTTCATATTATCTTCATCTATAAGTAGAGACACATTCAAGACGGAGAAAAACGATGACAAGAGATTGCACTGTCAAAATGCCCAAATTCTGAATCCAATGTTCATCTCATACACACTCTGTTTTCAATGCTTCATAGTTCATCTTAGAGAGTGAAATTATTTGTAATGTACTTCATTGTTTATCTTATTCACTTTTGAGAGAGAAGATTCATTATAAAACTTATATCGCTTTATCTTAGAGTTACTCAAGATTGGGTGATCTTGAGTGGGTTACAGATTGTAACCTTACAGTGTGTAAGGGAGAGTATCTCAGTGAGAAATTTGGCTTCACAAGTGTTTAGGTGAACTTGTGGTATTGTAAAGGCTTCTCTTGTGCCCGAATTAAACAAGAGGATAGTGGATTGAAAATCTCAAGTGGAGCTTGGGGATTGGACGTAGGTCAAAGATTGGACCGAAAAAGTATAAATCTCAGTTTGCATATTCTCTTTCCTGAACTCTTATATTCCCAGCATATATGTTTGATTGATTGTCTATCTATTTATAAATCTTTACTGTCATACAAACTACTGTCAGTAAGTTGTGAAAAGATTTTCAAAAGATTGTTAAAGTTCCAAGTTTTTAATCTTTCACCCAATTCACCCCCCCTCTTAGGTTCAGCTAGGTCTTACAAAGTTATCCTCTCACTGGGATACACTTCCCCTTACAAGTTGTAAACTGATAACCCAATCTTAAAGTCCCACGACTGGAGATTCTTACAAAGATTTAATAATCAAAAATGAAACTCTTTAAAAGAGCATATTGATAAACACTGAAGAATATTTATATCAGCATATATTACACTTGAAAGTGGAACAGTAAATGCAAGTTGATCTTTTTTGCGTTTTTGACTCTCTTGGTTGTTGAGAATTGAATGCTTCAACTTATAAATGAATGAAGCAATTAATGACCATTGGAGATCTTGATATAACCGTTGGAGACATCAAAAGAGCTGTTAGGTTGAAATCAAGTCTATTCTCACTCATGCACTGAATCAACCAATGAGCGCAAACATTCTTGTTGACATTCCTTGAGATATATCTGTTGGATGATCTGGCATCCATATGAGGAAAGAAAACATTAAAACCTTTGGAATGTGCAGAGAATGATTTGCTAAATTGGTGCTTTGTTTTATGGGACGGCATTTAATGTTCTGACATCATCTTTTGCTTTTTTCTTAATCTTCTGTTTAACACTTGTTTAATCATCTGAAACTCACTAACAAATCGATTAAACATAGTTGGGGACAGTAATGAGTGATGATATAGAGTTTATAAATCATACAAGAAGATTTCGCAAATCTGAACATGTTGATATCATAATAGAGACGCTTTACACTCGAATTTGTTTATCAAAACTGGAGTGCATGACTCGAGTTTGGCATTCTAAACTCGAGTCTCATGATCATCTTCTTTGAAAATAGATTTGAAACTTAGATGAAGATGTCTCTGTAAGATTGAAACTGGAGTTTAAAAAGTTTTACTCAAGTGCATGACTCGAGTTTGATAGCGTAAACTCGAGTTTAGAACTTCTTTCGAAATGAGCATCACGATAGGATTTTGAAAAGCGTTTTGAGGTTGCGACACTCAAGTCATTAAGTGATAAGCTCGAGTTTAAGACTTATTGATTTTGAAAATGTTTAAGTCCACAAAATCTAACTGAAGTTTCAAGAATTAGGCTCGAGTCAAGTTAATGTTCAAAATACCTTAAAAACTCTCGGTTTGGCATAAACTCGAGTCAACCCAAACTCACTCAAGTCTACTTAAAATATAAAAACTTTGAAAAACTCTCAGCCAAACATCAGCTTGAGTTTTATCTAGGCTGGCTCGAGTTTGTTTAATACTAAAAATCTTTGAAAGGTCTCGGCCAGGCTCAAACTCAAGTTTTCATTTAGACACTCGAGTTAAGCTTTGTTCAAAAGAATTTGACTAACTATCTGTCAAGTGTAAACTTGAGTTTATCAATACTAAACTCGAGTATAGATTTGACAATAAATTTTCTGGTTAAGTTTGAATAAAATTCAAACAATTTTAACTTAAGGGTTAAATACCATTTTTGGTAAAGCCTCAACACTCGAAAGTTTTTTTGGTATCATTTTTGCCCCGAAAGTTTACAAAAAGGAGCAAATATGCCTCGGAAGTTTACAAAAAGGAGCAAATATGCCCCGGAAGTTTTTGTTAGGAGCAAATTTGCCCTAGAAGTTTTTTTTAGGAGCAACGATCCAACGGTCAAGATCAATCGATCGGTAAGATTACTATGTTATTAAACTTCGGGGCAAAAATGATACCAAAAAAACTTCGGGGCCGAATGCCCCCTTACCAATACTTCCAAGGCAAAATTGGTATTTAACCCTTAACATAACCATTTTAGCTCATTTAGGTTTGCAAATGTCAGTTATCATGAAAACACATAGAGAACTAACATATTGTTCATCTCCTACCTGATACCTTCATTGTAACAGTAATCCTAACTTCAAATATTTTGGCTTCTCATTTGTTTCTGATTAAATACTACTCAATCTTATTTACACTATTACTAATCATCCTTTTGAGTGGATTTTATATCATTAACGAATGTTTTAGCACTAATTGGCTGAAAAGCAACAACGTGTGTTGGAGCATTCAATGTTTGTAGAAAACAGAGCATGCACACTAAATGAAAATCAGAGCAGACGAAATGATTCCTACAAGACATACCCATTTTAGCGAAAGCCTAAAGTATCTTTTTAGAGTTAACCTCTGACCAGAAGCATGTCGAAGGTGATTCAAAAGTGACAAAACCAATCAACGTTCGACTATGTCTAACAGAATCCATTTGTGTCTAACAAAACAATTGAAGAGTTAAAACAACTAATTTGAAGCTTCTTCAACGGCCATTAATGGCAGCTGGTATCAAAGCAAAGAGTATTCAATTCGCCAACCACCGAAACATCTAAATATTCAATTGAATTTATTACGATATACTATTTCATTCAATACTCATAATATCTTCGGATATTTCTATACTTCAATGATTATATTTATCTACTCTAAGAGAGAGTTTAATCTTTTGATTGATTATCAGTTTAATCTCAATGTAGAGGGACCTTGAGTGTGGGTTTACGATTACAACTTGTAAGGGGGAGTGAATCCTAGTGTGAGAGGATTACTTCAAGTACAGAGTATGTAATCGTGTTTGAGAGATAGTGAAAAAACCTAGAGAGTCTGGGGACTGAACATAGGTCAAGTGTTTGGATTGAACCAGTATAAATCTTCTGTGTTCATATTCTCGTTATATTTTGCTTTGTCTCTGCTTCTTGTGTTCATCGGTTTATTTGAAAAATAATTTAAAATCACTCTATTCACCCCCCCTCTATGTGATATTCCACTATCATTTGATATCAAAGCAAGGTCTTTATTTTGGGCTTAACATACCGAGAATGATCATGGAAGGAATATTGCCTGACAGAGCTTCTATCAACCGACCATCGGGTTTCAATGGTGGAAATTACTCATTCTGGAAAGCAAATTTCAGAGTGTTTGTATTGGCTACCGAATACGGTCTTTGGCAAGTATACAAGAATAGAGACTACGTTCCAACAAAAAGAGAAGGTGAAATCCATGTTCCAAAAACTAAATCTGAGTTTGAAGAAAACAATAGAAGAAAAATAACTCTCAATAGTAAAGCTATCCTGATGCTTCAAAGTGCGTTTAGTCAAAAGGAATACTTTTGCATATGTAACTGTCAAGCGCAAAGGAAATGTGTAAATCTTTGGACATAGCCTATGAAGAAACCTCTGGTAAAAAGGAAAATCAGATCAACAATCAACAGTCTAACCATTGAATACGATCTCCTTCGTATGAAGTCTGGAGAAACCATTGGAGAGTTTCAACTATGCTTTACTCATCTGATCAATCAATTATCAGCTTTGGGTAAAACTTATGAGCAGAACTCTCAAGTCAAGAAAATTCTAAATGTCATGATGAAGGATATGGAGGCTAAAGTCACAGCAATCGAAGAAGCTTGAGGAGAATCAATGACATCAGTAGTTGCAATGTTTGAAAGCTTATCCAAATATGAAGGAAAGCTAAAATTCAAGAAGGGATTAGACGAAATAAATAGTAGAGGTAAAGGCATTGCCCTCTGTTAGTTCTCTATATTTTGATGATAACAATTATAATGGAATTCAAGGAAAATTTTATGTTTAAATTCATTTTGAAGTATCTATCAAAGAGTAACTTGCAGTCATGGTGAAAATGCCTCGAGTCATGTGTTTCAAACTCTTTGTGAAAATGATATGTCGTCTTGAATACCTCGAGTTGGAAATATGTTTAACTCGAGTTAATAACGAGTTAATTATTTAAAAGTTTTAATTGAAAAATTATTAACTTGAGTCATTTAGTTTTGTAACTCGAGTCATCTGTTTCCAAAAGTTTTAAACTTGAAAGTTTCACGCCAAATCTCTATATCCATTATTACAATCTCTACTGAAACTAATTCGAGTTGAATATGATCTTACCTCGAGTGATTAACTTGAAGTTGATGATTATAACCTCGAGTTAGACTTGCGTTAAATGCTTTACAATTTAACTTGAAGTTAAAAAAATAATTGACTCAAGTCAATATATCTCTGGACACCTTTATGAAGTTAACATCGTTTTTAACTTGAAGTTGAATCATATTTGACTCAAGGAAAATATGTTTAACTTGAAGTTAAATCTTAATTGACTCAAGGAAAATCGTTTTTAACTTGAAGTTAAATGATAATTGACTCAAGGCAATCGTTTTTAACTTGAAGTTAAAAACTAAATGACTCCAGTCAATATCTTTATACATCAAGTCATGTGTTGTTTCGTTTTTAACTTTTACACATCAAGTCATTGCCTCATGTCAATAACTCAAGGCATATCTTCTTGACTTCAAGTTAAGCGTTCCTTCTTCTACTTATCGTTTTTAACTTTCATAGGAAGAAATTATCTCCAATCATTATATCAAGTTAACTTCCTCTGATATCAAGTTAACTTTTTAAAAGACATCTTCTTACTTTGAATTCAAGTCTTTTATGAAGAAGATGATTTAGACTCGAGTCAAAATATTATTTACCTCGAATGAATGACTCAAGTTAACATTATTTTAACTTGAAGTTAAACTTATCATATTTGAAAATCACCGTCTTCGTAAACAGAAAATCATTGCCTGTGATTTCATTACTTCATATCATCACTCGTTACTATTCCTAATTGCTCTTAATCAGTTTGCTAATGAGTTTCAGATGATTATATCATGGATCAACAACAAATTATTGTAAAGCAATTTGTGTGTCAGAATGCATTAAGTGCACTTACCATATCGAGACACAATCTTAGCAACCATACCTATGAGCATTCAAAAGACATTCTTGCTATTCCAATCATTCATCAAATGTTGTTTCACAACAGGCAAAACAAAAGGAATGAAAGAATGTCGAGACGGCACAAATCTACCTGGAACATTAACGGCAAATGTGACTGTCAAAGCTTTATCTGTCTAACGGCTATTTCGAAGAGTCACAACGGATAATCTTCAAGCTTCTCCAACAGTCATTAATGGCAACAACTATAAATACCATAAGCATTGGATTTGCCAACTACCAAAACTCTACACATTCAATTCGAAGTGATTACAAATTTACTGTTTCATTAACTGAACTTAATATCTTCGGATATTTCATTGTAATTTCGTGTTTATCATTTATTTACTCAATGAGGAGTTTAAACACTTATTTGATTACTTGTTTAGTTTTTAAATCTTAAGGTTGTGGAACCTTAAGTGTGGGTGTACGATTACAACTTGTAAGAGGGAGTGCGTCTTAGTGTGAAAGGATCATCTCGAGAACGAAGTGTGTAATTGTAACTATGATTAAGAGTTAATGAAAATCCCACGGTGCTTGGGGACTGGACGTAGGTCAAGGAGTTAGACCGAACTAGTATAATTTCTCTGTGTTCATTTCCTCTCTGTGTCTCTATTTTTAGTGTTCTTGAGCGTATAGCGAAAAGATTTTTATAATCACCTATTCACCCCCCCTCTAGGTGATATTCCACCTTCACCCTCAATGTTGTGAAAGGAAAGGAAGTCAAAGAGGAAGATGATGAGCCCGACATGTTCATCCGTAGATTCAAGAAATTCTACTAGAAGGATCAAGGCTTCAAGAGATTTCAGAAAGGAGGCCAAAGCACCATATGCGAATTCAAACACAAAGATCAGATCATCTGTTATGAATGCGAGAAGCTGGGCCATATCAAATCCAAATGTCCTCAACTAAAGGGAAAGGAAAAGGAGAAGAAGAAGTTCAACTATTTTAAAAAGAAGACATACATGTCTGTCATCTTAGGAGACAGTTCTTTGGACGAAGAAATCAAGGATGAAGATGTCGCAAACATATATCTGGTACCATAAGAAGAAAAAAACCATGAAAGCGATGAGGTTTGTCTGAGAGCATCAAAGTCCAATAAATGGTACATTGATAGCGAATGCTCTAGACATATAATAGGAGATCAATCCAATTTTGGGGCAATCAGATCAAAATACGGTGGAAAAGTTTCCTTCGGGGGAAATCAATCTGGAAAGATTGCTGGAACCGATGAAATTGGAAAAGAGGAAGGTCCCTAGATCAAGGACGTGTACTACGTGGAAGGAGTTTCTCACAATCTCCTCAGCGTCAGCCAAAGTGCAGACAAGAACAACTAGATTACCTTTGATTCAGATGAGTGTCTCATTGTCAACAAGGATGATCTACCAATCGATAAAGGTAACCTTAAAGCTTTATTTAAGGCTCCTAGAGAAGGTAATTGTTATACCTTAAGTTTACCTAAAGTTCAGTATGAAAACTGTTTTGTTAGCAACTTGGACGAAAGTTGGCTATGGCATAAGCGTTTAGCTCATGTGAACATATTTCAACTAGACAAGTTACTAAGAAAAGATTTAGTTCTCAGTTTACCAAAACTTCGTCTTAAAAATGACATGATTTGTGAATCTTGTTAAAGAGGTAAATAGACTAAATCGTCTTTCAAAACTAAAAATGAAATTTTGACTAATTGACCTCTTCAACTACTTCATAAGGATTTAGTTGGACCAGCAAGAGTAAAGAGCATTGGTAGCAATTTATATACTCTGGTCATTGTCGATGATCTTTCAAGATTTGCTCGGACAATCTTTTTATCTTCCAAGGATGAAACATTTGATCAGTTTGTCATGTGTGCCAAGAAAGTGCAAAACAAGAAAGGTTTGTGTATTTCAAGTATTCGAACTGACCATGGAGAAGAGTTTGAGAACCAAGCTTTTGGGGAATTCTGCGATGCCCACGGAATTGAACACAACTTCTCTGCTCTAAAGACTCCACAACAGAATGGAGTAGTTGAAAGAAAGAACCGAGTCCTCACTGAAATGGCTAGAGCGATGTTGAATGAGAAGAACACTTCTCAAGTATTATGGGCAGACACGATGAGCACGGCATGCTATATCTCAAATCGAGCTTATCTCCAAAAGAAACTCAACAAGACTCCATATGAACTATACAAATGAATAAAGCCAAACCTAGCCCATTTTCATATTTTTGTATGCAAATGATTCATACCCAATAATGGTAGGATAACTTAGGGAAGTTTGATCCTAAGCCCGACGAAGGTATGTTTCTGGGTTACTCTAATAGAAGTAAAGCTTATAGAGTTTTCAATAATCGTACTCGTACTATGGAAGAGTCAATTCATGTTGTGTTTCGTGAAACAGAGTCTGACAAATCCTTAGATGATGATGAGTCTATTTATCAAAATCAACCCATTTCAAAAACTCCTTATATTCCTGAAAATTCTAAAAATGCTTTTGAAATTGAGCCTAAAAATGTTTGTGAAAACCTTTTTCAATCTCAACCTAGAGCTTGGAGATACAGTAGGAGTCATCCTCTAAATCAAGTGATAGGTGATATGAATAAAGGTGTGAGAAGCAGAAATAATACTTTAAATAAAGTAACTTTCTCTGCCCTTATCTCTGAGATTGAACCCTCTAAAATTGATGAAGCCCTCTCAGACAATGACTGGGTGATAGCAATGCAAGAGGAGTTACATCAATTTGAAAGAAATCAAGTTTGAGACTTGGTACCTAGTCCTAAAGACTATCTAATTATTGGAACTAAATGGGTATTCAAGAACAAACTAGATGAATCCGCAATTATTTTCAGAAATAAGGCAAGATTGGTTGCCAAAGGCTATAATCAAGAAGAATGAATTGATTATAAGGAAACGTATGCTCCAATGGCTAGATTGGAAGCTATACGAGTACTCTTAACCTTTGCGTGTATCAAAGGATTCAAGCTTTATCAAATGGATGTAAAAAGTGCTTTTCTAAATGGATTTATTCAAGAAGAAGATTATGTTGAACACCTTCCTAGTTTTGAAAGTGATTCTCATCTTGACCATGTCTTTCTTCTGAAAAAGGCTCTATATGGTCTAAAACAAGTTCCTAGAGCTTGGTATGAGAGATTAAGTAAGTTTCTTCTTGATCAAGGATTTGTTAGAGGCAAGGTTGACACAATTCTCTTCATTAAAAGCAATAAGAGAAACGATTTATCAATTGTTCAAATATATATTGATGACATTATATTTGGTGCTACTAATGATGCTTTGTGTGAGGATTTCTCTAAGACAATGCAGGGAGAATTTGATATGTCCATGATAGGAGAACTCAATTATTTCCTTGGTATGCAAATCAAACAACGGAAGAATGAAATCTTCATCTCACAGACCAAGTATCTCTGTTATCTGAAAAAGTATGGTATAGATCAATACAATGGAGCTGACACTCCATTGAGTAATGATCGAATCATTGCTATACTTGATAGCAAGAAGACCTGACATTCAATTCAGTGTGAGAATTTGCGCAATATATTAGTCTGCTCTAAAGGAATCACATGTGAAGAGGATCTTCAGATACCTTGCCGACACTGAGCAACTTGGATTGTGGTTTCCCAAAGGTCAATCAAAGTATTTGGTGGCTTATTCAGGCTCGGATTATGCTGGTTACAAGACAGACAGAAAGAGCAGGAGTGGCCAGTGTGAGTTCCTTTGAGGTTTACTTGTTTCCTGGTTTAGCAAGAACCAAACAAATGTCTCATTATCATCGACCAAAGTTGAATATATTGTTGCATCAAGTTGTTGTGCACAAGTATTTTGGCTTAAGCAACAGCTTCAAGACTTGGGAATCCACCTGAAAGAAATTCCAATCCTCTGTGACAACACCAGTACGATAAGCTTAGCTAAGAATCCTGTTCAACATACAAGAACCAAACATATTGACGTGAGACACCACTTCATCAAAGATCATGTGCAAAAGAAGGATGTCAAGGTGATGTTCATTCCCACTCATCTGCAACTTGCTGATATGTTCACCAAGCCCTTGGCCAAAGATCAATTTATGTTTATCAGAAGAGAATTGGGCATGGTAAACCCAATGAATTGTAAGTAATCCTCCTTGCTAGTTAAATTAAAGTTTTAATTAAATGATCATTACTAACTTAAGCATTGGAGTATCTAGAATTTTGTTTTGCAGGTTCTCTGTTACTTCTTCTCAAAACAGAGTTTAACAGAGGATAGTGACGCTCGAGTAATTCAAAGTTTCACTGGAGCAATGGTATGTTAATTCCCTCTGGTGAACTGCAAGTTTTGGAAATGTACTCAAGTAATGGCTAACATACTTGAGTAATGTTGTGGTTTAATGAGTTTTCTAGTGTTTCAGGAAAGCGTGCTCGAGCAAGAAAGAAAGCATGCTCAAGCAGCATACTCGAGCAAAGGTCTAAGCATGCTCGAGTAATGTAGAAGGAAACACTGACGCTGGAAGCAAAATAAACCACACTCGAGTAAACCCCACAACATACTCGAGTAAAGTCAAATTGAGGCTCTACGATGAGAAAAAGAAACAGGCGTACTCGAGTATATCAACTACCATACTCGACTAACCTCTCAACAAATTAAGAAATGCAGATCTTGTATGATCAAATCAAATCTCAAAGACCAAATTTCACTTCAAAGAAGTTCAAGTGTTTACAGAGCACACTTGAAATGAGGTACTTTTAGCATTTTTGCATATTATGTGATCATGCTTGAGTACATAAGTACTTGCCCAAGCATGATCTCTGAGCAAGCTTTACTCAAGTAAAGGAGTGTTTACTCGAGTAAAGACACCATACTCAAGTATAAAAAAAGGGTCATACTCGAGTAAGATCACGCTGCTTCTCATCGTTTCATTTCTCACTCTCACCATTTCTCATCCATCATACCGTCTCTCGAAACCCTTCATTCCCCTTTCAAAATCTATTTTAATCCATTACTATTTGATCAATCCGTTATGATTCTTCCGAACGGATTCTTCAACTCATCATTTTTTACCGTTAGTGTCTCCATTTCGCTCCATAAATTCCCTTGAATTCTCATATTTCTCTTCACCATTTTTGACATTCCAGAAACCTTTGTCGCTCTTATCTTTGCTTCATTCACCTTCAAAATTCTTCATCTTCTTCATAAATGGCTCGTACAAAGAACTCTAATGTTACTGGCGATCAACCTCCATCAGAGTCGTCATTTGAATCTCCTAAGCAACCCCACTTAAAGAAGCCTCGCTCATCTTATCGCTCTAAAGCTTCTTCTGAGAAACCCCAACCGAAACCCAAAGCCAAAGGGGTCACCATTCATGAACCTTCAAGGCTAGTTACTCGCTTTCAAATGGATTCATTGCCTTTAGGGAAAGGCAAGGACACTTTTCCAAAAGTAGATTCAGTTGAAGAAGGTCACTCTAAATCCATTGTCGATTGACCACAAAAGCCATCTCAACCTTCTTAAGCCTCGGGTAGTCTGAAACAATAGGCCTCCAGCAGTAAGAGGCAACAGACCTCGATTAGTCAGACACAAGCATCTGGTGGTGGTTCTGTTGGGCCCTCTGCGTCTCATTGCTTGAACATACTCTAGAATGCCTGCCTGGTATGCATAATGATCCGTTGGTAATCCCTAATCAAGCATCTTTTGATTTTCATTATGGGAATTGTCCTTTCTGTCCAACTATTTATTTGGATATAGACCATTTTCGTACTGAATGCAATCTAGACTTATCTCCATGGCTTCATCAATATGAGCCACTGTTGTCAATTCAGACTCCATACTCTTCGACTGTTGTGAGATTGTTTTAATTTATGAGGGTCGAAGAGAAAGAGCATAAGGACAACGAGGAGGTTTTGATTACTCACATTAAGGGAAAAGATATTAAGATCACAGCTGAACATTTGAATACTATTCTCGGAGTTGTTGATGTTCCTGACGAAGACCCTCCAAAGTTATCTGATCATGAGTGTTTCAACATTCTGCTTCCCAATGAGACCTTTGATGTCAACAAGTTGAAGTTCAAACCCGCTAGGATGAATGACACATTCAGGGTCATTTGGTACCTTTATAATAGAAACATGGTTCAAAAGGGGCAAAGCTTCACTCATTTCGTTGCGATGGACTATCCCTTGTTTGCATCTATTATTGGTAAGGAGCCACAGAATCTGGGCAAGTGGATTATGGATGAGATGTTTGCCTTCTTATCGCAATCTGTCACTTCACCGCGAGCAACCATTCCTTTCCGAATCTAGTTTCTCATATTCTTGCCTTAGACAACATTTGGTATCTTACTGATGATAAAGTCATGTTTCCACAAAATTTTGGACAAGATCATATTATTTAGGGAGGTAACCGGTAAGGCTAAGAAGAAGGAAGTTGTGAAGAAGTCTGTGCCCTCTTCCTCCAAACCACAAGATGAGGCACAATCCTCTCAAGCCGGGTCTCTGACTGCTTCTGCTCCATCGTTTGCTGCTGTTTCCATTAGCCAAGCCATTCAGGCTGCTCTAGCTCCTCTAATTTAGACCAATGCTACTCATCAGGCCTCTGCTAATTCCAAGATAGAGTCTATGCATAATTCCAACGTCAAGCTCATTCAGACTCTAGCATGTCCTTTCACTTGTCAACGCATTATAATAAAAATGAGATATATAACCAAGATATAATCTCATTTTAGTTAACATAATATGCGCACACAAGATATAATATAAACCTGACCTAATATGTACCTTATATTTAGATATAATTGAACTTGTCGTTTATGGCACTATGACTTGTCAATTGTAGCACCTAAAGTTGTCTATACCTACCCTTTCACTTGTCAATGCATTATGGTGAAAAATGATATGTATACCTATGATATAATCGCATTTTTCTTAACATATTATGGGCTCACAAGATTTGATATGAACCTGTCGAGATATGGGATAAGAAATATTTAAGGTTTAATTCAAAAATCTATGGTTCTCCACTAGTTATATCAAATAAGGACATTTGTCCATTAATTATGATTTATTAGATTCATCTTTTAATATTCTGCATTATTTCAATAAAGGGCAAAGGTGCAAAAATGCATATGTGATTTACCCTCAGGAGCGCCCAACACTAAAAGCTTTTTTAGGTGCAAAAGTGCCTACGTTGTTAAAAAAAAGTGGAGTAAAAACTCCACTTGCCATTAATATACAAGACCTCCGTTAATCGGATTGGCCAAACCCTTCACCAAAGTGCTGATGCATTATCTAAATTGACTTGTGCCTTAACCATCAGGAAGAGTCTTTAGATATGACCTGTGTTGCTCCAACGCTAGCGACACTCTAGCAACGATCCCTAGCCATATTTTCTGGTAAACCCGAAATCAAATCCATCATAGCAAAACACGGAGAAACCTAAAGAAGGGAAATCAATCAAGTAAACAAGCAGTAAGTAGGTTTAAATCTTAAAAAGGGAAGATTTAAGACCAGTGAAAGATTTGAATTATGAAGCCTAATTGAAGAGAGAGGGAAGTGTGTGTGATTGGGTTACAAAAGGATGGAATGTCTAAGAGAAGATGAGTACGAGATGTTGATTTTTACAAGAGGGAAAATCAATCAACTCATTCGAAGACTTCTACTCTCTCCTCTACGAATCTCTATTGATTTTTACTAGATGTTGGTTCTTTGCTGATAACCCTCGCTGGGATGCAAGCTACCGAGGTTGTGTTCGACAACTTCACATTCTTCATCTCCAAGAACTTGTCTCCCCCACAATCCAGCTTTGTGTCCCTCACACACCCTTCTGACCCATCTTTCAAATTCCACTATTAGCAGACGTCTGTATATTAACGGTAGGTAGGATTTTTGCTCCACTTTCTTAACCACGTAGGCACTTTTTCACCCAAAAAAAGTATTTGGTGTTGGGCACTCCTGAGGATATAGCACATGTGCATTTTTGCATATTTACCCTTCAATAAAAATGATATATAAATTAGGTAGATCTTCCTATCAATATTTTTTATATTTAAGTTAGATTTAGATTTTGAATTTGAATTAGCTATTTTATTATTTTTATTATTTATCCATTATATTGTAATTTAATAGATTTATCTTTTGATATTGTTAATTCTCGGTTTATGAGTTATGATGATAAAAAGACCTGAAAATGTTTAAGGTTTTAAAATCAATAAAAAGTGCCTAATTCAAGAGCTTACTCGAGCATGCTGATAAGCTTACTCAAGCAAGCTCATTTTGATGCATTTGTTTAAGTGTTCTTAGGTCTATACTCAAGTAGAGATTTAATGTTACTCGAGCATAATTTCAGAAATTGCTCTCTAGATTGATATCTAAGTAAGTATACTCGAGTAAAGTGGTTATTACTCGAGCATAAGTTCAGAAATAGCAAAGTTCAGATAATACTCGAGCACACCTCTTTGCCTACTCGAGTAAGGTACTCGAGCATTGATGTGTGTCTACTTGAGTATAAGACGCCTCTGTCTAATTAATGCCAATATTAGAGACTATACTCGAGCTTGAGGCAAGTGTTACTCGAGCATGGTACTCGAGCACATGTAACATCTTACTCGAGCATAACTGTTTCATTACTTATATTCGCTTTCTAACTATGTCTACTTGATCACAAGTTTACTTATACTTGAGTATTTTACTTGAGCATCAGTAAAGCTATACTCGAGCATAATGACTCAAACTATCTGCCTAGTGTGACTTTTAGCGAAAACTAGATGATGGTGTTGATAAATGAAAGCCACTATTGTATTTTAAAAGTATTTAAAAAAAATTAACAAGAAAAAAAGCAAATTCATACTTTACATTTATTAATCAATAATTGTAAAGAATTCTTGTAATGTGATTCCAAATAACACTAAGTCTAACTTAATAAATGTTAGTTAAAGCTTTAGAAATCTTTCCTTTTCACCACGCTGACTCTGGGTTCCTCCTCGTTATCCGATGATCGTCAAGAGTCATGTACCTTTCATTACGTCCTGTTCAACTTCCAACGCATGCAATGATGGATTTTCACGTCCCTTTCATATGTATATTTAAACTCCCTATTGTCATTTGTTTTTGCCTACATTTTTTTCACCATCTTCCTCTTTGTTCTCCCAATCACCAAGACAAAACGTTGTGCGGAAGACTTTCTAGAAAGCTCTTGGCATCATCCTCCTACCCAACCTCCACCTCTTGCTTCTACTCCCCAACATCCACCTTCGCCGCCGCCACCTCCACCTTCGCCTTCCTCAACTAGAGGAAATGTTACCGCATGTATAATAGACTAACCATGCCATGAGGAGCTTTCTGGATACCCTTCCAGTATAAATAGGAAGTTCAATCTCATACTTGATGAGTATAGGATTGGCCATGATCCTAACAATGATCCTGGCCACTCCTCTGGTGAAGGGTAGCCTGGTGATCTCATCAATTCATCAGGCTACTCACCATTATTCATTTTTTTATTGTTTTTAAATATATTGTCCTATTCAAAAGCCAACAAATGTTGGTCCAGTTGATAATGGATTTGGCTCACAACCATAAGGTTGTGAGTTTGAATCCAACCGATGTAAAGATCTTGTTGGTAGGCGATCTGTAAGTACCTCTATAAGCGCTCTTTGAGCCCGAAGGCATGCCATGGCCCTGGTGTGTCCTCGATATCCAACTCATCTAAACGTTTATGTACCCAAAAAATATATTGTAAAAAAAGAACATATATAACAGCTCTTACAGAAAAACCATTATGAAATAAACTAAATAATATATAGTTCTTAAACTATTCTTTCTAAACAATCGTCATGAATTCAAAAATAAATAACGGCTCTCTTCAAACAATTGTCATGTAACTCATGGCGCAGGAAAAAGAATGACAATTTTCATATATCTCTAATTAATTTCTCCTATTTTAATTATTTTCTATAATATGGTGGTTGATAAATGCAACCATGCTCGCACTAAAATAAATAAAAATGTCAATTACATAACGATTATTAAGAAAAACCCCGTCGCTTGTTAGAATACCACTTTAAATTTCTAATGGTTATTAAATATTAGCCTTCACCATTTGTAGAATATAATGATATGTAAATCTAAAGGCGTGATGTGATGGCTTGATAATCCATGAAACTGTTTCTATATAAATGTCTGAAAATTGAACTCCACTTCTCCACTTCCATTTCAACTTCTCCTAGCCAACTGTAAGCTTTTGTTCTTCTTCAACAAACTTATAGACAAACGCAAGAGAACTTCATCTTCATCATCTTGGGACAAACCAAAAGATGAACTCCTTCCACCAACAAGCATTAAAAGGCTCGTCCACACAACCTATGAGAGCAAGGATGCATGGACCAGTGCTTGAAGGAATTTACCACTCTTATTCACTCTTTGAACGAGAAGGTGGACAAGTTATTGGAGAAGAAAGAGATTATGCATCAGATTCTTAGAACATCTCCATAACTTGTTATGTTTAGTTTTTTATATACTTTGTCTTTTTGTTTTTTATTTTGTTTGTAAAATCGTGGTTGAATAATCAACCACCAAATTGTTTTTTAAAAAGTGAAATACATAATGATTATTAAGTAAAAATTGTAACTTATTAGAATGTCATGCAAATAAATAGCAATTGTTATTAGTAACCATTATATTTCATTTTAAATAATGACAATTGTTACACAAAAATCTTCATGATGGTCCAAAACATTTCCCTTTTCCCATTCTAATGATAATAATTGTACATGCTTCTTCGTTCTTCATACCCATTCATTACCCACCATTAGGTGGGACTACTCTTTTTCAACTTCCAACGTGTGCAATGATGGTTCAAAAACCTGTCACTTCTAAACTATTTAAACTCCTCATTTCCTTATATTTTTCATACTATTTTTCATTTATCAGAGGTTAATATTTTTATTTTGTTTTATAAAATATAAAAATGTAATCATCTAGGCACTATAAGCCCAAAAAAACTAAAAAATATATATATATAACATACCTTATGGTTATTAACAAAGAACTTATAAATTTACAGTTAAATATCATTTTTACAATGGAAGCTTAACCTATGGAACATTGGTCATCGGGAAGTCTTTTTGGTCTCATTTTTGCTCCAAAAATTTAAAAACATAGCAATCTTGCTCATTCGTTGATCTTGACTGTTGAATTGTTGCTCTTCTTTGTAAATTTCTAGGGGCAAAATTGCTCTGTTTTGTTAACATCCTGGGCAAAAATGAGACCAAAAAAACTTTCGAGTGACCAATGCTCCTTAGGCTACTTCCATGACAAAAATGGTATTTAACCCTAAATTTAAACCAATAAATATCAGTTCTTACAAACGAATCGAGATGTAAAATCTTAGGTACAATAACGCAAAAGTCCTACCATTCCTCTTTGATGAGCATGATTTATGCCATGTTTTCCCTGTATTTTATGACTGAATTGTATGGTGAATATGATCTTAAGTGCATGTAATCCTAGCAAAAAGACATTTATTCATTGTACATGGAACTTAAGGGTGAATTCTGATTACATCCTAAACATGTGCTAAGAAAGAAGCAATTTTTGAGGTTTTATAAGAAAGTCGCATAACATAGCCAATGCTGCGCTATAGCATCAGGACAGCCTTATCGAAGTGTAATACAATGTATCCCTAAAGCTATAGCATAGTAAGTGACGCAGTGCTATGCAGCATGTATATTCTAATCTTTTGTCAAGATTGTTTCAGAAAGTATAATGCAAGTCGAGGATAAAAGGTAGATTGCTGATGTATTGAAATAGAAGATGCGGAGGATCGAAACTAAAAGATTTGAAGAATCCCGCAGGATCAGCAGAATCAATCTATCACAAATTGGAAGATAGATACAATCAGACCTTGATAGATTAGGAAGGCCCGGCTTGCTGGAACTTACGCCGCAAGAAAGCCTAATTATGAAAAGAAACAGCAAGCCAACCCTAAGAGAGAGTCGCTGAGAGCCTAATCACATTCATATCCGGCTAGACTCGGAAGAAGAAAGAGAGAATTTACAAGGCACGAAACCCTCAAGAGAACCCAGCATCCTTCCTTGCAGTGAGACGGAGAGAAGAAGACGTGGAGTGGTGACGTGACAGGGCTTCTTCCACGCCGTTAGAAACTTCGTCAAGCTTTCTGTTTTTCTTTCATTTTAATCTTTTGATCATGGGTCATTTTGTTGTTATCTGTTTTGTGTTTCCTTCGTCAGTCATGAACTAAATTTCCTATGGCTGAGCGAGGATGGTTTCTTAAGTTTGGAATGAACCCAGTTGCTAGTTCTTAATTAAATAAATTCAGTTTGCTTATCAGTGATTTAAATTCTTGTCGGTTAGCGGAAGCTAAGGGCTAGATTAGTGGCCTCGGCTTACTAGAAAGGAGTCGAGGTTAGACCTCTAAGAAATAGTGATTGCTAGACAGGCTGGTGCAAGGCTTGACCTATTATTGTAGGCTTCAGAAATGGGTTTGCTGCTCATAACCATAACACCTTGCTTTGTAACGTAGATCTAACAAGAAAATTGTCATAGTCATATGGGAGAAGTATTACATGTATCGGACGCGGAAGCTTCGATAGACTATAGTGGTGGGTTAGCTGAATAGCAGTGTAAATAGCACCTATGTTGTAGCATTGCGGAACCTGTGCAGTATAAGTGCTATAGCAATGTGTGAAGCAACTAGGGGATCGATATGCTTAAGAATAATTCCAAGTTCAGTCTATTCTCCTACTGATTTCTTCTTACGACTTCAATATTCTGTTTACTTTCTTGTTATTTAACGTAATCACAAAAACCTCAAACCCAATCATATTTTACTTTCTGTTCACGCAACTATTACAGCAGTTGAGCGTCACTTCTCGGTATCTCAGTCTCTGTGGGACGATACTCTACTTACACTTTATTACTTGTTTGACTGGTTCACTTGCCATCAAGGAAATCAACCAACACTCTTCTTTCTAAATGTCTAAATAGAATACACCTGACACTTAGTCTGTTCGAATGACGAAACACACCTATATCGTAACCCTATGACTCTTGTTCTCTTTTCTAACCATCGAGGGTCGCTTTTAGTCAAACCCACCCTAAAAAACCTTCGTCTGACTTCTTAGCAATAGCTGTACTAGTGAATACATTTGACCCTTATCTCAGCGACTACCGCACCAATTGCTTTCACTTGCCCTAACTTGTGTTTTTGTTTGTGAGCCATAGCTAGGTATACACTTGACACTTGTAGTGTTCAACTTGGTCGATTGGGCTGCCTTTGTGAAGTCACGAAGTGATAAAGCATCCAAGATGACATCAAATTTGTTTTATAAAGTTATGTCTTTTTGTAAAACCTAGTATTGCTCTGATCGAAAGTTCCTACTCTATTGATTCATGGTTCCTACTATGAATTTTTAACACATTGCTTTGATTCACAGTTCCTACTATGTTGATCTTTTGTGAAGGGACTTCAAGAGCTACGGATGCCTAAGTAAATACATCCCTTCTTGGAAGTATTCATATCTTTAGAAGTTACTTCAAAAAGATCGTTAGGGATGTGATGAATAAACTAGTTCAGTTGTACCAAGGGTCATACATGAACAAGTGAATACCTATAGCAAAATCATTCAAGGTGACACATTAAATTGCTTTCATGAAATTATATTTTTTTAATGTGAGAGTTTCTAAGCTACTTGGTCTCGACTCTAAGTAGTACTTCCTGTATCGAGTGGCCATGCAATTCAGGATGGATTATGATTTTCTGGTCTTTGTGGCCTAAATCAATTACACTCCTAACTTATATATCTCATAATGTAAGCTTTCATCACTTATACCTTGTGTCTCTTTAGCAATTAAACTAGGAAAGCAATGGATGGGTGAAAAAACACGAATATCCGCATAAGAAATGTCGCAGGGGGTATGCAAACCCTTAAGCAGCTCAAGGGTTTACATACCCCTTACTTTACTCAAGGCTTTGCATGCCCCTGCCTCCTTTTCAAAATGGATATTCATTCATTTTTATTCCCTAGCCTTAGCTTTCAAGGGTTAATTCCTATGTAGAGATATAATTATAGGGTGAACAATTATATTATCACATATATATATGTAAACAGTTGTCATTGATTCTATTATATACAGACGAGTTCAACTAGCTTAGAAACTCTCACTTGAAGAGTCTCACTTCCATACATCACGGTTATTATATAATAAATGTTATGTATTATATAACAATTCATGATTCTTATTTAGAAACCGTTATGTATTTACTAAATACATGATGGTTATCTATGTAAGACCATTATTTATTTCTATTAAAACTCACAGTTCTTACATAAGAGCAGTTATGTGTGTTACTGAATAAATACCAATTGCCAAAATGAGACCGTTATGTATCATGCAAGTGACGATTGTTCACATGTCCCCATTAATTATTATCACAACAATGTGTATATCATTGTCTCACCAAGCTTCAATACATAATAGGTGTTATATCAGAACTGTTATAATAGGTCCAAAATAAATAATGGTTTAGAACTATTATTTATCTGTGCAGAGCATATATAGCGCCTGTATATAAAATGGTTCAGAACCATGATTTATGGCCGATAATAACCGTCATATATCACGCTTTCTGTAGTAGTGTAAAGTACTTGTTTATGCAATTTTGCATTTAAAATTTAGGTAATCTAGGGTAATGTATGCACTTGATAAAATCGTTTGGAAGTATCACATGAAGATTGTTTTGAAAGAACCATCCCTTTTGTCAATCAATATATGACGGTTAATAATTACAACCATTATGTTATTATTTTCACTAATTCTACCTCTCAATACATGATGGAATGTAAATTTAACCGTTAATAATTAGGGTTATATATTCTTGAGTGAATTCCGCATCGACATGCGTAACGCTTATTGACTATAACCATTATTTATTAAGCGTTATATATATAAGATTATAAAGTAGTGAAATAAGCCCTTAGTCAACCTATGCCTCATGAAACTTCATGTTTTTATGTTTAACCGAATAACCGATAACTATGATGCGTCAAGTAACCTTTTCTGTAGTAGTGATTTGATGGCGAACTGTAAATGGGCAAGCTACCTTGAATTACCCAAAAAGTTTGAACAAGTTTATGTATTTATATTAGGTATAATGACTTATTTAAGCTTTGTGATTTTTTTAATTATAAAAATACTATTTAATTATTTTTCTGTTTAATTTATGTAATCATTTTTCAGAAATATTTTTAGGCAATGAGATCTACTAAGATGCTGAAAACCAATAATAGCACAGTAGGTTTTTTATTTTAAAAGAAGAAGCATATAAAATAAAGATTTAAAAATAAATTATAAAGTATATTTAATTTCTAATTGAATGAAAAATTAAGAGTAGTAATACTATACTATAAATTTAGGATATCTTAGTTCTGTAAAATTAAGTTGTAGTCAATGGTGGAACCAGAAAATATTTTCAGCCTGGGCTAAAAAATAAACATATTGAACTATTTACTAAATAATATCGCATAATATTGAAAATACAAATAAATAATAACTGACGATTATAAATCAAAACAAGATGTAAGATTATAACATTTTCAGTAGGTATCTCAAACAAGAGTTTTACTTTCCTCATACAACTCAATGAGTAATAAACCAAACATTATCCTAAAAATATCACAAACACATTCATAATAATTTTCATTGCTACACACGTAATTTCCATTTTCACTATCAGAAATATTGTAAACGTAATATTTAATCAACTTACTATTACTAAGTTGTAGCCAAGTTGTGTGCAGATGAGTTTTGTGTGTGTGAAAACAGACTATAAAGCAGTTCGATTGAGATCATGATTGAGACAGAAGTCATGAAAGAAACAAAGAAACAAACAATGAAAAGGAAAGAAAAACCAAAAGAGTATGTGTGTTAGTTGATAGTGGGAATTAGTAGTGTATGTGGAGTTACTTGAAAGGTTACCAAACATGATTGCTACGTTGAACTTTGGTTTTACTCAAAGTGATGAATTGATTTATTATATATACCTCCAAACCAACCACACTTTGAGAGGCTATTTCAGTTCACTTTGGTTCTTTCTCATCAACACACATTGTCATATATTTCAATAACATTGAGAAGATAAGAGAACCGGAGATCCATGGCGTTCATAGATAGAGCTTCTCCTACTCTCAGAGAAATTCTCCTTAAACTCTATTGGTATGTAATTAACTCCAATTTGTTCTTTTACTACTTCAATTCTAGTTTTTTTTTTTTCCTTTTTTTCTTCACAAAAAAGTGTACATTTAGTCTTCTGACTTTTAATTTGAAATATTTTAATTTCATCCCTTAATTTTATAAATTATCTTTTCAGTTCATTAATCGTAGCTAACATTAGTCTTAAATGATTATTTGTTGTGCCAATCATTACTATTTTAAAAAATTAAACTTAATATGTCAAATTTTGTCAATGTTTTGTGTCAACAATCCAATGTTGACACTTGTTTGTCAACAAAATTAATGGTTTTATGGTAATAAAACTATAAAAATACATTTTATAAAATTAAGAAACCAAAAAATTTGGGAAAACGATAGGAAAAAAAATTGAAATTGCAAAATTCTAAATAAAGTATTTCTCATAAAATGAGTTGTGAATTGCTTATTAAGTTTCATAATTCCTATATCAACTCTTTATAACAAACTTGATTTGGGATTTTACAATTTCAAAGCTTCTTTTCTTTCATTTTCTCAAAAAATTTTATACACAAGAATACACTTTTACCTCTCGAAATAAATAAATGAATAAAAATACACTTTTGCCCCTTTTTTCCTTCTGCCCGAAGCTGTTTTGGGGACAAAACTTTACTTTTGCATACATTTAAGCGATAACAACTATTTTTTAAATATCAGTACCCATCTCGCTAAAATTTTGATTTTATAAAACTAAAAGTTGCACAAAACAAAATTAAATATAGGGAGAAAATTTAAAAACATTAAAAAAAAAATGTTGCATAAAGTCTAATTAAGAGGAGTTAGATTATTTATAGTGTGTAAGCGATGTGGTTCCTTATAAAATTTAGGATTAAATACCAATCTTGCCATGGAAGTATCGATAAGTGGGCACTCAGCACCGGAAGTTTTTTTTGGTATCATTTTTGCCTCGGAAGTTTACAAACATAATGATCTTACCAATCGGTTGATCTTAACCGTTGGATCGTTGCTCTCTTTGTAAACTTCTAGGGCAAATTTACTCCTAAAAAAAAAAATCAGTGCAAATTTGCTCCTTAAAAAAACTTATGGGGAATATTTGCTCCCTTGTGTAAACTTTCGGGGCAAAATTGATACCAAACAAACTTCTGGGTGCTGAGTACCCCCTTACCAATACTTCCGTGGCAAAAATGGTATTTAACCCTAAAATTTATGTTTTTTACTGATCATATTGATTATTTTGCTAGACACGATAATGATTAATTTGGTAGCCCCTTGGTGCATATATATATACTATCTGTTTTTCAATGAATTAAAATTACACCATTGGGTGACATGAAAACTAAATTCCCACCATTTAAATTTAAAATAAAAAATGAAATTGTTTTACCAGGAAAAAGGAATTTATGTCAGAAATTATATGATGCCTAGTTTTCTTATACAAATATGATAACTAGTTTGTACTGAAGATGTCATATTGAATGCTTGACAGTGCTGATAAGCCATTGGAGATTGATCATCACATATATGAATTTGGATCAGTGGAATACCATATTCAGGTAAGTTGCAAATGAAATTTCATTTCTTCAAATTTCATTAAAATTTTAGTATAATAGTTTCTGTTAGGGAAACAATATTGGTAACAACAGTTCAAAAAGATTAATTATCAAGTTAAAATTTTAAAATGTTGACAAAAATGTAAAAATATGATTTTATTTTATTTTTAAACATGATGCTAAACTAGTAGCATAAGCAACTATATGAATTACACTTAATACCAACTTGGAATTTTCGGGCTTGTTTGATTCTTTTCTTTTCTTTTCTTACAACAGTTTTATAAAAAAAAAAATTAAAAAAAGAATCTTTATGAATAGTTTGTTTTTAAAATATGTTTTAGAAGTGACATAGCGGCGGCCAATACCAGCTAGCAGAGGTTGTTGCCAGCAGTGTGATGTTGATGGTGGATAGGTTGCGGCTTCAGGGAAAAAAAAAACTATTAAAAAATAAAAATAAAAAACTTATTGAAAACCGTTTTCAAACAAGTTTTTTTTTAAAAAAAAAAAAAAACTATTTTTAGAAACAGAATCAACCAAGCATTGCCCTAAGTTTCAAACAATTAGGCGAAAAGTTTACTTTCCTTTTTGCGTGGGTCCTATGTTATTTTTAATTATTTTCCTTCTCTGAATTTGGGCTTTGTTCCCTATTAAAAAATGGAAGGAGATACTCTCCTTATCCTTCTTCTCATTTTTCTTTTCCTACCATCTAGTGATTGATTGAGAAAATGAGAGAAAAGTTAAAATAGTACTGTGTTGATTGGACGTATGTGATTTAGAGATTATGAGTGATGATGAGAAAAACTCAACCCTTAAAAAATTTGTTGGTGGAAAGTATATGATAAACTTTCATATACAATCTGTATATTAAAAAAAAAAATCTTTCATATACAAAAAATATCAATATTTTGTAACTTTAGTAGGCAGAGTAATAATACTTTAACTTAGGTAATTCTAATCAATAATTTTTCATGAGGGATTTTCTCCCAATTCTCCTTGTCATATTCCATTGTTTTAACAGTCATACTTAAAGAATATCCACAAATTGTTTGGCTTGAGCAAAATTACCTTTCTTTCCCCATTTGAGCACAATTATCAATATAATAATCACTTGTTACTATTCATCTAGTGACATAAATTTTGAATTATTTTGGTGTTTTCTTCACATTAATGAATTCTTTGATCATAGATGTCATCCCAATATCCTAAAAGATAAAGAAAAATTGAACCAAAAATACGGAACTTGTTTTTTTTTTTTTTGCCAACCGATAATACCTAACTTGTTATTGGTAATTTGAGAAAAGGTAAGGAATCTTTGCGCCAAGGTCAATTGAGACATTCTCCAATTATGCCATGCCAGTTGGATTTTACTTTTGAACCCTCCCATTATTAATAAGAACAATTAACTACCAACAACAGCCTGGAGAATGTCTCAATTGACTTCCTTATCCATTTTCTCTCCATTAAATATTTTGATTTTCTTAAATGATCATTATAATATTAAATATTAACTAATAATAAATAAATTTATGCATTAAAATTTGATGTGAATAGTTTGTCACATTAGGTTTTTATTACAATTAGTGTTATAATCATATTTTTGCATAGTATTAAATCTCAAACTGTGAAAGTTGATTCAATGGCAAAAACATTTAATGGAGAGGGAGAACATTCCTCTCCCCAACAAATGTTACTTACAATTAGCTAACACTTTAGTAGAATAAGTAAATCCTAAATTTCTATCACTGGTTTTTCTTGTACCCTTGAACTTTCAGGAAAAAAGATTAAAAAATACCACTTGAACTTAGAAACCCCCAAAGGGAAAATGATAGAGAAATGATTGAGGCAAGAACCCTCCCTCGTTGGCTGCTAGAGCTTTGCCACTTGCTGGAGCTCTAGCGACAACTTGAATAAAGCAATTAACTATTTGGGTATAGAGATTGACAACTCGAACTCTCAAGTTGTCGTTATATATACTCAAGTTACTAATTGTTATACTAAAGTTGTTATTGTCTATATTCGAGTTGTCGTTGTGAATTCCCAAGTTGACAACTCGAGTATAGGCAATGACAACTTTATAATAACAATTAGCAACTTAAGTATACAAAATGACAACTTGATGAGCTAAAATTGTCAATATCTATACCCAAGTAATGAATCTCTTTACTAAAATTGTCACTAGAGCTCTGACACCGAAGGAGGTCCTTGGCCTTTTTAAAAAATTAGAGGAACATTTTGGTAAAAACACCAAAACTTCAAAATCTCAAATTCATCCTTGATGACCTATATGTAAATTTTCTAATTTAATAGAAGTTTTGAGGTTTTAGTAAATTAAATGGTATTTTAATGTCATTTTCCCAGTTTTCGATGGAAGATAAAAATTAATTAGACAACAACACATAAAACAGATAATTAACCATGCATATATATTTTTTTCTCATTTATATAGGACATTCCATTCTCGATGGTTTAAAATTATTTTTACAAATCAAAAAAAGGAAATCTTAAAATTTGTAACTAAGGGCATGTGAAAACAGTTTTTTTACAAAGAAGAATTAATAGGTAATAAAAAGTAATAGTATTATATTATTATACTAAGAAAATTTGTATACTACTACAAAATTTATTTTTCTCATTTTTGTAACAGTTTTCCTTAAACCAATTTCCTTAATTTTGTTTATCTAATTAAACCTATAATTATAAAATACAATATTGTTATCAAATCAAAATATTTATATAAATCATAGACATTTATTCATTATTTAAAACTTTATATATAATGTATTCAATTTATACGAGTAAGTAATAATTAATGTGAACCCATATATTTATACGAGTAAGTAATAATTCAATTTCCTATATACTTTTTTATGGAAACATTCACTATGATTTGTGTGATGCTATTTGATTTTCAGTGCCATGCATCAAATCCACAAGTAGCATATTTGTCAATTTCACTGCCTTCACTTTGCCAAGGGTTGCAATCAGATCAACTCTCAAATTTCACCATTCAAAAGGTAAAAGGGCTCTGTCCAGAGGCTTTACATATTGTTGATCCTCCCAAGCCAGGATACCAACTTACTCTCATCCTTAACTTCAATCACATTCCTCCACCTGCAAAAGGTTTGCCATATTTATTTTCAATCTTTATAGTTTTTCTTTTTTGTTTAATTAGATCTTTGTAGCTTTTTTAATTGGGTCCTTGCAGTTTTCGTAATTATAAGCATTAGTCCCAATACTCAAAATATGTCAATTATAGCTTATGTTGATACTGACTAAATGACATGTAAATTGTCACAACTTACAGAATAAAAAGATGAAATAAAATGTATTTATTATCTACATAAAAATAAAAATTTATTCTGCTCATAATAATTGTCTCCTTGTGTGTGTGTGTGTGTAATTTGTAATATGTTTGATTTTAATTTTATTTAGATTCATGTTGCATGCAAAATTAATTTATTTGTATTTTGAGTAAGAGTGCCGTCATTAACTATTAATACTGTTTCTTCTTGCAAGTTAACAAATTATAAGAAAAGAATTGGTACCTATAATTAAGAAAGTTATAAAAAAAAAAAAAATACAAGAATCTAATTAAAAATTAATATTAGGTGACATCATAAAGCCTTGCATATTAGTTTTTATTAAAAATAATTTAAATTTGTTATTAATTCCTTTTTGTTGCTTTCTTGTAGCTCATAACTACTTAAAGTTACCATTTATGTAAAGTACATGAATTTTTTTTAAAAAAAATGTTTTGAAATTATGTAGACACTTTTTAAATTTTAAAACAATAAAGTTGCAAATAAATCATATAGGTCTCATGTGAGTTCTGATAATATTATAAAGATTCACCTAAAATGAAATACAAACACCATTCCTAAAAATATAATCCATAAAATCTCCTTTCATTTAAATTTCTGCCTAGCAGATGATGATCGATCATGCTCAATTCCTGTTGCAGATCATGTTGAAATCATCAGAGAGATTTCAACAATTCAATCAGTAGTTCTAAGTTGTCAGCTGAAAGAAATGCTTCAGAATGTTGATTTCTACAAACCCATCAAATTTGCGTACCATCCAAGAGAACCTTTCTTTCTTATCAAGCAGGTAATAATCACTTTCAAAATCTTACTACCCTTATCAGGTTAGAAAATTACATACCCTGTTTATTATTATTATTTTAGCCTGCAAAAATCTGTTTCAACTGTTATTTTTATCTAATTTTCCATTTAATTTCACGACATATTTTGGAGTAAGTTACACAAATTAATTAGTCAAAAGTGTTGCAACTACTATGCAAGCCTACTTTGAATTTCATTAAAAGTACATGGATCTCTTTTTTTATTTTCAAAGTTTCCAAGAAACAGGGATGAAAATACATAAGGTCGTCTAGAATTTTTTTGAAAAAATTATATGAAACATCTATGTGATTTTTTTATATATATATAAAAAAAAAAGAATACATGTATAAATACCAGCCTGATAAGATAAGAGACGTTTTTAAGCAATACTCAGGAATTCAAAATAGGCTTTGTTTTCAAAATAAGCTTTTGTAGATATTGAAAAAAAAGAAAGGATGTTTGTATAAAATTTAAAGAAGAATTTGAATATTCTAAGAAAAAGTTTAATTTGCTATACATCATTTGAACTATGAAGTATTTGAACACTCTAAGTCAAAGTTCTGATAATCAATGCCATGATTGATATTACCATAATTCATGAACCAAAGACAAGAATTACTAATCCTCCTTTGTTCATATTATAGTGCTTATCTATATTGACTATTTAATTACATGCTTCACACAGCCTCAAAGAATTATAGCAATATTCCCAATACGTTTCAGAGAAAACACAGATGTGATTATTGCAACAGCTTTCTTTCAGGTATGTATATAGCTATAGCTTTTCTCATTTAATTTTGTGGCAACAAATGACTGTCATTTTAAAGGAAATCTGACCATTTAGTTATTTTGAATGGTCCAAGTCAGTTAATTATTTTTTTAATAAAAGAAATTTAGACTGTCAAGATCAAGTAAATAGTCAGAATTTGCTCAAAATGAGACTATGAATTGTGATAGAGCAAAACTAAATAATTACTCCTATTAGAAATGTAGGAATTAGATAATACTTCACAAAAGTTAAGGGAATTTGTTGAGTTATTTATAATAATATCTGTTGGTTTAATAAATCCTTTGTTAATATGAGAAATCAATAGGGAAGATGTTAAGAAAATTACTAGCATAAATTTGAGAGATAAAATGAATTGGAGTCTTGTGTTTGGTACCAAAACAAATATCTCAATTAGAGCTTACAATGAGGACCGGAAGGAATAATTGTCAATCATTATGCTTTTCTCTCATTTCTTCATAATTTATGGCAGGAACTTATAGACGTTGGAAACTCAGACAAATGGACCAAGGCACCAAGATGCTCATGGTCAGCCATTCCTCCTCCAGAATTAAGAGGAGAAGCATTTGAGGATTTGAGTACCAATGGAGGGTTCGTCTCTTTTGGTATGTTTTGATCCTTAAACTTTGACTCAAAATTAGAGAAACAAGAGAATTGTCTAGTCAGTTAGATTCTTTTTTTAAAAAAAATAAAAAATAATAACTATCTGATTGGGTCATATTTGAACATGGTCGAGCCTGATTGAGAGTAACTTTCCCAAAGACGTTTTATGCATTCACACTGATTTAAATTCTAGTGCTTAAGCAGCTAAAGTCCCTTTCATTAGTCGTCATTTAGATTCTAATGCATGTGGATCTCATCTTTTTGAAATTTATCAGATATCTCCTCACACCATATTGAAGGCAAAAGACTAGACAAGATTCTATGGAATCTACTAAATTTCAACGCATATGTGAGATATCATGTTAAGGTAATATGATGTGTGTCTGTATGTGTGTTAGTTCTAATTAAAAATCAGTGTATTTATGAAATCTTCATTTAACTCTACGCTGCAGAGCACCAAAGGTTATATACAGAGAAGGATGAGGAAGAAGCTGAAAAATTTGGTTGAGGTACAAAAATAATTTTAAGTGCAATACTATGTCTGTACTGTTTGTTGAATGTCACAGAATTGACAAAATATATAGAGGGAGAAATTTGTATCATGGTCATTTGAAAATGGAGAATTCCAAAACGGTACAGACATAGTCTTTTTATAAGTCCTTATAAACTATTCTGGAATTAAGTTTTTTTGTGAAGTGACCTGTTGCACTCAATGAAATTAATTGTCATTCTCTTCGTTATTATTGTCATTTGATAAATTAAATTTTTTACTTGTTAAAACTGTTGTCACTTAGCTTCATTTTTCTTCAAATTAAGGTTGTTTAAGTAAATCCAAAAAGCAGGTTAATCCTAAACCAGTTCCTAGAGACTTCACAGTAATTAAACTATTTCGAAGTCCTGATTTGGAATACACATATTTCAGGAACATTTTTCTGTCATTCTCCTATATATACATATGTGTGTAAGCTACAAAGATGCTAATTCTGTTTCTTTGAATGCAGGTTCTCCACCCTACAAGCATAGAAGAAAACGAACAACCCAAAAAACTAGAAGGTCCATTATTTTTATCTGCTAAATTTCAAATGCAAAAAGTATCATTAACAAGTTAAGACTGATAGCAATACCATGTTTAAAAAAATTCATTAAAAAAAAAGGCCTGAACATGTTTAAATTTTCAAGAATAATTGTAATCTGAGATAAAAGTGAACTTACCCCAGGCTAAGAAGTTCCAAATCTTATTTTTCATGCCACAGTATACTCTTATGTCTGGTTTATTTTGTTTAATATTTGCTTTCATTTTGCAGGGTGTAGGTACATGAAGAAATTTGTAAGATCATCCAAAAGTAAAATCCTGAAACGAAGATGGGGTGGTTTTAGCAGACAGATAAAAAGAATTCGTTCCAGACTTCAAATTCATGGGTTTGGAAGATTTCGTCAGAAGTGGCTGAGGATCCCAAAATTTAGATCAAAGAAATATGCAAAATTAGAGTAATCATTCTTTTTTCAGTCATTGATTTTTATGAAATATGCAGACTTGTATGAATTAGTCTAGAATAATAATGCTTCACCTCACTTTTTTTTTTATTTTTTTTTTGCCCCCTTTTGAATAAATA
The DNA here is from genome assembly GCA_019022615.1 of Acacia melanoxylon. Classification (NCBI taxonomy): domain Eukaryota; kingdom Viridiplantae; phylum Streptophyta; class Magnoliopsida; order Fabales; family Fabaceae; genus Acacia; species Acacia melanoxylon. Next base: position 849,725 of record JAFJYJ010000099.1, read on the forward strand.
TCCAACTTCAATATCGATCATCCTATTCCTCTTTCTTTGAAAAATAAGGATGTGACATGGGCCCCACCCTCAACATAATTCTTTTTTTTTTTGGTACAAGAGAAGGCTAAAAGCCAGTGATAAAAACTAAGGCCCCGTTTGTTACAGAGAAGATTTAAAGAGGAAAATGAACTTAGAGGAGGGAAAGGAATGGAAAGGAAGATTAAGAGGAGCTTTAAAAAGTTGAACTGTTTGGTAGATATGGAAAGTGGGATGGAAGATGATAATTTTAAAAAATTAAAATTAAAATATAAAACTTAAAATTCCTAAAATACCATTTACATCAACAACAAAAAAAAAAAAAAATCCCTCCTTCATCCCACGTCCCTATGACCGCCAGAAAAAAAAAAAAAAAAAAGTCAGATCCAGGCGAGTTCCGACCGGTGGTGGTCATCCGCCAGCGACGAAGAGAGCCGAAGGTGAGAGGAAGAAGGTGAAGTCGGAGACGGTGAGAAAAGAGGAAGAAGAAAGGGACTTAATGAGAATTTGCTCACAATCTTCCGGGAAGATTTCATCTTCCATCCAATATGTGAGGAAAGATTAAGGGAGGAATCTTCCCATGGATGAAGGAAGATGGTCTGCCATTTGGAAGATTAATTCCAGTGTAACAAACACTCAAAACCGAGGGAAGATTGAAATCTTCCTTTCCCTTCTCCAATCTTCTTCCTAACAAACATGGCCTAATAGAAATTAAACAGTATGGGAAACAGTTCCCAAAATCTCCTCATCTACCCAAGTCCTCAAATGTATCGGACAGGTATCCAAAATGACCGTCTTACTAATAGCCAACTTTGCCACAGCGTCAGCTATCTTGTTAGAATCCCTTGGAATAAAGCCCAGCTGCACTTGCCAATCCCTGTGCATCAGCTCTATAATATTAATCAGCAGTAGACTTCCAGAGTGAGAGTTCGCATTTGAAATCCTGTTAATGAGCTCACAAGAATCAGATTCTAAAATAATGTTTTTAAAACCCAATTCCCAAGCTAAAGACAGCCCCTCAAATACCGCCCATTCCTCTGCCGAATTTGCATTGCATATGCCAATTTCTTTCATAAAACCACAAATCCATTCGCCTCTGCTGTCTCTCAAAAGGCCCCCACACCCTGCTCGGGAAGATCTCAAAGCCATAGCTCCATCTACGTTCACTTTAACCCACTCATTTGGAGGTCTCTGCCAAGCCCTTCCTCCTGCTACACTCTGAAATTCTGCAGATAGAATCCTAGTTGGAGCAATATCTGGCACTTCAGCAAAATACCTCCAGCTTTGAAGAATAACAGCAGCTGGATTTGACGGTTTCACATAGCCCTTCTTAAAAAGAAAAGAATTGCGTCATTCCCACAGCCTCCATACCGCCACTCCAAAGATGAGATTCCAATGCGGCCCCATCCCAACGCCAATCCTCCCTTTATAATTCATTGCAATCCAGTCTTGCAACCCTGCTGCGAAAAATGAGGAAGCAAACCGTGGCAAAATCAGCTTGGACCACATTAGTCTTGCATAATTACAGTCTCGCAAGATATGAAGTATACTTTCAGCATCAGACCAACAGTAATCACATAAATTTGAAGTCTGGGACCAAGAACTCCTCCAAATCTTAGTGGGAAGTCTATTTAATAAAGTCTTCCACAAAAAGACTTTTATTCTTTCCACTCCTTTCCAGCGCCAAATCTCTTTGAACAGCCTGCCATTTGGGGTGTTGATTAGAATTTTCAATTAAAAAATATGCACTTTTAATTGAAAATTCTCCACTGCTATCGGCACCCCAAACCAACAAATCATATCCAGCGTCTACTCTAGGAGGGATAAGAGCAGAGATTCTCATGATAATGTCAGACGAAACAATATCAGATAACTTGGCAAAATCCCATAAGCCATCTTTAACCCAATCCTTCACAAAAGAAATTTCTTCCATTGCAGATAAGCCTCTTGTGCAGTAGTTAATCAGCGGTTGTCCCTCTATCAGCCATGCATCCTTAAAAAAGCTAACCATTTGCCCATTCCGTATCTGCCATTTCATCCCAGAGTCAACAATTTCCTTTTGGGCAGTGATGAATCTCCACACCCTCAACATAATTCTGTTACTTGATAAAACCTGTTTCTTTTGAGCAAAAAAATAAAACCTGTTCCATAGGCTTCTTGACTAAGCCCAGTTTCGTTAGCCCCCTTTTTAAAGCCTAGTTTTATAGGCCCTATATCATTTTCCCCCCCTTTCAAATTCACATTTCCAACCTTCTTCCCTAAGAACCAAGTCAAGTGGGAACCAATAAGGTTGAGTCTAGCGAAAGGAGTTAGTCCTTTACAATATGACAAATCAATGTTTGAATTCCTATTAGGAGAAATGCCTATATTTAGTACTTAACAATGTCTCGAATAAGATTACTTTCAATAGAAGGATAATACATTTTATCTTGACTTTCTTTGATTTAGGGACACTTGTTTTTATTAGTTTTAGATTATCATTCATGGTATCACATGTTTGGTCCGACAAAATATGTATTACTCTCTCCGGTTTTAATTATAGGACATATTTACCAAATTTTTGAGAGATTAAGGATGAGAGCTAAATTAATTAATTATATTCATTTTTCTAAAATACCCCTATTTAAATTTACAATGATATCAAGAAAAGTGAATCAACAGCCCCCTCCCTGTGAGATATGTTATTGTTATCGTTATTGGCTAGCTAGTTCTGAGGGTATTTATGTGTGTGTCACCATAATTGAATCGAGACCTTCCTTGTGTCTATCTACCAGAAAAATCTAAAAGACAAGGGAAAAAATAAAATATAAAAGAGCTCTAGCTACTGCGCACACACACATAAAAATTAAATGTCAATCTTCATCTAATTATAACAGCTAACAAAGTATATGTAGAAGTTGAATGACATAATTTTCATTTATTATATATAATGTGATAAAAATAGGGTAATTTTTGGATATTAATGTTGTACTTAATACAAGCATATATTTTACCAATACAATATTACAATTAATCCGCATGATTTTTTAGATCTAGACTCGCATGTAACTTTAAATTTTCGGTGAACACAAAGTATCAACTTTTGTATTTAATTATTATTGAGAAAGTATCAATAGGGGTATTTTAGGAAAAAAAAATTGACAAAAATTCTAGTTTGACTAGGGTCTTTCAAAGATGCCTAAATTCACTAGCGCCTCAGTAGCACAGATGGCATGGGTGCTAGCTTTAGCTGGCTTTCCTATCCGGGCTTCGATCCCTGCCTCCGAGCACGCGTTGCTTGCCAATGAAGAAAAAAAAATGTCTAAATTCAAAACAACAACAGCATTATTGTTATTTAACACAACTTAGTATTTTTTTATTTCTTAAACTTAAAGTAATAGATTTTTGCAATTCAAGATCAAGAGTTATGAGGTTATAGATATGCTAATAGAAGTTATCATCAATAAGATAAGTTTATGTATATCAATCCATTTCAAGGAATATCCGTTAATTTCCCAAACCTACATCAAATACTGGCATCCAAACTAGCGCAGCATAGTTAAGGGCAACCAAAAAAAATAAAAATAAAAAGGCATATAGTACAGTTCTTTGTCACATATTGAAAGGTTTCAGCGAAAATTGATGATGTTAATTATTGAGTTTACAATAAGAATATTTTAAGTTCCCTCAATAATTGACTGTCATCTTTATCTTTTTTTTGCTCAAAGACTGTCTGTCATCTTTATCAAATGTGTAATCTATGTGTTCTTTTTCCACCTCCTAGTAATTTTGTCTGTGTGAAGAAGAAAATTTATTGATCCATATACATGTGCGCTGCTTCTCACACCAATTAAAAAACAATAAAAAAGATATGATAAAATAACCAAAAAGTAGCTCACGATTACTGATAATGATAATTACATTTACTGTCCAAAATGACCATAGCAATGAAAATTCAAAAACCTCTTGGCCTCGTTTGGATGGGCTTTTAAAAAAAGTATTTTTTTTTAAATGTTTTTCTTTTAAGCTCCAAATTTGAGCTTTTAAAAAAAGCAGCATTTTAACTTTTTTTGTGACTTTTGTTTTTTTTTTTTAAATATCATCTAAACACATAAATTAATAAAACAAGTTCATGAAAACGTTACATGCATAGTTCCCTTTCACAATTGCTTTTGCACATTCATCTGCTGATTCCATTGGAAATATTCCAAAACTAGCTTGCTTCCACATAATAATTCCAATTTATTGTAATTGCTAATATAATTATGATTATAAGTATCTTGTTGAGGTGTCACTAGTGCAAAAATGTTAATCTAATGACTTCATTTTCGCGTCGGTTACATGAAGAACAAAAATAATAATGAAGTCATCATAATTTTGCGTCTGTTTTCATTTTAACAGAATCTGTAACAGTAGTTATGGCGTATCTCATGACATCCGTTAAACAAGCAGCAAACGCTATAAGTCTATAACAGTATGTAGCAAAAAATGCATTTTTAACTTACACTAAATATTAGTACCTCCAATCTTAATATAAGAGATAGTTACAGATTCATCAAATAATAATAATAAACAAAGAGATAGTTAGGGATTGGATTTGATTATAAATATAAAACTCAATCCATTTTGTCTTCAAAATTTATAATTTTTCTCAGAGTATCCCTATTGATTTCATACATTAATTAAGAAGCTTATATCAAATAGTAATCATGATGATATAAGGTATTTTAGGAAAACAAAACTATTTTTTATATATAAATAACTAACATAATTAACTCTTTTAATATACTCAAATTAGTCAACCAACTCTTATATTGAGTGAAAGAAGGAGCTTAATCACCAAGAGGGGGGTGAATTGAGGATTTTAAAATTTTCTCTTGAAAGTGCTCTGTTTGTAGAATGCAAACCAGAGATGAACATAGTAAAGGTAAGAGAGATTCAACACAATGGATTTATACTGGTTCGGTCCAAATCCTTGACCTACGTCCAATCCCCAGACTCTCCGGGTTTTTCAACTAACTCAAATGATTACACACTCTGTAACTCACGGAGTAATTCTCTCATTAGAACTTACTCCCCCTTACAAGTTGTAATCAAATAACACAATCTCAAATTCCCAATACTTTGAGATTCTTACAAGAAAGGATAATCAATAAAGAACTCTCTAAAAGAGCAGATTAATAAACACTGAAGATTGATATATCTGAAGATATTAATTCTTAGAGTAGAAACAGTAAATGTTCTTAATCACTAATTGAATGCGCAGAGTTTCGGTGGTTGAGATATTGAATGCTTGTGCTATTTATAGTTGAAGGCATTTAATGACCGTTGAAGAAAGATTAATAAGCCGTTGAGAATAATAAATATATCCGTTGAGTTTGAACGTTGCTCTGTCTCTTCGTGTCTTCCGATGTTGCCGTTATTCTCCGTTGACATTCTTCATTCGATTTGTCCGTTGAGACTCAGTTAGAATGTTGACTGTAAATGGCCGGAATGCTTTATCATTGCTCAGAAGCTCAATTCTCATTTTCATGCTTTAACTCTGTTCAAGCATTTAATGCTCTGACACAATTTTGCTTTATGGTAATTTGATGATTAAAACTCGTTAATCACATCTGAAACTCATTAGCAAACTGATTAAACTTGGTTAGGAATAGTAAGAACTAATAATATGAAGTACTCAAGCTTTAATCAGAGAATTTCAAATTACGAAGACGGAGAGTTAAAAGCTGATATGGTTAACTCAAGTTATGACTGGAGTCATGAGAGTTATGACTGGAGTCATCGCTGAAATATTTCAAATGGAAAAAGTTTGCATTGGGATGACTCGAGTCATGACTAGAGTCATGAGATTTATGACTGGAGTCATCGCTGAAATATTTTAAACATGAAAGGTTTGTACTGAGATGACTCGAGTCATTACTGGAGTCATGAGAGTTATGACTGGAGTCATGGTTTACATAATTTTAGACAGAGACGAGGAGCAATATGATGACTCGAGTCATATCAGCATTTTATATCAGTTGAAGTTCTCTTTCTCACGCATGACTCGAGTTAGGCATAACATGACTCGAGTCATATCAGATTCTGGAAAGCTGATATCGCGATGAACTATTTGAAAAACTGAAGTACAACTCATTACTCGAGTTGGTAAGTGACAACTCGAGTTATGTGTCTTGCAAATCTGAATTTTTCAAAACATATGACTTGAGTAATTTTTGACAACTTGAGTTACTAAGTTCATAAATCATTTTTCAAGCACTCAAGGATACTTTGATTGGGATTAAAGTTTTGTAACTTAAACCAAATATTATTACAATTGTTAGACATCATCAAATCGCATAGAGAACTAACATTGAGTATCAGAGGTAAGGTAGTACTCACTCCGGTCCTAATTATAGGACATATTTAACCGATTTTGGGGAGATTAAGGAGAGGAGTTAAATTAGTTAATTTTATTCATTTTCCTAAAATACCCTTATATAAATTTAAAATGGCATAAGTAAAAGTGAATCAACAACCCCTACCACATACTTTTTCAATCTAAAATTTTTCTTTCTACATACTTTCTAATTGAAATAATGATTTTACTATATATACATATATGTGCGTATATATATGTATATTATACACACACACATATATATCTACACACACACATATATATATATATAGACACACACATATTTATATATATATGTAAACACACACAAAGATATACATATATGTACACACACATAGATACACAAATATACATATATGTATAAACACACACACACATATTTATATATATCTGAATACACACACACAGACATATTGACAAACACACACAAAGATATACATATATGTACACACACATAAATACACAAATATACATATATGTATAAACACACACACACACATATTTATATATATCTGTATACACACACACATATATATTGACAAACACACACAAAGATATGCATATATGCATACACACATAGATACACAAATATACATATATGTATAAACACGCAGGCACACACACATATATGTGTGTGTAGACACACACATATGTGTGTGTGTATTGAAAAATTAATGTCAGCTGATTAATAAATAAATTAAAATCCAACAATTTAAAAGTTTTACTTACTGTAAGAGTCTACACATCAACATATATACACTCACCAAAAACCAAATACACTTGAGAGAATAAAATAGGGGTATTTCAGGAAGAAATTGACAAAAATTAAAATGTTGTCTTATAATTAGGACCAAAATCAACTCTCAAATGTTGTCTTATAATTAGGGCCGGAGGGAGTAGTATTTTGCACTATTTTGTATATGTATGTATGAAGCCTCTGTTGTATTCAATAAAAAAAAGGAATCGTGGGAGTTAATTAATGAGTGCCCATCTTAAACATTTATTTGCAGCTTAATATTATATTTCAAAATACATGGATTTTCATTGCCTCTCACTAAAATCAAGTATGGTTGCATCGTTCATAACTTATGAATCCTATGAGTTTCTTTAAATTTTATATTATATACTCATTGGGCCCTTAATATAAGAATATTTTAGAAGCTTATATTGGTCTTAAATATAAGAAATATATAGTTCTCATGTTTCTCAATTATTTTCCTAATTTACTCTAATGATACTCTTTTAACAATAATCAAGTAGAGGAGAGAATGTGGGAATTAAAGGATATGACTGAAGTGTTCTAAAAAATACATGTTATATTAACCAACTAAATTAACTTCCTTAATATAATCAAATTAGATAAATATATCTTATATGAAGGATTAGATGGAGTAAACAGAGAGATGTATTATTATAAATGCCTGTCTAAATTCAACAAAATATGATGAATGGGAAAACATGAGTTGATGATGATAACCTCTGATGAAGCCATGGCTCTCGTAACAGGTCTGTTTTGATGAAGCCTGGCGTGACGATTGTAACGCCAATTGCCCAACAAAGTTCAGTTCTTAGAGTCTCAAAGAAGTTTATGACTGCTGCTTTGACAAAAAGAAAGGTTGATTATTATTATTACTATTACGAGGCTAAAGCATACTTTTGGTCCTTTAAGTATACATGAGATATTATTTTAGTTATTTAAGTTTATAAAGTGCACTTTTAGTCCTTAAAACTTAACACCGTTAAAGTTACTAACAGAAAATGCTGACTCAATAAAATTAAGTGGTGACAAGACAATCTTTTAAGTAAGTTGAACTTCTAACACAATATGTCATTTCATTTTAATCCTACAAAGCAATTACTTAATTTACATTATTTTATTTTTTTTTAAATTTTAATAAATTATTTTAATCCATTTGTTTCTTCTTTCTTTATCAAAAAAACGCTAGTCTTTTCGGTAACACCATTCTTCACCCTTCATCCCCATACTTCCTTCGGATCCTTATACCACCAGACCTCATGATTTTTTTGTTCCCTCCAAGCATTAACATCATCAACCCTCCTGACTTGCAATTTCTTCTTTCCTTCATGATGGCAAAGAAATTGATGATGGGCTCAATCCAACAATACTTTTGTGCAGAGTTGTAACCCAGACATTAGAACAAGAAAATTTCATTGATGAACGATGAAGATATGATGAAGAAGGGTTATTGCAGAAAGCTAGAGTTCCCCAAAGAAGAAAGAAGAGAGAAATAGATTTAAATAATATTTTTATTTAAAAAATAAAATAATGTAAATTAAGTAATGAGGTGGTTTGGTAGAAGTCCAAATTGCTTCGTCAACATTGTACTGTCACTACTTAATTTTGTTGAGTCAACATTTTTCGTTAGTAACTTTAACGGTATTGATACCAACAGGGGATGGTACAAGTGGTAAACGGCTTGTATCGCTTAAGTAAGGTCTCGAGTTTGAGCATTGTGAATGCAAAAAAACTTCGCTGGAAGAGTCACCCACCATAGCTAGGTGCGCGACTTGGGTCGGATTCGGATTAGTCATAGCAAAGCTCTGGATACCGGATGGGCAACCAAAGAAAAAACTTTGACGGTGTTAAGTTTTAAGAACTAAAAGTGTATTTTATAAACTTAAAGGATTACAAGAATACCTCATATAGACTTAAAGAACCAAAAATATACTTTAGCCTTATTATGATTATTATTAAGAAAAACAAATGGTATTATTTTGGGAGAATCCATGTTTGAGCCTTAATTACATTATACGACGATGCTAATTCTCGGAAGAGGGTACCATCCACAAGCTGAAGGAATCACCACGGTCTTGCCTCGGCTCTTTTTCTGATGTGGAATTGCAAACAAGGTCCCATAAACTGCTCCCCAGAAATTTACAAATTTACCTCCCCGATTATCCACATAATCGATAGATTTGATTATAACTTAAAAAAGGATTAAATTCAAATTATTATATCTTTTTATTCCTTGATAATTCAATTCAATTCTTTTCCTCAAATATATTTTGAGAAAAACGCAAGTGTCATCATCTCTCCAAATATCAAAAGCTAAATTGTTATGGACTCATACATGAGGCCCATTTGTTGTGTGGCCCAACAAAGGCAATTCGTACCAGGATCTGCCCATAATGAAGGAAGATCCTAATCAGCCTATAATCAAGGAATATCCTAATCAAGGTGTGGCGGCAAAATACAGGGGCTATAAGGCGTACAAAGCCCAAGAGTCCAAACCCTAAGGTAATCTCTATAAATAGGAGGTAAACCTAAAAAGTACACAGATTCTAACCTATTCTCATATACTATTCAGCCGTCATTGTGCACACACGCCACCCCTTTTTGGCTAAACGCCATATACGTGCACAGTGATCTAATATTCTCCTCGGTGTCTTCCTTATAGATATCTTGGAGTAATCATTTTCTCTTTGGTATCTGCCTTATAGATATCTTGGAGTAGTAATCTGATCCAATATAAACACATTAGTTCGGAAGGGCTACACATCTGTTGTTCTTATACAGAACATTAACGTCAACCATGGGGAATCGGTCAATTTCAATTCCTGTGATCAACGATGGTTAATACCAGAAGACATAGTCAGATGCCGCAACTTGAGGAACAAACGATTCAACATTAGTCGCAACCTGAGCATACAATCGTTCCAGAATATAATCAAGTGCAAGTCGATGATGTATCTGACACGGCGTCCTCCCCAGCATTCACGTTAACCCCTCAGCCGCAAGCTCCTCCAGTCGTTGATCCGGATGTTCATCTCATGCAGGTCACCTTAAATGTTGTATTGAGTCGAATAAACAGGATGGAGCAGCGTAACCGTCTTCAGAGGAAGGAGGATATCCAACTAATGCAGGAAGACATGGACCGTCATGATGTAGTTCGGCGGCAAGAAGGATGCAGAGAATGCGGTTGTTGGAGGAGCACCTCAGGCGAATTGAGAACCCTGTTCGTAACGGGAACCCGGATGAGAGTGGCCCTAGCCGGGTTAATGACTCGGCCTCTGCTCCAGTTGATGTTGAAGGCCCTCGAATCAATAATACAGAAAGAAACTTGGCCAATCAAGACCAGGTTTGGATCCCTAAAGTTCGGGGCCCAGATCCTACACTCGCGAAGAACAAACAAGCTGCAGACATATGGGATGCAGGAGACCAAAGCCGAGATGCGGCTTCTCAGACACAAAATGTTCTTGGAAAGTATAGGAGAAAGTACAATATAGGGCAGAATAACAATAGTCCTTTCACCGACGAGATTGCCAATGCTCCTTATCCGAAAATTTTTGATGCAATCGATTTGCCAAAATATGATGGAAGCCAGGATCCGCAAGCTCATCTGAATATGTTCGACATAGAAATGTTCATAAGGGGATTCGAGGAGCCCATCATATCTCAGTTATTTGCTACAACATTGCGAGGAGCTGCGTAAGCATGGTTTCACACTCTACCTGCAAAATCAATTTAGAATTTTGAAGATCTGGGTGATAAGTTCTTGCTGAATTTTGCAAACAGCTGAAGTCCAAGTTCACTCTCGGTAAGGTCAAGCAGCAACTGGGCAAAACGCTCTAGAAGTATTTGGATCGTTTTAAAGATGCCGCTCTATAAGTGCATGGATTGTAGGAAAATGAGCACGTGCGCTTAATCATAGTTGGCCTGGATGATTCATCTCGGTTGGCAAAGTCAATTTACAAGGATCCCGCCCAGACCCTGGTGGATTTCAGAACTCAGTCAAAGAAGTATCTAGAATTAGATCAAATGAAGATCGCCAATGCTGCAGTGAAAGAGAGGAGGAGGAGTCCACCTCTGAAAGGAAAGGAACAGCCCGGCAGTCAGAGGCAAGACGTCTACTGAAGGAACCGGGACAATAAATCTTGGGGTGGTAAGCATGAAGGAAAGTATGAGAAGTACACTCCTTTGAACGTTTCACGATCTCATGTTGGAAAGAGGTAGCTTTGACCGAGATGAAAAAAGTTGATCGACCTCGACCATTTCACAACAAGACAGTCTTAGATCAATCCCGGTTTTGTGAATTTCATGATGGATCGGGGCATACTATGGATCAGTACTGAGATCTCAGAGATGCGATAGAAAAGTTCGTCAGAGAAGGCAACCTGCGGCAGTATGTGATAAAAACCTAGGGGCGGAAGAATAATAAGCGGCAGCAAGGAAATCGGAGTAAGAGCCCGGCTCCCGAAAAGAGAAGGAAAGATGAGAAACAGAAGAAACCGGATGGTCACAATGATGAATTTCCTGAGCCCGAGTTTGACTGCAATGTCGTCAGTGGAGCTCTTAGAGGAGGAGGAGACACGGTGAGCCAGAGAAAGAAGTATTTGAGGGAGGTCCTTTCAATAAGGGACCAACTGAAGTTCAAAGAAGATCCTAGCAAGCCGGAACCTCCTATACTATGTTTTACTAAGGAAGATTTGAAGAACGTAGTCCCGGGTCATGAAGACAGCTTGGTGATTACGAGCACCCTGGTGAACTGCCGGGTTAAGAAGATCTTCGTAGATGCTGGAAGCTCTGCAAACATTATCCTCTGGGATGCTTTCAAAAGGATGAACCTCGATAAAGAGGACTTGAAGACGTGCAAAACAACCCTCATAGGTTTTAACGGAGAAGACACTTGTCTTAAGGGGTATATCGAGCTCAGGTAAACGCTGGGAACGAAGAAAGCCTTCAAGTCATAACGATAAGTTTTACCGTTGCCAACTTCCCATCCATGTACAACATAATTTTAGGAAGGCCAACTATTCACAACTGGGATATGTTGGTATCAACTAAGCATCAAAAGTTGAAGATGGTGAGTAGCAAGAACGAAGTCATTACTATCAGAGGAGATCAGAAAGAATCCCGACAATGTTACTTTGCGACGGTCAAAGAAGGTGAAGGCGACCCTTCCTCTCCGCCCCGAATCCGAAAAGGAGAAAGGAGTACAAGCAGGGGCAAAGCAAGGCAACAGAGCAAACCAGTAAATATGGTTGAACTAGATATGCGAGAAGACGCCGAGGTCCTGAGACCGAAGCCAAATGGAGAGCTAGTGGATCTACCATTGGGTAATGAGCCGGGGCAAGTCACAAAAATCAGCAAAGGGTTGTACCCCAAAGTTGGGACCGAGTTGGAAGAATCTTTTAAGAAGAACCAGGATGTGTTTGCTTGGAAGTCGTCCGAGATACCCGAAATTGACCCAGAATTTTGCTGTCATGAACTGGCAATCCATCTGGGGTCAGTACTGGTGGCGCAGAAGAAAAGGAAGCTTGGCCCAGAGAGGAGATAGGCCGTAGAAGAACATTTGAAGGAATTACTAGATGACGGATTTATTCGAGAAGTACAGTATACCTCCTGGTTATCCAACTTGCTTATGGCGAAGAAACCGAGTGGGAAGTGGAGAGTCTGTACAAACTACACTGATTTGAATAAGGTATGTCCTAAGGACTCATATCCGATGCCCAATATTCATCAGCTAGTTGACAACTCGTCTGGTTTCCAATTGCTCTCCTTCATGGACGTATATTCCGGGTACAACCAAATAGCCATGTACCCCGAGGACCAAGAGAAAACAGCTTTCATAACTGATAAGGCTAACTACTACTATAATGTGATGCCCTTCGGGTTGAAGAACGCAGGGGCCACATATCAAAGGATGATTAATAGAGTTTTCATGGACTAGCTTGGCAAGAACATAGAAGTGTATATTGATGATATGATCGTCAAATCAACTGATCCCATAAGCCACGTCCGAGATCTACAGCAGACGTTTGATAAGCTGAGAGCTTATCGAATCCGTTTGAATCCGGCCAAGTGCGCTTTTGGAGTCCTGGCTGGGAAATTCTTAGGATTCCTGCTAACAAACAAAGGGATTGAAGCTAACCAGGACAAATGCAAGGTCGTGCTGGATATGAAGGCTCCGAAGAACAAGAAAGAGGTGCAGCAATTAATAGGAAGATTGGCTGCATTGACAAGATTCTTGCCGAAATCGGCAGAGAAGGCTCTTCCCTTTTTCAAACTGTTAAAAAGGAGGCTCAGGGATGCTGGAACCTGGACTGCGAAGCCACGTTCAAGAATATTATGAAGTGTTTGGCGGCCCCCCGGTTTTGTCTAAGCCGGAACCAAGGAAAATCCTAATCCTATACTTGTCCGTAGGGGAAGAAGAGGTAAGTGTGGTTTTAGTCGGAGAAACAGAAAATGGCCAAGTGCCAATTTATTTCGTAAGTCGGCCTCTACAAGGTTCGGAGTTGAAGTATCAGAAGCTCGAGAAAAATGGCATTCACCCTACTTACCACCACAAGAAGACTTCGCCCCTATTTTCAAGGACAACAGATTGTAGTCAGGACGAGTCAACCATCCGGCAAGTGCTCCACAAACCGGATTTGGTTGGAAGAATGATCAGCTGGGGCCATAGAACTGTCCGAGTTTGATATCACCTATGAAACCCGGCATGCCATCAAATCGCAAGCCTTGGCGGATTTCATGATGGAGTTAACCCCGTCAGTTAAAGGGGAGATCAGAGATGCCGAAACGTGGAAAGTGTTTGTTGATGGCTCGTCAAACACCAAAGGAAGCAGAGCCGGAGTCATTGTTGAAAGCCCAAAAGGAGCCTCGATGGAGCATTCCCTTGGCTAAACTTCCCGACGTCAAATAATCAAACAGAATATGAAGCGATTCTAGCCGGGTTAAGTCAAACAAAAGGGAATGGAGCTAAGAAAGTTCATGTTTCAACTGACTCTCAGCCCGTTGTAGCACAAATTGAAGGAACGTACCAAGCTAAGGGTCCTCTGCTGGTGAAGTACTTGAACAAAGTAAAAGAAGTTATGGCTGACTTTGAAGAGGTGGTCATTACTCACAATTCCCAGAGGGTTTTCCTAGGGCTGATATCTTTGTGAAATTGGCGAGCACTAAGAGCTCAGAAAACCACATAACTATGATTCAACAAAGCTTATCTGAGCTGAGTTGCGTTATGGTTATCTTGACAGCAGAGGACTGGAGAAAACCAATCGTTGATTACTTGGAAAAAGGAACCCTCCCTGATAACTCACTTGAAGCAAAGAAGTTGGTACGAGAAGCAGCCATGCACACGGTTGTGGAAGATCAGCTGTACCGCAAAGGCTTGCACTCTCCTATGTTGAAATGTCTGAGCTCGGAAGAGATGTTTTGGCCGAGATCCACAAAGGAATCAGCGGCCAACACATGGGTGCCAAGGCACTGGCCAGGAAAGCTTTACGAGCTGGTTACTACTGGCCAACGATGCAACCGAATTCGAAGGATCACGTTCAAAAATGTGATAGTTGTCAAAAACATGCAAAAATAATCTGGTCTCCCCCAAATGAATTGAAGTTTATCTCGTCTCCGTGGCATTTTTCAAATGGGGCATGGATCTGCTGGGACCATTTAAAGTGGCTCCAGGACAGTTTCGATGGCTTATAGTAGGTGTCGATTATTTCACCAAGTGGATTGAAGCTGAACCTGTGACAACAATCACCTCGGCCCGTGTGCAAAGGTTCTTAGAAAGAAATATTATCTCCCGATTTGTGATCCCGACTGAATTGGTGACGGATAATGGGACCCAGTTTATCGATAAGGGGTTCTAAGAAATGATGTCCGGTTTCCAGATCAAGTATCGCTTTGCATCGGTGGAGCATCCGCAATCAAATGGGCAAGCTGAAGCAGCGAACAAAGTCATCGTTGATGGACTAAGGAAGCGAATGGAGGAGGCAAAATCCAGTTGGGTTGAATAGTTGTACTTTGTCCTGTAGGGGTACCGGACCAGTATGCAAACGTTAACTAGGGAAACTCCATTCAGATTAACCTACGGATACGAGGCTATGATCCCGGTGGAGATAGGCCAACCCTCGTGGAGGAGAATCAAGGCTCTTAAGGAGGAAGAGGAGATGAACAACGAAGCCTTGGCTGTGGAGTTAGATCTAATATATCAAGTCAGAGTCACTGCCCATTGCCAAAATATGGCCACCAAGCAACTCATTGCAACCAAGTATAATAAAAAGGTGAAGCCTCGGTCATTCCAAAAGGGTGACTTGGTGCTTCGAAGAGCTGACGTAGGAAACAAAAATGCCAGAGATGGAAAGCTTGCTGCGAACTGGGAAAACCCTTAATCATTTGATTTCAAATAAATGAAGACATTCTCAGTTGAAAATTACGTTTCAAGTTGCTTGAATTGTGCCAGTTATGAATGAATCTAGGGTAATTAAACCCGGTTTTGAATAAAGCGTGGAGCAATGAGGAAATGAATCCAGTGTAGTTAAACCCGTTTTCAAATCAAATGTGAATAAATGAACAAATGAAGCCGGGATTGTTGGACCTGTTTTCAGATAAAGCGAAGGTGCAACAATGTACCCGCGCAGCTGTGATGCATCAAAGTTTTATTCTGGGGTAAGGAAGCTATAACACCCCCTGGGGGTGCAGGTATTCTTGGCAAAATCAAAAATAGTTCGTTATACTGATACAACAAAAATTAAATTTGATTACACAACAGGGATATTCCCAGGATTTATACCCCTTTACATACATTTACATTCATTACAGACGGTGAAAACAAAAATCAACTAAACACCATCGTCCCTTGGTTCTTCAAGCTGTCCCTCTGCTGGGCCGTCTTCAAGCAACACTCCCTCCTTGAGCCATATGCAGCACTTGTCTCCTATGCTCACCTGTCTATTGGTTGGTGGTGGAGGGTGAGATTCTGAGGAATCCCAGTAGTAGACAATACCAATACAATGCATGCAAGATAAATGCTAATGTATGATATACTTGCCTTACACAAGCTCATGTTAACATAATGACATATTTGCATGCTCAATGCTTCATGCATCATACTCATGGACATAGCATAATCATAAACAGAGCTTCAATCATTCAAGTATGTTAAACATAGCAAGCAAGTATAGTAATCAAACATATACATACAAGCTGAAACATCCCGTTTTCAAAAGCAGTATATTTTTTTTCATTTAAAATCAGAGTAGAGCATCGGAGCGATTGAGTAACTGATACTTATATTCAAAATGCCGTAAGTTTGGCTGATTACAAAAGCGGTACAATGACCGAGAGTTTTCAAAAGTAAATAGCGTAGAGGAAAGTCTTGGCCGAGTTCCTATGCGTGCTTGCTTGCCTTCTCCTCGGTCCTCGTTCCTCCGTAACCCGTCGCTATATTAAGAGCCGAGGTTCAATGCCCATTGAACCTCGGGTAACGGTTAACCTCATGTTTATATACACCACATAGACAGTATATGAGCACACTAACAAGCATACCCCAACATCATATAAGCCCCCTGGCAGATATGTCGCACTTAGCATACGGTTCGCACTTCACAATGGTATTCGCACTTAGCAATGATATTCGCACTTAGCAATGGTATTCGCACCTAGCAATGGTATTCGCACTTAGCAATGGTATTCGCACTTAGCAATGGTATTCGCACTTAGCCAACGTATCCCAACACCCAGCAAGCATAATAACGAAGACAATAAGCATACCACGAGCTATCGACTACTTCACATAGACATACCATACACATAGCACATAGACGCATACAATAAACATCAGCGTTAGTGTTACAGTACGCGAACGTACAACATAACAACTATACACACACAATACACATAGCACATATATGCATAACATAAACATCAGCGTTAGTGTTACGACGCGAACGTACCTTTTGGCGGTACAACGTAACTTTTACGGAAAAACGTGAAATTCGACGGCGGGAAAAAAACGGCGGTATGACGGCGGCAACAACTTCGGCGGCTCGATTAGCTCAGATATCCTATAAGGACAACGTTTATCAACATTTGGCATCATAACAGGCCATTTGGGCAAAAATTACTATTTTGCCCCTAGTACCCCTATTTGGCAGAATTTCGCCAGAGCTTCGCTGTTTTCGCTCTATCTCTCCAGAATTTTGACAGATCTTTTCCCTCATCATATTTTCGAAATATATATCATATTTACCCCTAAATATGATATCTAGAATATCTTGAAAAATTAAAGATAAATCTAGCATTCCTACTATATCTACCGAAAGAACTACCGAAACTAAAGACCAGGGACCGAAGAACTTACCCGAGACTTTGCTCGGACTTTCTCCGAGCTTCTCTCTCTAACTTCTCTCTAAGGGGCAGATTTTTGGTGTGAAAAATGAAGAAGGTGCTCATGCCCTTATATAGGGAAAAATTGTGCCACTTTGGTAATTTCCATATTCCAAATCTTGTAATTTTCTCTTACCTTATAACCAAGTAAAATCAAAGCATAATGGTGTTTAATTCCTAGCCATGCAGCATGTTGGTCGACATTCAAGGCTGATTTGGCAGCAAACAATTGGTCCAAAAATGGTGAGTCAACTTGCTTTATGGCCGGTTCGATAGATTTTCCCTGTTCGGTCTCCGTTTCGCGTCTCTTCGGAGAAATCTCAAAATTCTGAATTCATAACTTTGAAGATCTTCTCTTCCTCATCAATAATATCTAATTTAACTTAGATTTCGGTCCATACGGGGTTCCAATGTCCAGTTGAAGTTTTCTAAAAAAAACGTGTCCGAACACGTCCGGTGTCGGAAATCGCTTTCGGAATCATCAATCTCTGGATAATAATTTATTGATTCCAAATATGTCCAGATAATTATAAACTCATCTCTAGATGTTGAGTTATAATTATTTTCTTCAAATCCAAAATGTGAATATCGCATTTTTTCCTATTTCGTCTTATTAGGCAAATGCGCTACCGAGCCTCGGAATTAACTTCCGGAAGAGGTCACTTGAAGGTAAAAACTCACTGATCAATATTTTACCTTGACTTTGGAATTCCTATTCCTGGTTCTCTAGATAGGATCCGTTTCCTATTTATTCCATTACTATTCACTATATTATATAATAATACAATTTTACAAAAATATCATGATATTTTTTTTTTCTTTTATTTTTTTATTTTTTTTCTAAGCATAAAATATTTTATTTTTTATTTATTTAATAATTTCGAATTTCTCCAATTAAAAATAATTATTTAAATTATTTTTAATTCATTTCCGTATACCTTAATTATCCCATTAGTTACAGATTAGCCACTTACTAATTTTTGATAATTTTCTTAATTAGGATAAATCATTATCTCACAATTATTTTACTTACATTGGTATTTTATATCCCATGTAAAATATTACAAATCATGGGGTCAATTATGATCCCCAAAATAATATTAAATCTTGCCTCAATATTTTCCAAGGAAATTAATCCCAAAATTACCTAAATTAGAGACAACATATTCTCCAATTTTTAATAAATATTCATTGCCTCTTAGGATTTATCATAATATTTTCAGGGTATTTTATGGCCCACAATTGCATTTAGGGATTTTTAGCTCTTTATTCACCCTAATTTCAATAGAAATTACCTTAGGAAATAATATAATTATTACTTATTATTTAAAACCACATATTCACATATTTTCAATAGGTATTATTTATCAAAATATAATATTCCAGATAAATAATTACCCGGGTATTACACAAGCAATAATATCAAATACATGCAAGTACAGTGAAGCCCACTATCTTTTAAGGACTCGCCATCCTTACTCGGGTTCCGAATTCGTAACTTATCTTTAAAAATTCATATATGGAGTTATAGATGTCCAATTGAGGTGGTTCAAAAACCTACGAACTCCTTATTAAGTCTAGTTTTTGGGAAAATTTATTCTAGCATTTAATAACTCTCCATTCATTCCCAGTTCCCAAAAACGTAAAGATTGTCTAGATTTGTTTTCAAAACTCAGGGTCATTTTGTACAATTTATTACTCTTTGACCAGAGCTTAGAAAAATACAAAATACCCATATTTTAAATATATGCATGTCATCTATCTTCTGGAATATTTTCAGAATTTTTAAAGGACTTTTTCTTGTTCAAACAACACAAACAAGCGACTGAACTCAGGATTCCAAAACTGGCAATTTTGACTTCCTTAATGAGCTTATTACATATTCTCACGCCATTTTCCATGAGGAACATGTTGGTGGTCTCAGATTTCTCAAATTCCACTTATTTCTACAAATTTACCATAGATTACAAAATCTGGGTTGTAACCGAAAATTTCAAAAACTAGTGAAGAAGGTGGATGATCTTACCACTATAGCTTGTCCTTGGCTTTGTGGTCACCTTCACTTCTTCAAGCCCTTTAATCTGACCTTAAATTCATATGCATGTGAGTTCTTCTCCATAAATCAAAACATGCATGAAGGAATTTGAAGTTATTGCAAGTAAGATTGCAACTCACCTACTTTATCTTCTTCTATCCGTGAATGTTGAAAGGGAGAGGAGGATGGATTTGTTGGAGATTGATGATGTTGATCCGTGGAGATGGAGGAGGAGAGGAGTTGAGAGGATGTGAGATTTGAATGTGAGAAGAGGAAGTGAATCAGAATTTTTGTGTAGTGTGTGTATATGTGAAAACCGTGGAGATATGAGGAGAGATGGAGAGCTGATCAGATTTTTGTGTTTTGTGTATAACCGTGGCAATCAAGGGAAAAAGAGAAAGAAATAATCAGATTTGTGTGGTGTTATTATGTGTATGTGATAAGTGTTTTGATTGCATGCTTGCCATTTGTAATGTTGCATGTTTGTGTGATGTGTTTAAACCGTGGAGAATAATGAGAGAAGAGGAATGAATCAGTTTTGAATGTTTGTGTGTGTTTAATGCCGTGGGTTTTTGTGAGGGAGGGAGTGAATAATTATTAAGTGTGTGTGTGGTGTTTATTATGTCCGTAGGAGTGTATGAGAGGAAAATGGAATGAATATTAAAGTGTCATTGGGCTTGGATGTGTGTATTGCTTGGGCTTTATCTTGCTATCTGAAGTAGATATTGGATAAGAAAGGAGATTGGTTTGGATGAATAGTCCAACACACATAATACCACTAATTCCTACATTATCCTTTTCTAATTAATATTGCAAACCATAGCTAGGAAATCAAAATCAATCCTTAATTCCATGTAAGGATTTCTCTTTCTCCAATAATTTCTTTAGGCCATAAAATATTATCTCCAAAATATTTAGGCCAAACATTATTCCCTAACTAATTATCCTTAATTTACGAGAAAATATGCCTTAAATTCCAAATATTAACCTTATAATTTATCCAGGCTAAATTTCCCATAAATAATTCTATCATAATGTTTTCGTATCCTCGAAATATTATATCATAATTTTCCCCTTTTTATCCCTTGGCTGAAGATATGGCCCTCATTGGGGATGTCACACTTCTTGAACCAGGCTTAGTTGTTCGTCTAATTTAGGCATATTCTCAAGTCTCAATGCCCAAAATTCAGGATGTTACAGAGGCGATGTTAGGATCTGTACATGCAGCGAAGGATTCTCATCCATTAAAATTTACGGATCCCTTGAGAGGATCCATCAACTGCGTTTAGATCAAGGTTCGTAAGAAATCATACCTATGCGACCTCGTGAGCCTTTCGTCCAGTTCGATCTCATGTGCGTCTCGGATGTCGTACGTCTCGAACGTGGTGCCATCTTGTTTGATCAAACAGGAGCTGACTTCGAGCGTCCGCTCCCTCTACCGGTATCCACACGAACAGCCTCCAACACCGACGGCAGCGTGCTAGCGCCTTCAATATTTTCGCGTCTCTATCTTTTCTCTCTAAGGTTTTCACGGCTTTTCTAAATCATTCATCCGTTTAATACGACTAGATCAATATCTCTTATAGAGTTTCTAAAACCCTAATGAGCCGTATTAAAATATTCAAAATTAATCTAATTAATCTTGAAATTTGAATTTGAATTAAAATAATATATTAATTAAATATGTCAAATAGATCTAATCTAATATATTTATTTAATCCGAATTATAAGCCTACATATTCAATTTATCTTTATAAATTAAATCGAGATATATGATATCTTTCTATTTAATTAAATCGAGATACTATATCTTTATTTGAAAAATTAAATCGAGATACAATATCTCAATTTATTATAGTTATTTAATTTATCAAATAAATTAAATACTATATAAAATAATATTATTATCTATAAATAATATCATTATTATTTTTTAATTTAATAAATATATATATATATATATATATATTCATCCTAGATTAAATACAGTATTCATTAAATCTTAGACATATATAAGATTCAATGAATCTGGACACTTTTGCTCGTGTTGGGCTATTCTTGTGTGCGACCCTGCAAGCCCACATGAGATTGTCAGCGGGCCAATACTGTATCAGCCCACAAGTCGTAAGCGGCCTCTAGCAAGACATTGTGACTACCCAATTCATATGGGGATCGATAATACGATACAACCTATCGTACAACCATATCACGTCCCTTTTGTCACGCGATAATTTGATCAACGATGAGGCATGGATAATGTCAATTTCCTATTCTTGACCATTATTTTCTCAATTCTTGAGTAGTCTAACAATTGAAATGGAAACTCCTTTCCATCATAGTATGGCCATACATTTCTCAGACTCACTCATCGAGGGGCCCAATATTATCTCTCTACAAATGTGAGGGACAAATTCCATCTTGACCATTCACATTCCTCTGCATGAAAACCACTGATCTCGATCCAAGTCAAAGGTGACTTTTGACTAGGTCAAAGAGCAGCGACTCATCATGTAGGAATCCATGATGATCTCAGGTCAAAGGGCATTGTGACGCGGTTATACATGAGAAAAGCTTATGACTTGATCCATGCAGCTTTCTCATAGTGGGTCAGTCCAGCACCTTGTACTCTTACAAATGCCCATGACTTTGATTCATATCTCCATACCTCATCAAAGTCATACTGGTCTTATTTCATCTTCGCTCCCACGTAGATGACCGACCAGGGACATTTAGGATAATCTATAAGATATATCCAAGGATACAGTTATCATTATAAACATGCAAATGAAAATGATAACTAAATGGAACCCTAAACCCTAAACCCTAAATACTTTAAAGGGTTAAGGTCTAGATTTGCCAACGAACTATTACCCGAGAAGCGTCTGGCACAAAAAACAATTGAAGGGACCAAATTAGCCAACGAACTATTAAAAAGTGAAAAAAAAATACCAACAAATTATTAAAAAGTGAAAAAAAAATACCAAATAACCATTAAAAAAAACTATCACTATTACGTTAAAATATGAGGCACTGGCGTAGGACGGTGGCGGAAACGCTGGAGAAAAGAGCGGTTAAGCCTTCTTGTTGGATAAGGCAAACATCAACAGAGATGGGACCCATGCGAGTAGGCGTTGTGGCAGCGGCGGTTGCTGCTTGTGGCATCGGAGGCACGCAACCAGGGTGCAAGGCGCGTGCCGGTCGAAAGCTGTGGACTGCTGGATGAGTTCAAGAAGGTGAGTGGAACACCCAGCAACAATGGAAGCTTTGGAGACGCCGACGTCACCGACACTGTGATAGTCAATGGAAGACGGAGACACCAAGACAGTAACGGGATAATAGTTCATTGGCGAATCTGCTCAAAATTGTGTTTTTTTCACTTTTTAATAGTTTGTTGGCCAATTTGGTCCCTTCAATTGTTTTTTGTGCTAGACGCTCCTCGGGTAATAGTTCGTTGGCAAATATACACCTTAACCCTACTTTAAATAACATAAACGTTTAAAGTACAATGACTTGCCCCTAGGGCATAATTTCCAACAGACTCCCACTTGCACTAGATGCAATAATTAATTACTCTAATTCCCATTGTCCTAACATGACGCTCATGTTTTGCCTGTGCAAGCGGCTTAGTAAGAGGATCAGCAACATTGTCTTCTCCTGGTACTTTGCATATTTTTATATCACCTCTATCATTGATTTCTCTGATAAGATTAAATCGCCTGAGTATATGCTTGGTCCTTTGATATGCCTAGGCTCCTTGGTCTATGCAATAGCGTCGCTATTGTCACAGAACAAATCTATTGGATTTGAGATGGTAGGAACCACCCCAAGTTCATTAATAAACTTTCTAATCCAAACGGCCTCCTTAGCTACATCGAATGCTGCTATATACTCAGCTTCTATTGCAGAATCAGCTACAGTGCTCTGCTTAGAGCACTTCCAGCTTAACGCACCACCATTCAAAAGGAATACATATCCAGATTGCGATCTCAGATCATCTTGGTCAGTTTGGAAACTTGCATCTGTGTAACCAGTCACAGAGCTCATCTTCCAATCCACCATATACCAAGAATAAGTCCTTAGTCCTTCTTAAATACTTTAGGATATTCTTGACAGCAGTCCAGTGACCCTCACCGGGATCTTGTTGATATCTGCTGGTCATACTTAAGGCAAATGAGACATCTGGTCGAGTACATAACATGGCATACATGATAGATCCAATAGCGGAGGCATATGGAACCTTACTCATGCGGTCTCTTTGATCAGGTGCACTAGGATACAGATCCTTACAGAGATGGATGCCATGAGACATGGGCATCTAAGCCCATTTAGAATACTGCATACTAAATCTATGCAGCATCTTGTCTATGTATGTGCTCTGACTTAGGCCTATCAGCCTCTTGGATCTATCTCTATAGATCCTAATCCCTATGATGTAAGTAGCTTTGCCTAAATATTTCATTGAGAAAGACTTTCCTAACTAAGACTTGACACTCTGCAAGGTAGGAATATCATTCCCAACGAGTAGAATGTCATCTACATAAAGCACTAGAAATACAAGTGCGCTCCCACTAACCTTCTTGTAAACACCAGGTTCATCGATGTTTTGAATGAATCCAAACTCTTTGACTACTTCATCAAAACGATGATTCCAGCTTCGAGATGCTTACTTTAATCCAGAAATGGACCTTTGAAGTTTGCAAACTTTACCAGTGTCCTCTAGACGCACAAAACCCTCAGGTTGTGTCAAGTACACATCTTCAAGGAGCTTTCCGTTAAGGAAGGCGGTTTTGACGTCCATCTGCCATATTTTATAGTCATAATATGATGCAATGGCAAGAAGGATTCTGATTGATTTGGCCATTGCAACTGGGGAAAAGGTTTCATCATAGTTCACACCATGAGTTTGAGTGAATCCTTTTGCAACCAATCATGCGTTGAAGATATTTACTTTGCCATCCATGTTAGTTTTCTCCTTGAAAACCCACTTGCACCCAACGATTTTTACACCTTCAGGTGGATTGACTAAGGTCCATACCTTATTGTACATGGATTGCATTTCAGACTCCATGGCATTAAGCCATCTTTCAGAGTTTGGTCCCACCACGGCCTCTCGATGGGTAGTTGGCTCATTCTGCTCAATGAGCAAAACATCACGACTTCCAGTAATCAGAAATCCATATCTCTGAGGCTATAGCCGTGATCTATCGGACCTTCGTGGGCTTTATGTTACTTGAGTAGACTCATCAACTTGTTGTGAGTCTTCTCCATTTTCCATTTGTGGTTTTATGTTGTCTTGTGGCTCTTGAACTTCTTCAAGGTACACCTTACTCCCACTGGTTCTTTTAGAGATAAACTCTAACTAGAAAGACATCATTCCGAATAACAAATACTTTGTGATCGGTAGGATTGTAGACATAGTATCCTTTAGTTTCCTTAGGATACCCCACAAAAAGGCATTTTGAGGATATGGATGATAATTTATCAGAGGCTTGGTGTTTAACGTAAACCTCACATCCTCAAATTTTAAGAAAGGACAAACTGGGTTTCTTCCCAGTCCATACACTACAAAAAAACACACCATTAGTAGCAGTTAAAATGACATATTTGTAGCGGTTTTAGCCGCCCATCGATGACATTTGTAGCGGTTAGGTAAACCGCCACAAAATCAACCGTGGCAAAACTATTTGTAGCGGTTAAAAAAAAACCGCTACTACATCCACCAAGACCGCTACTATATCTGTAGCGGTTACGAATGACCGCAACTATTTGACGTCAGACGTCCACCTTGTTGGAACATTAGTGTCGGTCTCTAAACCACTACAAATTGAGAACGATAACATTTGTAGCGGTTATTAAACCGCAACTAAAAATATTCAAAAGTAGCGCCAATAATTTGAAAATATGTTGTAGCGGTTATATGACCGCGACAAATATTCCCGCGTAATTTTGGGAAACATTTTGCGCAAATATTTGTAGCGGTTGGAAACCGCTACAAATAACTCCCGCCTATTTGGGGAAATTTTTTGCGGCCATTTCTTTTTGAAATATGTAGCGGTTCAAAACCGCCACAAAATATTCCCTCATTTTTTGTTTTTTTGTCCGTATGCTTTATTTCCATTATTTAGTAATTAAAAACCTAAACCAATGAAATTAAAAACAAATTAGTAATTAAATTAGTTAAATATTGTTTAGGCAATAATAATTTATATTTTGGATAAAAATAAATTATATTAAAATATCATATTTCATTATATAAGGTTAATATATAATAGAAAATAATGAGAATGAGGTAGAAAGAATGTGTTAAATAAAATCTAATTACTTCTATAAAAAATGTGTGTGAATGTGAATCGAATAGAAAATCGAAAGAAAGTGTCAAAAAATACGAAATTCATCGCAAAATAACAAAAGTTAGTATGAGTATATGGTAGAAAATAAGCATTAGATTTGATGCGGTTCAACAAGACTTACCCCCTTCAAACACTTAAGCTATATCGGAAAACGTGAGTAAATGCGAGAGACAAGGTAAGTAGGAGTGAAGCAAATTAAATGGGGTTGGGTGGGGGTATTTATTACGATAGGTGCGAATCATTTTGTAGCGGTTTTATTTTCCAATTTTTTGTAGCGGAAGTAATTTGTAGCGGTTAGTGACACGTATTTTGTAGCGATTTTATTACAGAAAAGTATTTTAGGTTTTGTAGCGGTTATAAAACCGCTACAAATATTTTTTTTTTTTAAAAAAAAAACAAGATTACAGATTAACTATATATGGCATAATTTGTTCTCTCATTCTTCATCACCATCCCTACAAAGAAAGTTTGGATAAAATGTTACCCGTGAGTTGAATATGTTTAAACACAAATAAAACTTTGGTTAAATGTTATTATTTCATAAAACGTATATTTAAAAACATACCGAACTATAGGTAAATTGTCATCGCCGTATGGGAAGAAGTTTTCAAAACTAGCTGGCTGGAATGGCTCACAATCGTAGGCGACATTATCACCATCGCCCATATCGTAAAGGTCCCGAGGCTTTAAGTGAACCACCATATTCCAATCCACGTGCCTCTCATCAGTGATATAATAAACCTGTTGGGCCTCAGAGGCAAGAATATACGGCTCGTTATCTTCAGACAGACCAGTGTGAATAGGCCAGGACATGCATTGATTTTTTCGTAGTTCAGGCCTAATCTGTTGATGATCTTCTTGGCCTCATAGAAGGTTGTGGGAATGTCCGCGTCAGGGAAAGCATCTCGTAGTAATTCCAACAACATCGACATTTCCTTATTAGTGACCCCACACAAGCACTTGATATGGTACAATTTGATCAGAAAAGATAATTTTGAATATTTCTGACAACCTTGATACAAAGGACGATCACTCTCATCCATTAGGGCGAAAAATTCCCGAGCTGCATCATTCCTGAAGAAAACTAGTTCGGACCCTGAACTTCTGCAATGAAGTTGTCGTCTTGAACACCGAAAGCATCGTGAACAACTTCATTAACCGGATCATGTTCAAGTACTTGATTTGCTACTTGTGAGGTTTGAGGAAGGTGAGCCTCATATCTCATACCACGTTATTCACCATGAACTTGCCAGAAAGTATATCCTTCGGGAAAGGTTTGATAAGAAGATGTTCCATAGCGCCTTCTCGCGTTTGCCACTTCTTGAACTTGCATCTACAACAAGGACACACAATCTTGCCATTAATGCTAGCGTGAGAGAAGGCGAAATCTAAGAAATTTTCAACCCCGCTAAATATACAGAGAACCGCGCGGTAACTTGATCCATGACTTATCCATCTCGTAGTAAACAAAGCTAGGATACACAATATAAATGTAGAGAGAATGTTTAATTACCTTCATAACAACACACGATGTTTAAATGCAACATGGAAACAATTTGTAGCGGTTAAAAACCGCTACATCAACCGCCACAAATTGCAAAAAAAATTAGTTGCGGTTCCATAAACGCTCCCCTAATTGCTACAAAATAGCGAATTCGAATTGAAAATCCCGCGAGATATTTGTCGCGGTTTTCATAACCGCTACAATAACCGCATCTATTTACAAGAAATTCAACCGTGGCGGTTTTCCGATAACCGCTACAAAGTTAATTATTTTACAACTCCTATTTCGATTAGCTATAATAAATTTTACATTTGTACATTATATATTATAAGTAACATTATTAACCTAATATAAATGAAATATAAGTATTAAAATAGTCCTCGAATATTAAAAACATACCATAGTCAAAGATAACAAATATTTAACCAAATAAAAATATCAACCCGCCGCAATAACATAAAAAAGAAAACAAAGATCCAACGGTTCAAAATAAAAACTAACTATCGGGAACCCGATGATCAGGTCCGTGGCACGACCGCAGGTAATCTCGTGCTCGTCTTCAACAGACGGAGGCGGAGGCGAGGGGGAATCCTCATACAAGAACGGAGGGGGAGGCTCGGGAGATGGAAACCGTCTGTCAGGCATCAACTCAGTCAAGGCCCCGGCCATAGCACACACAATCTCCCTCTGACTCGCAGCCCAATGGTCGTACCTCTCTTGCATGCGTTTGTTCTTGGCATCTTGCGCGGCCTTCTGTGCAGCAATCTGCTCGGCAACCTTCGCGGCAATGATGACATCAACCTCATCCGATGGTGGCCTTCTCGAGCCAGAGGTGCCGGCATAAGAGCTGGAGGCCTTGCCGTACACCATGCTAGGCCTGGCGCCTAACCCCATACCCTTCACGCGGCCAGGATGCTCTTTTGGGCCCACAGCAGCTTTCAAAGGGGCTGTAGGATCCACAGACCCCTGTGACTCCGGGGGTTGCGACGCTCGTAGCTCAGCCTGGCTCTGCTCAATCCGCGCTTGTTGCAAAGATTTCGGAAAACATTAATCAAACAATTTAATTCAATTTAAATATACAACATTAACTATATAAATAATTTTTTTTTGTAACTTACTATGATTTCCTCTCGCAGCCTCGAAGTCGGCGTCCCATCACGGTGTCTATGGGTGTGTGTGAACACCCGCCCATAGTCCATCTCACGGTTCTCCTCCCGAGCCTTCTCTTCCCGACAAAGGTAAAAGAATATAAACTTTATTATTTCAAAAACAAAACATCCGTCATTTAAAACTAAAATTAATTGATCTTTGAACATACCGACTCACCGTAGGTCACGGCAAAGGTCTTGGTTCTGCCGTGTGATGGACCGCCGATGTGACCGACTTCTGGTGTTCCTATGTGACAGGGCCTGCAAGGAGGAGCAAACAAAATGTTTATTGAAATTAATTATAGGTTTAAACTATTAAATAATTTAAACCAAATGTAAACAATAAATTAATTTAATCTATATATATATTTTTAAACTACACTCAAACAAAATTAATTTAAAGAAATGTTAAACAATAAATTAACTCATATTTAAACAAAACGTAAACTATGATTAATTAAACAACCTACCTATGCATCCGCACTCCTTCGATATTGGACATAACCCGCCCTTGATGATTTGGGTCCATGCCGTCGGGACGTTCTCCATCACCGCGCAGTCATAGTCGAATCTCCATTTTTTGGGTGTAGAGACGAAGCCTCCGACTCTTCCACCCTTGCCCCGATTTCATCAGTACGTAGCTCTTTTGTGGCACTCGCAATTTAAACTTTTTCTGTTACATAATGTAGTTATGTAGTTAGTAATTAAGTAATAAATAAATAAATAAACCCTAATTTATTACTATTAATATTTGAATTTAATTACACAACATAAGTTACCTGCACCACGTGAGTAAACGTTTTGTTCTTGTTATCCGAGGGAATCTTTCTCCAATCGTGGATATAGATCGGGAACCATGCCCAATTTCCGCCAAATTCGACGGGAATCGGTTCATCGATGACCACCATTTCCGATCGTCGGGTCCGTGTCGAGTTCCAGGGGGACTATGACGCGGTCCTCGTCCATCAAAGTGACCGTGGCAACATCCAGCGTCCTCCTGCTGATGTTCCCATGTTTATCTGCACAATTATAAACACATTGTTGTATTGCGTTTAAATACATTAAGATTACACGTAAGAAATTTAAATTTAATTTATTATTTGAAAACTAATT
Source organism: Acacia melanoxylon (assembly GCA_019022615.1). Lineage (NCBI taxonomy): Eukaryota > Viridiplantae > Streptophyta > Magnoliopsida > Fabales > Fabaceae > Acacia > Acacia melanoxylon. Next base: position 879,403 of record JAFJYJ010000099.1, read on the forward strand.
ATATTTACCTTCGACATCCACCAAAATCCGGTGGAACGCGAAGACGACGGTCGGGGTTCCCCGGGTCCCGCCGGTTCTCCTCATCGAGAAATCGCTCCGCCTCGCTCAAGGGAATCTCAATATGGATCTCCGGATTTTCGTCTATGTCGTGAAGGACGACTTGCGTCTTTATCTCCCCCTACGGTCTCTAGGATTGGGATTTCTTCATCTTCAAAGAGGGCATCAAACTCCCTCCCCTCCACATTAGGGGGTGGAGGGGGGATATTTGCAGGTCGACAACCTCTCGTACGACCCCCTCTACTACTACTGCCCCTTATAGGCCTTTTCTCTTGTTCACCAGCTTTTCCTTTTCCCTTATCAGCCCATCACGTCGAAAGGTACAAGTTGAAAGGTTAAAAGGTGAAAAATCAAAACCTTTGCGCGGGGAAAATGAAAATGAGACGAACAGTTAAAAAATCGCTACAATTTGTAGCGGTTTCATAAAACCGACATCTTAACCGCTACAAATTGTGAGATCGTTGCGATATCGTAGCGGTTTTTGCCGACAACCGCAACAAACTTGCCTCGTTCTTGGTGAACATCGTAGCGGTCTTACAACCGCTACAAATATAGAGACCGTTGCGATTCTGTAGCGGTTATAGCTTAACACCGCTACAAAGTAAAAGTTGTAGCGGTCAAGGAACCGCTACAACATGAAGTCCCTGTCTTATCTGTAGCGGTATCATATTAACCGCTACAAAAATACTTTTTTGACAAAAAAATTCCAAACTAATTGGTTTACGAGTCCAACCAATTAGTTTGGTGAAAATAATTATAAAAAAAAAAGAACTTTCAATTAATTTAATTATTTTCTTCGATTTTCTCAAAACACTCGAGTTTAATAAATTAAGAATAATGAGTTTACCGAAAATAGTCTAACATATACGTGAATATTCGCATTAAGTATAGCCACCAAACTCTCTCGGAAACACTCTTTCGACTCATTTTGATCGAGATATTTTACGAGAGAGATTGGTGGCTATAATGAAAACCAATCTTCGGTGCACGTTAGACTATCTTGAGAAAGAGTAGAAGTCTTCACGTCGAGATAAATCCAAATGTGGATTGTCACCGAAGGAACAGTCTCACTACAAGGAAGAGAGGCAAATATCTCGACATAAGAGATTAGTCTTTAGAGATATCGCATGCCTTCGACTACTCGGCCGAGAATGTTCATTCAGCGACAATGCAAATTTGGTAATCTTGAAAATTTATAATCAGGTGTACGGACAGATTAACTATTTATAGATTCACTATTTGTAGCGGTCTTACTAAAAAACGCTACAAAATCATATTATCTGATGCGGTTTCAGCTTCGCTTCAATACAACCGCGACAAAACGCTGTCGTTCCGCCTTTTTGTGACGGTTGCTTTCATATAACCGCTACAGAATTACTGCGACTAAGTTCGCGTCATTACGCGCTAATCACTGGTGCCAAATTTGTAGCGGTTTTACTAAGAAACCGCAAAAAAGGTTGCGCCACAGAGATTCGCGCCATAGCGCGCCAACCTGGCGCCAAAATTTGTAGCGGTTTACACTATAGGAACCGCTTCAAATGTCTCAGCAAACGTCCTCTTAATGATTCCGCTGCTAATTTGTTGCGGTTCATTAAAGAACCGCAACAAAAGGACGTTTCATTGTGATTTTGTGGCGAGTTTTTATGACCGCTACAGACGAACCGCTACTAATTGTCTGTTTTTTGTAGTGATATCTCATATGGTGTCTTTTCAACTGCCTTTGACGAAACACGATTTAGTGTGAACGCAGCTGTTTCTAAGGCATGGCCCCAAAAGGAAGGTGGAAGATCTATTTGACTCATCATAGATCGAACCATATCTAATAGAGTTCGATTCCTCCGCTCAGAAACACGATTCCATTGAGGTGTGACTGGAGGAGTAAGTTGTGAGATGATCCCACAACTCCTAAGATAGTCAATGAACTCTTGGCTCAAATATTCACCACCCCGATCAGATCAAAGTGCTTTAATTGTTTTACCAATTTGGTTTTGCACTTCATTTTGGAATGTTTTGAACATTTCAAAAGATTCCGACTTATGTTTCATTAGATAGATATACTCATATCTACTAAAATCGTTTATAAATGTAATGAAGTACAAATGACCTCCTCTGGCAGATTTATTCATTGGTCCACACACATCAGTATGTATGAGGCCCAATAAATCGGTGGCTCTCACTATGCCCAGTAAAAGGTGCATTTGTCATCTTTCCCAATAAACAAGACTCACATGTATCAAATGATTCAAAATCAAATGAGTTAAGAAATCCATCATGATGGAGTTTCGAAATTTGTTTCTCATTTATATGGCCTAGACGACAATGCCATAGGTAGGTCGGATTCAAATCATTTGAGTTGATCCTTTTAGTAGTTATGTTATAGATATGTCCATTCAATTTTCTACTATCCATGAGACCCTACACATTTATACAAATGTGAGAACCACATGCGATATCTAATACCCATGTTGAGGAAGTAGAGAAGTGAATATCTATGACACAGATAGCTTAAGCGATAGCCCCGTTATCCTTCTTGTTCTTTTTCAGATCTTCGAGGTAGAGTTTGAAATTCCTCTTCCAATGACCAATTTCATTGCAGAAGAAGCAGACCCCATCCTTCAGAGGCTTTGCCTTCTTGGCTGGAGGCTTAGATTCGGGTCTGTTTGACTCATTGGTCTTACCAACTAAGCCAGTACTCTTTCTTTTGCCCTTGCCTTTTCTTTTCATACCCTTTCCTTTCTGAACCATCAAAACAGTGTTGGGCTTCTTCTTAATGCTCTGCTCAGCTGTTTTGAGCATCCTATGCAATTCAGAAGTTGATTCCTCCATGTTGTTCATGTTGTAATCCATGTTGTTCATGTTGTAATCCATGACAAAGTGGTCATAACTTCCTAGGAGTGAGTTCAAGATCACATCTGTAGCTAACTCCTGGGACATGGGGAATCCAAGCCTCTCAAGGTGATCAATGTAGCCTTTCATCTTCAAAACATGAGGACTAACTGATGCACCTTCAGCCATCTTGCAGAAATATAAGGCCTTTGTGGTCTCATACCTCTCTTGCCTTGCCTGTTGCTGGAACATTTCCATAGGATGATCAATCATCTCAGAGGCCTGCACAAGTTCTAGATCTCTATCGAGGTTTGGAACCATAGTGGCAGGCATCCTGCATCCACAGAGTCATCATTATGCTTCGTATAAGCATCAGTCTACGCTCTTGGATCAGTAGCTGCAGGCTCGTCAGGAATGGGTTGATCAATGAGATACTCCTTTCTTTCATGCTTAGGATCAACGCTTAAGTTCCCAAACATGTCAAGAAAGTTTGTCTCATCGAGTTCGTCCTTCTCAAGGACTAATCGCATTGATGGTATTGCAGTATTACTAGACGACATGATTCTACAATTAAAAGATTGCAAAGTTAGTTAGTAATCTCCCACTGAATTTACAACCCTCATTATAATTAGTGGGCTAAGATCCATATTTGGCTTAAATTTAAGTCCGCTTTGGGTAGGTAACCTCTTTGCCAATTACATCACATGTAACTCTTAGATCTTTATGGGATTCGATCATCACATGACACGACATGTTTAATCTCATCTAATGCCTTGAGATCCAAAACCGTTTTGATAATTTCAACTAAGTCAAGACAATAATGAATGTTAAGTATCACCATTACTCACGCTTGTCTCACCAAGATAACTCAAATGCATCCACTTTGGTGGAACATACAAATGAGTGATCTAGGTTTTGACAAGTATTCATTTATTGATGGCATTATGACTTAAGATTTTATTTAGAGGGTATAATTGATATAGTCTAATTAATCCTATTAATTCTACCTATATGAATGCAATCACAATTGTATCTCATATAAACTCTAAATTAATTAGTGATCAAATCAAAACATAATTAAAACTGTGACACAACATTGCTCATCTAACCTAAAATTCTCTCAAGCCAATGGGAGGACTTTCTCTAAATAAGAAAAGAGAAATACATAGAAGAAACCTCATTTCAACATGCGAGGGGAGTGAGATGAGAAGAGAATGTACATCAAGAATATTTAGAGAGAGACATGGCTCGCAGGCCATATTTAAACATTACAACACTTGTAAATTCTAGAGCCATGTTGTTCACCATACCCAAACAACTTTGAATAATTAATCACAACTAATATTAATTCATACAATATGAAAGAAAATATCATGATTAAATTATCGCATTTATATTATATTATATTATATTATAATTTAAATTCTCGCGCTACGAACAGTTAGTCACGGCGGTCCCGCTAGCCGGTTAGCGGGCAGCGCCCCCAGGAGCTTTTGAAAACATCATATTGTTTTAGAAAGATTGTTTCATAAAAAATAATTTCAAGCCCCAAAGATGCGTTGTCTGAGCATGGTCGCATGAACGAAAGAAGTCGTCCTTAACGTGTCTGATCTGAACGTCCAAACGTGGTCAAGTCGAACGTGACCGTCGTTGAATATGGACAATTCAGAAAAACAAACAAAGTTGAAGGACGAACCCTAACGTCCCCAGCAAGTCTGAACAATTCGACCCCAATCAACGTCCAAGCAAGATCAATGAATATGAACCTTTCAGAACGTGATCGAGCACGAACATATTCGACCCTAGCGTGATCGTGCGACTTCAGCGTGATCTCCGATCTGAACAATTCAAATCCTCACAAAACAGCCACAAAATCCAAACCTAACCCTAGCGTCCTAACATCGCACAAAACCCTAGCGTGAACTACCGTATTCAAACGCATACAAGATTCGGTATTAAGCATATATTGATTTCAGCACATACACAGAATTGGTTTAAACATATATATCACATATATTCGCATGTAGAAAAACCAATCTAAACGCACGGTTGATCTGGCTCCGATCCCACTGTTAGGATCCGTACATGTAGCGGAAGGATTCTCATCCATTAAAATTTACGGATCCCTTAAGAGGATCCATCAACTGCGTTTAGATCAAGGTTCGTAAGAAACCGTACCTATGCAACCTCGTGAGCGTTTCGTCCAGTTTGATTTCGTGTGCGTCTCGAACCTCGTGCGTCTTGGACGTCGTACGTCTCGAATGTGGTGCCATCTTGTTTGATCAAACAGGAGCCGACTTCGAGCGTCCACTCCCTCTACCGGTATATCATTCGATTGTTCTAATTAAAATGACAAATTATAATTAAGAATTTAATTGACGTCTTTGGGGTATTTAATGGTTTTTTAAGAAGTAATTATATATGCTAGATTCCTAGATATAATTATTGATCATATAACTTTGATCTTCATCTAAAGTTTTTCATATGTAGGACTTAGTAATTAATAACTCCATATCTATTAAAACTATGATTGCCAACCATCCATTATCAAGAAAATTCATCATTTGTTTTCTTTATTTTCTTTCCTATTTTCTAAATTTATTAAAAGTCAATGTCGCCTTTTGTCTTGAGTTTTGCACATGTAACTAATGTAAGAATTAAATACTATTGGCTCCACTAAGAAAAAATACAACCTAGCCTAATTTAGTAACTAATTTGAGCTAACCACAAGGGCAATCGGAAGTCCACTTCAATTTTTTCTTTTTTTTTGACGTAGTTGACATGTGAACAATATAACTAACTGTGAAAATTAATTAAGATAGCGGTTAGGACAAATTACTCTCTTTTTGACACTTCTAAGGCAAAATTGCCCTTTAATATTATTAGAATCTACTACCTCCGGTCCTAATTATAAGAGCTAGTTGACTTTCTTTGGAGAGATTAAGAAAACTAAATAAATTACTTAATCATTTCATATGTTAAATATTCTTAGATTATATATTAGTTTATTAGTCAAACTAATAAGTTTGAAGAAAAAAAAATATATATTTTAAAGTAATTTAATTAGCTTCCTTAATCTCTCCAAAAAAGTCAACTAGCTCTTATAATTAGGACCGGAGGAAGTATTAAATAAGTAATATAAAAACTATAGGGACCTGATTAAAAATCATGTAAAACTATAAGGACTTAATAAAAAACCAGAAGGACATGATAAAAGAACAAGTAAAAGTATAAGCACATGATAAAAAAGGGAAAAAACTAGAGAGAGCTAATTAAAAATTGGTTGAAATAATAAAGATCTGCATATTGATTATGCCTACAAAGAAATGTTTGATAAAAAATGAAGTATCAGTTTGGTTCAAAAAGGGAAGTCCATATAAACTCTTACGCCCAGAAAGAGTTTATCATGATGCTTGTTTACATTGTTTGGGTAATTTTCTTGGAGCCGTTGTTTGGGAAATTTTACTAAACCAACCAACTGCACATTCAGCATAAAGTATGTAAAGGTACCATTAAAAGCTGAGAATCCAAGTCTAGCAAATGATTTTATTTCAGAGAGTTCCTCAATTGCTCCTCTTGAGATTATATATTCTCTCTTTCAACATTTACATACTTTAGTCAAAGTGACAATCAAAAGGTAACTTCTTATTGGGTATAGATAGAACTTTTCATCAATATTCCAAACATACTAGATATCTTCGTGGGTTAAGGTGCACATTTGCCAACAAACTATTACCCAAAGAGCGTCTAACACAAAAAATAATTGAGGGTACCAAAATTACCAATAAACAATTAAAAAGTGGAAGAAGAAAAAAACACAATTAAAGTGCAAATTGGCCAACGAACTATTACCTCGTCACTGTCTTGATGTCTCAGTCTTCCATTGACTATCACAGTGTCGGCGATGTCGGCGTCTCCAAAGCTTCCATTGTTGCTGGGTGTTCCACTCACCCTCTTGAACTCATCAAGGTCCATATGCAGCTTCAAGACGAGAATCACGCACCAAAACCAAATCCAGCAGTTCACAGCTTTCGACCGGCACACACCTTGCACTCTGGTTCCATCCCTCCGATGCCACAAGCAGCAACTAGGGATGGAAATGGGCCAGGGGCCTGTGGCCTGGCCTGTTTCCAGCCTGGTCAGGCCTGGCCTGTCAGCCTAATAGGCCAGGCCAAGGCCTTTTTTTAGGCTTGTTTATCTTAACAGGTCAGGCCTAGGCCTCCCGGTAGGCCTATCAGACCAGCCTATTATAGGGGTAAAAATGTAAATTCATAATTAATCTTTCTCTGCCCTCTCAAATGTTGACATGTTGCTTAAAAATATCCTAACTCCCTCACCTAATCTATCGTGAAACAGGTTGGATTTCTCTCCTAATCCTTTTCTCATTATCTCTCATCATTTCTAAATCATATCTATCCAATCAATCACAATACTACTTTAACATCTCTCTCCTCTTCCCAATCAATGGCCTAGATGAGCTAATGAGAGAAAAAGAGAAAAATAATGAGGAGAAGATCCTCTTCCATCGTGAAACCCTATGGCTCACAGATCTCACTCTCACTCTCAAATCTGAGCTCTTCAACCTTATCTTCACGCTTCCCTTTCCCCTTCCCCTTCATCGTCATCCCAAACTTTCCCCTGTTGGCCGTCGCTCACCGCCGTCGTTCACCGTCACTGTTGCACAAACCTCCATTCTTCATCTTCCACCGTCAGCCTCTTTATGCAGCTTCCGACAAGGCCTCTACTCCTCCTCTCCACCAAGTATCTTCTCAGCTCTGTGCTTTCCTCTTCGGCCACAAACCACCTGCAGCTCTTTGCTTTCGTCTCAGCTCTAGATCTTTGCTATGGCAACTCGAAGCAATTTTCAAGTCTCAGGGCCTCTATTATCTCCCCATTTGCGGTCTTCATGTCTTTACCATACCTGCATTTCCGGGCTATTATGTCTCTTCTTTTTTGAGGTAAAGCTTATGTCTTTCTCTATAAATGGGTTGTGTCTGGATATATTTGAGGGAAGCTTTGATTTGGGACTGATAATGTTTGGTCAGTTGGAGGGGATTGTAGCTTGAGAACTGAAGTAGTTAAGGCATACTACAATTTTAATTTCCTAGATGGCTCGATATATGCTTGGTTTTCATGAAAACTGAACTAATTTATTTAATTCTGAGGACTGAACTGTGTTATTTAGTTTCTAAGTCTTTGCCCATTTTCATCTTATTTAATTCTTATCTTGCGAACTTGAATTCCCAAACTTCTTTCTGCGTAAAATAGCATTCTCTCATTGCATCTCATAATTTGCCTAAATTCTCGTTTACATGGAGCAGATCCCACTGAACCCATTTCCGCAAGACCTGTAAACTCTATTATCAGATTCTTCGGATTCGATGGTTTGCAACCCCAGTTCTAGATTAATTCCAACTGGGTTTAGAAGATCTGAAAGCTCAGGTGACAGGCTTCGAAATAAATATATATCGTTTTATTATTATTGTTATTCTGGATTTATCTTTGCCGAAACTGAGGTATCATGGCCAACAATGAAATGTAAATTACGAGTTTGCTAGAAAGAACCCTAATGAAATTGTTAATGTTGCTTGTCTTTCTTGTTTTCTTTTTTCACAAGTGCACGGAACACATAACCAGTTTGATTTCGTTGAGTAGAAACTGGTTTGCCTTTAAAGACTTAGAAGAAATACAATTAAGTTCATTCTGTGCTTTTTCTTGTATCTGACTGTTTGAAGTTCTAAAAATGTACGAGTCGAGGAATTGCAGGTCTACCCATAAATTATACATTTCAGTGACTAATTTTTTTTATTAACTATGACTTAGCGAGGAATTAATTAGACATTAAGGATAACAATTATTTAAGTTTCGGTTGCAAAGCATTTATAAAAGGTTATTGCAGACCAACATTTTCATCTTTCCATGAGTCTTGCTGAAAAACTAAAGCCTAGATTCATGAAGAACTTCAAAGACCGTAAGACTTCTATGCTTCTCTGGAGGATCAAGTATTTACTTCATTATTATGGCTTTTTGAAGCAGAGGAGTATGTGCTGTTTGTAAACGCCAGAGGGGAGGCTATAAATGAAGCAGATGGTGGTTTGACTGTCATGGGCGACTCCTACTTTGAAGGTGGGAACATTTTACATATGTACTAAACAAGATGCTAAGATTGCATATATATTACTTAGCAAGTCATCGTCTACTTTTACTTATCATGTTCTGCTTTGTGATATTCAAATAGTTCCACAAGTTACATGTGATTACATTAAATGTAACTACTGTGCTGGGCAGATTGAAGTTCCTTCATCACAGGTTAGAGGCAACCTAGTTGATTGTGACTGTTTGAAGTTCAGAACATTTTTCTTATCTTGCTTTTCATTGGAATGTTTCAGCTGCAATCTAGGAAACCTAGTTGATTAAATGTTTCATTGGATGTTGAATCTGTATGTTGGATGTCGGATGTGATTTCATTTTTTATGTTGTTGTAGAATCTGTTATGTTGTTGTATTTGATTTCATTTTATATGATGTATTTTTTATCATTAGGAATAATTTATGTAAGGCTTGTTTTTTGCATTTTAAGGTAAGCTGTTTTCTTGTTACATTTAGGAGGCTGTTGAAGGCTGTTTTTAGTTGAGCGCAATGGCGTTAAATTTAAATACAAGATTTTTTAAAAAAAAAAAAACAGCCTCTTAACAGCCACAGTCGAACAGATATCTGTAACGATTTCAAGCCAAAATATAAAGCTGTAATAAGCCATGCGCCAGCTCAGGTCATTTCCTCACTTCCTGCATAATGCTGGCACTGTTAAATGTGAAGCTCTGGCCTGTTTCACCCCTAGCGAAGAACCGCGTAGTTTCTACAACTTTTCTTTACATGGGTCTCATCTTGTTTGTGTTGCTTTATCCAACAAGCGCTTAACCACTCTTTTCCAGCGTCTCCGCACCGCGTCCTACGTGCCTCATATTTTAACGTAATTGTGATAGTTTTTTTAATAGTTATTTGGTACCTTTTCACTTTTTAATTGTTTATTGGTAATTTTGGTACCCTCAATTGTTTTCTCCTCGGGTAATATTTTGTTGGCAAATCTGCACCTTTTATGGCGTTTGGTTTTGATCTCGTTGTGGAGCTTCCATAGGGTTTCACCATCGCTTGCAAGCCTCGTGGCGTTGCCACGGCGGCGGGAAGAAGAAAAGGAAGAGAGGGAAGATATGGCATAATGTTAAATTCATCAACATTTTTTAATTTCAGTTAGATCCCTATTATCTTTATGTCATTTACAAATGTTAACAGACCCTTAGGATTTTAAAATTTCACATGATATTTGGGCATGTCCGAAACCTTGGCGAAATGTTCCCACCAAATCCAATAAGAAATCAGCTTTTGATCACTATTCTAATCAAACGTTGAAAAATACCCCCCAAAAAAAAAAGTTTCCCCAAGTGAAGAAATAAATAAACTCTCATAAACAGAATATTCTCAAAACTCTAATTCTCAGCCTTCAATAAATGCTTGTAATAATGAATACCTCAGCTGTTTGTCGTCTAAAAATAAATTCCAAGACCAAGAATTTGGTGCTTTGGTTAAAAAAAAGAAAATAATAAAAATATGTGCAAACTACATAGGTGAGCGAACTTAGAAGGGAACAAAAGAGTAGATAGGAGAAATTCTCCGGAAGCTCAGTGAAAAAAAAAAAAAATTGGATGCATAATGGTTCTAGTCCACTTGTTTTTCTTCTCGAGAAAATGGCACAGATAACTACCATTGTCTGGCCACTAATTAAATACAAATAACCACTTTTAAAAAAGTGAAAAATACTTTTAAAATTTGAAAATCTCAAATCAGAAATTGCTAATCAAGTGTAATCAATACCTAATCTATTATAGGAAACAAAATAACAATCCAAGCAAAAGCAAAACACCTCGTAGCTACTTTTTTTTAAAAAAACAAACAAACAAACAAACAAAAGAAGGGCAAAATTCATCAATTACGGTTATATTAATCTAAAGACATAATAAGAGGGAAAAGTTTGGAGCCTCGCTTTGTGTAAGTAAAAGCTATTACTTCCAGTTTTAAATATAGGATAAAGTATATAGTATAATTTACACTATAAACTTTGTCTTATATTTAGCACTGGAGGAGTATTAATCACTCTTTACTCCAAAAACAAGACAAAGAAAGAAAAAGAAGAAGCTATCAATCTCTCAAAAGGCTCGAACAAGACCAAGAGACCAGATATTTGTCTGGTTTTTAAAACAGGAGAGAAAAAGGTACGAGATAGAGATCATGGAAATAACACAAAAATAGGCATTACACAGAAGAATATAATCTAACCAAGTAATCACAATGTGTATAATATCACATAGTAACTAGAATATAAATCACAACTAATAATTGTAGGGCCCTAATGGAGCAGATGTGAGCATTTAAAAGAACCAGCACATTTGTAATGAAGGACTCTGTTAACTTGCCAGACTTGTAACAGTATGAAAGATACCTGACTAATGTCTGGACTCCATAGACAATAACCCCATGTTTGGATGGGGGAAAATTAGGTGGAAGAATACTAGGGTGAAAACTCCCATAAATAGTACTACCTCCAGTCCTAATTATAAGATCTAATTGACTTTTTTTTGGAGAGATTAAGGAAACTAAATAAGTTCTTAATCATTTCATATGTTTTGTTTTCTTAGATTATATATTAGTTTATTAGTCAAACTATTTAGTTTGCAGGGAAAAAAAATACTCTCAGCTAATTTAATTAGCTTCCTTAATCTCTTCAAAAAAGTCAACTAGGTTTTATAATTAGAACCGAGGAAGTAAATTTTTACCATTTTTGAAAATTTCCTCACTAGTATTCTCTCCCCATATTTTACCAGCAGAGTTTCCCAAAAAACCAATTTTCAACACCATACAAAAAGAAACTGCGAATCCCAAACAACAAAAAATCCAAGTATAACAGCATATCTGGATTTTAAGAGTACTAATTATTAAATGCACATTAGCCAATAAGTACAACTCAGGAATCAGCAACACACTAATCATCACCATTATCAATTAATAATAACTGTACTCTCACAAGTCTCTTAAGAAATCATCCCCAATTCACAAAAACGGGAAGAGCAGAAGGCGGCTAACTGGATCATCTGAGATCCATCATGATAAACAAAAACAACAGAATAGAAATCAGCAATTTAATATTGTTCACTCAAAAAAAAAAAAAAATCCACAAAATGTTCATTACTCAAAAGACCTATCCTCTGAAGTGTATTTAGGGGATCACTTCCCACTAAAAACCTTACCATCGTCAACTTCAATAAATCAGTATATTCATTCTTAAAACAGTCACTTTATTTGAATCGAAAACCTGAGCCCAAAATTAAATGCGACATCTATACAAGATAAAAACATTTAAATAAATATATTACCCATTTCATTCCAAGACCAACATTCTGAATTGCTACTTACGCCATTGATAAACGAAATTTCACTCATATCCCAGAGAAGACAACAGTTCGAGAGCAAAGCTCATATGAGAGGCAATCAAACAGGGAGAGGGGAGAGCAGAAAAAATCTTTAAAATTGATATAACTTCTCATGAACCAAAAATTTGCGACGAGCAGACTTCCATGGCTTCGCCATCTTGAGCATGTGGTGGGGGAAGACGAATTCGAGCATTGAGGTATTTCAGGATTTCATGGCATTTATAGGGATAGATCCATTAGGGTTCTTTTTGCTAGGCATCCATTAGGGTTTTTGAATGAGCTTCGCTTCGCCATGTTGGACCATTATGTCAATCAACGGACCTCACCATTTGGGTTTCACTATTTGGGTTTTTAAACAGAGAGACCAAAAATGAATCGACAATGAAGGGACACCATTTCTGTATTGACCCAAAAGAAGAAAAGAATATGTGATAGATATTGTAATTGTGAAATTGGTTGATAATATATGCTCGTTTAAAAATTGGTTAATATTTGTTGGAATAGGCCTTCTAAGCTTTTAAAGGGAAATCTTACTCAAATAAAAAAAAATAAAAAAAAAATTGGTTACTAGTATTATACTTGGAAAACATTATTTACTGGCTAAATCATATAAAACTCCCATCAACTTTATATCATATGTAAATATCATGGGTGAATGGTCAAAAATACATGACGCACCTTTTCCAGGATCGCTTAAGATCACGACCTTTTTAGGGGATCAAAAATACACACGACGTTACGTTTTGGGTGCAAAAATACCACTTTGTTAGTTGACCGACAACTTGGATGGAACGCGTTACGTGGCTACGATTTGGACCGACACGATCACGTGACGCTTAACGTGGAATTAAAAAATTCAAAAAATTAGGAACAAATTCAAAAAAAAAAAATCGGAAAAATAAAATAAAAAAATTAGAAAAAAATTCAAAAAATTAAGAAAAAAATTTAAATAAATAGGAAAAAAAAATCAAATAATTAGGAAAAAATTAGAAAAAGTTCAAATAATTAGAAAAAAATTAAAATACCTCCGCCGATTAGGCCCCACCAAGCAACCGTTGGCATAGCCTTTATTTTAATTAATTAATTAATATATTTTTTCAATGAGCAAATTTCTTACCCTAAATAAGATCTTCAACAAATGTACCTACCTTGTGTATATAGAACTCCTCCTCCAATAGCTTACCCTAGTGCATCTTCAACAGTTTACCCTAGTATTTTTTGTTATCCGTGCCGTCATTTGGTGATCGATCATGCTGTGTGGTGGCCGACGGTTTCCGGTGGTGGGGCCTAATTCGGGTTGAGGTATTTTAATTTTTTCCTAATTATTTGAATTTGTTCCTAATTATTTATTTATTTTTTTGAATTTTTCTAATTATTTGAATTTTTTTCCTAATTATTTGAATTTTTCTAATTATTTAATTATTTGAATTTTTTCCTAATTATTTGAATTTTCCCCTAATTACTTTAATTTTCCCCTAATTTTTGAATTTTTTTGATAATTATTTAAAAAAAATGCTAATTTTTTAATTTTTTTCAAATTATTTTATTTTATTTAAATTTTTTATTTTTTTCAATTTTTTAATTCCACGTCATCATGTCGGACCAAATCACGTCACGTCAATTCCATCCAAGTTGATGAGTCAACTAACGGCCGTGGTATTTTTGCACCCAAAACGTAATGTATTTTTGATCCCCTAAAAAGGTCGTGGTGTTGGGCGATCCTAAGGAAAAAGGTCATGTGTATTTTTTACCCTTCACCCAAATATCATTCATAATCTTTAAAACATTGATAAACCCTTTAAAATCTCAAGTCTGGGAGTTATCTGCTTATAAAGTATAGGAAGATTTATGGTAAATTTTCAAAGGTTAGAGTTGACTTACATAAAGTTTGAGGGGATTTTATATAATTTAAACTTATTTATTTTAAATAAAAATAATCATATAGAAAAATATTACGACAGTTTGCTTTTATCACTTTCCATCACATTTTATGTTTGTTCAGTATCAAAATTTATTTCTTACTAACAGCAACGAGAACTCCTTCTCCTTGAAGGATTGCTAGGCAATGGCAAGGTGAATACTTCAAGTGTTTGGGTTTAATTTCTCAAGACAATGACAATGTCTTGAGGTAGGTGAGGCACAACGAAGGAAGATGGGATAGATGAGTAGACAATCAATATTAGGGTTCTTGGGGCAAGATTGTGGTGCTTACCTTCTTGAAACTTACGGCACATTCACACATATGGTGCCTTGTACCTTCTAGCTTGCTGCCACTTGATTAGGGTTTTAACCATAATTCAGGTGCTTACTAGAAAAGCCCAATCCAAGAAAGACGTCATCGAATAAGCCCCATCCAAGTGGATTAATCCTATCATGATCTTTGGATTCTATCATGTCATGATCTTTGGATTCCATCCTATCATGATTTTTGGATTCTTTGTCCAATCTTTATTCAAGGTTTTTTGCAAGAAGCTTTATCCAATCCTAATTGGATATAGCTTTGGATAAATCAAAATCATCCGTAATCAACTAACCTCACTTATGGCCAAAGACTCTATTAACACATTTGGACTTATTAGTGGAGAAACTAATTTCTCACTAAAAGTCCATATGTGGAGCCTTAGATAATTGAGCTTAGAGTCTCACTCCAGCCCAATTACACCTACAATCTTGAGAAAGCCCAACAACAATTATTGGCCCCAAGTTGTTAAATCAAGCAATCAAGAATAATATTAGTATCTGACCTATTGGGCCCAATTAGTCACTAACATAGATAAATTTGGACCAATTAAACTCCTTTAACAGGCCCAATTTATCTAATGACCACATAAGACACTAGCAATACTCTGTGGCCCCAAAACTAATCGAATTGATTAAGCGATCTACCTTTCTAACCTACATATCGTGCCGACATCGTCATTCACAGTTAGTCGAGAGCGAGGATTGAGTATATTCTCTCTTGATCGGCTAAATGTAACTTTTCACGGAACTAGAAATCTTCTTCCATTGACTCTAAAACAGATCATGACTCTTCATGATCGTTTATATTCATAGGTTTTCGGGTCAACTAGAAGTCATCCAAGCCCTATTGGTCTTGTGAACAACTAATCCTTTATACGGGATTGTGAGTTCTTTTGGCATGTCCATCTATACTCATATATTCAAGTTATACCCAAGAGTACACTATAATCCTCATTTTTCAAGTGGATAGAGTTGTACAGTCAAAGTATAACCTTTGGATATAGTGTTCAATGACATCCTTGAGTTCAGGACGATCCGTACTACCAAACGATGAGAGACATTACAAATCCAATGATACTCTCTACAATGAATCCTTGTGTAGTCTCTCGGTGGGTCAGTGCAGTGCTATTTGTTCTCTAACAGATCCACCCACAACCAGTGGCGGACCCACATTTATCATTGGGGGGCAAGTGCCCCCCAAAAATTTGAGTTTTTGTTTTTGTTTTTTTTTTTTTAAAAAAAAGTTAAAGGAGTTTTGCAAGATTTGGTTAATTCAGCAGTTGAATATATCAGTTCATTAGTGTTTTGGGGTGCTGATTTGGTTAGTTCCTAACAAGTTTGAATTAATAACTTGAATATAATGGTTTCAAATTTCCATTAGCATTAGCATTATTTGTCTACTTTCATTGAATTAATACATGTTTGAATGATTGTCCACCCTTAAATTAAGTGCACACCCTTAATACATCAAGATTGCACTTCGTAATCAGATGGAGGATGAATGGTTGAATGATTGTTTAGTGCATTATATTGAAAAATATGTATTTAATAGCATTGATAATAAGGCAATTATGATGGAATTCCAAAAATAAGGCCTAGAAGGATGACATTGTAATTATTTTTATTGAAATATCCTTTTTTTTATTAAAATATAAGTACTTGAACTTATTGAGTGCCTACCCTTCATTGTAATTTATGTAGCTGCATTTCTAACTGTATTTAGCCTTACTTTTCTAAATAACAGGTTTGTAAAATAATTTCCTCTCTTATTACATCATCAGTATTTACTTGATTTTATAAATATTTTTTTGAGATATATATATATATATATATTGTTTATATTCTTTTGTTTTTTAATGCATTTAAAACTTTCCTTAAAAAAAGGGTTAAGGTGCATATTTGCCCTTAAAGTGCCTTAAAGAGCAATTTTGCCCCTGAAGTTTTCGGCGTAGCAATGTTGCCCCCTGAAGTTTTAAAACGGAGCAATGTTGCCCCCTAAAAGTCAAAAACCCTAACGGTCAACGTTAGGGTTTTTGACGGAGGGCAACATTGCTTTGTTTTAAAACTTTAAGGGCAACATTGCTCCAAAAAAAAGTAGCAATTTTGCCCCGATGTTTTAAAATAGAGCAATGTTGCCCCTCCGTCAAAAACCCTAACGGCCAACGTTAGTTGACCGTTAGGGTTTTTGACGGAAGGGCAACATTGCTCCGTTTTTAAAACAGGGGCAACATTGCTACGCCGAAAACTTCGGGGAAAAATTGCTCATGCGCGCATACTTTAAGGGCAAAAATGCACCTTAACAAAAAAAAAAAAAAAAAAAAAAAAAAAAAAATTCGAGGGCGCGAACCCCATATCTCCCAACCAATTGTGCCCCCCTTCTGTATTTTCCTGGGTCTGCCCCTGCCCACAACATCAGCTAAGGCATCACCATGCCCGCATTCCATGATATCCCTACCTTACATCTCTATACAATAAGATGATGTTATATTAGTCTTATTGAGATCATCAATGCCCTTTCTTGGTGATTTAAGCCAAGTAACAAGTTTTAGGCAATAGACATGTAGTATCCCCGAGTCCTCATGATCATGATCCATATCATATGTCCTTGAGTTAACACATGTTCTGTTCATAGGGTCTTTATTTTTAAACACATATTAACTGTATAATATAGGCGAGACATAAATATAATAAAGATAAAGTGTGCTCAAATTTATAAATCATAAAATACCAAACAGTACAAGATGTTCATATGATAAAACAAATTATCTCTAGGATACCTACATACTAATAACAAGATCCTAAAAAAATGAATATACATTAAGATTCTTCACAAAGAACCGTTAAGTATTTTTTAATATAAATAAATATGAGATTCTAAAATATATCAAATATAAGAAGGCCGAATATGAAAAAATTTATTTAACAATATATTATGGTTCTTCACTAAGAACTGTTAAATAATCAATAATATAAACAAAGACGGGATTTTGAAAAATATCAAATATAGAAAGGTAGAATTCTAAAGAAAAAACAATTATTTGACAATACGTTACAATTCTTCACAATGGACCGTTAAGTATTATTTAAGAAAAAGGTAGGATTGAAAAATATCAAATATAAAGAAACGAGATTCTAAAAAAAAAAATTATGTGATGCAAGTCTTTAAACTTCTTATCAAACGTTTTTTGAGCATCCCTAGTAGGTCGCGTACTCTTTTTCCATAAGTTTTATTCTGGCGGTTTGTTGAAATCCAAACTGTAGGTTGAAATCAGGTTTGTTGAATCAAGTTCCAAGATTTGCTCAAGTTATTATATTTTTCAATTTTTACTGTATTATGATTTTCAAAGTTATATTATGAAATTTGTTTATGTTTTTGTATTTTCTTACATGCATGCGAGACCGTGGGACCATCATCATATCCATCCTTTGTAGGAGGTAACACAGCCGAGCACCGTGCTGAGTCATGCTTGGACACCAATTCTTCCCTGATAGCGGTTATAGCATCCTGAGATAATTGCGCCCCAGACACTTTCTTTTTGACTTTTAGGGTTTTTTTGCTATTCGGTTGGAGCTTGATGCCATGCGAGACCTGACGTTTTTGCGCTTCTTTAGAGAACTTATTTTCCTTCCCCTGTCGTTTGTTATCTTTTACTTTCCCCAACATAGTAACACTAGACATGGAATTCTTTGTGGAACGGCTAATGCCATCCAACGCCTGCCTACTGTCCTGCAAAATCATTATTGTATGCTTGTCTTCCTCTAGAGAGGAGGTGGTCCTGATCGGCTGGAGGGTTGACTTTGATTGGCTTGAAAGATCTACCCCTTCTTGTACCTTATGTTGAACAGTCACTCCTACTGGGCTAGGGTCAATCGATGGGCTTACACCGCTACCACTTGACCTATCTAAATCCATAGCTTGAAGCTTCCCAACCTCCACGTGGTTACCATTAGAAACAGGTGTCGATTCTGCCAGTACTGTCTTGGTCTTGTACACTTGGGTAACCTTTGCAGATCCAGGCTTTGGTCCGTGAGGATTGGGCCTTGGGCGGGCGGTAATTGCATTCGGATTCTGCATATCCCTTTTATCTCCATTAATGCTCACGTGATGAGATCTGTCACTCACCTTATCTGCTATAGTAACGGACAAAGCCCCCTGATCTGCGTGCATAGATGGGGCAACCGAATCCTCACTATTAAAAAGGACATTAAATCTAGATCCCTTAATCATCTCCAATTCCCCTGAATTAGTTTCTTTCTTCTTTTGTTGTTTGTTGCCTTTTTTGGGGTACTCCACTAACATCCAGGATCCATACGTTGATGAGGTCGCCGCCGTCGTATCGCTAGCCGCTGGGCCGTCGCATGCCGATCTCAATGGACCTGAAGTAGACGGTATCCCATTACCTTGAGGACGATCATTAGTCTTAGACTGAACCTTATCACCACAGCGATCCTTTGAGTGACCATACTTGCCACAAGAAAAACAAATGAGTGGTAAGCCCTCATATTCAATCCGGTAGGATTTCCCATCTACCTTGATGCAAGGAATTAGTGGATTTAACAGGTCAATGATGATTGCAAGCCTTGCATACTTGCCTCGGCCACGCGACTCCGTCATATAATCAATCTTGACCACCTCTCCAAGTAACGCTCCAATCGCTTTGAGAGTGCTCTTGTTATAGTACCGGATGGATAGGCCGGGAATCCGAACCCATGCAACAACGCGCGAGACGGTGGCCGTTGTGGAATCAAACTCCAAAGACCATGGTTGAACCGTTAAGTAAGCACCATAAATCATCCAAGGACCGCCTGTAAGAGCCTTCATATAGTCTTCTTCTAAATCAAAAGTTGCACAATAAAAACTCCCAGCCATGTCCACCAGTTGGTAGGACCCTTTCGTTTTCCACAGCGACTGCGTTCTGTTCACGAGGTCATAATAGGTGATAGAACGTCCTAGCAGTTTAATGATCAAGGAGCGCTCCATGCCCTTAGCAAGAAAAGCCCTGATCTCGTGTGAAAACTCGATGCAAGGCGTGTCCCCTTCATTATTAACTTTATAATCAGCATCCGTCAGATTCACCTCCGGCTGCAACTGGATAACTCCTGTACCCTGACTCTCATTCATGAGTTTGCTCCGATAAGAGACGCCCCCACCAGGCACTTGATCAGACATCAGTACATCATCCTCCTTCGTCCCTTCTGCTATCCCACCATGCGATCCCTCCGTCCGTATGCGGACCTTCTTAGTCGACCGGAGATCCTCCTCCGAAAGCTGTGGAGAAACCTCTTTCGCTAGCATTTTTGCCCGCATAGCTCTTTTACTATCTTCAAAGGATTTTTAGTTAACAGAAGTGTGACTTTTGCTTCTAAATTGTAACCACATGTGTATCTTTGCTCTCAAAAAAACATTTGGTGTTGGACGCTCCCGGGACTAAATCACATGTACATTTTTGCACATTTGCCCTTATATTTCCTTTTATCCAAAACCTAAATGCAATTTTCGGGGGGGGGGGAAATCATGAAGAATGAGTGATCTCATACCCGACCATGGGGCCTAAACTTCTTTTGATGTGACTCCTGAGTCCTGACAACGAGGAGAGTTTTATAGATAATAGGCCAATACATGCCTTCAATTTTCCTATTTAACTACACTGAGCTATTCTAGTCTTTTAATAATTTTATAAATCTCCAATAGACATTTTGCTCTGATTAAGAATTTGTTAAATGTAGGGCCGAATTTAAATTTGGTACTTCAACAAGATTTAATTAGAATATTTCCTTATATTTATTTTACTTAAACCAAATTACAGGGGTATGCTTTACGAGTTTGCCGCAATCTAATTGAGTCACATCGTTTTATAGCCTATAAATAAACATGATTTTCTACATATTTTAAATTGAATCAAAATTAATAATAATTGAATTGACTATGATACTAGTAATTTTCAAAATTGACTTTTATTTTAATTAGAATATAAATCCGGCATTGTACTTTACATAAAGTATCTGATAAATAACACTTTTTTTATGACATCAAGAGCAAACCCATAACTACGGATCACAGGCAACATCTCCTCCCCGATTAAGGTTGAGCAACGGGTGGGTTGGATAACTTATACCTAAATTTATAGCCTGCACATTTAATGTTACACAAATACGTACAAGCCCATACCTGTATCTCAACCTGTTTTTTTGAATGAAAGCTGGAATTCATTAATAACTCAAAAGAGCAACTACAAACAAGAAAAAATTACAAACTATTCTCCTACATCAACTACCGCCTCCTGGACCGAAGGTGGTGGGTGATCAAGGAGACAAAAGTTTCCTACAATATTATGAGCTAGCTTAGCCAGGTGATCTGCTAAGTTATTTTGTTCCCTAGGAATATGACTAATTAAAACAAGCCAGTTTTTAGATACCCACAACCTGGCATCAACTATAATGTCCCTAAACGGTGAGAATAATCGCAACCCCTAGTCAAAGCATTAATGACTTCAACACAATCTGATAGAACAACAACATTTTTGTAGCCCTTATTCCAACATATCTCGAAGACCTTGGATGATCGCAATGATTTCTGCTATTGTTGGGGGAAGCGTGTGAGTTTACACATGAATCCGCATATCCATCGTCCATCATCTCCACTAATAGCGCCTCCACAACCGCTTCTCCCGACTCAAAGATCGAAGCATCCACCTCGAGAGTGATAAAACCTCTTTGACGCTCTACCGGCCCTTCCCGAGATTCGGGTTAGAGTAAAATTGACATTTTGTAATAAAATCCTTATCCTGCCTTGCCCCGAAGAGGGTATCATGTGCGCTTGTGCTATCTTTGGTGAGTTCCTCGCCAAATAATTTCTTGCAACGATCCACCCAAATGTCCCAAAGATATATAACCGAAAAGTGTAGCCCAAGGAATTTTCTTTGTAAATTCCCTTCCTGCTTCATGTTTGAGATTCCACTGCAGCCACTCTGTGCCTTGGAGAGATGTAAACTTCGCCCATAAGGTTGGGGTAACTACTGAGATCCATCTTTCCTTTGCATTACTACAATCCCTCATTAAGTGCATCAAGTCCTCCTCCTGGATGCAACCAAAAGGGCAACTTGCTGACTCCCCAATGCCTCTTTGCATTCTCAGTTGTGCCGTATGGACTCTCCCATGTGCAAATGTCCACATAAAAGACTTGATCTTCTCCAGCCAGCCCATCTCCACAAAGATCTTCCAAACGAGTCTCCGTCTCGATGTGTACCGCAAAAAGAAAATGGTATGCAGACTTGACAAGTAAAGCAACCATCGATGAAGGTTTCCAATAGTATTTATCTTCCCTCTCTCTCCCGAGGAGAGGTGAGCACTCATGATCCGATCAACAACTTGCGGGTGGAACCACCGATCAACTTGTTACGATCCCATTCTCCCCAACGGTCCACATAATCCACAACTTTCTCATTTACTCGAGAAATCTTCATACCCGGAATAAGGTCAATAAGGGGTCTATTGATTTCAGACCAATTGTCTAACCAAAAGGATGCCGACTCACCATTTCCAATTTTAACACCAACACCCCTTTGAAACTTATTCCAAACAGCACATATCCCTCTCCAAGTTAAAGACGCCCCTCCCTTCTTCCGGGATATCGTCCGAATCCTTCTCCACCATTATACTTGTTGAGAGGACCTTAACCCAAAGAGCTTCCCTATTACACAAAAGATTCCAACACAATTTCATCAAGAAAGCCTCATTTCGTTTGCGCATATCCTTTATTCCGAGGCCACCATCCTTCTTTTCTTTAGTTACCCGCTCCCATGAAACCAAAGTGGAGTTTCTTTCCTTTGTCGTCATCACCCCATAAGAAACTCTTGCTTTTCTTTTCCAGCTCCTTTATCAACCATTTTGGGAGAAGCATTGTTTGCATATAGTAAGTTGGTAGAGCAGCTAGCACAGCTCTAATAAGGGTAGTCCGACCAGCGAAGTTCAAGCATCCACACTTCCACCCCGAGAGTTTCTTCGAGTTTTTTCCAAGATCGGGGCAAAGATAACATTTGATGCTCTCCTATGAATTAAGGGAATACCCAAGTATTTGCCAAGATCTCCAGTGAGGACAACTCCCATGCTCGCTAAGGTGCGGGGCCCTGAGCCGTGAACCTTTTTAGAGAAACAAACTCTAGTTTTGTTCTTATTAATCAATTGCCCGAAGCCCCACAAAATGTTTCTAAGCACTTCATCATTACTTGACTGTCCTTCCGAGGCTTCACCAAACAAAATAAGATCATCTCGCAAAAAACAAGTGAGAGATAAACGGACCTCCCCTTTTGAGTTGAATCGGTTTCCAAGAGCCATCCTCTATAGCATCATTAATAATATGATTTAATCTTTCCATACACGAGTGAAAATGTATGGAGAGATTGGATCTCCCGTCGAATGCCTCTAGAAGAAGTAAAAGTTTGTTCTTTCACCGTTCCATAAAATTTGAAAGGATGGTGTAGTAACACAAGCCATTATTGCTCGCACCAATTATCATCAAAGCCAACATCCTTAAGAGTGTCCCGGATAAACTCCCATTCGAGTCTATCATAAGCTTTCTCAAGATCAACTTTAATTGCCATCCATCCTTTCTTTCCCTTCTTGGTTTTCATAGAATGTATGACTTCTTGGGCAATAATGATGTTATCGTTGCTCTGTCTTCCTGCTATAAAACTGCATTGATGTTGCCCCACGACTTTCCCCATAATCCCTCGAAGGCGATGACTTATAACCTTAGTAATGATCTTGTAACTCACATTGCATAAGGAAATTGGCCTAAAATCCTTAATGGACTCGGGCTTTCCATCTTAGGTATCGGGACAATATTTGTGTTGTTAATGTCCTTTACCCTTGATGGATCATCCAAGAAGTCTTTCACCAATTTACACACAGATCCCCTACTAAGTTCCAAGTATTCTTGATAAAGCACAGCCTGTATTCCATCTCGGTCCAAGTGCTTTAAAGGCTCCAAGGTTAAAAGTAGCATGCGGATTTCTTCATACGCAACGTCCGCTTGGAGATGACTCACCGTTTCATTCAACATCGGAAAGTGAGACCTAGTTCTAATCTCACAAGCATTAGTGATCCCTGTTTTGAAAAGCTCCTTATAATACTTAATAGCTAGGTTTTTGAGAATGTACTGATCAAAAACCCAACTCCCATCAGAATCCTTGAGGCCCTCAACCCTATTTCTTCTCCTTCGATTGTGCGTAGTGTGGAAGAATTTTCTATTTTTGTCCCCCCACTTCAACCAATTGCATCTTGATTTCTGGTACCACATCAATTCTTCTTGAGCAAGAACTTTGTTATACTCCTTCCAAAGCTCCCTTTCTGTTTGAACGAGATATTGACTATCTCGACGTCCCCTTGATCTTTCCACTCCTTCTATTCTTCTGAGGATGTTCTTCTTTTTGGAGTTTACATTTCCCAATTTCTTTCTATTCCACTCCTTGGCAACATTAGCAAACTTCTCGATTTTTCCATTCCAATGATCAATTCCCCACTTGTCTCACAATATCATCAAAACCTTCCTCAAGAAACCAAGCGGCGTTGCATCGGAAGGGGGGCTCTTGGCACCGATGTGTCATCTCTACGGCGAGCTTCGAATAAGATTGGTCGTGATCCGAGCCAAACTTATTCAGATGATACACTTTAGTTAAAGGATGCAAACGATTCCATTCGATATTGGTGAAAGCCCAATCAATCTTTTCCTTGACAAGTCACGCTCCCAAGTATATTTTTCTCCAACGACATCGTTTCATTCAAGTGAGATTGAGAAATACACTCTCCAAAATGCCTCATAGATCTGAAATTTGGATGGGAACCACCTTTTTATCTTCCACATAAAGATAAGCATTGAAATCACCTATAACAATCCAAGGACCATTAACCATCCGACTAATGCCAACAAGCTCGCTCCACAAATTGCGTCTAAGAATACATTTTGGTTCCGCATAAACACTTGACAAGAGAAATTCCTCTACACAATTAAAGGGAACCACTTTAAGATGAATAGCTTGGGTAGAGGAGGACACATATTGAATTGACAATTCTTCGATATTCCAAAGAACCCAAATGCCACCCGCATAGCCCGTAGCTTCCAATCTTAACCAAGTATTAAAACCCAACTTCCGAATAATTCTATCTCGCTTTGTTGCCACCGATTCGAGTCTCACTTAAAATAAGAATTTTGACATTTCTTCTATGAATCACATCCCTTACTCTACCGGGAAAAGATTTAGAGGCTGCGCCCGCAATTCCAAGATAATATATTCATAATTAACTAAAAAGATAAGATAAAAGGAGAATAGAACCTGAGAATTATTGTCCCGATTCAGAAAGCTCCATGACTTCGTCCTCTCCTTGTAAATCTTCCCTGACAACATCCGGATTTTTGGACCCCATATAAGTTTGATCAGTCGTCTCATTATTTAATTGTGATTCATTGTGCACCACCAAAGGGTCTGGTGGTATAGGAGGCTCGAGAATTGAAATCTCTAAACCCTGCTGTTGTTCTTGAGAGTCTCGTGATGATATGTGCGAAGTGCCTCCTCCCATCCCAAAGGACCGAGAATTATCACTCTTTTTCCGCTCGATTCAAAGGCTTGGTTAAGAAACAGCGACCCACCTTTAATAATTGAGCCAAAAACAAGATTATGAGCTCGACCCACTTGTTTCCTTTTCGCATGGGGGCCACTATCTTTTGTCTTGAAATTGTTCCTCTTTTCTTGTCTACACTCTTTCTTTTCTCTTGCTTTATAACTCTGCTTGAATCTGGCCTATTACGACCATAGCCCACAATATCCTCATTAACAACTGAAGCCTTTGTCACTATCTCACTCGGGGCCTTTAAGGAAGCCTGTGCATCTTTACTAGACTCAACTTTCGGCAACGAGGACAAAGTGAGTTGCATGACATTCTTTGAATTGGAAGATTCGGTTACCTCTTTCTTTCTCCATAAAGCGGCATGAGCCTTTTTCTTGTTCGAGTTAACCTTTTCCTTTGGTGAAACATCCGGATTCAGCTCCTCGAATATCGTATCGAGAACCAACAGTTTTTCCCTCTTGTTTCCCAATTGATTGAACACTACTAGCCGACTTATGATTTTGTTGTTTATCTGTCTCAATTTTTTGGGTTCGGCGTCTGGCAGATGATGTAACCTTCATCCACGCGCCAAACTCTTCCTCAACCGCAATACTCGGAACACTCACAACCGGCTGTTTTCCTTCCCTTTTGTTTCCGAAGTCAAGGAGTGGCCCTGAGACATCCCTTGATCTGCTGAAGGAGCTTGGTTTTGTGTCTTGTTTGGGCAAGTCTCTTGGATATGTCCGTATAAGCCACAAGAGAAACAGATTGTATCAAGCCCCTCGTACTCCACTGGGTATATACGATTCCGGAGTGAAAATCTAGATTGAAGTTGCTTATTCAAGTCTATTTCAACACTCACTCTAGCAAACTTCCCTCTTTCCACAACATGTTGGTTGTTCTCTCTTTGTGCTAAAGTATGGAGATCAACCTTGAGAGCTCTTCCAATTAAATTTCCAATCTCCATAATACATTCCTCCGAGTAAATGTGCATTGGGAGGGTAGGAATTCTTACCCAAATCGCAACCTTTCGAACCTTGTTACAATGGGGATTAAAATTTGGACTCCACCTCTGAACAGCAAGGTAGTGTCCTTGTATAAGCCAAGGGCCATCGAATAATAGTTTGTTGCATAGAGCTTCTTCTGCTGTTCTAAAAACAAAATAATTGTTAGGGAGATCTACCAGCTCAAAATTTTCGGAGCGTAATAGCCACTTAATCCGTCTTTCAAAGATATCAAGATTAGTCTTTTCGCCCAAGACGGTTAAAATAAGAGCATCCTTCCAAGGCCTACGGAGATTCTTGAGTCTTTCATCTCGAAACATTCAAAATAGGAAGAGTTCCTATCATCTTCTTTTGTTCTTCGATCAGCTCAGGTAGCCTCCTCCTCTTCTTTTAACCACTCTTTCATTTTTGCATCAAGACTCTTATCAAAAGCATTTTCTTCATTTCCCAACAATGACTTTGCTTTGTAAGAAATCGAGTTTTAATTTTAGGAGCCACTTTTGAATCTCTCGCTCTCTTGAGAAAATTGTGTCACAGCTTCCTTCTCCTTTGCAATATTCTTCCACGCTCCCATCTTGTTACCTGGTTGGCCATCAATTTCCCCTGCATCCTGCATTGTCATGTCTTCCGGGATTTTCTTAATGTCACGCCCCAAGATAACTTCTTCCTCTTTAGATTTCCCTCCATCTCCAACTGAGGTTATTCCACTATTGCTCATCGGATCAGAAAGCAAAATGAAAGTTTCCCTCGTTAAGGCGCCCAAAAAAAAAAAAAAAAAAAAAAAAAAAAAAAAAAAAAAAAACACACACACAAAGACCCGAGACCAAACTGGAAGACAAAAAGCTCAAAGAAAAACTTAGCTTTCTATAATCTTGCGGGAAGAAGGTGGAAGAAAGCTTGGACGAGATCCCACCAGAGAAAGCCACCAGAGACCAAAACAAAAGCGACTGGCTCTCACCGACTAAAGACCAGAGAAGGCTGCCACGACGACGAGTTCCCACAGGCAAAACGACCAGAGAAGACCGACCAGCTCCAGCGGCAAAACCAGAGAAGAACAGCGACCACGGCGACGATCTTCCACCGGCAAAAGACCAAAGGAGACCGACCAGCACCCAACGGCAAAAACAGAGTAGAAACAGTGGCCTCAGCGACGAGCTTCCACCGGCAAAAGACTGGGGAGATCAACCACAAAGATTAACCCCGCTACGCCTCGCGTGAGGTTTCGCCGGTTGACGGGCCGATAACGGCTCTATCGACCGTGGCACAGTTCTCAAACCAGAGAAAAACTTTTTCGCCTCACTTTTGGCGGTTAAGCCCATGTTAAATGGGTTATGACATAAATGTGTGGATTAAAACAAGTCATGAGCATCCCATTTTAAACTAGTTTTAAAGAAAATATAGGTAAGGATCACCATTTTGAATTTTCAAAGTTCAATCATCACATATTGCACAAAAGGACTTAAATTTAGACACATATCATCATAACATCATTTTAATGTTCAAACTTCAACTTTCAAACTAAATCATGACAACTATAAGCTCAAAGATTTATGAGATGACATGCTTCCATTAAATCTTCATGATTATTGTCATTTTTATATTCACTTGATGAAGAGGATATAGCTCTAGCTGTCAAATACATATTTGTTAATATAATTTCAAAACAAAATACCTCTATTTATAAACATGATATTAACACAAACACAAATTTGTTACTTGCACAACCTATGTACTGTCTTTGTATTTTATACCCTTCGGCAAAAATACAATCATGACAAAAATAATCACCTTCAAATATATTGTCAAAATGAACCACAAAGAATTGTTCTTCTCCTTATGAAATAAAACCAAATCCATGAAGGCAATGAACAATTATCCTGAAAAACTCTGATCCTTGATAATTCATTATTCAACCAACAATAACGAATTATTCTCTTTGCTAATTTTTTCTTCTAAAAAAAAAAAAAAAGAACCCATCCCGTCATGAGTCTTTTATGGGTGGACTTAAATTGACAAATTTTAGATGATTCCAGTAAGCCTACTGGGTTGCTGGCTTGCTCAGCCCTATCCCTAGCAATATTGAAAAAAAAAATGCGGCACTTCAGAAAAATAAAATAAAAAATTCTGTAAAATTCTCAAACGCTCCCTCTGATTAATAACACTACTTACCACTTAAGGATATATAATAGTTATGATTTTACAGATATGTTAAATATTTTATTTTGAAGGATTATATATACGAATGTGATCAAATTAATGTATTTAATATTATATTTATGATATCATCTAAAAATTGAAAAGACAGTGCTAGTCAATTTTTATTAATTATTGATCATTTATCAACTCGTTATTAATTTTTAATACTCTAATTTCTATCTTTGAAATATTATAATAAATGAGATTTACCAACACTAGTACAGCTGAGCTAAGCATGAATATAAATATAGAGAGAGAAAGAATTCTAATTTCATGTATGCAAGGATCACATGATGAAGTATGAATGCATCCATTTTTTCTTAGTCATCAATATACCGTTTTCAGGTCTTTTCACTTCCCAGTTTTGTTTTCTTGTGCCTGTTTAGGTTACATGTTCACATGTTTTGTGTTTCAATCTCCAAAACTTACTCGCCATACCTTTCGAAAACTACAAAAGTTTCCTTGTGACTTTGGATATTGACAATACGATGTAGGAATCTTTTTAGGTGCCAATTTTTTTTTTTTGGATAAGTTGAATCTTATGAGCGTTGTGTTTATAGATATATTTAGAAATTACCTATTAACGAAATTATGGAATCCAAATTCATGGTATTATAATTTCTTTAGCAAAAAAATACTTGGTATTATAATATATGAGTTTTTTTTTTATATTAAATGGACCAACTGTTGTTGGCTTTGTAAAAATATTACTTTTTCATGGGATAAGCACAACATGCATTCAAAGTCATAACAGTGTGAAAAAGAGGGAGAGTAGGTTTAGGCACCATTTTTTGTTTTTTTGGTAGTGTCTGTTTCCACTCTAAACCAAATATTTGACATTAAGTAACTAACTCGCAACCACTCAGTCAACAAAATATACTCATCTCCTTTGGTCCTTGAGCAAATTTAGGCCCCATTTGATACAAGAAAAATTTGACGAGAGAAAGAAACTTAGAGGAAGGATAAAAAGGGAAGAAGAAGATTTTGAAAGATGAGGGAAGATGGCTTAAGAGAAGATAAGTTGTTTGGTAGGAAGAAAATGAAGGGGTAGTAGTTGGTAAAGAATTAAGAAATGTCTATTTTACCTTCAAAAGTAATTAATTCAAAATAAAAAATAAAAAATATTTTTTAAAAATATGTTCTTGTCAAGTTTGAGAACTCATGTAAAAAAAATTCTCACAAAATTCGAACGTTCTTGCCAAGTTCAAACGTTCCCATCAAGTTCAAATTTGAGGGGTAAATTGTCAAAAAATGTGTACAGTGACGTGGAAACTTGAGATCCCACCAATTTTGGTGGGATCTGATCTTCCCACATATGAGGAAAGATTGGTGGACCGGGAACTTGGGCTCCCGGGAAAATTTGTTCAAAATGCGTACCAAATGGAGAAACTTGGTAATTTTCCTTTCCCATGCCACCGAATCCATGTACCAAATAGGCCCTTAGTGTTGGAAATTTGATCTTATTGACTACCAATAATATGTATCAGTAGATGAGAAAAAGATAAGTCTAGCTAACCTTAGATATTTTGTTTCTATAATATCGGAAATATCAAACAGAAAAGGAATTTCAAATTTCAAAACAATAATTCATAGAACCATGCTAACTAACCAGGATCCAAATTAAAGATAATCAAATATTAATATTATTAATTAGGCACTATCACAACGGATTGTCTCCCAAGATAGAAATGATTGCGTCTCTAGAATGATAACACTATCAATCAGGAGCCCCAACAAATACAACCAAACGCTTTTAGAATCACACAGTATATATATATATGAGATGATTGCATAATGCAATATGCAGTATATGAGAGCAAAGTATTTAAAATTGAGATAATTTTCTGTCACTCATATGTCATATTTATAGACAACGAAAACTTATCAGATGGACTCGACTCCTGCTAGCGAACTGGTGCGTCGTACAAACAGACGCAATAGAATGGATAGGCAAACGGATGTGATAGAACAAACATGTGTACTAGTTCGATCGTGAACAGATTGGTGTGCATTGGTTCGTCACAACGTTTTGATTTCGAAAATTACGATTCGATATTACAATCCACTATAGCTGTTGGTTGGGAGAATCATGGAGGGGGCAAAAAAGGAATTAATAAAAGTTTAGGGATTATTTGGACAAACTAAAAAAAAAATTAATCTCACACACGCGTGAACCGAACTGCTCGCGACCAACCGGACGGCGATGCCTGCGTGTGTGGTGGACCAATGCCCACCTACGTCCTCTCTCCTCAATAAAAGTGGGGTGGCCCAAGGGCCCAATTTAGAGATTTGAAGTTGAGGCTTATATACCTTTCCACTTCTTCTAATTTGTCCAATGTGAGACTTCTATCCATACACACTCATTTCACCTTCATTTTTCCTCTGCTTCTCTAACCCACTTCTTTTTCATAACACATGAGATTTAGACTCAAAAATCCAACATTTTATACATAGTAAATGTATTAATTTCTTACTGAAAAAAAAATGAACAGACACAATGCCTCGCTGTCATCAGTATAAAAGCAATAGACAATTATACCCTTTTTATTAGTTATTCCATTTAATTATCTTGCTGTGATTTAACCCAATTATTACCATAAAAAATTCCTAATATACATATAAAATTATATAATAAAATAGGGATTCGTCACCCACATACTTCAAATCAAAGTCTCATGATCCATAGAGTAAACTTTTATCCTCAAATAGCTTTCAATGCTACTTCTAATATGTGCTCAACTTGTTGACAAATATGGAAAATTCAATCTCACTGTTGGTCAAAAAGCTTTTACACCATATATATCCCTTGAAGACAAACTACCCAAAAAAAAAAAAAAAAATTATGAACCAGGAGTGGAAAAATAGGGAACCCTGAGCTAAATAACCTCTGACACTACAATAAACAACAACCTTGCCATATGAATAAATATTTGATACATGTACAAAACACCT
Organism: Acacia melanoxylon; assembly: GCA_019022615.1. Lineage (NCBI taxonomy): Eukaryota > Viridiplantae > Streptophyta > Magnoliopsida > Fabales > Fabaceae > Acacia > Acacia melanoxylon. Next base: position 910,762 of record JAFJYJ010000099.1, read on the forward strand.
CACTTGTAAATCAATCATGAGAAAATTATGAATGCTACAAAACCTCAGTTTATAGCTACTGTTATCAAGACCGCTGTGCACTATTGGATCGGAGAATAGGGCTCTGCGTGTGAATCATCGCCGCTGCGATAGAGAATGATTGCAACGCAGATAAGGGCGGCCGGAAATGAATAAAGTATAAATTATCACGAACACTCACCATCCTCAGAGTTGGGGTGAAATCCCTTGAACCCTGAAAAGTTAGGAGGAGAGGGTCATATCATTTCATTGTCACATATAGAATATGCAAATAATTAGACAACAAGGAAAGCTTGTTTAACATTATAGATGGATTTATGTCAAAAATTTAAAATAAAAAATGGCATAGGTTTAAGGAAAAACTACTGCAAAATGTTATACTTCAAGTGCAGATCATATCAGCCTTTGCAACAATCAAAACTGTCAGAAAAATTTATCTGATTTATTTCAAGTTATGCCATGATTAATGTCAAATTATGATATAGTATGGTAAGAGAGATCAAATGATCAAATATCAAGAACATCAAGGGAAAAAAAAAGCAATGGATCAAGAATTAAGAAGAAAAACAAAAACACGTGGCCAGTACAGGTCCTAACAGTTGCCACACTCAATGCAGTAGCAGAACATGAAGAGATTAAAATACCTGAGTAACTAAATTAAAATTCTTGTTCTCGCCTTGCATATCTGCTTCAGAAGGAACCTCTGCTTTTGTCGATCTCGTCTGATATACTGTCAGAGGACATCCCTCGTCCCAACCACCACAGTCACAGTGGCCCCCAGATCTCCATCTATCAAGGAGACTGGAAGGCCCACCATTCTTGTGTCTTGGTCCACCATGAATACCGGCTGGAATTAGGATGTTCATGCTGGTTGAGCAATCACCCGTATTTCTCGTGCAACTCTCACAAAGTGATGGAGTTTGCTTGAGTTTAGATTTGTTGAGAAATTTTAAACCCCAACCTGCAACTTCATTTGGCTTAGTACAAGGAATGCGTTCTTTCACAACAATGGCAGCCATCTCAAAACTTGGTGGAACATCAGTTTCTAACAAAATGCTATTTGCATGATGATCCCATGGGCAACTTTCTAGTTCATCAGATTTTGAGAGTGTTGTTTGTTTTGACAAAGGACTTTTGAAAACCTGGGACAATTTCCTTGACAGCCCCTTGTTTCTCTTCTGTGTATGGCTTGAACTGTACAGTTCTTTCTCATAACTTTCATTGTCACCAAACAAAACAAATTCAGTTTCCATGATTTTATCACTGTTTGAGTCGAGGGTAAAACTCGTTGATACATTCATCTTACCGACAAGTAGCAAGTTGCTGTCAGAAATTTCACGCCCCTTTTGGTCACCTTTGTCCAAATGTATCAGATACACATAGTCCAAAGCCTTGTTATCTGCTGGCCCTACCTTCTTCAAATTGGCTACATAAATCTCCTTCTTATCATCTGCAGAAAAAACAATCTGAGGAATTCCTTCCCTCCATGTGCATTGAAGCATTCCATGAGATGGTGTAGGAGAAGCAAAAGAAAACTATCTGAATTCGTGTTTGAGGTAGAAGCAAGCCCTTCATGAACAGATGACACACAGCCGAATTTTTCGCCTTTCATAATCTGAGTTTCTTTCTCAAGTTTGTGTGATGAAGAAATATTCAAACCACTAGGAGAGTCCATGTACTCATAGCATTTTATTCCTTTAGCATCAGCATAGTTCATCATGCTCATATTTTCATTCTTATGATCTGAAGCACCAAATTGGTGAAACAAAGGACTATTCAAAATATTTAGCATACTTTTACTCCTCATTGCTGAACTTAAGCTCCACCGTACAGGATTAGCGCTTATAAGTACACTTTCAATACCATCTGCCATTGGACATTCAAAGATAAACTGACCTGGATCTGAGCTTTCCGGTAAAATTCGCATATTTGTTGATCTCGAGTTCAACACGGCTATGTTGCTCCGAGCTCCTTTGATTGTGTTCGTGTGTATGAATTCCAAGCAGCAACGAAGATATTTCTCATCTACACTCACCATATTCTTTGGTATCTTATAGTGTGAGAGGCCATGGAAGGGGGGGAAATCCTTGCTGATTAGTGACTGAACAATATTTACAACTATGGCTCCGCGAGAATTTGCCCCCTTGATCAACTTCTTCAGTTGCGAATCAGAAAAACTTGAAGAGTCTTCAGTGGATAATTCCCTATCTTTGCACAAGTTATCTAATGAATCCTTTTCCTTAAGGCCCTCTTTAGGAATCCATAAGTACGTTTTCTCCATCTTCTTTCTCTATGAAAAATAGCTTATTGGGCATTAATGGCAGGCAATTTCTCTCACAATCTGCAATCTTCAATTGAGGACGGATGAAGTAATTAAATATTAATATCCTCGAAAGCAACACAAATCAATACACGCAACTCTGAAAGTGAAACGTTGACAGAAAATTTAAATATGGAAAGCTTACAAATCTTAAATTCATGAATCGATGGGTACTAAACATATAGAATAGTCATAAAACAAGGAATTATGCGTGTAAGCAAACAAATTCATAAACTGCACGCATTATTAGACCTAATCTCTCAGCAATTATTACTGTTTATGATAGCTAAATAAATATTTAATTACATAAACAAGCCAATAATAAACTCAGTTCAACAACAATTTATTCTTCGTTGATTTGTTAAAAGTTAAAATGAACTACTGCAGTTGAGGATGAAAAACAGAGCATCAATGTTCAATTCTTGGAATCTTACTAAAAACCAGGGGGGAAATTCTGAATTCAAAGTAAAAACAAACAGAAGACGGAAAATTAATCCGAAAAGAAATAATCAAGTAAACATAAAGAATAGGAAAATCACCAAGAAAGAAAAATGTTAATTATCAGATAAGCTTAACCGAAGAAGCTGCTTCCTTACATGAAAAAGCTCTTTGAATTAGTCCTCCTTTTCTTCGCCAAAAGCAAGGTAAAAGACGAGCGAAAAAGCTGCTAAAACTCTTTGAATCTTTCAAGCTTCAATGTAAGGGCGTGTGTAATATGCAACTGTATCAATATAAGGCAAAATTCTAGAGAGAGGGAGAGAGAGAGAGAGGAAACGATAGTGCCGGCAAAGGAAGAGGGACATAGTGGGGCTGTGAAAATGGTGGGTTATGCAAGACACGTTTCCTGGTTGAAAATTCTCCACTCGGAATGAGAGACCCCGCCAAAAAAGATATGATAATTTTATGGAAGAAAATTAACGCGTTAATTTTTTTTTAAAAAAAAAAAAGAAAAGAAAAGAAAAGAAAAGTCAACTTATATTAAGAGATGTTCTATTGAGAGATGTTCAGAAATGAGTACTGAACTTTATATTATGATGAATGGCGGTATTTGGTTATGGCCAGTTGGGGCCTATATATATATATATATATATATATATATATGAAAAAACACTTTTGTAGGAAAAATGTATTTTTATGTTACACATATGAAATGGTGGGACTCACATATATATACAATTAGCATTATATATATATGTGAGTCTCACTATTTCATATGTGTGTAGGAAAATCTTCTTCTTCTCATGCTTACGTGACGGAAGTTTAAATCTCATATATGTATCATATGATATTTTATTTTAGCAAATAGTTTGACTCTAGTTAAGTATTTTATTTTACGTATTTTACTCTTTCCAATGAGAGAAATATTATGTTGATTGATGAAAATTTAGGGGTTATGATTTTGGGAGAGTAGCTTGAGTTTTATTAATAGATGATTATATAAATGTAGAGGATGATTAATAATTTAATTTTAATCGGTTTGGATTTATTATTTGGTTGTCTAATGATTTTATAATGAATTTCTCTTTAAAAAATAGATTATAATGGGTTATTTGCTTAACTAAAATTGAATAAGATCTTTATGTTTTTTTAAAATATTTTTTTGGGTTCATATTATTTTTCTTTTACTTTCTCCAATTATTTTGTTTTGAGGTAGGTGGAATTGCATTTAAGTGTTAATTTTATTAAATTTCATTACACATATAATTATTATGATTTTCTTTGTGATATCTTTAAGATAATGTTTGGTTCATTACTTATTGAGCGGAAAGTTAAATTCATGTTTGAGATACCTACTGAAAATGTTATCATCTTATATCTTATTTGGATTCATAATTGTCGGTTATTATTTATTTGTATTTTCAATGTTATGCGATATTATGTAGTAAATAATTTAATATGTTTTTTTTAGCCCAGGCTAAAAACATTTTCTGATTCCGCCACTGATTATGATAGTCTTCTGTGAAAATTGGGTTAAGGTGCGATTTGACCAATAAACTATTTACTTAGGAGCGTCATCCAACACAATTAACTATTAAGTGAACCAAAAATACCAACAAACTTTTAAAAAAGGTAAAGTCAAGACAAAAATGTTTTACTCAAGAGGCAACACAACTTAGTTAGACAAAAAGTTAATTTCCGTTATCTAAGGTGCAGATTAGTCAACAAACTTTTTTGGAGCGCCTTAAAGACAAAAAAAAGTTTTCTTCGGGAAAGCCAACATAAAATTCTAAATTTTACTAAATTAAATAATTTTTTTCTCAATCGTTATTATTCAAAACTACTTGTATAAATATTTATGGACGAAAATTACTCATTCTTCAATTTTGGCAAAATTATAATTCTAAAAAATAAACAAATTTTTTAATTAAAAATATAATTATATGATTTAAATAAAACTCAAGGTGTTTTATAGTTTATTATATATGTTAAACAAAAAAATTATATGATTTATTTTTATATTAGAAAAATTCATGTGAGTTAAAAAAATTCATTTGATGTTAATAAAATTTTCGTAGCCAAATTTCTCCTTAACCTATTATTAAATTGTCCTTCATCAAGCCTCTTAAGTTATCTTTTTTTTTTTTTTTTAACAAGTCTCATATTCATATAATCAATAGATCATTTAATAAATATATATATCATCAAGTTCTTCGAATTTATATTATAAAATATTAATGTTGATATCCATGAGCTCTTTTTATAAAAATAAAAATTAAACTCATTTCATTTCTTTCAGGATATAATATATTTTTTTAGTTTTTTTTAAATTTTATTAACATTAAATGAATTTTTTAACTCACATAAATTTATTCTAAAATAAAAATAAATCATATATATATTTTTGTTTAACATATATAATAAACTATAAAACACCTTGAGTTTTATTTAAATCATATAATTATATTTTTAATTAAAAATTTTGTTTATTTTAACAAATTATAATTTTGACAAAATTAAAGAATGAGTAATTTTTGTCCATAGATATCTATAAAAGTAGTTTTGAATAATGACAATTGAGAGAAAAAATCATTTAATTTAGTAAAATTTAGAATTTTGTCATACGCGCTCTTGGGGTAAAAGTTCATTACTAATCTGGCACGTTAGATATGGGGCGTTAACTTTTTCTAATGGCGTTGTCTTGATCAAGACATTTTTAAAAGTTTGTTGGTATTTTTGGTTCACTTAATAATTAATTGTGTCATATTAACGCCCCGTACCTAATAGTTTATTGGTCAAATCGCACTTTAAACCAATTTTGCCCTCCTAAAATTGTTTCTACTTTGCTCAATTATACAAAACTACTGAACTTTATATTATGATAGACTTCTGTGAACTTACATTTATATAACTCTCATATTTCTAATTTTTTTCATTAGTTATTTGTAAGTAATTTAAATTTTGAGAGATTTATTTATATATAACTCAAAGTTTCAGAGATTATATGTATTAAAAAAAGTTTAAAAATGTGTAGAAATGATAGTTTGATATTTAAAACATGAATTCATGAAAGTATTATGTAATTTGGCCTTTCGAGTATATATAATATTCTTAATTTTCCATACGTATAATATTCATCACGAAAAAATTATGGAACAAATAAATAAAATCGTTTGGTTAGATTTTATTCCATAAAGGGAAAAAAAAAGGGTTAAGTATCAATTTTGTCTTGAAAAGACGCGTCACGGAGCAATTTTGCCTACGACGCTGGCGTATCAATGTTCGAAAGTCCAAAACGCTTGATGTTACCCCTCCGTTAACTACCATAACGGTCAACATTAGGATTATTAACGGAGAGGCAACATTGCTACGTTTCTAGATTTCGGAGGCAACGTTGCTCCAAAAAAACGTAGCAATTTTGCCCCTGGAGTATAGAAATGTGGAGTGTTCTTTTCATTAACAACCTTAACGGTCAACTTTAGTTAACCGTTAAGGTTGTTAACGGAGGGACAACATCGTTACATTTTATACTTAGGAAAACATTCTTGTCGTAGAAAATTTCAGTGTAAAATTAACGAGTCACGTCTTTGAAGCGAAAATGATCTTAACCCTTAAAAAAATATTGACAGTTGGTTCATTCGTGTTTGACAATTAAAGCACGGTTAAATATAGTTTTTGAATTTAAGTTTGGTTTTACATGAAAAAAAGAAGAAGAAGAAAATTAAGTCTTTGTGGTATCTCTCTTTTCTAACGTACACAAATTAATTAAGATTTTCTTTTTAAAGAGAAAACCACAGGTAAAACAAAATTAAATGGAAAGAAAAAATGTGAGTTTATATATAATCATTAGATTATTCAGATAAATTTTTCATAATTTATATTTTATTTTAGTCAATGTTTGAATTTTTTATGAGTTTGAAAAATAATTCATGGTACTATTTTGTTATATAGTATATTTAAAAATAAAATTTGAATTAGAAAAATTGAATTTGTATTATTAAAATAAAATATTTTAAGCTACAGATAAGGCTTGTTTAATGGGAAAATTACATGCAGGTCAAGGAGCGAAAAAAATTATAAAAAAGTCACTTGAAATCATCAAATTACACAAAAGTCGATGGACTTTTTTGATATTATTTATATAGAAATAAAATACGGGTTTTTAAATGTTGTTGTAAATAATGCATTTCTATTGTAAATACATGCATTTTCGGTTGTAAATGACCAGGAGACTTTTTTGATATTATTTGTATGGAAATAAAATCCGGTTTTTAAATGTTGTTGTTAATTAATACACGCATTTCGTTGTAAATGATCAGATTTTAAATTTTGTTGTAAATACAACATTTCTTGTTGTAAATCTAGGCTTTTTCTGTTGTAAATGACCTCTCAATGTTCAAAATCTAGGTATTTAAATGTTGTTGTAAATATAGGCATTTCATGTTGTAAATACACGCATTTCGTTGTAAATGGTCGGATGTTTAATTGTTGTTGTAAATATAAGATTTCGTCATTGTAAATATATCATTTAGTGTTGTTAATACAAATAATATAAAAAAAGTCTTTGGGGGCTTACGTGTAATTTTATGATTTGATGAACTTTTTTTGTAATTTGTTTTGTTCGCTTGGGGACGCGCATAATTTTCCCTTGTTTAATCCCCGGGAAACCAAACTTAGAAATCAGTGGTGGGGACTGGGGCCCAATTGATAGAGGGAAGCGGGTAATGAGGGATGAGCTGTGGCGCATGATAGCGGTTTGAACCCACTAAGCTAGGTGCGCGCGCACAGCCGCACACCCACGTATGGTTGCCTGGGAGATCTCTGTGGGTCTATTTATCTGTCTTTCTTTGTTTATAGAAATAAAAAAGTGTTTTAATTTTAAATCTGAATTTGAATCAATGATTGAAGAAATTAGACATTGAGTCAAAACCTGAAATTACAACCAAAGCTAGAACGTTTTTCAGAAATTTGGACCTGGCAGATAAAAAGGTTGAAATTTTTTTCAAAATAAAACAGAGAAAACCATTTAAGGTAGGTATAGTTTCCTTAAAATTTCTTATTTTGGTATATGTATATTTTTCTTTTCTTATTAAATCCTCTAATTTCACTTTATTTAAGCAGCGTGGGAAGTAACAATGCAAACAGGGGAACCTTTGTTTTTTAAGCTTTGAAAAGGAAAACTTAAGGGCTTGTTTGGTTTGATCCCATTGCACCTTGAAGTGCATTGCAATGCGATTCAATAGTAATGCAATGTAATATTAATTACAGAGGCATTGTTTGTTCTGTTTTGTAAGCAAGGTGCAATGAGTTACTTTTTTTTTAATAATTATTTAAAATTAAAATATCACATGAAGTCTGTTACGGACTCATATGAGACCTATTTAATGTATGGCTTAACAAGGAGCAATCTACGTGACTTAGATATGACAGCATAGCACTTAGGTTTAGAGGCACAAAGGCCCATAAGTCCAAACCTAACCCTATAGGTAAACTCTATAAATAAGAGGTAAACCCTGAAGGTATGATGATTCTCTCTCAATTACTATTCTGTCGTCATTGTGCACATACACCACTCTCTTTTGACTAAAGCCATCCAATTCGTGCACAGTGATATGCTATTCTCATAGGTATCTAATTCATAGATATTTAGGAGAGAGTTATCTGATCCTAAATTAACATACTAGTCCAACGGACTAGACATCTCTGTCAATCTAGACAGAACATTGGCACCGACCGTGGGGAATCGATAAATTTTGATTCCTGCGACCAAATATGGTCAATACCAGAAGCAACAGTCAGATGCCCTTGCACGGGCAATTGCCTGAAAATCCACCACAACAAAATCAAGAACAACAAGTTCAACGTCAGCGTCAACCTGAGGATGTTCCAGATTATGACGTGATGCATGTTAGTGACGTATTAGATACGGCTTCCTCTCTATAACTCGTGACAACCCCTCAGAATGCGATTGTCCAACAAGTCCAGCAACAAGTCCCTCCTCCACAACTTCCAATCGTAGATCCGAACGCTCACCTCATGCAAGCCGCTTTAAATTCTATATTATGGCGAATTGAGGAGTTGGAGTAGCGCAACATTCTCTAGAGGAGAGAGGACATCAAAATAATGCAGGAGGATATGGATCGTTGTAATGAAGCTCAGCGGCGAGAAGAAATTTAAAGAATGTGGTTGATGGAGGAGCGTCTCGGACGAATTGAAAACCCGGTTCGTAGTGAGAACCGCAATGAGAGTAACCCTATTCGGGTTAATGCCTCGGGTTCTCTTCAAGTTAATGCTCGAGGTCTTGTTCGAATTGATGTTGGAGGTCCTTGAGTTAATAATGCTGAAAATAACTTGGTTAATCAAGACCGGGTTCGAATTCCTGAAGTTCACGGTTCAGATCCTATACTCAAAAAGAGCCAACATGCTGAGGATAACCGGGATGGAGGAGATTAAAACCGGGATGTGGTACCCCGAACGCAAAATGCTCCCGGGACTTATAGGCGGAAGCACAGTAGGGGCAGTATAACAATAGTCTCTTCACTGACGAGATTGCGAATGCTCCCTACCCGGAATACTTTGATTCGGCTCTTTTGACAAAGTACGATGGAAGTCAGGATCCACAAGTCCATATCGACACTTTCGATATGGACATGTATGTGAGGGGATTGATGAGCCCATCATTTCTCGGATATTTGCTACAACATTGGTAGGAGTTGTGCAAACCTGGTTTCACATGTTGTTTGCAAATTCAATCCGGAATTTTGAAGATTTGAGAGACAAGTTTTTGCTGAATTTTGCAACAAGCAAAAAACAACCAAAGTCCGAGTTTGCTCTCGGCAAGATCAAGAGCAACCATGGGAAACGCTCCAAGAGTACTTGGATCATTTTAAAGATGTCGCTTTACAAGTGCATGGATTGCAAGAAAATGTGCATGTGCACTTAATTATAGCCAACTTGGATGGTGCATCTCGACTGGCAAAGTCAATTTATAAAGATCTCATCAAGACCCTGGTGGAGTTTAGAACTTAGTCAAAGAAATATATGGAGTTGGAGCAAATGGAGATAGCCAATGCTGCGGGAAATGAGAGGAGGAAGAGTCCACCTCTGAAAGGAAAGGAACAACCAGGAAGTCAAAAGCAAGATTTTCGCAGAAGAAACCCGGATAATAAATTTCGGGGTGGTAAGTATGAAGCAAAATATGAAAAATACACTCCTCCAAATGCTCCACGGTCTCAAATTTGGAAGGAGGTAGCGTTGACCGAGATGAAAAAAGTGGACCAACCTTGACCACTTTACAATAAAGCAGGTGTAGATCAATCCCAGTTCTATGAATTCCATAATGGATCGGGACATACTACTGATCAATGCTGGGATCTAAGAGATGCGGTGGAGAAATTTGTCAGAGAGGGTAAATTACGACAATATGTGATAAAAACTCAGGGACGAAAGAATAATAAGCGCAAGCAAGGAGGTCATAGTAAGAGCTCGGTTCCTGAAAAGAAAAGGGGAAACGAAAAGTAGAAGAAACTCGATGGCAATGACGATGAATTTCAAGAAGTCAAGTTTGACTGCAACGTTATCAACGGAGCTCTTGGAGGAGGGGGAGATACGGTAAGCCAGAGGAGAAAGTATTTAAGGGAGGTCCTTTCTATAAGGGATCAGTCAAAGTTTAAAGAAGACTTTAGACAACCAGAAGCTCCTCTTTTGTACTTCACTAAAGAAGATTTGAAGGATATAGTCCCAAGTCATGAAGACGGTTTGGTGATTACGGGAACTTTGGTAAATTTTCGGGTTAAGAAGATTTTCATAGATGCTGGAAGCTATGCCGACATTATCCTCTGGGATGCTTTTAAAAGAATGAATCTCGATCAAGAAGATTTGAAGCCGTGTAAGACAACCCTCATAGGTTTTAATGGGGAACATACTCCTCCTAAGGGGTAAATTGATCTCAGGTTAACAATGGGAATGAAGGAAGCATTCAAGTTAGTACGAGTGAGATTCATTGTTGTTGATTTCCCATCTCAATATAATATAATCTTGGGCAGGCCAACTATTCACAACTGGGATATGCTGGTTTCCACCAAGCATCAGAAGTTGAAGATGGTGAGTAACAAGAATAAAATTGTTACTATTAATGGAGATCAGAAAGAATCCTGACAATGTTATTTTGAAATAGTCAAAGAAGGTGAAGGAAGACCTTCCTTTCCACCCCAGATTCACGAAAGAGATAGGAGTGCAAACAAGGGTAAAGAAAGTCAACGAAGTAAACCAGTAAAAATGGTGGAGTTAGACATGTGAGAAGAAACCGAGATTCTGAGACCAGAGCCAGAAGGTGAGTTGGAGAATCTTGTGTTGGGTGATGAGCCTTTGCAAGTCACGAGGTGGATAAAGCGAAGGTATAACAATAAGCCTTCGTAGTTGTGATGCATCAAAATTTTATTCCGGGGTAAAGAGGTAGACTATCATGTTGACCTTGATAGGTCTAAATGTTTACAATGTTGGTTAAAAATTGAGTTTGAACATGTGACAGATTGCCCTTACTCCCGATTGAATTCTGGTTGAGTATACTGGAATGTAATGTGAAGACCTAATTAAAAATCTTTGCAAATATGATCCTTGGTTTTCAATACCAGATGAATATTCAAGAAGATTCTGCATAATATATTTTTGACTCTGGCCTAATCATTGAATAGAACTTTGAAAGTGTGTTTGAGTTCATATAACTAATTGTAGCGGTAAAGATAAAACTCGAACGTATATCCGGGTTGGTAAAGAAATGAATATATTTTCAAATTGGTATCCAAGTTGTCAAATTTAAAACAAAGTTACATGCGGAAGAAAGAAACCGGGTTATTAATTTGGAAATATCCCTTACAGAGTTAAAAGGGGCTTAAATGCCCCAAATAAAAAATGTACAAATGAAACCAGCATCCCTGCCCTTCAGTTTTGAGGAACTTTAGCCTTTGGTAGAACCTCTGATGTTGAGGGGTCAGCAGCATTAACCTCTTTGCCTCCTTCCTCACATTAACCCCCATCCAACCGAGTTGAAGAATCACCACCAGGAGAGGAAGAGGGTGGGGTTAATTCCCCATTGCTAACATAGGCCTTAAAATGCAACCTGGAGGTGTTTAGCTCAATGTCGGGATTCAGAACCCTAATTTGATCCAAAGCGTTCTTGAAGGACCCCTCCAAAGAGGCTTCTAATGCGGCTAGATAAGCAAAGACGTCGGCATTGGCAATTTTGAGCGCATCCTCGGTTCCTTTAAGCTTGGCTTCAAGCTCCTCATACATTATCTTTATTTTTCAGTGATTGTAAATCATTGACATAAGTTTGCTGAAGAGAAAGAAAATACGAGTTCGCCTTTCTAAGATCCTCCTTTGCCATTAAAAGCTCCTTATAAGTTTTGGTTGACTTCGCTTTGGCTACTTGCAGCTCCTCATAAATTTTGTCTTTCTCCACGTGGGCTCTTTGTAGTGCTTCATAACTTTTGGAATATTTGGTTTTCACCAATGCCAAAGTTTGGGTTGACATGGAGGCTTTCAAGGAATTTAGCTCAATCTCCTAGACCTCTCGAATCTCGGCATCAGACAAGGGGTTGGCTCGTAGAAGCGTTTGGGAGCACGAAGAGCATTACTGAGCTCCTCTGTTACCCCTACTTCCCAAATAAGTCCACGGGAAAGTCAGATAGGTGGAGGAGGAGGAGGAGTCTGAGTGACTTGCACAGCAGAGGTTTGCATAGCAGAGGCCGAGGTGCCTTTTGATTTCTTGGCTAGGTTCTCTTTGGCGCCTTTGGATTTCTGGGCCGGGATTTCCTTGGCGCTCGTCCTGACTACAGCCTTCTCGGGTTCAAGAGTTTTTCGCTTCCTCGTCTTCTTGCCTGTCGAAGATGCTTTGCCCCAGTTCAACATGGCGAGGTAATGAGGTGCATCCAGAGTTGCCTTTTGATTCCCCATGCTTGGAACTACAGGTTAAGAGAACAAAGGTTATAAATTATGAAATTTACAAATCTAGGAAATAAAACACAGTAGAAAGTCGTACTCATTCTTAAATCCAACTCGACTTGAGACTTTGAAATGAATGAAGCCACGCTAACGTGGCCGTGTTTTTTGATATATCCAACCAAGGATACTACCGAGCCGACATCGAAATCCGAAAATTCATGTCCTAGAAAATGGTAGTTGGAAGGAGCAAAGTCGTGATGGTCATGGGTTTAGTATAATGGGAATTTCCACTCTACGTCCTTGGACTCTGGGGAGCTAAGGAACCAGGGTTATTTTCTGAGCTCGGCAACAACTTTAAAATAGCCAGTTTTGAAGTTTTTAAAAGAGTTGGAATATACAGTAAAAAGTTTTCTATTGGGGTTACCTCGAATTGTGGTCCAACCCTTTCTAGTTGGGGGCTCTTTACCAGTACGAGCCGTCTGTACAGTAAAAAAATAAAATAAAAGAGGAATTGTACAAGGTATAGCTAAATGTCTATAAAAGCGCTTAAAAGCTATAACGAAACCCCAACTATTAGAGTGAAGTTGGGTAGGAGCAAGGTGTAGGTGATTTAGGACACTAATTTGAAGCTTGGAAAATGGGAATCAAATTCCAAGCCGGGTAATCAAATCCCGATTGATGAAGAAAACAGACGAGTCATTCCCTTCCCTATGGGAGCAAACTAGTTCATCTCTATTGGGTGGACAAATGGTATAGTTTTCAGGATTGCCAACCGAAAGCTTGGTAACGTCATCCGTAGTCATTTTGGATAAAGTGCTTAGCACTTCATGTGTGACCCATGGGTACTTGGTCATTAAAACTTCCGGAGGACATATAAAAATCAAAAGAAGGTGAATCCATATATACCTATAACAAAGAAATAAAAATTAGAAAGTGGACGACATACCTGAATCAAAGGAGCTACTACGTGAAGAAGAAAAAGTTGATAAACTGGAAGATTTTTCCGACATAAGATGAACCTCACTACCAGAAAGCAGGATGGATTTAGAAATTGAGTTGTGTCAACAGGAGGCTAAGGTAGATTCGGCTAAAGAGTCACAACCGCTCTGGATAAGTTTAGAGCTTAGAAAGACACAATCATAACACAGATCAACCAATTTCTCCGTGCGGGATCCCTAGTTAGTTTGGCTTATACCTTAAGGCTGAGAAAGGTGAGATGCCGAGATAGATTGGCTCTTATCCCGACTCTCGGTTTTTGGTGTTTGGTGTGGGATCCGGGTTGGTTTTGTTCTTACCCCAACTCTGGGTTTTTATGGTTGGGATCCCTTGTTACTCCCCCACCACGGTATCCACTAAGCAATTCCTCTTGCTTCTCTTCTTCAGTACAAGGAATTCCCCAAAGTCAGAACTGAGCTCCAGGAGGAATGATTTAACGTAACTCCTTTTCTTCCTCTGGAGTTATTTACCTTGATTCGAATATGGTAAAGGATTATCCTTATCCATCGTTAACAACAATCTTAACCAAAGACACACAGTGTTTGGTAAAAAGGGGGGAAGTAGATATAACAAGATGGTTCTATGTTCGGTAAGATGATTCTAGGTTCAACACTATAGATTTAAGGCACGACACTGGAAACTAAGAAGCAAAAATCAAGAACAAAGGTTCATATTCAAAGAAAAGTCTACCTAGAAGGAAAGTTTACCCAAAATCCCAGAAATCAAAATCTTCAGGGAGACGGATTAAGAAACAAGAACAAAGCAAGAACTAATTTAAGCACTTCAAAGAAAAAGAAAAGGAGGTAGCAAGGAATGGTGGAAGTACCTGATCTGGAAAAGGTTTATAAAACCCTAAATGTCCGAACCGGAGGATCGTAAGAAGGCAAGTCTTTGAAGCAAATGAGAGGTTTCTTGGAAGAAAGAGTAAGCGACGAATGAGAAGTGGTGAGAATAGGGGGAAATGTGAGTATATAAACATAACCGTTGAGGTTACGAATCGAAAGAGGCAGGGGCAAAAGAGACAATTCACCCCAAAAAGCAAAGATGACTTATGTGAAACGACGTGGGCATTAAATGCGCACAAATATCGAAGATGAAAAAGGTGGTTATTTTACGTTGACAGACGGAAGCGGGCATCTGTAAAGTTGCCATAGTGACATAAGAAAAGGAAACAGAAGTCCTCTTGGGTTTATGAGTTATCAATAACCGAGATCAATGTAAGCAACATCGGAGAACGGGTCAAGGACAAGTAAATTGAGGTCATTCCTCTTCATGATAATCTGGATTGGGGGGAACTTGTTGCTAAAACATACAAACCCGGAAACCCGGATGTTTAATGCAAAAGAGAATCCAACAATCATGAAAAGGAATAGAGTTTCCAATTGAATTAACGTGGATTATATGTCTGGGGGCAATTCACAATTAGAAAACCAATTAATCTAAAGTTTGGTAAAGCTCAGATAAGAGCTGAATGAAAATCAAGTAATCAAGTAAGTTCTAATGGCTCGGATATGAGATCCGAGTTGAATAATAAATGCACCCCGGCAGCCCAGAGACCTTGACTACCGGGCTAGGGGGCAATTGTTACGGACTCATATGAGGCCTATTTAATGTATGGCCCAAAAAGGGGCAATCTACATGACCTAGGTATGATGGCATAGCACTTAGGCTTGAAGGCAATAAAGGCCCATAAGTCTAAACCCTAACCCTATAGGTAAACTCTATAAATAAGAGGTAAACTCTAAAGGTATGATTATTATCTCTCAATTACTATTATGTCGTCACTGTGCACACACACCACCCCTTTTTGGCTAAAGCCATTCATTTCGTGCACAGTGATATGCTATTCTCATAGGTATCTAATTCATAGATATCTAGGAGAGAGTTATCTAATCCTAAATTAACATACTAGTCCAACGAACTAGACATCTCTGTCAATTTAGACAGAACAAAGTCTATTTTACCTTTAATATAATCTTTATAGAAAAAATAGTTAAAAACCATAATGCTGCCTTATCATAACTATTACGCTACCTTGCCCAAGATTGTTCGATGGTGATGGTTATGGTGGTGGAGACGATGGTGACATTGGTATAGCAATGACAGCGGGGGCAATGGTAGGTGGTGAGATCGACAACGGTTGAGGAAGTAGTGGCGGCGGCGGCGACAAAAACTATGGAGGTGACGACGATAGGAGGTGGTAGGGGTGGCGGTGATGGATGAGGAGGTAGTGGTGGCAGTAGAGGTTGTGATGGTGACAATGAGGGGTTGCGACGATGACAATGATGAAAGAGGAGAAGGTAGTAGTGACGATGGCAAGTGGTAAGAATGACAACGGTAGAGAAAGAGGTAGTGGCGGTAATGGTGGAGGGTGGCGATGGCAGGGGTTGGCGGCGACATGGAGAGGAGGAGGTAGTGGTGGTGATAGCAAGTGTAAAATCATTTCCTTATAACCATAATTAATAACAAAATCATTCAACCAAACAATACTATGGTCATGAAAGAGTATTAAATATTGAAATATGTTAACTATGATAGATTTTTTTTTTTTTGGTAAAGACGATTGACTATTTAATTAAAATTAAAAAGAGTAGGGGACTAAGGTCCCATACAATCTTTGAAAACTAATGTCCGAAGATAAAACATACAAGAATCATAAAACATAGACTTAGAAAGACCTTCCTTCTCAAGGTGGTCAGCAACCTGATTGTGATCCTGAGATATGTGGACCAATTGTAAGATCCATTGAGTTTCATCATACGCTTGATCTCAAGAGCTACCAAACTGAGAGTTCCATCATCCCTTCTGAATTAATCAAATCCACGAGATTCTTCGAGTTAGATTCACACAAAACCTTGGAAACCCCTCTGTTCCACACCATTTGCAAACCTTTCAGTAGTGACCATTCTTCTACTTCTTGGGGACTATTTTAAAACTAAATTCTCACAAGAACTATCATGGTTAAAAGAATAAAACCGCTCAATAGAAACTTAAGCACACAATTGGGCTTTAGATTTCACTAAGCCTAGAATAGACATTCACTATCAAACCTAACTCTTTAATTGAAAAATACTTCATCTTGTAAAAAAATATCCAAGTCAAACAGAGATGTGGATCCACAAATTTAAAACATAATTATAAGGCCTATGGGCCATCCAAAATCATCAAGAGTTATCCAGTTACAGAAAAATTAAAAGTATATAGTTAATGCATCAAATCCCCAAAATAAATCAGAGTATGCATGATTAGCCCTACTATTAGCTTGATGGACCCACACAAGAACTATCACTTGAAAAAAATGTTCAATCAACGAGGTGATACAAAAGTCTCATCAACTAACAATCTATCTCATCGAGCATATGAGTAAGTGCTTGTGAGATGTCAAGTGAGTAATTATAAAATTATAACATTTTTTTAAAAAAAGTCACGTGTATATATATGTATGTATGTTATTGTTTTTTTAACCTTTTACTTTCTAATCATATTATTTTTGTTCCAATTTTTTTTTTATAAATAATATTATCAATAACAATAATAATGAAATATTATAATTTCTACATCTATATTCCAATAATTTATTTCACTATTATAAATCATATTTAGATAAACTCTTTTTATTTCAATAATTACATGATTCTGGTGTAGAACATAGATGTCTAGTCTCAATAGACTAGTATGTTTATATTGGATCAAAGGATTCTCTACGATATCTATAAGACAGATATCGAAGAGAATATCAGGTGCCTCTCCAAGATATCTATAAGGCAGATACCAAAGAGAGCAATGGATCACTGTGCACGAATATGACGTTTAGCCAAAAGGGGGTGGGGGTGTGTGTACAGTGAGTCTGAATAGTAAATAGGATGAATAGAGAATGTGAACCTTTTAGGTTAACCTCCTATTTATAGAGATTAAATTTAGGGTTTGAACCTTGGGCTTTGTGCGCCTCCTGGCCCATGCGTCTGCCGCCTCACCTGCAGCTGCAATACCAGATTAGGGATATTCCTTGATTATAGCCTTGATTATTAGCTGATTAGGATCTTTCTTCATTATTGGCAGATCCTGGTGTGCTTTTCCCTCGTTGGGCCTTGTGATAAATGGGCCTCTTATAAGAGTCCATAACAGTTGCCCCCCCAGCCCAGTAGTTCAGGTCTTTAGGGCTGGCGATGCATTGAATGTTTGATGTGAAACGCGGATTTGGCCGAGAGGTACTTGACTAACCCAAATTTGATTTCTGCATTGTTCAACTTTGGTCCGAGTTCCGATGATCTTCAGATTCGTTTTTTTTGAAGTTATGAATTGCCCCAAGGTTCCGAGGTTGGTGAATATACTTCGTTGACATTGTTTGTTCAATTTGTCCGTTGAGACTCTGATAGAATATTGACTGGAAATATTTGAAATGCTTTGCAGTGGCTCAGAGGTCCATATTCTACTTTCGTGCTTCATCTCTGTTTTGCATTTAATGCATCTGACACAAATTTGCTTTATGGAAATTTGATGATTAAAACATTTTAATCATATCTAAAAAGCACTAGCAAACTGATTAAACTTGATTAGAAGAAGTATAAATCAATAACAATAAACAACCAAGACATAATCATTGATTTACAGTTTACGACAACAGACATGTTAAATGGCAATAGGCATTCTCGAGAGTTATTCATATGGTTCTCGAGAATGGTTGAGCAAGTATGTTAATTCAGAAGTTGAGTCTCACTGATACTCGAGAACTATGTTTAAGGTTCTCGAGAATTCAAAGCACAAAATGTTTTATATATGGAAGATGTTTGGGCATTCTCGAGAATTGATGTGTACATACTCGAGAACTACTCTTAATCTCAAGTTAGTGATGCATGATGCTAGAACGTCCTTCAATAATTCTCGAGAATCTTCAAATGATTCTCGAGAACCATTCTCGAGAATCACTCAAGAAACCATTTTCTCAGTGAGCATCAGATGAAGCAATCGACCATTCTCGAGAATTCTTTTGCCGATTCTCGAGAACCATTCTCGAGAATTGATTCTCCATTCTCGAGAATCACAATACAACACTCTTCTATAATGTGATTCAGGCTTAATCATTCTCGAGAATCACTGGTGCATTCTTGAGAACCATTCTCAAGAATCTACTATCCATTCTCGAGAATCCTTTGTTCAGAGAGTTTTGCGATGGTTACTTAACTGCCATTCTCGAGAATCATTGAGTCAATTCTCGAGAATTGCTTCATGAACTCTTGAACACACATTAAACCAGATTCAACATATTTTCAAAACTTAGACTTTTTGTTATCATCAAAACATTAGGAGCTAACAACATTTCAGCTTAACCCAAGTTCATTTACTATTTTTAAAACCCAGTTGAAGGTTTGTTGCCCAAAATTCCAGAATTGTCAACAAGCTTGTCCTTAAGGTTTTTCCGGTGATTTTGTGTTCGGAAACTTAAACCATAGCTTAACCCCATACAAATCACGTTTGGAACACTTTGAGACCATCAAAAACAAAAAAATCAGATCATAAAACCATGCTCAAACGAAAACCATAAGTTTAAGCTTCAAAGGTTTGGGTTTTCGATGTTTACCTGAAATCGGAGTTCGGCTTGTTGATCTTGGTGACTTGCTCTCACTCTTGGCTATGGAAGCTTGGAAGATATCTCTCTCCCTATTCTATGAAAATTTCGTCCCTTTGGTAAGAAGAGAGAGAGTGTTTTGGTCTTTTAATAATAGTAAAAAGGTAACTGAGCAGTCCAAAATAACTGGAGTAAATTCCTATCCAGTAACTAATGAATTTGATCAGGCTTTTTGACTTAATTCCCAAGAAAATCCAGAAGACTCTAGGGTCTGGAAAATTGGCGCATCCCCCTCCTTTCAAATCAGATTTTATTCTTCAAATGGAGAAAATTACCTACTTTGGCCCGGAATTTATGTAAATTACCAATTTTGGGCCGAAACGTCTTTATTTTTCTTTTCTTTTTCCCCAAGCACTCTAGATGATTCCTAGGGCTAGGTGGCTCCATATTGGGCCCATAAATCAGATCCCTTGATTTTTATTTTATTTTTTCCAATTTATCTGATTTTATCCCTTTTTATCTAGAAAGTGGAACCCACACTTTGACTTTTGGACTGATTTTGCTTTTCTTTTCCTCCAAGTAATTTTATAATGATTATAAGGGCTGGGTGGCGCCATTTTGGGCCCACCAAATCTGCCCTCATGCTTTTCCCTTGTCTTTTCCACTTTAACCGGTCCAAACTCCTTCCACCGGTCCACGCTGGGCCTCACTAGTTAACAAGGTGCTTTCTTTGGTATTTTTCTTCAACTTTTCAGATGTTTTCCCTTGAATGGACATACATATGTGGTGCCTCCTTAACTACCAAATATGGCCCCACATTTGTCTCATTCAGTCCAAAAGAAGCCCCTAACTGGTCCCCTTTATCGGTTAATCACCCGTGGGATCCGCATTTGTGTTTGGGTCTGAGTATGGATAAAATCATTTGAATTTTCCTTCTCTCTCCTTGGTGGACGAATTTGATGACTTTAGGGGTAAGGATTTGATCATGTTGCCCTTACTTTTCCTCTTTTACATCTGAGGTGACACGTGTCCCAATGTAACCATCACACTGACTCTTGTTTTTTGACATATGACTTTTTCAGTGTCCCTTTCTCTTCCTTGACCATGGATGGCGCATGGTCACTATCCAGAGGCAAGAATTTGGGTTTTGACATTATTCCCGAGCCCCACTTCATTATACCGGCTTATATTACACCGGTGTTTTGTCTTGGGCTTGCTCTTCCTCAAATCTGGACACCGTCATGATCTCCTTTTCCTTGTCTGTACTAGGCGACATTTTGGACCTTTTTAGGGCCCACCATACTGTCTCCCATTATTCTGACAGCTTTCTATAATTATTATTCTGAATAAAATATTACAGAAAATAATAATGATTAAATCAACAATAAATACTTCTCATTAATTCAATAGTGATTACAAATACATTGTTTACAATAGTAAGGATGTTACAACGGTCGGCACCAATGTTCTGGTGTAGAACACATATGTCTAGTCTCCATGGACTAGTATGTTTATATTGGATCAAAGGATTCTCTACGATATCTATAAGACAGACACCGAAGAGAATATCAGGTGACTCTCCAAGATATCTATAAGGCAGATACCAAAGAGAGCAATGGATCACTGTGCACGAATATGACGTTTAGCCAAAAGGGGGGTGGGGTGTGTGCACAGTGAGGCTGAATAGTAAATAGGATGAATAGAGAATGTGTACCTTTTAGGTTAATCTCTTATTTATAGAGATTACCTTTAGGGTTTAGACCTTGGGCTTTATGCCTCCTAACCCATACGTCGGCCACCTCACCTGCAGCTACAATCCCAGATTAGGGATATTCCTTGATTACAACCTTGATTATAAGATGATTAGGATATTTCTTCATTATTGGCAGATCCTGGTGTGCTTTGCCCTCGTTGGGCCTTGTGATAAATGGGCCTCTTATAAGAGTCCATAACAATAAATCTATTTATCATGCTTAATTGTTTCTTAATTGAGTAGTTCATATCACACCCTATTCTCGTCACTTGATTAGATGGCTTAGTAGTTTCCCTCATTAGGCACATACGCGCGCACATACGCACACATTTATGGTTATTAAAATTGGTTTTGCAAGGAATCTAAAGCAACTTTATTTTCCTTCTAAAAATCAACCATTATGGATCTAATCATCGACCAATTTTGTTCAATAATGAGACTAAGTCCAATGACTTTGATAATTATTTTTTGTTAAATAAAAGTAATTTTCTCATAATTATTACATACAAACTGTTCATTTATTTATGTTCTTCATGCCCATGGAATCAATTTTGGCCAACAAATCAGTTTATTGATATATTAATATGGATTGCCAAAAATTAATATTAAATCTGTTCTGGTGTAAAATACAAATGTCTAGTCTCAATGAACTAGTATGTTTATATTGGATCAAAGGATTCTCCAAGATATCTATAAGGCAGATACCAAAGAGAGCAATGGATCATTGTGCACGAATATGACGTTTAGCCAAAAGGGGGTGAGGTGTGTACACAGTGAGGCTGAATAGTAAATATGATGAATAGATAATGTGTACCTTTCAGGTTAACTTCCTATTTATAGAGATTACCTTTAGGGTCTGGACCTTAAGCTTTGTGCGTCTCCTGACCCATGCGTCAACCACCTCACCTACAGCTGCAATGCCAGATTAGGGATATTCCTTAATTATAGCCTTGATTATAGGCTGATTAGGATCTTCTTTCATCATTGGCAGATCCTGGTGTGCTTTGCTCTCATTGGGCCTTGTGATAAATGGACCTCTTATAAGAGCCCATAACAAAATCAATATGTATATCTAACTCAATATTTCTATCCTTGTTTGGATAAAAAAATTGAGGAAGTAAAGGAAAATTAGGAAGGAAAATGAGAAGAGAAATAAGTTTTTCGTAATTTAAACGAGGGATTGGAAAAGTGGGGGAACGGAAGGCTGACACACCCCTCCAAGTTTTCTCTCCATATATGAAGAGAAAAATGAGAACAAATCACATTCCTCTCTTGCCCTATTCCTCTTGCGTATCTTCCCCCACGTCTGACAAGTAAAATGAGCGTTATATCAAAAAAAAAAGGTAAAACGAGCGCATGTGAAAGGGATATTGTAATAACTGTTAGACTAATTACATAAACTAGGGATGTCCAAAAAACCCGGTAGTCCAGGTGGTCCGGTCTGATCCGATCCGACCCGGTCTCTGGATTTTTTTTTTTTTGTGGTTTGGGACCATATGAGGCGGATCGGACCGGACTGGTCTACTCGAGTCAGACCGGACTTCGGTCCAGGGGCTAAGACCCCCTAGACTGGTCCAATCCAGATCGATATATATATATTATATATATATTTTTTTAAAAAAAAAATCACAACTTAACCTAACCCTTTGTCCTTCTTTATGATTCTTCATCACTTATTAGTGAGTCTTCTTCTTCGGTCAAAAAAATATCCGGAGTCTTCTTCTTCTTCCCTTCTTCTTCAGTCTAGCCGGATAGAATGTTGTTATTTTGTATTTTTGTTCAATGTTGTTGGAGATTCTTATATCTGTATGATTGGATTTAAGATGTTTGCATGTTTGTATGTTTAATTATTGGTCTAAAGAAATGAGAAAAAAAACTAAAAAAAAAATGAAACAGTCCTAGAGACGGACTGGACCGATCCAAGCGATCCCTGGACCGTCCAGTCCCGAGCTCGATCTGGTGCTAGACCGGACCAGACCTCGAACTGGCTTGTCCAGCCCGAGGTCCCTCCTGGACCAGACCTCGGGTTGACCCCCAACCCGATCCAGTTTGGTTCATGAACATCCCTAACATAAACCATCACGAATAAAAAATAATATTTAATTTCGAAATATAATAATATGATAATATTACCTTACTTCTAGTTCTTAATGTAAAATCTAGTTGATTTTTTTAGAGAGATTAAGGAGAAAAATAAATTATTTAAGGGTTAAATGCCTAAAATCTAGTTGAGTTTTTTGGTACCAAATTTTTTAGAGAAAAAAGATTAAGGAGTACCAAAAAACTTTGTTAAGTTTAAACACGTTATTTCAACCCAATAAGAGTTAAGTATCATTTTTGCCGGAAGTTTTCATTGAGGAGCAATTTTGCCCCGGAAGTTTTCATTGAGGAGCAATTTTGCCTCGAAAGTTTACAAAAGTAGCAATTTTTCCCTTCTTTCTCCCAATATTAAATTTGACTATTAAATCAGTCAAAGACCACACATGTCATGCCTTGAAAAGGTCGAACTTAGAGTCAGAGAAGGAGATCCTTGAGATGTTGAGCTCAAGGCGGCTAGAATTTGTGAAGCTGGGCGGTCACGGGAAGCATCACTTATGATCTAAGCAAATGATTAGTCTATATAAACGTAAATATTATCACTATTGATTTGTTTTACTAAACCAATTTTTGGAACAATTCATTTCTCTTTTTGCGTTTCATTTGTTTAGATTATAAGTGATGCTTCCTCGGGTTTTGCGACAGACCTTTCGGTCCTGTTAAAGCCGGAAAATCGGGCCGAGCCCTGTCGAGCCGGCCCCGTTTAAGCCCCGGACCGCAGGCTCGGGCTTGAAAAATATGCCAAAAATTTGAAATTGGCCTGCGCCCGTTTAACCGTAGCTTTTTTTTTATTAAATTTTTTAGTTTAAACTAGAACCCTTTTTTATGTTTATTATTATTACGTATTAAAACACATAATTAGTTTTTAAAGAAGTGATGTTTTCATATTAAATAAACACATAATTTGGTATTACAATATTATATAAGCAATAAATTATAAATATATTTGGTGTAAAATAAGTATAATTATTATGCCCGGTACAGTGCTTATCGGTAGGGCTTTGAAAAACATATGTTTTCCTTACTCCAAGCCCCGTAGGGTCGGCCCTGTCGGGTAATTACCGCCCGCCCTAATTCCCTCTAGTCCCTGTGACCGGTTCGGCTTTACAAATTACCGTCTTCTTGAGCTCAACATCTCGAGGATCTCCTTCGACTCTCAAGTTGACCTTTTCAAGGCATGACATGTGTGGTCTTTCTTTGCGATTTAATTGTCAAATTTAATATTTGGAGAAAAAGAAGGCAAAATTGCTACTTTTGTAAACTTAGGGGCAAAATTGCTCCTCAATGAAAACTTCTCGGGGGCAAAATTGCTCTTCAATGAAAACTTCCAAAAAAATGATACTTTTGATTGATGAGGTGGCATGCCACGTGTGATGGTGGCATGCCACCACATTTTAACGATCTATGTGGACTTGATCACTTTTGGGTAAATTTGATACCTTTTTAAGGGGTAAATTTGGTAAAAAAACTTAGGGTGTTGAGCGCCTTAGCAAAACTTTCGGGGCAAATTAGGCATTTAACCCATTATTTAATCATAGCATATATTGTGTATTATTAGATCATATATTAGTTTATAAGTCATACAAGTTACCACTCTGATCCTATTTATAAGTCATTTTTAACTAAATCACACATACCAAGGAGAGGTAGTTAGCTCAATGATTATGGGGTAAATTTTCAACTTTACCCTCATTTATGATTGGGTACCTTTCAACTCTTTCTTTTCTCTCTATTTTCATTGGTACAATTAATATGAGCAAAATTGTCACAATCTCATTTATTTGGTCAAAAGGGACTTATAAATAGGACCAAATTTTTTGGTCAAAAGGGACTTATAAATAGAACCAGAGTGGCAGTTTGAAGAAAAAAAATGATAAATTTAAATATTTAATCTAACTTATTTAGCTTCCTTAATCTCTTCAGTAAAGGTCAACCGGATTTTCCATTAAGTACCGGATGAAGTATAGTTTTATAAGTCATAACATATATTGTGTATTATTTAATTTTATATTAGTTTATAAGTCAAACAAACTAGTTTGAGATTAAAAAGATAAATATAACTACTTTGAAATAATTTATTTAACTTCCTTAATTTATCTTAAAAAAATTAATGACAATGACAATTTAATAATTAATAATTTTATATTTTCAAATGATAAAAATAATTAAGAGTGATAATTAATCTTATTAAGAAAATTGAATTATTTTATAAAAAATTAATTTCAGAATAATTTCTAAAGTTTTGTATTTTGTTGATTTTTATATTTTCTTTTGTCTTTTTGCCCCTCTTCCTCAACAAAGGGAATCCATGGGGCTTGTGAACATAAAACACGTGGCATACTGAGAGAAATCAGACATTGGTTCTCATGATTGTGACTTGATTACACTCATATTCTTCTTCCCACTTTTATTCACCACTTGGGCGGCGCTACTCTCTTTGGCTCTTTTCATGTGCATTTACATTTAACTTTAATGCTTATCCACTCATTACTTAGTTGACATGTGCCGGGCATTATTCTAAACCCTCGGCAGCATACGAGTTTTTGTGAGTCAATTGATCAAAACATAAGATATAATCAAATTAATTTTTATGTATAAATAATTGTGTGGGTTCTGAAAAAAAAAGAAAAAGTTAAAATGGTCGTGTGGGAACGTCAAATTTGGGCACTAATATTAAGGGTTATGATTAGGAAGCACTTGGTGTAAAGTCCCAAAAAAAGGGGAAAATTTTAGATAAGAATCAGAGTAACAAATTAATTTCTTTTACTCCAAAAAAGCAAAATGAAATTCAATGGAGACTTGTGGGGCTAAAATGAAATTAATTTGTGAAGTAGAAAGAAAAATAACCCTTTTAAAATTAAGGAAGAAACAACCTGACTTGTTAAACACATCATGAATAAGTGAAACTGTTATACAAACAAGTGATATTAGTGAACAAGTAAAATTTTACTTTTTCATCAAGTATCATTCTGAAATTGTTCATAAGACAACTCCACTTGTTTACATAACTATTCTACTTATTCATGATGTGTTTGCTACTTGCAAATAAAATTTGATTTAATCATGTTCTAGTGTGTTCTTGTTGAGAAATTAATTTTATTTATTCTTTGAAGCATTCCACTTATTTATGGAAATATTTCACTTATTTATGATATGTTCATTACTTGTAAATCATGTTGCTTCTCCTTTTAATTTTTGAAAGGCTTATTTGTGTCTTTTTACAAATTAATTTCATTGCAGTCTCACGGGGCTGGAATGAAATTTTAGATTTTTTTATGTTCTAATGGGAATTAGTTTTTTGCAATAGACTTTATATAAACTTTTTCATCACTCTCATGTTATTATCAATCACTTAGGAATACGTTAAATTAATAAAATTTTAAATTTTTTTCTTTCTCAATATTTACAAATTATTATCAACTCTCTCTTCTTTCGCTTTCTAACAAAAATTAAGTACTGGGGTGGTATACGCTAATACACCTTAAAAAAGTGACTTACATTTATAATTAAATATTTCTCCAACAAATAACTTATAATAACGACGACTGGAGTGCTATAGGCTAATAAGCCTTAGAACATCTAGCACATGTCACATCCTTGTTGGAACCTTGATAGTTGAATTTTATTGGTCCATGCTCAAATATAGAAAAATTAATCTCCATATTCCTATAAATTTACCTAATATTTAATTATTTTTTATAGTTTTTTTTCCTTTTTATTAAGTTCTTATATAATTTGACTTGATTTTTAATAAGGTCCATATAGTTCCCCCCCCCCTTTTTGTATTAGTCACATAAAACTATAAGGACATGATTAAAAATGGGACTTTGAATAAGATCCAATTTTTTTTTTTTTTTTTCCTTTTTATCAGTCACAAAAAACTATAAGGATATGATTAAAATTTATTTCGATGAAACTATAAAGGCACGATAAAAAATAAACTAAAGACTGAAAGATTGGCAATGAAGTTAAGGAGAGATTATACCAATTGTCATGGAGCAGAACTAAGGCCCGGGCAAGTAGATGACTAATGTTGTTTTTGCCGCCAAAGAAATCTATCAAATAACGATCAACTACAAATATAATATAGTGGCAATTTATGTCATTTTTTATGAGTTTTTCCAATTGTAAAACGAAAGACTTTGTTACCTGGAGCAAATGACTCTAAAACCTATAAGAATGAAACTAAACTAAATAAATGTAAATGCAATTTTTGGGGGGTTTCCTTATAAAAGGTGTAGATTTTTGACTGGAATTAATGAAAATTAATGAATATTTTAATGAAGCAAATTCATGAGATAAAACTGTTATAGAAACTTGTTATAATTATAGAGTAAATTGTCAAAAAAGAAAATATGATGAACATAATGATTTGAAAATGATATAATGGTGATATCTAAAAATATTATGATAAACTTTTGAAAGATCATGAAAAATTATGAGAAAATTTTGGAAGTGTTATCCCTAATTATGAGAATTTAATAAATTACAGGAAATCACATGAATAAAAGTTTAAAAAGCATTGAACCATAAAGTAACTTTAAGGTGTAAACATTTTTAATATTTTACATAGGATATTCGATATCGTATAAAAGTTTGTAAGATAACAATATACTGTAAATTAGTAAAGATAAATATCATCCTAAAAAGATCACTAAGCGAAGAAATTAGATTTTAGGCGGGGGTCGGAATTTTTGGTAAAAAAATATTATATTTTTAAAAAATGGAAAAAATTATGGAAAAATAATTAAAACTGAATTTTAAAATTAGAAATTATTGGTATTTTTAATTAAAAAGAATTGTTTAAATAATTAAAATGATAATTAGAATAAAATAATAATATAATGCGGTGGCCTAAACAAAAGTAGGGGAAAAGTTAGAAATAAATTAAAACAGAGGTAAAAAGATCAAATTAAGAACAAGTGAAATTTTACCTAAACGCAACCGAAAACCCTAATTTCAAATAAGGCGAAAAGTTGATCAGATAAGTGATAGGCAAAGTGAGAACCTATAGAAACAATTGCATCTTTTCAAAACGGGATTAAGTTAGGAGATTGGTGAATTGTTGTGAAACTAAACGTTTGTAATATCTTAAATAGGAGAATACCTGGATATGATCAAAAAGAGGATCAAAATAGATAATATGAAAGAGGATGAAAATACCTTCAAAGTTATATGCCGGATTTTTGAGTTTTCGCGCAAACGGACCGCCGTCGGGTAGCTTTAAAAGCCATAAAGGAGCCATCATGGAAAACTCATACATTGACTTTTGGGCTCTTAGATGTCGACCAAGAGAATGGTAACTCCCAAAACCCTAGATCAAGAATCATAACGAAACTTTTTGTTAATACCCACCTTGTCCCTCCTTTCTTCTATAAATAGAGCCCCTCTCCTCTCATTCTTCACACCAAAATTCGAAACCTAGAGAGAGGTTCTAGAGAGAGAAGCTCGGAAAATTCCCGCCTTGCTCCGAGTAAGTTCTTACGTCCTTAGCTTTTAGTTTTAGTAGTTCTTTCGGTAGTTATAGTAAGCTGTTGTTTTGAGGAAGTTTAATATATTCCTATACTTGTTTTTAAGCCTCATTGCATTGAAAGATGCGACGAGGTAAAAACCTAGTGGGGATAATTTTGAAATGGATTAAGGTCAAAGTAAAAGTTCGCGAAATTCCGCCAAATAGGGGTAGTAAGGGCAAAATGGTCTTTTTCACCTAAAATGCCCGTTATGCTGCCAAATATTCATAAGTGTGTTGTTATTCTGATTAGAATACTTGACGTCGAACCGTCGAAATTCCATCGTTCGTTTTCTTAAGTTAGGCGAACAATTTGTTGAGCCGAATATCTTCCGACGCACCGGAGAATGTTTATTTGTTTTACGTACGGTAGTCAAAAAGTACCGTTTTTAGCCGCAAGAAAAGAGCCGGATATCGCAACTAAGGTACGGACGCGTCTTGTAACCCTAACTCTATGCTGCTCATAGGCGAGGTTCTGTTGAGAATCATCGAGATACTTACTAAAATGCCTTTACCCATTCGGATTATAGTATTGGTAATCTTTGTTTGAGTTATTCCTAGCGAGGACACGTTGTGGCGTGGCCTTTGGATATGTGCGAGAACTAGTCGAGAGAGAGACTTTACATACGCTTTGTGCTTATGTTCTGTCCATGTTATTGATCATACATCTCGTTTATCGCTTTTGTGATGATATGTTGTATTGAAATGAATATCATTGTGCGTATCTTGTTTTATTTGAGCATAAGGTTAACCGTTACACGAGATCCATATGTGGAATGGATCTCAGCTGTAGCATCAGGGTCTGGAGAACCGATGTTTGGCGAACGAGGCATGCAGCTGGAGTAGGCCAAGACGTGTCTACATTATCTATCGTTTTCTTTAGTTTCTTTAACCTTTAAGAATTCTGGATGACTGTAATCCAATACAATTACACTATGGTCCATATTTTGAATGTAACTTAAATTACTTACTCGCTCCAATGCTCTACTCTGACTACTCTGCTTGAAATATTTGGAAACGTTTTTAAAAAAAAAAATCCGCCGTTTTCAAATGGGATGTTACAAAAGGGAGTTAAAATCCTAAGCAAAAGAGATTAACTAATAGTCAAGAAAACAAGACAAATAGAGATTTGATTCAGTTGTGATTAAGGGAAGGCATTAGATTTGTTAGTCCAAATCAATTAATTAGATCAAAGAGAGATTGATAAAATATTGGAATTGATAGATTTAATCACCTAATAGAAACATAGGAACCCTCAAGTTTAATAACACTTAATCCACTAGAGAACTCATAATGAAATAAGTGTTGACTAATTAAACCAATTAAAACCAATGACAATTAATTTCTAAATAATTTTGGAAATCATGTTTACAATTGTCTAATTTAACAAATAGATAATTAACCAACCCGGTTAAACAATCAAGATGATAAACCAAATTGACAATTAAATTAATAATGAAAACTCAATTAATAATTCAAGTGACAATCCAAGGGTTTGCAAACAAAAATTCTAGGAAATGTATCAAGCACAAAAACAATCCAAATATCAATCTAATCCAAAATAACTATGTCTATAATCGAAAACTAGATTGTTCTCAAGTAATACGACTCAAAATTATTTAAAATTAAATAATTTCAAATCTTGAATCAAAATAATAAATGGAAAGTCACTCTCTTGGGGTCTTCAAGTATTGGCTCTAGGCTTATCTATGTTCCTCCCAAGTTGTCTCCCAAGCAATCTCTAGTAGCCATCAAAGAAACGAAAGGATGGAGGGCAGAAGGATGTGTTAAAGAGCGAGGGTGTCCTTGTTATAATCATGTCGCTGCTAGGTTAATTGGTAAGTGGGGAGAGTTTTGGGTGTAAAATTTGAACCCATTATAATTCAGCCATTAGATTTTCTTCAAACTTCTCAGATTATTTTGAAACATAGAATTTCCTAATATGCTTTTCTTTGACTACAAGAATTAAATGAGATTCTGATTTATCATATATTTAGAAATATTGATCCATCACAAAATAAGAAATTAAAATATTAACAATTTATAACAAATAATATCATAATTAGTTCATATTTATATTTTTCCCCAAGATTGGCTAATAATCTAAATATTTCCTAATTAACCCAAAATAGCCTAAAATTACCTCCAAAATAAATGAATAAGGCGTGATAAAATATATAAAAATTAGGATTTATCAACTTGATCCCCTACACTTATCATTTGCACTCCTAGGAAAATCAAATTAAATCAAGACCAAGGGACAAGAAGCACTTCTACATTTACACATATGCAAATGTTAATAAATAATGGTTACAGTGAATAAACGTCATGTATGTTGAGGCAAATGTTGTATAAGAATATATAATGCTAAAAATTAACAATTAATTATACACACCATCATTTTTTTATGAGTAATTTGCGAAAGTACAAAAATAACAGTTGTATTTAATAATCGTCATTTATTTAGTAATAAATATGACAATTTTTATGTAAAAACTGTCATATAACACTTATAAACGATTAGTCTTCCAACCTAGTATAAACGTTAACAAAACCCTAAACGGTCATAACAATTAAGCGTAAAGTATGAATGAGAAATATTATATTTCTTAAGAAACAACTTCAGGTAATACTTTCAAATGATATCTCTTTCCCAACTACTCTTTCCCCAACCTTCATGTATTGTGAGGAGGAATTCACAAAAACACAAAAATAACAATTGTATTTAATAACCGTCATTTATTTAGTGACAAATATGATAATTTTTTATGTAAAAATCATCATGTAACATTTATAAACGATTAATCTTCCAACCTAGTATCAACATAAACAAAACCATAACGATCATAACAATTGACTATAAAGTATGAATGAGAAATATTATGTTTCTTAAAAAACAACGTGAGGTAATACTTTCAAATGATTTGTCTTTCCCAACTACTTTTATTTAAAGTACCTTTTCATAAATCTCTAATCAAATAAACCTCTTCTAAATTTTTCTGTAAAATGTAAAAAAAAAAAAAAAAAGTCAAATGAATAACAGTTGTTAAGAAAAACCCATCACTTATTAGACTACAGGCCACTTCAAATTCCTAAAGGTTATTAAAAAACAACTGTTGTCATTTATAAAATATAATGATATGTAAAACTAAAGGAAGCGATGACTTTATAATCAACAAAACCCTCTTTACATATCCGAAAATTGAACTCCCACTTCTATTTCAACTCCTCATAGTCAATTGCAACCTTTTGTTCTTCTTTACCAAAATTATGGTAAACGCAAGAGAACTTCTGCTTCATCATCATCTGGTGACAAACAAAAAGATAAATTCCCTTCACCAACAAGCCATGAAGGTGCTCGACCATGTGACCTATGAGTTCCATCATATGGTTCAGGTTTACCTGCAAGAGCAAGGATACATGGACCAGTGATTGAAGGAACTTACCACTCTTATTCGCTCTTTGAATGAGAAAGTGAATAAGTTACTGGAGAAGGACAAATATGATTATGCATAAGATTCTTAAAACATCTACATAAGTTTTTATTTTTAGTTTGTTTATATACATTGTCTTTTTTTTCTTTCTTTTTTGTAAAATGGTGGTTGTATAATCAACCATTAAAATTTTTAAGAAAGTAAAATACATAACAGTTATTAAGTAAAACTAGTCACTCATTAGACTTCCATGCAAATAAATAACAGTTGTAATTAGTAACCGTCATATTTTGTCTCAAAAGAATAGCGATTATTATGCAAAAACCATTATGAAACAATGAACGCCATGATGGTTTGAAACCTTTACCCTTCCCTATGCTGATGATAATACTATGTACATGGCTACATGCTTCTTCTTTCTTTAATGATCAGACATGAGTACCAAGTACCCATTCATTACCCACCACTGTCTACAACAACTCCTCTTCAACTTTCAACGTGTGCAATGATGGTTTGAACTTGTCACTTTCAATATATTTAAACTCTCCATTTCCTTATGTTTTCATACTATTTCTTCATCATCCTCCTTTGTTTTCTCAAGATGAAATATCATGCTGTAGACTTGCTAGAAAATCCTTGGCGTCATCCTTCTCCTCCACCTCTTTCCCATCCTCTACATCCTCTCGTAATACCTAGGATAATTATTTATCTCGGAATATTATATTTCGATAGATAATACCTATTGAAAATAGGTGAACATGTGGTTTCAAATAATAAGTAATAATTATCTTATTTTTAAGGTAATTACTATGGAAATTAGGAGAGATAAAGAGCTAAAATGTATTTTTAGAGCAAAGTAAATGGCCTAAAATATTATGATAAATCCCAAGAGGTAGTAAAATATTTATAAAAAATTAGAAAGTATGTTGTCTCTAATTTTAGGAATTTTTGGGATAATTTCCCTTGAAAAATAATGAGGCAAAATTAAGTATTATTTTGGGATCATAAGTGACCCCATGATTTTTAATATTTTAGATGGGATATAAAATACCAATGTAAGTAAAATAGTTGTGAGATAATGATTTATCCTAATTAAGAAAATTATCAAAAAAAAAATTAGTAAGTGGCTAATCTGGTAATTAATGGGATAATTAAGGTATAAAGTAAATGAATTTAATTTAAATAATTATTTTTAATTGGAGAAATTCGAAATTATTAAATAAATAAAAAATTAATAAAATAAAAAATTAATAAAATATTTTATGCTTAGAAAAATAAATAAAAAATAAAAGAAAAAAAAATCTAGATATTTTGAATAAAATAATAATATATATGGTAAAGAGCCAACGGGGACATTTGAGAATGGATAGAAATAAAATCTTACACCAAGGTATAGGGATGTAGTCTAAGTCATTTGGACTTTTTATGAACAAGTGAAATTCTATCTCGGATTGAGCGGTCTCCGAAGTCAGTTTTGGAACCAACAGGGTATTTAAGACACCAGATAGGAGAGAGAAAATGGAGATAGAGGATTTAGAGTCAATACTTGAAACAAGTAGTTGCCGTGAATTAGGAATCTAGTGACTTAGGTCAGATCATATTACAAACCGGTGGATTTTTCCTAGACGCGACGATTAGAATTCAATTCCGTAATCAAGACGTATGTCCTAAAATCTTCAGAGATAACGGAATACCCTTAATGGGATCATAAATTTCATTAAACTAGATATTCCTAATGAGAAAGAAAGAAACTTCGAAACTCGCGTCAAAGCATTTTGCGATTCGTCAAGATTACGCGTTTCGGACACGGACCGAAACTTTATCGTGCAGCTCGAGATGTCACCATCAAGATGACATCATTTTGTCGACTATTGGGGAGGGGGAAGTCGGCACAAGCAAATGGAGGGCTAAGAGTGTTTTGTTCTCAAAAATGCGATCCTACGGTCCATATTCGTCAGACTGAAGTTCGAATTATTTACCGTTCTGCCATCCGTCTCTTCTATAAATACCAAGCTCCTCTTCTTCATTTTTCACACCAAAAATCTGCCCCTTAGAGAGAAGTTAGAGAGATGGGAGAGCTCTTGAAGTTCTAAGCCAAAGCTGGGGTAAGTTCTTCGGTCCTTAATCTTTAGTTTCGGTAGTTCTTTCAGTAGATATAGTAGGAATGCTAGATTTATCTTTAATTTTTCAAGATAGTCTAGATATCATATTTAGGGGTAAATATGATATATATTTTGAAAATATGATGAGGGAAAAGATCTGTCAAAATTCGGAGAGATAGAGCGAAAACAAATAAGCTCTAGCGAAATTCCGTCGATTAGGGGTTCGGGGGCAAAATGGTAATTTGTACCTAAAATGCCTGTTATGCTGCTAGATATTGATAAATATTATCCTTATAGGATATCTCGAGATAAACGTACCGTTGTCGCTGTCGTACTGTTTCTTTGTCAAAAAGTATCGTTTCCGTCAACGAAGGTACGTTCGCGTACCGTAACACTAACTCTGATATTTATGGTATGCGTATATGTGATATGTGTATTGTATGCGTATATGTGTTATGTGTATGGTATGCTTATGTTAGGTAGTTGATAGCTCTGTGGTACGTTCGCGTACTGTAATACTAACTCTGATATTTATGGTATGCGTATATGTGTATTGTGTGTGTAATATATGTGATGTTGGGATATGCTTGTTTGTACGTTCGCGTCGTAACATTAACTCGATATTTATGGTATGCGATATGTGATATGTGTGTTGTATGCGTATTGTGTGTGTAATATATCTCATTTGTACGTTCGCGTCATCGTAACACTAACTCGATATTTATGGTATGCGTATATGTGATATGTGTACTGTATGCGTATATGTGTTATGTGTATGGTATGCTTATGTTAGGTAGTTGATAGCTCTGTGGTACGTTCGCGTACTGTAACACTAACTCTGATATTTATGGTATGCGTATATGTGTATTGTGTGTGTAATATATGTGATGTTGGGATATGCTTGTTTGTACGTTCGCGTACTGTAACATTAACTCTGATATTTATGGTATGCGTATATGTGATATGTGTGTTGTATGCGTATTGTGTGTGTAATATATCTGTTGTACGTTCGCGTACTGTAACACTAACTCTAATATTTATGGTATGCGTATATGTGATATGTGTACTGTATGCGTATATGTGTTATGTGTATGGTATGCTTATGTTAGGTAGTTGATAGCTACGTGGGTACGTTCGCGTCGTAACACTAACTCGATATTTATGGTATGCGTATATGTGTATTGTGTGTGTAATATATGTGATGTTGGGATATGCTTGTTTGTACGTTCGCGTACTGTAACACTAACTCTGATATTTATGGTATGCGTATATGTGATATGTGTGTTGTATGCGTATTGTGTGTGTAATATATCTGTTGTACGTTCGCGTACTGTAACACTAACTCTGATATTTATTGTATTCGTATATGTGATATGTGTGTTGTATATGTGTTGGTGGTATGTTATTTGAATGCATGGTGATGTTAGAGGATAACTGAACATTTGCATGCGCTGGGAGCGATATGTCTGTATGCACTGGGAGCGATATATCCGTATTTGGGAGCGGTGTGTCTTATTTGGGAGCGGTATGTCCGCATTTGGGAGCGATACATGTAGGAATGGTTCATTTGTTATGCGATATCGTATATGTAAATATGAGGTTAATTGTTACCGGGGTCCGTATGCATTGGACCTCGGCTCTTGACATAGCGTCGGGTTCGGGAGGACCAAGGGCCGAGGAGAAAGGCAAGCGGCCGCATAGAGATCCGATCGAAGATCTCTTCGTTGACACGACATGGCTGTTGCCGGGAGACACTTTTGTTGTTATTCACTTTAAAAACTCTCGGTCATTGTACCGTTTTTGTAAATCAGCCAGACTTCCGACATTTATAAATATATGTATCAATTACTCAATCGCTCCGATGCTCTACTCTGATGAAAAAAATATATTGCTTTTGAAAATGGGATGTTACATCCTCCACCACCTTCTCCTCCCTTTACTCCTCCTCCACGACCTCCATTACCTTTTCCGCCTCTCCATCCTCTACTCCCTCAAGTGGAAGCAATGATGCGTCATGTAGAACACATTGACCATGTTGTGAGGAGGCCGATTGGATATTTGTCAAGTATGAAAAGGAAGTCCAATCTTATTCTTAATGATTATGGAATTGAACACCATGATCCTGACATACTCCTAGATGATTTAGGTCACTCCTCTGGTGATGAGTAATGTGATGATGTGAGGTATGTTGCTAATTTTTAGGATTTTTGATTCATTCAAATTGTAGGAAACAAAAGTTCAAAAATTCATAGTAAACCTTAGATCATCTATAAGAGGATGATATTTTTGGATTTTTTTTTTATAAAACATATAAATGTAATTATATGGGCACCATAAGCCCAATTTTGTTTTTTGAAAAATATAACATACCTTACGATTATTAACAAAGAACTATGATAAATTTAAATCAATAAATAACAATTTTTACAAATGAACCATGATATAAAGTCTTAGGCGCAGTAACCCAAAAATCCTACCATTCCTATTGTAATATCCTAGCGCCTCCCTCTCAATATTGTCTACTTTTGGGGACCCCACCATCTCTTATAGCTTTAAAACGCATCGAGAGGGGAGATATCTAGACCCTTATACAGTGTCTTTCATTCCTCTCCCCAGTTGATGTGGACATAACACTCATTCCACCTTTGGGCTTAGCGTCCTCGCTGGCACATCGACACACATCAAATCGAGCATGGCTCTGATACTATTTGTAACATCCTAGGCTTCACTCTTGATATTCTTTTCTTTGGGCACCCCTCCACCCTTCACGGTTTTAAAACACATCGAGAAGGGAGGTATCTAGATCCTTTTAAGGGGTCTTTCGTTCCCCTCCTCTTTAAATCTGTGAGGGGTGAAGGGATCCCAAAGCGAACAACATTAAGATCGAGACACTGTGATGTTACAAATGGTATCAGAACCAGGTTTCGGTCACTGTGCCAACGAGACGCTAGGCCCAAAGGTGGGTGAAGTGTTTTGTCCCACATTGGCTGGGGAGGGGAACAAAAGATGCCTTATAAGGGTCTTAATACCTCCCCCTCTTGACGCATTTTTAAATTGTGAGGGGTGATAGGGCCTTAAAGATGACAATATTGAGAGTGAGACGTTGTGATGTTACACCTATTCTATTTTAACATCTGAAACATAATAACTTGACACTTAGTCTGTTTCAACGAAAGCCACCAACATTGTAATCTTATGACTCCTATTATCTTTTCTAGCCATCGAGAGTCATTTTCAGTCAAACCCCACCATAAAAAGTCTTCATCCAATTTCTCAGTGACAGCCGCGCTAGTGAATGTACTTGACCCTTGTCTCAGTGACTGTCGTGCAAGAGGGGTCAGTGGTAGGTGCGCTGGGGCCAGGAGGTTGGAGAGGGGGTGCGGCAATCTCGTCATCATCCGAAATAACAGTGGGTCCAACGACCCGAGGCTCTTCCATCACAATAGAATGCACTCTCGCTTGAGGCGCCCCGTATAACGATCTACCAAAGGCATGAGCTTCAGGAGTACCCCTGCGAACGGTTATCTTGTACCTAACCATGATTTGAGCAGTTGGGGCAGAGAGCTAGGTAGTGTGGAGTTATGAGGTAGTGATGAGTTAATAAGGACAGAGAGGTAGTGTGAGGAGTTAATAAAGACAGAGAGGTAGTGTGAGGAGTTAATAAGGGCAGAGAGGTAGTGTGAGGAGTTAATAAGGGTAGAGAGTAGGAGAGATATGCAATTGATGATGAGAATGAATTGGGATTCAATTGTTATAAATGAATTTAGTGTTTCTACTGTAAGAGCGTATTTTACAAATATTCGATCCTAAAAGTCTATTATTTATTTTTTTCAATTCAATTACTTTTAAGATCTACCTTTTATAATATATCCAGTCCTAAAAGTCTATTATTTATTTTTTCAATTCAAATACTTTTAAGATCTACCTTTTATAATATATCCAGTCCTAAAAGTCTATTATTATTTTTTCAATTCAATTACTTTTAAGACCATCCTATTAACATATATCTGGTACTAAAAGTATATTATTTATTTTTTAATCAAATCAATTACTTTTAAGACCAACCTTTTATCTTGTATCCGGTCCTAAAATTCATTTATTTTTTTTTCAATTCAATTTTTTAAAAGTAAGAATTTTTTTCTTAAAAAATATTAATTTTAAGAACGGATCTTTTACAATATCCAAAGTATTAAAAGTTCATTCTTTTCAAATTACTCGATAGCGAGTTGTATCCTTACACTCTGTTCAAATGAATGATTCAGAGTCTCTTCGGCTTCCAGATAAACTTCTCAACTATGCGTCTCCTCTTATTTTGAGGAACTATGCGTCTCCTCATTAAAGTTTTCGGCGTTACATATTCTTCAAGATGAGTTCTCTATTTAAACCCGTTGTTACTTTACTTTCTTCACATTCTTCTCCATCACTTCTACAACCTCCACGGCCTCCTCCACCGTAATGGCTGCTCCACCACGTCCTCCTTTCCTCCTCCTCCTCCTCCTAGACCTCCTCACCTTCCTCAGCTGCCTCCGAATCCATCATCTACCAGATGATGCAGCACCTTTTGGCCCGCGTCGATCATATCGACTGATGCTTGGGCTAACTGTTTCAGCTTTATCATATCGTCAACAACAAGCTGAACTTGGTACTGGACAACAATGACGTCGAGTACCATCCTTTTGATGACGACATCTCCGACCCCTCCTCCCCCTCCGACAACGATGGGGAGGAGTAATGTTTTTATGTTTTTTGTTTGTTTGTACTACTGCCGCCCCTCACGGGGCAGCATAAAAAAATATAATAAATAAAATTTTTAGTTCCCCATCTTCTCACATTTATGTCATTTTCATTATCTTCATTTTTTCCCGACAAAAAGGAAACAAACAAAAAATCGTCTTCATGTGTGATCAACACTAAAAATTAGCAGAATAGAACGTTAAGACCATATAAAAAAACATCATTTACCTTTTTCAAACAAATACAAACACAGTGACAATTCTTATCAAGGTTGGACCGTCGTTGTCGTTGTCGTTGGTTTTACCTCACCCAGATTTGAATAATTTCAGTGTCCTTTTCAGTATCTTCCTTTTTTTCCGACAAAAAGAAAAAAACAAAGAAAAGGGAGACTGATAATGCTGCTCAAAATTTGGAGAGGTAAAAACAACGACAAGGAGGATCCTAGCTTGAGCAGAACCGCGGTTGTCTTGAACCTTAATGAATTGTCTAACAAACGGGTTACCATTATTTATATTTACACGAAGACTTTTAAGACCGGAAGTTTAACAAATATACGGTCCTAAAAGCCTTGCAATATTTTTTTTAAAATTAAAAGAAGACTTTTAGGACCGGATGTTTAACAAATATACAGTCCTAAAAGTTGCCATATTTTGTATAATTAAACAAAGACTTTTAGGACCGGACTTCTAAGGAATATATGGTCCTAAAAGTCTCGCTATATTTTTAGAATTAAACCAAGACTTTTAAGATCGGACGTTTAACAAATAGATGGTCCTAAAAGCCTCGCAATATATTTTTAAAAATTAAACGAAGACTTTTAGGACCGGACTTTTAACAAATATACGGTCCTAAAAGTCTCGCCATATTTTTAGAATTAAATGAAGACTTTTAAGACTCGGACGTTTAACAAATATACGGTCCTAAAAGCCTCACAATATTTTTTAAAAAATTAAACGAAGACTTTTAGGACCGGACTTTTAACAAATATGCGGTCCTAAAAGTCTCGCCATATTTTTAGAATTAAACGAAGACTTTTAAGACCGGACGTCTAACAAATATACGATCCTAAAAGTCTCGCCATATTTTTTACAATTAAATGAAGGCTTTTAGGACCGGATCTTGAAAAAATATGCAGTCCTAAAAGTCGCGAAGACTTTTCAAACTTTTATTGCTAATTTACAACATCATGTCCTCAAGGTACAAGCACTAAATAGCTTTATCACAATCCAATACATTCAAAAATCCAAAATGGACACAAGAAAATTGTTCAAAAGAAATAAACAAATTTATTATTGAATTACACAAATTGTGCAATTGTTCATTTACAGAAGATTGTTGTTGCTACAACATATATTTACAAATGAATTTAGGACATTAATTATTGTTTTGACTTTAAGAAGTCATACAAATATTCACAAAACACATTGTGTATGTGCTCCAGTTCATCATCAGAAAAGGGATCAGCACATGAACCTCTGTAACATCGAAGACAGAAACTGAATAAACTTGCGTGCATTTTTCTTATGTAACATTAAGCCAGAAACTGAATTCAGCCATAATATACATGTAACATCAAATACATTTACCTTTGCAATGAATATAGTCTTTCCTTACATGATAATATCATATATGTGTTTCATGACGTACATGCTACATAAGTTGGACCCCTTTGGTTGCCGACGGGTCTAAAAAGAACAAGAAATTAAATATTATTAAGAGCATATATAGCTTACTGACCAAGTTCACAAGGCAGTGTGCCAGTGTACAATATGTACTAACCTTTGGATAGAGCCATTTAGGATCTTTGGCATCATACGTATGTTCTTTTTTTTTTTACCTGGATTTGGAAGGTCCTCATGGCACTATCATCAAATTAAAATAACAAATTTATCAATAATTTCACTGAAAATTCACAGCAGACATTTCAGACAAGAGAATCAAAATGACATGCTTACTCGTTCATGGTCTGCTCCAACATAGGCCCTGGACTGCTGTGAGTGGAGCATAAGAAGAACATTGTATTCTCCTCCATGCACATGAGGACCAACTGCCAGTGGTGGCTGAAAATTCATAGCAGACAAGTACTTAGTGATATATGTAGTATAATTAAGTGAATTGCAGACAAAAATTGTGATATGTACCCATGGTAGTATGGAAACAAGTACACCTTTTTTCTCACTTCACACACCCTCGTTGATATGTAATATTGTCTCTCCTCCCCGGGTGTTGTACTTGTATAGACTGGGCACAAGAATCCAAAATCTTTGCTTCTGCCCTATTGTTCCAATTCATCATGCATGAACCTACAATAATGACATCAGGGAATTAGTATATATGTATGTGTGTCTAAACGATGCATTTAAATTATGGGTACATAGAAGAATATACTTACTTTATAAACATTTGAACAATTGCACTAGTAAGCTCCTTTCCAGGAAGCAGTAGGGACGTTAAATCATCAGGGTCAACAAAAATCGGTTGGATATCAGGGAGGCCTACTACTTTATTGACAGGCAATGATTTATCTTTAAAATATCCATTGGATACCATATCGGATATTTTTTCCTTGGCGGTCAACTTAGCAGTAGGTGATGGAGCTTGAGGAGGGGATGAAGCTTCAGGAGGAGTAGAGACATGTACAAGCTTCACTAGCCAAGAGATGAAGGTTCCCTTGACATTACTCACAACCTTCAGCTGATCAGTTGGGAGAGGGAGAGGTGCATCAATGATCACCTTTTCAATTGACACTCTGACTTCATCATTAACCATTTGTTGGTGGTGTACAGTTGATCCCAAGTTGTGGACAGTCCCTTTTGCAACTAATCGTCTATGAGGTTTTTCCACATACAGTCCCTTTTGCATCTTCATACTCTTGGCCACCAAAAAAGGCTTTCTTTAATCGACGATATAGGTGGCCCCGTCTAAGAAATCTCCTATGTCCAAGATAAACCGTCTTTATTCCATGTTGAAGTTGATGGTAGCACGTGTCTTCTTCACAAACTAGACATGCTTTATGGCCTTTTACACTATACCCTGACAAGTTCCCATATGCTGGGAAGTCATTTATAGAACAAAATATCAAGGCTCGTATTTTAAACACCTCCTTCTTGAAAGAGTCAAAAACATCGACACCTTCTTCCCACAACTCCTTCAAGTCTTCGATCAAGGGCTCAAGGTAAACATCAATGTCATTTCCGGGTTATTTTGGTCCTGAAATCAACATAGACATCATGATGTACGTTCGTTTCATGCATAACATAGGAGATAAATTGTAAATAATCAGGAGTACAGACCATGAACTATGTATGCTGCTAAGGCTTCCATAGGGATTCATGTCATCCGTGCTAAGGGCAAGCCTAAGGTTCTTAGGTTCTTCACCGAAGTTCGGAAATAATTGATTGATTTTCTTCCATTAAGAAGAATCGGCCGGATGTTGAAGCTTTCCATCAGATATCTTTTCATCTGCATGGCACCTCAAATTTTTTGCATCATTTTAATTTGCAAACAACCGCTTGAACCTTGGTATTATTGGAAGATACCACAACACTTTTGTAGGCCCCTTATTTGACTTGTACCTTGGGGTTTCACATATCGAACAATTCTGCTTCTCTTCAAACTCTTTTCTACACAATATTCAATCATTCGGGCATGCATGAATCTTTTTGTACTCCATCCCCAGTGGACAAAGTATTTTCTTAGCATCGTAGTATTGATGTGGCAACACATTTTCATCCGGAAGCATGTCCTTAAAAGCCTCAAGCATTTCAAAAAAACTCTGGTCGCTCCATCCATGACGTGCCTTCAATCTTA
Organism: Acacia melanoxylon; assembly: GCA_019022615.1. Lineage (NCBI taxonomy): Eukaryota > Viridiplantae > Streptophyta > Magnoliopsida > Fabales > Fabaceae > Acacia > Acacia melanoxylon. The sequence continues at coordinate 953,481 of JAFJYJ010000099.1, forward strand.
CCAATTTCAATACAGCGTTCAACAATTGGTATTTTTTACACCCAGGTTATATAGCTTTGGTCTCGCATCACCGCACATATTACCATATGCATGTGATTGATCAAAAGCCTCTTCTCCTACATCACGAATAATGTCCTCTATACGATCATCCATATCCGTGTCATTATCATCAAAGGCCACTTCCCATGTTGAGACCCACTTGGCATTTTTTCACCATGCCATACCCATACTGTATACGTCTTACAAAATCCTTCACAAATTAAATGTGTGTGTATAACTTCAGAACTTAGTCGCCTCTCATTCAAACATTTTACACAAGGGCAATAAAACTTCCCACTATCATCATGGGCATTTTGTTTAGCAAATTCTATAAATTCCGTCACCCCATTCTAATATTCAATACTCGTCCGTAAAACATTTATCTAACTGTGATCCATAGTAGAATTCCTATAGACAGAAAGATTTAACATACATAATCCGAAAAAATTGAAACTTTCATATAAAATAAGCCAACTCCAAATGCATATATATGCTCAATGTCGGTTATGTCTTTTTTTTTACGGAGAAACTTGCCCATTAAATGCATAACGAAGAATCACTTTTGGTCATAAATGTATCACAATGAATCCAAGAAGCAAAATAAATGCAAGACGAGGAAATTTAATGCATCGCATGAAGGTCTTGTGGACTCACCTATAACATATAAATTCAAATGCATTTCCTGAGTCTTTCTTCTCTGGCCACGAACGTTAATGTTGCAGACAGTAAGAGTAACCTAAAAACACTTGTTGATCAGTTGGGTAGGTCTAAAGTGCAAATATAATCTTCAAAATAAAATATTCATTAACAACAGAGAAACCCACAAGAACATTTCATCGATTTCGTTCAACCCATGAAAAACCCAGAACGATAAGCAGGAAAATCATAAAGTTATATAACTGAAATACCTCTTACAGCTTGGTCTATAGACATTTAGCTAAGGAACGAGAAAGTGATTGTCGAGAGAACAATGCGAAGCAGCGACAAAGCAACACACAAACACTGGAGACAAAACCTGAGTAATCACTTTTGGCATGACAAGAGAAGTTCAAAGAGGGAAATTTAATTTTCCGCGCGATAGAGACATGTTTTAGTATTTTCGATTTTATTAAGACCGGTTAATTATAAAATATCCGGTCCTAAAGATAAGCATTTTATTAATTTAATTTTTAAGATCGGAGGTTTAGAAGACTCCGGTCCTAAATTTTTACTATTCATTTAATTTTAAGACCGGAGTTTTATAAAACATCAGGTCCTAAAAGTCAAATACTTTTTAGAGCAGACACTTATAAAGTATCCGGTCCTAAAGGTCCTCATTTATTAACCAAACCAATAAAAAAAGGATTGGCTTTAGCGAGCGCCGCAACAACTGAATGAATAAAATAAAGGAAAACTAGAGAATAAGCTTCTTGAATTAGTGGAGAATATGAACAAAAAAAAGACACAAGCTTTGTTCTTAATGCTTCATACATTATTGGAGAAAATGCACGTACACAAGAAGAAAAAAAAGAAAAAGAAAATGAACATTATCAACGACAAGAATCAGACTAAACATCCTAAAGCTTATTATCCTCCAATGCCTTGGCGATATCGGCGTGAGTAGCATTAACTTCGCGCCGGAGATCAACAAGTTCCTGTGTTATTCGCATAAGCGCAATGCATCATTGCATCGGGGAGGAGGTTAGGGAGGGGGTGGCAAATCATCCAAAATAACAATGGGTCCAACGGATCACAATAGAACGCACTCTCGCTTGAGGCGCTGGGCCTCGCCCTTTCGGGTGGTGGGTTAGAGGGATTCCTTTTAAAAGTTACCTTTCCTTTATTATGTGTCCATTTAATAATAAGTTAGAGCATGCACACGAGCACAGGATAGGTTTGGACTAACTACAGTACTGGTGAAAGTAAAAGTAAAAGTAAATACAAGTCCCCATAGGGTTAGGATACAGTCATCCAATAGTAAATACCAAAATAATAAGTACAGTCATCCCAAAATATGAACTACAAAACATGATAGGGCATCGCCTATCCTTCATCAGCATAGCCATGACTCATGCACTAAATGTGTAATGCGTATGTATGCAACCATGTAGGTATGTAAACACAGATAAATATGCCAAATGCCTCAATATGCAAACAAAAGCACACACAATAACACGTCTTCGCACCGTCGGGTCGCCTTACCAAGATAGGCCCCAAAATTACAGGAATCACATGCCTATCTCTATTGAGTCGCCACATAGGCAGACCTCGACGGGCACCCTCAGTGCTAGGGACACAATCATAAACATGTTCTGTATGCATATTTGGAAAAATAATACAAAAACACACATATGGCAAGTAACACATACATCAAAACACATAAAAGTGTCTGAGTAAAGTGGTTACTACCTGGTAAGCCTTTACCATCCTATTAAATTTTATTGTGTCTGGCAGCTCCTTCTAGCACACTTTTACCCTAAATAACACCAAAATACTTTATTTTCAATATTGAAAAAAATACCCTTACAAATTCCTAAAAATCCGAGCTCCTCTTATATTTCTAGAAATTTTGTAAATTTCACTCAACTTCCAGGATTTTTAATAAATTCCAAAAAAACTCATTTCTGTATGAAACCAACGCCATTTGAACCGTTGAAATGTCTATTTTTTAGGAACAATATACCCAGACCCTGAAAGTACACATATTTTTGCGTGTTACTTATTTTTCAAGCTTTGACCAGATTTCACCCTATTGCAACCAGAGCCAACTTTAACAATTTTTAATTCCTAGTAGAAAACTTCAAATGACATAAAATTATACATAAAGGTGGACCTTAAGAAGTTTAATTTCTACCTGTAAAATTTCAGATTTTCCAAGTTCGTTTACTATTTTTAAGATCGGGTTAAAGCATCATTGCCAGAATTACCAGAATCAATGATAAGCTTGGTTTTAGGGGTTTTTCGGTGTTTTTGACTTCGTAAACTTAAGCCATGACTATAACCCCTACAAAACCACGTTCCAAAACCATTGGAGACCTCATAAATGCAAAAATCCAACCATAACACTAAGCTTCTACCTCTTGAACGAAAATACCATAACAAGAACTCAAGAAAATAAAGTTTTCGTGGTTACCTACAATCGGTGAATCGGTGGGTGTTCTTGAGATCTTGGTTCTTGAGCTTGGCTATGGTGGCTGCAGATCCCTCTTCCTCTTGCTTCTGGAATTCTCGCCCCTTAGGGTGAAAAAGAAGGGTTAAATTGCCTTTTTAATAAAGGTAATTTGATCCGGTAGATTTAGATTTAACAGGCGTAAATTTCAGTCTAAAATTTATCTAGCTCTTGACTTTTTCCCCAAGTAAATCCAGAGAGTTCCAGGGGCTTATAGGGTACTGACAAGTGGCGCAACCCCCTCCCAAAATATCCAGATTTTTTCCTGGTTTTGGAGCAAATTACCTGCTTTGGCCTGAAATGTTTGTAAATTACCAATTGTGGCCTGGAACTTATTAATTTTTCTTGTCTTTTCCCATGTACTTTGGGCAGACAAAAGTACATATGTGGCACCACTTAGGGCCCACATATCTGCTCCAACTAGTTTTTTGCACATTTATTCCGGATTTGCCCTTTTGTCTGAAACGTGGGACCCGCAGTTTGACTTTTGCATTGCTTTTTCTTTTCTTGCTCCCCAAGCAACTTTTAATCTTTAAAGGGGTCATGTGGCGCCTAATGGGGCCCACAAATATGATCCCCTATGTTTAATTCCTTTTCCCACTTTATCAGTCCAGTTCTTGGTCTACCGGTCCGTGTGGGTCCCGCTAGTCAACAGGGTGTTTTCCTTTGCACTTTTCTTCATTTTCTTCAGACATTACCCCTTAATTAGACACTCATATGTGGCGCCCTCTAGACTTCCCAGAGTGGCCCCACACTTGTCCCATTCGGTCCAAAGGAAACCCCTAACTGGTCCCTATCGGTCCCTTCTCTACCGATTAATCACCTGTGGGACCCGTATTTTGAGTTTGGGCTTGGATATGAACAAAATCATCTGGTTTCCTTTTCTCTCTCATGGTGGACGAAATTCAATGCTAATAGGACAAGGAATTGACTATTTTGCCCTTGCTTTTCCTCTTTTACCCTTGAAGTAACACGTGTCACACTCTCCTTTTCCTTGTCTGCACCAGGCGACATTTTGAACCTTTCTAGGGCTCACCATACCATCTCCCATTATTCTAACAAATTTTCTTGATTATTTCTCCAATAAAATTATTACGAATAATAATAATAATAATAAATAAAGCTTCTCATTAATTCAACAACAATTACAAGTACATTGGTTACACGCTCCATATAACGATCTACCAAAGGCACGAGCTTCAGGAGTACCCCTACGAGTGGTTATCTTGTATCTAACCATAGTTTTAGCAGTTGGGGCAGAGAGCTAGGTAGGGTGGAGTTATGAGGTAGTGAGGAGTTAATAAGGAGACAGAGGTAGTGTGAGGAGTTAATAAGGGCAGAGAACAGGAGAGATATGCAATTGATGATGAGAATGAATTGGGATTCAATTGTTATAAATGAATTTAGTGGTTCTACTTTAAGAGCGTATTTTACAAATATCTGGTCCTAAAAGTCTATTATTTATTTATTCTTAATTCAATTACTTTTAAGATCGTCCTATTAACATATATCCAATTCTAAAAGTCTATTATTTATTTTTTTCAATTCAATTACTTTTAAGACCGTCCTATTAACATATATAAAATTATATTATTTATTTTTTCAATTCAATTACTTTTAAAACCGTCTTATTAACATATATCCGGTCCTAAAACTATATTATTTATTTTTTCAATCAAATCAATTACTTTTAAGACCTACCTTTTATATTGTATCCGGTCCTAAAATTCATTTATTTTTTTCCAATTTTTTTTAAGTAAGAATTTTTTCTTAAAAAATATTACTTTTCATAACAGATCTTTTACAATATCCGGTATTAAAAATTGCTCGAAAAAATAAACAAATTTATTATTGAATTACAAAAATTGTGCAATTGTTCATTTACGTAAGATTATTGGTGCTACAACATATATTTACAAATGAATTTAGGACATTAATTATTGTTTTGACTTTAAGAGGTCATATAGATATTCACAAAACAAATTGCGTATGTGCTCCACTTCATCATCAGAAAAGGGATCAGCACAGGCAAACCTCTGTAACATCAAAGATAGAAATTGAATTAACTTGCGTGCATATTTCATATGTAACATTAAGCCAGAAACTGAATTCAGCCATAATATGTAACATCAAATACATTTACCTTTGCAATGAATTTAGTCCTTCCTTGCGTGATAATATCATATATGTGTTTCAGGACGTACGGGCCACATAAGTTGGACTCCTTTGGTTGCCAACGGGTCTAAAAAGAACAAGAAATATATATAAGAGCATATATAGCTTACTGACCAAGTTCACAAGGCAGTGTGCCAATGTCCAAATATGTACTAACCTTTGGTGTGAGCCATTTAGGATCTTTGGCATCATACATATGCTTTTTGTTTACCTGGATTTGGAAGGTCCTCATGGTACTATCATCAAAATCACAAATTTATCAATAATGGTCATTGAAAATTCACACTAGAGATTTCAAACAAGAGAATCAAAATGACATGCTTACTCGTTCACGGTCTGCATCAATGTAGGTCCTAGACTGCTGTGAGTGGAGCATAAGAAGACCACTGTATGTTGGTCCATGCACATGAGGACCAACTGCTAGTAGTGGCTGAAAATTCACAGCAGTAAAGTAATCAGTGATATATGTAGCAAAATTAAGTGAATTGCAGACAAGAATTGTGATATGTACCCATGGTAGTATGGAAACAAGTACACCTTTTTTCTCACTTCACACACCCTTGTTGATATGTACAGTTGTTTATCAGCCATGGGTGTTGTACTTGCATAGACTGGGCACAAGAATCCAAAATTTTTGCTTTTGCCCTGTTGTTCCAATTCATCATGCATGAACCTACAATAATGACATCAGGGAATTAGTATATATGTATGTGTGTCTAAACAATGCATTTAAATTATGTACTCATAGAAGAAGATACTTACTTTATAAACATTTGAACAATTGCACTAGTAAGCTCCTTTCCAGGAAGCAGCAGGGACGTTAAATCATCGGGGTCAACGTAAACCGGTTGGATATGAGGGAGGCCACTACTTTATTGACAGGCCACCATTTATCTTTAAAATATCCATTGGATACCATATCGGATATTTTTTGCTTGGCAGTCAAATTAGCAGTAGGAGATGGAGCTTGAGGAGGAGTAGAGACATGTACAAGCTTCACTGGCCAAGAGATGAAGGTTCCTTTGACATGACTCACAACCTTCAGCTAATCAGTTGGGAGAGGGAGAGGTGCATCAATGATCACCTTTTCAACTGACACTCTGACTTCATCATCAACCATTTGTGGGTGGTGTACAGTTGATCCCAAGTTGTGGACAATCCCTTTTGCAACTAATCGTCTATGAGGTTTTGCCACATACAGGTAACAAGGTTGCTCTGACTATCCAACAATGCAGCTCCCTCTAGTGTTCTGCTGCATAGGTGCAAGTGAATGTGTGAAGGGAACACTGGTCTCTGGAGAGTGCTCAAAAGCAGCTTCATTTCATTCATTTCCTCCTTCGTTTGGCTCAGCTGGGATTGAAACATTGCAGTCAATGAAGCTTTTTGAGCCGCTGATTTGGCCGCTGCTTCCTCATTTATTTTGGCCATCGTTTGTTCCATCTCCTCCCGAGTAACCATACTTTGTTTATGGCGTTTGGATTTACCAAAGTATTGCTTTAGGCCTACCCATCCTCCAATCCCCCTTACACACCCCGAGTGATCCATTTTTCTGGTCGCAACGGTTAGAACATCATTCCTCCCGTCCGACACAAAAGATCTCTCTGCTTCTTTCTTTTCAAGATCTTCTTATAAGATACAGATAATGAGAAGCTTAGTAATGAAACATGTTTAGTAACTAAAAAATAACAACAATGATACTTACAATTCTTTCAGCAACTAGACGAGTTTGTTCACTCATGTAGGTGCTGCTTGGCTTTTGCCGAATATACAACTACAACTGCTCGCGACATATTGGAGATGACGGATCATGTATCGCAGACGGATTGGATTCAGCTTCATCTTCAAATCTCTTCCGCTTGGCCGCCATAAATTCTTTTATGGCATTTCCATATCCGCCGCGAGAAGCTCTATGCGGGCAATCACTCTCGATCTCTTGTGCTTGTTCCCTTCTTTTCTGTGAATCAGAATTGAAAACAACTATTATTTATGAGTTCCAGCTATCTCACTAACATAAATTAGAGAACTTCTGCTTGATATAAACCTCAAACATTAGTCAAATTCACTTCATCAAGTTTCAACATATTATTTAATGAATATGTAGAATTGTAGAAGAAATTGGGAGAAATAGAGGAAATGGAGTTGCAGAATTGCTGCCAACTCAGTCAATTCATTTATTCATTCATCATAACTGGTTCCTACACATATTAGACTAACCTCTTATATATAGTTAGAGGCTTGACTCTTAAGGCCCAATAACAGCTTGCACCGAAACCATTACACAATTAACATACTAACTAACAACAATGTCTAACCACTACTACTATAACAGAACTAAGACTATAATAATGGCTTGACTCTTATGCTATTATTATTTCTCTAATTATCTACTTAGTATTTTACCTTTTCATGGTATACATATCAAACTTGCATAGAACTAAGACATGATCCTCTGATGTAGGACAAAGGCAGGAAATGTATACTTCTATTCACACACCAAACCATTTAACTAACAAGATTAGATGAACACAATAACATTCACATATCTGCACAGGTTAATAAGCAAACAAAAGGGCAAACAAAACTAAATATAAACTCACCAAAGCTTCAGGAGTGGTCCGCAGCTGAACAAATTGTTGCCAAGTTTGTTTATCAAGAAATGTGTACTTGTCCCAAGGATTAGGGTGAGGCTCACCACCAGTTGGAACCTAAGCAAAAATATAGTTGTTAGCTCGATAGGTCTTAAACTTCCTCCAGTGATCAGCACAATACGACAATGTCTTGTCTTTCAACTTCTGACTGTCAGGAACAGAGTATATGTAAGCCGGAGAGTGTCCCAAATAGGATCTTTTACTGTGCGATCGTCGACATGTTTCCACTCATCTGTCAAGATGCTAACCTTTCTACGTCTAGATAGCCGACAAAACTATTATATGTGCTTTTATTAGGACCGAAAGGTTCCAAATTTTCATCAAACTGAATCTCGAGCTTTGCCCCAGAAGTCTGACTTAGGGATACATCCATCACTCGTGTGCCTCTTCTACCACGGTGTGCAGGGCGGTTATGAGGCTGATTGTGAGATGAACAGGGTTCACTCTCGCTCACACCAGTCACACCAGTAACTGGCGTTCCTTGAACATGACTAGAATCGTTTTCACCATTCATTTTCAAGACAGGAAGAGAGGAATGCCTGAGCAAATGAGAGAGTAACAGAGGCTAATGATACGTGGGTGAGGAAGAGAGGTAATGCAACAGGAAGGGTTTCGTAACGTTAACAGAGGTTCTTCAGTGAGAGTAACAAAGGTTTCGCACGAAGAAAAATATCTTTGGCGCTTAATTTTTAAGACCAGATACAAAAAAAAAGACGGTCTTAATATTTAACATTTAAGACCGGTCATATTAAACTCCGGTCTTAAAAGTAATTAATTATTTGTTTAATTTTTTTCAATATCGTTGTACCGACCACATTTTAAGTCCGGTTTTAAAATGTTTAACTTTAAGACCAGACAAATTATAAGACGGTCTTAAAATTTAAGCTTTAAGACCGGTCCTTATAAAACTTCGGTCTTAAAATTAATTAATTTTTTGTTTAATTTTTTTCGATATTTTGTACCGGCCTCATTTTATGTCCGGTCTTAAAAGAATAACTTTTAAGACCGGCTATTAAATATATGTAGTTTTAAAACTTTTATACCTTTATATTTAAAATTTTCCTTATTATTTTGGACCGCAGTAAATATAAGTCCAGCTGTATGAGATTTCTCTATAAAGTAATTGATATTTCAATTTTTTAATAACATTTTTAAGACCGATTGTTTTGTTAACCGGTCTGAATAATATATTTAAGACCTATGAATAAATGATCCGGTCCAAGAAGTTCTTTATATTTACAAAACTACCACCGGTCATACCTTTAAGACCGAGGCGTAGTTACTCTGGTCTAAATGAGACGGTTTTAAAACTCTTTTTTGCACTAGTGCCACAATGTAATTAACATGCTAAGTGGTTGAATTGAGTCTTGAACAAAGCCTAGTGATGGGTGGTGTGATTGTTTACTAGGTAAGTGGAACTTGGCATACTGAATTACAATGCGAATCATATAACATATTGCAAATTCATATAGACAGGATAGCAATGTTCTTGATAAGTGCTAATGGTTTAAATTTGTGCCTGAAGTGCAAAATGTAAGTGTCGGGGAATTTAATGAACCATGAAATTGTAGTAGTTTTGTAGTATGTTTTTGTGACAAATTGAGTGGATTGCAAGAATAAAATAGCTAACTTTGTAGAATAAGAAAGGAAATTTGCTTTGATGACTCGCTGTTGCTCAGGGATTAACGATAAACTTTTTAAAGTATCAGGCATGAACCTAAGTGAAAAGCACAAAAAACGTTTCAGAGCAAGTGTATGTTAAATTATTTTGGCGCTCGATGAATTTGAACTTTGAAAAACTCGATGAGAGAGAACCTGACCCAAATCAGTTGAGCAAGGATTTAAAGGCTAAAACAAGCTAGAGATAGATTGAAACTGTATTTTTTGGAGCAAAATTGAGGAGCTATGGAAGGAAGCGAGTTGTGTTAAGCTCAGGATGGAAATAGTTCATAGCTCTTGGTAGAATTTGAGCTCAATGATGGCAATGACTGATAATCAAGAAGCTGTGACTATGTCGAGCATTATGAGCAGCTAAAGAGCTTGATTCCTTAGAGAGGAGCATGGAACTTGAGCTCAGAGGGCAGGGAAAGTTTGTTGGATTACTTGAGTTTGTATTGTTGAATCAATTGACTTAGTTTTGATAAATGATAATATGTGAATATGTTATTGTGCTGAGTTTGTGATTCTAGATTACTAAATGATTAGTTTTACTTAGAGGTTTGATATCTAGATCTAGAGTAACTAAGAGTAGATCCACTTTGGTTGATATTTGGATTGATCTCTTTGTGATTAAATATGAGGATGCTAGCTAGATAAGAATATTCATCATTAAGTTTGTGCGATGATGGAGTCCATACTCTCTCTCTAAGGAATGCTAATTCATATATAGGAAGTATCAACATTAAATTGTGATCATTAGATCCTAAATCGTGTCTAACATCACCTCTACTTTTCTGTAACTAGACAAATGCACATGAACTTATTGGAAATTGATGCTAATTTTAGTAACTTGTTAATATACTAGCTAATTATAATTAGAAGTTGAGGCTTCTTAAGACCGATCCTAGGTTGGTGCTACTAGCTGCATCACTCTTGAACTAATTTGAGCTCTAAAAGACAAGGAGATCAAATTTTGACGTTGTTGCCAGGGAGCCTAGTCTCCATGGTTTTTGTTAGCTAGTTGATAAGTCCAAGTTCTGCTATCTATTTTCACTGTTCTATGATTTATTTTGTTGATATTTTAATGTTTAAAGTGCCTTTGACATGATCAATTGTGATAGAATTCATGATAGGTGGAAATAAGAATTTAAAGAGTTGAATTTATTCATTTTAGAAGTTGTTCTCTTGTAGGCAGAAAAAGGGCTTGAAACTGCTGCATTTCTGAACTGATGTATCATTGCTAGATCAATGTTGTAGATAGGCTAGTTGTTGTGCGGCCCAACAAGGGCAGTAAGCTCCAGGATTTGCCTACAATGAAGGAAGATTCTAATTAATCTATAATCAAGGCTATAATCAAAGAATAACCCTAATTAGGGATGACAATTGCAGGTGTGGCGGCTAGACATGTGGCTGCAAGGCACATAGGGTCCAAAGGTCCAAACACTATGGTAATCTATATAAATAGGAGGTTAACCTAAAAGGTACACATTCTCTATTCATCCTATTTACTATTCAGCCTCACTGTGCACACATCCCACCCTTTTTTGGCTAAACGTCATATACGTGCACAGTGATCCAACATTCTCCTCAGTATCTTCCTCATAGATATCCTAGAGTAATCATCCTCTCTTTGATATCTGCCTTATAGGTATCTTAGAAAGACTATCTGATCCAATATCAATAAATCAGTCCATTGAGGCTAGACATCTGTGTTCTATACAAGAACAGTAAGTTTTGTAACGGTTCCGTGAATCGCTATTACGCACATTTGTAGCTGTCAAAATTGCTATGAATCCCCCCCCAAAAAAAAATTTAACCTCTACAAAATAGCACCTTTTTTTGTAGCGTTCGCCACTGTAGCTGTCGCCCTTGAATAGAGGTCGTTGCCGCTTGATCATCTCCATCAATGCTTGATCGCGGGGGATGTTATTATTCATCCTAGCTTTCTTGGTGTGGGTTCTGTTGATCGATTCAATAATTGGCCGAATTCAATTTGATTATGGTTTGTTGATTTCTTTATGTTACGGATCTGACTCACGGCCCAATAAGGGCACGACCCAGCAAGGGCATACCCGGACCTCGGCCCAGCCAGTTGACGGCCCAGTAGTAGGATCCCGAGTATCCCGGTCTCCCCCGCAATCAGGGGGTAATCTATCATATCCATAACCCAGGGATATGATAGATAGGCAGTTAAGATACCACGCCACATCCTATAAATACCAGGGGGTAACACCAAGGTGCACACGTTCTAACTCAGCTCTTTACTTTCAGTATTGCACATCACAGCCCCCACTAAACACATACCCCTCCCCTATTGGCGAAAGGCCTTGTGTTTGGTGATTCCTTGCTCACGGGATATCTCCACTCATAGATACTCCCATAGGGGCAACCCAATCCAAAATCAAACCACCGGCCCACGGGGCCGGACATCCGGTTCCACACCGGAACATTAGCGCCGACCGTGGGGACCGTAAATTTCAATCCCCGTGACCAACAATGGCTACTACTAGAAGCAGAAGACTCGGAACCCTCACCGAGAGAGTCCATCGCGTGCGCAGCCGAGACAGTCGCAGAAGAACAAACTCAAGGACCTCCCCGGCCCGAGGATATCCCCAATAACAATGATAGCAAGGATGGGAACAAGTGTGTCGACACGCCTCGACCTCGTCTCCCCGCAGGAGCTAAGTGCAACGACATACCGAACCAGACCTCATCCTCCTCCGAATACACAAGCAATCAATTCCGAGGAGGATAGAGAACATGGAGAAGCGACATGACCTCCGGCGTCAAGAAGACTTGAGTAATGCAACGGATCATGGAAGACCACCGCCGCAAGCTAAAGCGTCGGAACACGAGCGAGACCGGATACGCAGAGAAAGAAAGTAAGGATATCCCGAAACACGAAGCCCTCGGCCGGCCGTAAGCTCAAGGCATGACCGGTATGCAAAGAAAACGACCTCTTCGGAAACGGACACGAACATGAGGAGACCCAAGACCCTTGTCGGGCCCGGAAGAAACGTTTTCTAGGGAAGACCTCGGATGACGAAGACCGGGACAGAGAGAGGCCGCCCAGCCAAAGGGCTCGCCCGGGAATATCATGTGAAATATATAGCGGGCCCAAGAAAGCCCTTTCTCGGAAGAAATCGAGAATGCTCCATACCCTAGCAAATTTGAGCTAGCCTCTTTACCGAAGTATGATGGCGTGTCCGACCCGAGGGCCCATCTCGAGACCTTCGAGCTACTCATGTTCGTAAGGCAAATCAAAGGCCCGGTCATTAGTCGGCTCTTCGCGGCCACATTGATCGGTCCGGCTCAAATTTGGCTACACACACTGCCGAAAAGATCCATCCACGACTTTCAAGACCTCGGGCGCAAATTCGAACTGAATTTCGCAACTAGCCGGAAACAACCCAAATCTCAGTATACCCTAAGTAAGATAAAGCAACGGAGGGGGGAAACGCTACAAAAATACCTAGACAGATTTAAGGTGGTAGCCCTCAAGGTAAGGTCCCTCCCAGAAAGCGTTCATGTGCATTGTCTCCTGGACGGCTTGGAACCCTCTTCCCGGCTGGCAAACTCCATCTTCATGAACCGGTATACACTCACCGAGTTCAACACCCGTGCGAAGCAATATCCGGAAGTAGAACAGATGGAGATCGGCAATACTAATGGCGATGAAAAGCGAAGCACACCACCCCGGTCAAGAATCAACCGAGCGGTCGTAAAGAGGACCCCGTGGTCGAATCGAGACAAAGAAAAACAAAACCCGACAAGTCGAGAGGAGGCCGAGGTATGGGAGGTACACCCCGCTCAATGTTTCGCGGGGCCGTTTATGGAAAGAAGTGGCCTCCACGAGAGATGAGAAAGGTAGACCGACCCAGCCCCCACGTTTCCGACCCACCACGGATCATCAAAGTTCCGTGATTTCCACGACGGACCGGGGCACACCACGGACCAATGCTTCGAACTCGTGGACGCAATTGAAAGATACATCCGAGAGGGTAAATTGCGCGCACTCGATAAAAACACTGTGGTCGGAAGAACAACAAAAGGAAACAAGGCCGAAGCCCGAGTCCGCCCCCACTCGATCGGAAAGTCGATGGAATAAGACGACAATCATCCTCCGACGACGAGCAGTTTCCGGAGATAGACATGAACCACAGGTGTAACGTAATCAGTGGAGGCATGGGCGGAGGAGGAGACACCTCAAGTCAAAGAAGAAAATACTTGAGGGAGGTACCGTCGAAGAGCCCCCAAGTTCAAAGACAATCATGACCGACCGACGCTCCAAAGATTACAGGTTCACCACCGAAGACCTAAAAGACGTCGCACGGGGCACCAAGACGGATTGGTAATCACGGATCCTGGTAAACTACCTTGTGGAAAGGATTTTCGTTGATCCCGGCAGTTCAGCAGATATCATCATGTGGGACGCCTTTAAGAGGATGAACTTGGATAAAGAAGACCTGCGTCCATGCAAGACAACACTCGTAGGCTTTAACGGCGAACAATCCAAGCCGAAGGGGTACATCAACCTCAAGCTGACCTTGGGAACTAAAAAGCCTTCAAAGTCGAGAGGGTAAGATTCATCGTGGCCGACTTCCCTCCCCGTATAATATGATTTTGGGCGAGACCAACCATCCACATTTGGGATATGGTTGCATCCACCAAGCACCGAAGTTAAAAATGGTCGGCTCCAAAAATACGGTTATCACCATAAGGGGACCGAAGGAAGCTCGACAATGTTATTATGAAACCATGCGAGAGAACGGGACCGGGAAGGCGTCATCACCTCAGGATCAAAACGCCACGGGAAGCTCGGCCGTCGAAAAATGCAAGCAGCAGAGCCGACCCGTCAATGTGGTGGAATTGGACTTAAGAGATGAGGAGCCCGAGAACCCAAGACCCGAGCCAGAGGGAGAGTTGGAAGATTTAGTCCCGGGGGAAGATCCGGCCCGTGTAACGAAGATAGGAGGCGCAATGACCCTAGAGCTCAAAAAGGAATTAAGCAATTTCCTAAAAGCAAACCGAGATCTTTTTGCATGGAGGGCCTCGGAGGTACCCGGAATCGACCCCAACTTTCGCCGCCACGGGTTGGCAATCAAACCGGATCTACCCCAAGTATCACGGAAGAGACGAAAAAGGGGACCGACAGCGGATCGCCTTAGAAAAGCATGTGAAGGAACTACTAGAGGCCGGATTCATCGGGAAATACAATACACCACATGGTTATCCAATACGGTCATGGTCCTAAAGCCTAACGGGAGTTGGAGGGTGTGTATAGATTACACCAACTTAAACAGAGCACGCCCTAAAGACTCGTACCGATCGAGCATCGACCAATTGGTCGACAACTCATCCGGATTTCAACTATTATCATTTATGGATGCTTACTCCGGATACAATCAAATAGCGATGCACCCTAAGATCGAACGGACGGCCTTCATAACCGACAAGGCCAATTCATGCTATAATGTCATGCCGTTCGGGTTGAAAAACGCCGGGCCACCTATCAACGAATGATGAACAAAGTCTTCGAAGACCAACTCGGCCGAAATGTAGAAGTATACATTGATGACATGATCGTCAAGTCGGTGAAGCCGGAGACCACATCCAAGACCTCGGACGAGACGTTCGTAAAGTTACGAAAGCACCAAATAAAGTCGAATCCAAGCAAAATGTGCATTTGGAGTCCCTACAGAAAGTTCCTCGGGTTTATGCTCACACACCGAGGAATTGAAGCAAACCCCGATAAGTGTAAGGCGGTGCTGGATATGAGAGCACTAACCAACAAAAGGAGGTACAAAGGTGACCGGGAGGTTGGCGGCTATGACAAGATTCTTACCTGTGTCGGCCGAAAATGCCCTTCCCTTCTTCAAACTACTAAAGAAGGAGACGAGAGGCGGATGGAACTCCGAATGTGAGTCCGCATTTGCAAAAATCAAACAATGCTCGGCTACCCCGCCGCCCTATCCAGCCCGACTCAAAGCGAGATGGTTTTCCGTATTTATCCGTCGGCCAAGAAGCCATAAGCGCCGCCCGGTTCGAGAAACTCAATCCGGCCGATACCGATTTACTTTGTTAGCAAGGCACTTCGCACCTCGGAACTCGGATATCGAAGTTGGAGAAGGTAGCATTCGCCCCGCTAACGGCGGCAAGACGCCTACGCCCATACTTCCGGGGTACAAAGTGGTGGTACGAACCGGCCCGGCCAATCCGGCAGGTTCTACACAAACCAGACCTGGCCGGGCGAATGACTAGCTGAGCCATTGAATTATCAGAATTCAACATTTCCTACGAAGCCTGGCACACGATAAAGTCGCAAGCCTTGGCCGACTTTGTAAGGGAGCTTGCCCCAACCCACGAGGAAGGACGTCGGTCTTAAAGAATGGACGGTATACGTCGACGGATCCTCAAATACAAAAGTGGGGCTGGAATAATAGTTGAGAATCGAGACGGAGTCGCCGTCGAACACTCCCTCCACCTCAAATTTCCGACATCCAACAACGTGCAGAATACGAGGCGATCGGCTCTGCGGTCTCGAACAAGCAAAGGAGCGGGGGGGCGCAGAGAGTCAAAATCCCGACCGACTCCCGGCTCGTAGCGGCTCGATACAAGGCTCCTATCAAACCAAAGGCCCGTTATCGGCAAAATACTTGAACAAAGCCGACACATGATGGCCGAGTTCGAAGAGGTGATGATCACTCATATCCCGCGGGAGGAAAACACCAAGGCCGACATATTGTCAAACCGGCTAGCACCAAAGGTCCGGAAATTACTGGGACCGTCGCCCAACAAAACCCGGACGAACCAAGTTGTGTCATGTCCATATCATCGCCTCGACCGGAGAAAACCGATCGAGGACTACCTAGAAAGAGGAATCATACCCACCAACACAACGGAAGCTCGAAAGTTGATCCCAGCCGCCATGTACACGATGGTGGACGATCAGACAGAAAGGATTACACTCCCCCATGATGAGATGCTTGAATGCAACCGAGGCCGTGCACGTTCGCCGAAATACATGAAGGCATTAACGGTCAAAGATATGGGAGGAAAATCCCTAGCTCGGAAATCACTCGTAGCCGGATACTTCGGCCAACGATGGCGGCGAGACTCCATGGAAACGGTGACGAAGGTGCGACGGTTGTCGAAACACGCCAACATCCTTTGGCGCTCCCCGACGTAACTAAAAAGCATTACGGCTCCCCGGCCGTTCTACAAATGGGGATGGACCTTCTCGGGCCATTCAAAACAGCCCCGGATGACAGCTAAGGTACCTCATAGTCGTGGTCGACTACTTCACCAAATGGATAGAAGCGAGCCATTAACCACAATCACCTTGGCCTCGCATTCAACGATTCTTTCAAAGAAAGCATCCTCTCTCGGTTCGTCGGAATACCTACGAGATAATTACGGACAACGGAACGCAGTTCATTGACAAAGGATTTCGAGCATGATGTCGGACCTCGACATCATGCATCACTTTGCATCGGCCGAACACCCCCAATCCAATGGGCGGCCGAGGCCGCCAACAAGGTCATCGTCGACGGGTTAAGAAGACGCATGGAGGACGCCGACTCTTTCCCGGGTCGAGCAACTCGGCGTCCCGTGGGGATACAGACGAGCGCCCAAACCTCCACGCAGAAACCCCATTCCGTTTGACATATGGATGCGAGGCGATGATCCTGGCCGAGATAGGCCAACCGATATGGAGGCAAATGAAAGCTAGCGGGGAAGGAGAAGAGCCAAACAGTGACGCCTTGATGACGAGTTAGACCTCATTGACGAGGCACGGATCCCGACGCACCGCGAGACCTCACCGCAAAGTAAACCGATCGCAGCCGAAGTACAACCGAAAGGTGAACCCTCGCTCCTTCAACCGGGCAACCTCGTGCTCCGATGAGCCGACATCGGAAATAAGAACGCCAAAGATGGCAAGCTAGCGGCAACCGGGAGGACCCTACCGCGTAAAGGAAAAACGGAAAAGGCGCCTACATCCGGGAGACCCGAAGAAAGCCGGTCAAAAGGACTCGGAATGCCGACAACCGAGAATCTACTACAGCTAGACCTCGCCCGCCTACCAAGATAGAACCGACGGGCGTATTTATGTTGCAATTTTTCAATTAATTTAGTATTTACAATTCCAGTTTTTATATTTATTTGCGAAAGACAAGACTCATTGTTTCTTTCATTCGTTCTTATTGAAAGACTCCCCAGTGGAGACACCAATTATGCATTACGGATTGGTTAAATAAGGTATCGCCGAGGCACAAGCAGCCCTTGGTCAAGCAAAAATACCAAAAGAAGGGATTACACCGGGGTTACCACACCCGGAGTTGCGTATAGCCCGATCGTGGCATTACCGATGCCCAATTCGCGGTACTACACCCGGCTACCACGCCGGTTCGCGAGACAGTAAAAAACACCATCTCTTTTTTTAAAAAAGATGCATCGAAAAATGCTCCTAAATAGGGAGGTGAATTGTCACCTGTGCCCCGATCAGCCGCATACGTACAAACGCGCGTTCGACACCGCGATTGTGCATCCGACATTTTGCCCCTATTTCGGATAAAACAACCCCGGATGTACCATATCCGGATCTCGGTAGCTCCGGGTTACTCCCCTACCCCTTTTCCCGAAGTCAACCTATCGGAAGAAACACTTAGCGATATCGCGCATATAAAGGCCCGGCCCGCCATAAAAAATAAAGAATGTTAACTAACAGTTGACAAGACAAACCGATTGGTTGAAATCAAGTTTTATAACTATTACAAGGTTACAAAAAGGAACCAGACAAGCCACCGGCTCAAACCTACAAAGTTACAAAAAGGAACCCGGTCAAGCCACCGGTTCAAAATACAAAGCTAAAATAAATTATGCGGGGAGGGGTCATCCTCCGAAGCCACGGCCTCCGAATGCCCGCCTCGACGCCCGGAGCACATTTGGAGCTCCCTCTCCACCATCACCCCCATCTAAGACCGGACCTTCCCCTTCCCCATCCAGCTCCTCCCGCAAAGGAGTCGAGTCATCCTCGGGCAATGCGGGCGGGGTAGAAGACGTCATCCTTCACATAGGCTCGGTAATGATAGCCGTCCGTCCTAAGCTCTACCCTGGGGTTAAGGTGACGGATCCGGGCCAAGGCCATGTCGGCGGCGAAGCGGCCCCCTTGCATATGTCCCGCATTCGATCCGGGCTCACTTCTCTTCCACAAGTACCGCGTTGACATGTTCAAATTCAGAACATAGGTCCACCCGCTGGCTCTGAACGGTCTTGAGGGCATCCAGCCCTGCCGAATGTGCTTTCCGAAGAGCGGCCATGTCTGAGGTAGCCTTCTCTACAGCTTCCTTGCAAAGAATAAGCTCCTCGGACGCCTTTCGCGCTCGCCCTCGCGACCTCGGTGTCTTCTTCGGCCTTAGCCTTGGACGCCTCCGCGTCTTTTTCCTTCCTCACCGGCGAGCCTCGGCGAACTTTTTCACATACTTGCCCTTAAGGTGCATATACGCCGGGCCAAACCAACACCGGGCGCAGGCGAGCCTCGGATATCGTGAACCACGGCCTCATCAATGTCGGCCGGTGGCGGGCGTTTGTAAGTGGAGGCGGGCAGGAAGGCAACTTCGAGCTCCTCGGCCAAAGGGCCTTTCTCCCAAGCGAGACCCCGGACGATCTTGGGAGCGAGACGAGAGGCGACAGAGATGACGGCCCTCGGAAACCTCCTTACCCTTGGAAGGAGAAGCAGCTGACTTCCGGACAGCCTCACCTTTGGGTGACGAAGGCGTCCGGACAGGAGACGCGACTTTGGCCTTCTTAGCAACCCGGTCTCGTGTGACAGCGGGGGCTGCACTCTCCGGGGCTCGGAAGAAGGACGCTTCCAAGGATTCCTCTTCGGAGGAGCCTCCGGATCGAGTCACGACCGACAAGTACCGCGGAAGCTCCTCATCGCCTCAGCTACAAAATACAAAGGAAAGTAAGGAAGTTAGTGAGGCAACAAAATCAACGAAAACATACGCAGTAACAATAACTACAAGCCGCATACAAATTACGTATCCCGGCTCCGATCCGGGACCGGTGATGAAGAAGGCCGCGCTCCTGGCACCATATGTTTTCACATAAGAAACCGGGCGGTCAACGAATACGACCTCGCCGGCGGGAAGGTCGTCGGACATCACTTGGTACGAGGCGAAGTGAGCCTATGATGATCAAAAGTCCAGTAAAGGGGAAACCTCCACTCCACATCACGGGCCTTGGCCCCCTTCAAGAACCAAGGCTACTGGCCGGGTTTCGCCACCACTTTAAAGAAACCATTCTTAAAGTATTTGAAGGAGTCCGAAAAGGCGGTCGGCGGTTTTTCGGTCGGGGTCACCCCGAGAGAGGTGAGCCCCTTTAATTTCTCGTCCTCCTTACCAGAGCGAGGAGTGAAAGGGCCGAAGAAGAAAAAGAATAAGGTGGCGGTACAAGGAATAGGTACCGAGAAGGACTGACATAGCCGCTCGAAAGCAACTATGTAAGCCCACCCGTTGGGGTGGAGTTGAGAAGGGGCCGATGGAGACGGCCGAGGCAGACATTTGAAACTCGGTGAACGGAAGCGAACACCGAGCCGGGTCATATAGGCCTTGTAGAAGAAAAAGAAGTTAGTGAAATCTCCAACCCTCGGCTACGACGGCTCATCCTCCCCGGGGGCAAAAGTAATGCCTTGCATAGCCGAGAGCTTCATCTGGCGGAGGGCCGGAACGGTGATCAGCGAATGGGTCGTCCACACGTCCTGGGTCACCCAATGATGTGGTCCCGTAAGAGCTTGAGGAGAGGCGGGGGAATCCGACCTCCCATCGCCCGAGGGGGCATCACTTGGCGAAAGCGACCTTTCCATTTACCTATAAAAGCAAAAAACAAAAGTGCTAGAATCAGTAGATGCGAGGATACCTGTCACAGAAGAAACAGTCGGTCGAAAAGAAGATATGGGCGAGCCGACAGCATGACGACAAGAGCCTAAAATTGCGTCGGCCCTAAAATCTTCGCCTAGCGACAAAGTAAGAACTTGACTCTACGCAATCCCAACAAGGGCCGGCATACCCCTCCGGCATATGAGTAGACCTAGGGCGAACAGGAGGGTTATAAGGATTAACGGGTAAGGCCGACAGGACCGCGACCTCTCTCCGACCCTCTGGAAAAGATCTAACAGGGGGCGAGACCCTCTAACGGCCCCCCTACGCGTGCCACCCGAGCCGCCGCCCAGGAAGGAGGCCAGCCTTTGCTCCTCGGACAGAGGAGTACCCAGTAACCAGTGGCTAGTTCGAGGGAAGCGGGCACTAAGGGCTTCCACCTCTTCAGGAGTCAAGTGACCCGAAGTCGAAGGTCGATTACTCCCACTCATTGTCACCCAAGGACGCAAACCTAAAGAGACAAGAAATGGCAATAAGGAAAAAGATGATAACTCCTCTGGCAATGGAGGCAGAAGGTTTGTAGGCAGAGGAAGCAAAACCCAAATTAGCAACCTAAAACCTACCCAGAAATCTCTACAAAACCACGGGCGTACTGGTTTCACGACAGGACTGAGCAAACGAAGAAAAGAAACAAAAAACCCAAAGCAACAGGAGAAGTGGCTTACCGGGATAAGGAGGAAGAGGGACAGTCACGGAGGAAAAAGCCCGAAACCGCCGGAAGGAAGCTCGCACTGGCGAAGGAAGCTCGCACTTGGAGAGCCGCCGGAATCAAAAGACCCAAGTTGTAAAACTTGTCAAGGCGAGAAAAAATTTCGGGGAAAAACTTGAGAGAAAAACTTGAGAAAAGGTTCGAAAGTGGAAGAAAGAGAAGAGAAACAGGTTTAAAAACCTGTGAAACGCCAGGGGATACGAAAAGGCGCCAGCAGAATTAAGGGCAAACCCGTAAGTTCACTGGCAAAAACGAGGAGACGCACCCCGGGAAGAACGCGCATTAATGGCGCACGGAAACCAAAGGCGGCGAGAGAATGACGGTTGCAAAACCTCTCCACTCCAAAGCCGCGCCAAGTGGCGGGCGCCATGATGGCGAAGTCGAAGGGCTTTTCAACCCCGAAGCCCGGCAGATCACCTCGGGCTCCTAGGGTCACCAACAGCGACGCCGACCCTCGAGAAACAATCTCGGGTCCGAACATCCCGACAGGGCACCCACCTCGGACCCACGCGTCGGACGAGTCCGCTAAGGTACCGGGGACCGGGGCAAGGGCGCGTCCTAGCCGGAGAACTGGGAACACCTAGCAGCTCAAAACCTTGAACTACCGAGTGGGTGGCAACCGTTACGGATCGACTCACGGCCCAATAAGGGCACGACCCAGCAAGGGCATACCCGGACCTCGACCCAGCCAGTTGACGGCCCAGTAGTAGGATCCCGAGTATCCCGGTCTCCCCCGCAATCAGGGGGTAATCTATCATATCCATAACCCAGGGATATGATAGATAGGCAGTTAAGATACCACGCCACATCCTATAAATACCGGGGGTAACACCAAGGTGCACACGTTCTAACTCGCTCTTTACTTTCGCATTGCACATCACGCTGACCCCCACTAAACACATACCCTCCCCCTATTGGCGAAAGGCCTTGTGTTTGGTGATTCCTTGCTCAGGGATATCTCCACTCATAGATACTCCTATAGGGCAACCCAATCCAAAATCAAACCACTGCCCCCCCCTGGCCGGACATCCTGGTTCCACAGGAACACTTTATTTTATTTCTTCGTTGGGCTTCTTCATTTCATTTTAAATTTATATTATTTGACTATTTTTTTGGGGGACAAGTCTAGCTAGGTGATTATGATAAACATTGAAGTTTTATGGTATTTGAACTATTGGTTGGCGTGCATAACCTTTAAATCTCTTGTTTTTGATTGATCTGTTGCCTAGAAGTTAAGACAATATTGGGTATTTGAGAATGATGGTGGTCATGTAGTTTAACATAGTTTCATTTTTTAACCCCTTTATGCCTGTCGAACTGAAAAGGATGGTATATTGAGTTAAATTAGTACAAAAAAATCAGAAGTCAAATTGGCAATGGCATGAGATCTTCCTAGGTCCTGTTGCATTTCTATTGTTTGGGTCAAGTGAAGGACATTTTTGTCATTCTCGAGAACTAGTCAACCCAATTAAATTCAAAACTAGTTGCGTAGAACTATAAACAACAAACAAGGACTACCTTTCCCCATAAAGTGTCAAAAAAAAGAGAATGAGATCCTCCAAACACAAAATTTGAAAGAAACACTAGAACTGAAATAAAGGACAATCTAATTCCAATTTAATAGCATTCCATCTCTTTAGTTTCTTTGTGGCGTTAATAAAAAAGGTTTTTTGGGTTACTAAATAAAACAATAATTGAAATCTTTACATACTTTGTGTGTGCAATATAATATTACCATAATCCTATTTATAAATTCAATTTAACTAATACTAAGGAGAGTTAGTTAATTCATTAATTTTGAGTTAAATTTTAAATTTTAGTCTTATTTATGATTGATTTCAAGAATCAATATCAATAAGTTTTTTTTTATTATTATTGTAATTAATAGAAGAAAAATTGTTAAAATGCATTTATTATTTTGAACTTGAACTTATAATAAGGATCAAAAGTTTTGGTCAAAATTGATTTATAATAAGGACCATAATAATATTGTTGAACTTTTATTTATTATCCCATCACTACCTTTAATAAATATGAGTATACATTAAAGAAAAATAATTAATACTTCTTAAAATTATTAAGGATCAAAGGCACTTATATATGGACTGTTTTTTCCGAAAAAAATAAAATAAAATAAAAGTAAACGCACGACTCAAAAAACTGTCTGATTGGTTGAAAATATTTGGGGTCAATTTTTTTAATAATTAAACTTAGAGTAAATACCCTTTTGGGTCCCTGGAAAAAAACACGGACCCCATTTTGGTCCCTAACACAAAGAAATGCCCTTTTAGTTCATGAAAAGGACGAATAAGGGTCGATTGGTGAACATTTTGGTCCCTCGCAAATTTCCAAAAAGCCATTTTTAGTCCATAAAAAAGTCTCATTTTAGTCCCTAGGGACGAAAATGGGATCCGTGTTTTTTATCAAAGACCCAAAAGAGTATTTACTCTTAAACTTATTAGGTTAGATTTTATAATGATCTTTGAAGTGTTTGAGAGTCAGTCAACAATGGGTGGTTTGAAATTATATGAGTACTAGTAGTGAAAAAGAAATGTCTTGTTTTCTAGTTATAGGAGCCGTCTAAACACCTAACTCCATTGGAATTTGGAAACTTTCAAACTCAAAATATTTGAATTTATGTGAAATCAAAATTAAATACCTAACTTGTTTGCTTTTTTTCCCCTTTGTCAAAGCTGTCATTTAAATTCAGGCCTTTGTCTGTTTCACACAATCTTACTAACATGCATGCTCAAGCAAATATTCCATGAAAGAAAATTAAGCCGTTGATTTGATGATGTTTTGCCCCTTTTTAAAGATTAAATTATTCAAAATTTTCTTAAGAAATCTATAAAAATAAGTGATTCTATTTATAATTTATGAATAGCATAAAACGTTATAGTCTACTAGACATATTTTCATGTGTATTACATGAAATTTAATGAATGGATCGCATTGTTCGCATGATTTTGATCCCGTTTTGTCCCTTTTATAAAAGCGAATGATTGATTGTTTAATTTATTAGAAATCATACAAGTTTTCTTTTCTGTTTTAAATTTAAAATAACAAGGATTATTATTACTATTAATTTTATTTTATCAAATTCAATATAACCATCTCTATAACGTTTTTTTAACTCTTGTCAACACATGGGGTTGGCATTTACGTAAACATTGAGAGCTATGAGTCCAAAAAAGTAATTTTATCTTTATAATTTGAAATTCAAATCATGATAGCTTCCCGTATGTGCAACATATGGTATGATATCAGTTTGTGGGAGTTAGTTGAAAATAACAATTGAAACGCTCCTATAAAACCTTCTCTCTGGTTCTCATCCCTTTCGATAGTTAATCAACTGTATAACGTGACCGGAATCTGTATCAATACTCCGATCTCATGTGGGTAACTTCAGAGAATTAGTTGGATTATAGGAACGCTCAAAATCCTATAGTGGTACTAGATTAATGACTGTTCATTAGCCAGAATTTTAATTTTCTCCTTTCGTTGTGCCTTACGACGACTTACATATTTCTAGCATGAGTTCATGATTTTGGTTTACTAACTTATGGAACATGATATTGTGCTCATATATCTTGATTCTCTCCTATATGTGCAAATATGAGATAACATGATTTACTTCAGATAAATATATG
The DNA here is from genome assembly GCA_019022615.1 of Acacia melanoxylon. Classification (NCBI taxonomy): domain Eukaryota; kingdom Viridiplantae; phylum Streptophyta; class Magnoliopsida; order Fabales; family Fabaceae; genus Acacia; species Acacia melanoxylon. The sequence continues at coordinate 978,449 of JAFJYJ010000099.1, forward strand.
CAAATCGTTGGAATTATGTCTAGGTTCATGATTTTGTCAGTTTGGCAATCAATGGTACGGCCCTCCATTTTTTCATATGTACTTTTCGTTTTATGCATTATAGAAATGCTGATAGGATCCGAAGGCCAGAGAGAAGAATAAACAAAGAGGAAGAAGAAACAGAGGTTACAGAAGAAGAGAAGAGGTTGAGAAGAAACTGCAATAATTCACATAATGCTGAGATCGTGTCTGAGTGCTTACAAATACATGCACTGGAAATAAACTACCTACGTGCGAAAAGACAAAAGACCCAAATAAATGACTAGGAAATTACAAGCCTATCCTTATGCAGATTTAACTACGTAACAATACTCCCCCCATAACGTAATCCTTGTCCTCAAGGATTGACAGCGGATGCAAATGACGGAAAACGCTGTGAAAATTCCTTCCAATTCTCCCAAGTCGATTCTTCAGGCAGCTCGGAGCTCCAATGTACAAGAACTTGGGTGACAGCTCTGTTGTGTTTCGGCACCACGCGGCGATCCAAGATGGCGTAAGGTTCTCTCGGGGTCGCAGCTCCTTCCATGGATTCCGGTAAAGGCAGTATAGGAACAGAGGAATTGGGGCTGTGTTTCAGCTGAGAAACATGAAAGGTGGGATGAATTCTTGAGGATCCTGGTAACTCCAAGGTGTACGCTACCTCACCAACTCTGGCAGCTATACGGAAGGGTCCATAATAGCGAGGCGACAGCTTCTCCGAGGATCGGGGTGCCACTGAAGTTTGGTGATATGGTTGAAGCTTCAAGAAAACCCAATCTCCAACCTGAAAATGACGTTCTGACCTGTGTTTATCAGCTGTCTGTTTCATCCGATTGACTGCCACAGCTAAGTTTGCCTTCAACTGAAGTAACAGTGTCTCCCGAGCCAAGAAAGAACGATCAATGGATTCCATAGCAGACTCTTGTGGCAAGTAGGGAAGGTGTAATGGTGGTGGTTGTCCATACATAACTTCAAAAGGTGACAACTTTGTTGAGGAGTGGTAGGTGGTGTTGTACCACCATTCGGCTAGAGGAAGCCATTGCACCCAATCATGTGGTTGCTGCCATGAAAAGCATCGGAGGTAATGTTCGAGACAGCGATTCAATACTTCGCTCTGGCCGTCGCTTTGTGGATGGTAAGCCGTTGACATGCGTTGTTCCACACCCAAACGCAACAGAAACTCACGCCAAAATTGGCTAGTAAACAAGGGATCACGGTCACTGATGATGTGGGCAGGGGCACCATGTAGCTTGTATATATTATCAAGAAAAATTTGGGTTAAGTCTGATGCTGTGAATGGATGAGCTAGTGGAATGAAATGGGCATATTTGCTGAGTCTATCAATTATAACCCATATTGTATCCTTCCCTTTAGATTTCGGTAGCTTTTCAATGAAATCCATGGTTATACTTTGCCACACCCCCTCAGGTATAGGTAGAGGTTGTAGTAATCCTGGGTATGCCACTGTTTCATATTTACACCTCAAACAAGTATCACACTGATTAATGAAAGCTTTAATTCCCTGCATCATATTTTTCCAGTAAAATAATGACCGAATACGCTGATAAGTGGCTTTGGATCCCGAATGTCCACCCTGTGGCCCTGAATGCAACCATTGTATAATTAATTGTTGAAGCTCAGATTGGTTTCGCCCCACCACCAAATGTTGCTTACGAAGTAACATGCCATCTCTCCAGCAATATTTATCATGAGAAGTAGGGTCATTCTTCAAGTCTGATATGATCTTCTTGAGGTCATCATCATTGTACCATTGTGCTTTTAATTTATCCCATAACTCGGTGGAGACCGAGGAAAGAGACAACGTAATAGTTCTCCATGAGTGGCACGTGAGAGAGCATCGTGAGCTCCATTCTCCTTTCCCTTACGATATTTAATGTCATATTGCGGCCCATGAGCTTAGTGAGCCATGTATATTGTGACGGGGTGGACAACCTTTGTTCCAATAAGAACTTTAAGCTGCGTTGGTGTCAAAATAGTGAAAGGTTGCACACTCAAGTATTGGTGCCATTTAGAAACAGCATGAACAATGGCAAGCATCTCTTTGTCATATACTGATAGTAATCGATTACGTGGAGAAAGCACCTTGCTAACAAACGCAATGGGATGCCCGGCTTGAGTTAGCACCGCTCCAATTCCATCATTCGAAGCATCCGTTTCCAACGTGAAAGGTTGTTTCATATTTGGGAGAGCTAGCACTGGAGCATTAATCAAGGCATCTTTTAAACTAGAGAAAGCCTTCTCAGCTGAAACATTCCATTCAAACCCATTTTTCTTCAAGAGCTCAGTCAATGGTTTGGCCAACAACCCATAAGATCGAATAAAGCGACGATAGTACCCCGACAACCCTAAGAAGGCTCGGACTTCTTTAACAGTGTTTGGTATTGGCCACTTTTGAACTGCTTCTAACTTGGAGGCATCTGCTGCAACCTTTCCCTCAAATATTACATGCCCCAAATACTCAATACGTCCAGCTGCAAAGGCACACTTAGATTTCTTGATAAAAAAATTATTATCCTTTAAAATAGTGAACACGGAACGGAGATGATCGACATGAGAGGAAAGATCAGGGCTGTACACCAATATATCATCAAAAAATACCAGCACATACTTACGAAGCAAATTCTCAAAGATACGATTCATAATAGCTTGAAAGGTAGAAGGAGCATTTGTTAAACCAAATGGCATTACCAGATATTCATAATGACCTGCATGAGTTTGGAATGCCGTTTTGTGAATATCGTCATCCCTCATCCGTATTTGATGATACCCTGACCGTAGATCTAACTTCGTAAAAATCCTAGCATGCCCAAGTTCATCCAGTAAATCTTCAATCAATGGGATGGGAAAGCTATCACGCACTGTGGCCTTATTAAATTCACGAAAATCCACACACATCCGCCGACTACCATCTTTCTTTTTAACCAAAACTACAGGAGAAGCGAACGGAGATGTACTGTGCTGGATGATCCCTTGAGCTAACATCTCTTTGACCATGGACTCAATGGCATCTTTTTGTGCACCAGGATACCTGTATGGCCGCAACTTAATAGGGTTTGTACCCTCTTTAAGAATGATACGGTGATCAAAACCCCCCCTTGATGGCGGCAAGGTAGCAGGTTCCTCGAACAGCTCACCATAAGCAAGCAATAGCTCCTGAATGACGTGAGGGGTGTTGGTGGTAGGGTTGGTTTTTAACATATCAGGTTCCCCATTCTGTTCCAATGGCAGCAACTGAAACCCAAGTACTTCCGGTTGTTTGTTGAGTAGCTTCAGCATTTTGACTTCTGAAATAATTTTATTTTTGCCCACCCTTGAAGCCGTGAATGTTACTGGTTTCTCCTTCCACATAAACTCCATCCACAAGTTTTTGCAATCAAGCCTGATGACCCCCAACTCACGTAACCATTGCATACCAAGAACCATATCACATCCTGCTAAGGGTAATAACAAGACATCAGTTTCAAAATTAATTCCATGAGAGGACCATGCCATACCTGAACAAAATTCAGTCCCTATCAGTTTACTGCCTCCAGCTACTGATATATTAAAAGGAGCCATGGGTTGAATATTCAGATTAGCATCCTTGGCCATATTGGAGTTCAAGAAATTATGAGTGCTTCCAGTGTCAATAAGTATGTGCACAGACCGTTTACCAATTTTTCCCAACACACGCATGGTTTGACAATCAGAGACTCCGAACATGGCGTTAATTGATATCACAGGGGTGTCGTCATTCTCACCAACGGCCAAATCGACTTCTTCTATGGATGATGGTTCAGCCGCCTCCACTGGTGTATTTTCTTCAGGTAGCTCCATCATATATATCTGCATCTTCTTTTTGTGAGGGCAATCGTGCCCTGGAGAATACCTCTCACGACAGTAGTAACACAGATTCTTGCTTCTACACTCCTCCATTTCTTCAGGTGTAAGTTTGCGATTAAAAGCAGGATTGTTGCGCCATTGTACCCCCCTTGCTGACCCTGTTGGTTTTTTATAAGAACTAGAAGGAGAGGTGGTCTTTTTATACTCCAACCCGAAAGGTCTATCTTTTGACAGATAAGTGAGTGCTTTAGTTGTATTCATGGGCCCACTAGGAGTAGGAAGCAAACCCTTATGTGGTGTGAAAATAGACTTGTTGGATTGTGCTGCTGTTACAGTAAGTTGTTGGAGGGAATCTAGATTGGATTCTTGAAGTCTTGCCAACTTTGTTGCCTCAGATAGATTTTGTGGGCGTAGGAGTTTAACTCCTGATGCTAACGCCGGTTTCAGGCCCCCAATGAAGCAACTCACCCTCCTTGCATCAGGCATATCAATCTTGCACATTAAAGTGTCAAATTCACGCTGGTAGTCCACTAATGATCCAGTTTGCCGCAAGTGCATCAAGTCTTCCATAGGATCATCATATAATGGTCCAAAACGAATTCTTATCGCCTCTACAAACGTTTGCCACGGTATAACACCATTCTGATTTTTTTCAAAATGCTGAAACCACTTGTAAGCATCGTTGTCGAGGGCAATGCTTGCAAGTAGTGTTTTTCTTGCTTCTGGTGTTCCGTCTAGATTGAAATAGCGCTCACACTTAGCCACCCAAGCATCCACATCCTCAGATGAAAAGCTTGGAAAATCCAGTTTGGTGTATCTCGTCGGTGTGTAGTAGTCGGCACCACGTTCGGCACCGCGACCGTGTGTTTGAAAATCCACCACTCTTACCGACAGTTGGCGCACAAAGTTCTGCAACTCTATCATCTGCTCACGCATCTCTTGAATGGAGTGCAACCCGTCTTCCAGTGCTGCAAATCGTTGGTCTACGTCGGAACGAAGTCGTTCCTCCACTTCCCTTAACTGTGTCTGCGCTCGCGTCGCGTCTGCCATGTCCAAGTCACGATCGCTCTGATACCAATGATAGGATCCGAAGGCCAGAGAGAAGAATAAACAAAGAGGAAGAAGAAACAGAGGTTACAGAAGAAGAGAAGAGGTTGAGAAGAAACTGCAATAATTCACATAATGCTGAGATCGTGTCTGAGTGCTTACAAATACATGCACTGGAAATAAACTACCTACGTGCGAAAAGACAAAAGACCCAAATAAATGACTAGGAAATTACAAGCCTATCCTTATGCAGATTTAACTACGTAACAAATGCCTTGTTACTCTATAAATGATATTCAAAGACATGACATTCAGTTTCTAGACCCTAGAACGAAAGGAAAAGTAGTATAGCATGTACATTTTATGAAACAAAAACATATTTCATTGATTCTTAGACTGGGTTTGAACGGAAAAAAAGTTTATCGGCCCCGAATCCCGCACCAATTTGTAGAACATGAGAAACCGAAACAAAAGAGACATGAAACACATTGTGACTGTGAGCATAAATGGAGTCGAAGAAATTTGATCTTCAAAACTGGGTCATTCGAAAGCTGCATTTATTGGACACAAGATTGGTTCCATTGCGTGGAGAAGGAGGAAACGAAAAAAATGGCACAAAATCGACGTCAGATGGCGAAGATATGGGAGAACGAAGTTTCGAGTCCGTCAGACTCGACCTGAGAACCCAACTGGAGATTGAAGATAACCTCCTGCGACGAAACGGCTTCGTTCACTTCATAGTGAAAAAATGTTGCGGGTGGTGGATGGGCAGATAAGTTGGGTTTATACCCAGACCCGATTCAAATATTTATGGACTAGGCTGGTCAACTTAAACATTTTAAAAAAATCAGCAGCCCAATAGACAAAAATAACATTTAAAAAATAAATAAATTAGCGAATGATGCAGTGGCGTGTGCGATCCAAAGCAAGATATTGAAGCCACGTGGCATGCACATTCCTACTCGAGACTACGCATGGAGAACAGACGACGGGCATTTATACCCCGTTTGGTACGATGAAATTTTAAAAAAGGAAATGAATGGAAAGGAAGATTGAGAAGGAATTTAAAATGGGTGTTGTATTTGGTAGATATGAAATTGAGATGGAAGATGATAATTTAAAAAAATTACAATTAAAATGTAAGCTTTGAAATGTCCAAAATATCTCTTACCATAAAATATATAAAAAAAAAAAAAAAAAACCTCCCCATTCCTCATCCCTACAACCCGCCAACAAAAAAAAAAGTTCAAATCTCCTTCTTCATCCCTGCAACCCAACAATAGCACACACACACAAAAAAGTTTTAGATTTCCTTCTTCATCCCTGCAATCCGACAACAACGACACACAAAAGAAGGGATGGCGGGATTTGTTAAAGTAGGAGGCGACGGGATTTGCGAAGGAGGAGGAAGCGTCGGCGACAACAGCAAGGAAGACAAATGGATTGTAAAAGACGGAATATCACCAAGAGGGGGGTGAATTGGGGATATAAAATTTTCTTCGAAAATACTCTGAAACTGACTAGCTAGAATAGAGCGTAACAGAGAGGAATAGAGGAAAGGTGAACACAAGCGATTTATACTGGTTCGGTCTAAATCCTCGACCTACGTCCAGTCCCCAGACTCTCCGGGATTTCACTAACTCAAATGATTACACACTCTGTAACTCTTGAAGTAATTTTCTCACTAGAACATACTCCCTCTTACAAGTTGTAATCAAATATCTCAATCCCAAAGTTCTAATACTTTGAGATTCTTACAAAGATTGATAAACGATAATGAACTCTCTAAAAGAGAAGATTAATAAACACTGAAGATTAAATATCCGAAGATATATGTTTTAAGAGTAGAAACAGTAAATGCTTATATCACTAATTGAATGTGCAGAGTTTCGGTAGTTGAGAAATTAAATACTTTTGGCTTTTATAGATGGTTGCATTTAATGACTGTTGAAAAGAGATTGATGAGTCGTTGAGATTAATGAATATATCCGTTGAGTTGACATTCTTCATTCAATTTGTCCGTTGAGACTCAGGTAGAATGTTGACTAGAAATGGCCGGAATGCTTTACAGTTGCTCAGAATTCCATTTTCCATTTTCGTGCTTCGTTTCTGCTTAAGCATTTAATGCGTCTAACACAAATTTGCTTTATGATAATTTGAAGAATAAAACTTGTTAATCATGTCTTAAACTCATTAGCAAACTGATTAAAATTTATTAGAGATAGTAAGAATCAATAATATGAAGTACCCAAAATATAATCAATGAATTACAGATTACGAGAACGAAGTTATCAAAAACACTCGAGTTACTTAACTCGAGTCATGTAAGATTGACTCAAGTCACAATTATAATTTAAAATCAGTGAAGTGATTTTGTGATAGAGTGACTCGAGTTACATGGGCTTAACTTGAGTTACTTTTCTCAGAAATAACTTTGGAGCTCTCTGTAACTCATATGACTCGAGTTACACATCATATGACTTGAGTCATATCAGATATATTAAAAAGCTGCTATCGGGCTTGGAGTTGAGAAAACATGAGGACAAGTAATAACTCGAGTTGCAAGTTTTTTACAAATTGATTTTCCAAAGAAGTAATTCGATTTGCAAATCCATAACTTGAGTTACTCGAGATCCAAAAGCTTTTTGGTTTTAAACACAGAGTGGTATGACTTGAGTTACATAGTTCTAACTCAAAGTCATATCAGTACAGTGGATTTCTCATGTTATTGAGCCAAGATATTTTCCAAACTTAGAATGTTTTGACTTGAATCAATAACAACCTTTTTAATTTATAAATGTCAGTTATCATCAAAACATATAGAGAACTAACAGATTGAAGAAGAAGAAGAGGGTCATTTGAAAATTTCTTCCCAAGGGAAGATCGGTCCCACCGAAAATGGAGGGAAGTAATCTTCCCATGAATAAAGGAAGATGGTGAGCCACCGGAAGATTGGTTCTTGGAAGATAGAGCATCCAAACATGTTTTTGCAAGGAAGATGATGAATCTTCCTCCCCTTCCTGAATCTTCAGCATACCAAACAAGGCCTTAAACGTCGATGGACGGGAAGGTGGTGTATGGGATCACACGCATGTGTTGAGAGTGGGAAAAAACTGTTTTTTGGTTTTTTTTTTTTCTTTCAATTTTACCATAATTTTCTTTTTCCTTCTCCTTTCTTGGGCACGTGACAACGCATTTTAACTCCAATTAAGGTGTGGTATGTTTGTAAAAACCCTAAAATTCAATATTGACATTTAGACATATTATATACATATTTTAAGGCATGTTTAGATCTATATTAGAGGCTTTCACTGTGATTTTTATCCATTTAAAAAAATCCTAAAATTTTTTAGTTATTTATAATAATTTTACTTCAGATCAATATGAGATTAAAGAGTTCTAAACGCACTGAACCAAAAATTTCATTCTTTTGGATAATGAGCATATTGGAAAGCACATTCCAAAGTATGAACTAGTATTTTGTAGTAGATCAGAAAAGGAGCAAGTTATTTGTTGTTCCCTCTAAATATTGATCCAAACCTAAATTACTTAAAGGAATGCGAGCCTCTAAGTAATGGATGAAAGAGGGATTTGCTCATTTAAGTTTGAGCCTTGAAAGATAACCAGGAGGAAGATCCTAAAGAGGGTCAAGAGGAAAATGATTCAAAGTAAGGTTCATCTGAACCTGAAATTGAATGAAAGGTGTAACTAGAAAGAAATCTTGAAGATGAATCTAAAGAAGAACCTGCATCTCTTGAATTTTAAGAAGGAGAATGTCAAGATTTAAATCTGGAAGGAGGTGAAAGTGAGGGATTAATACTGAAGAGGCAGTATCAGATCAAAGCGAAAGAGAATCTCAAAGGGAGAAACTTTCCAACACCAAAACTTCATATCATGGTGAGATTTATAGCTTGTTTGGTTTTAGGGAGAGAGGAGAGATAAATATTTTCTCTAATCTTTACTAAATAGCCCATGAAAAATTTTCAATATTCCAAAAATATACTCTCAACAAAAAGAATATTCTTATCATTAATAACATTTTAGTCAATATCCTCCCTAGGGATTTATCCCCTCTCATTCCCTCCCCTTAAACCAAACACACCCTTAGGATATTGCCACACCTTGGAAGAAAGAGCCCACTTCATGAGGGAAATAGAATCCTAAGCTCTGTCCAACCACCAATACATGCTTGAAACTATAAAATACTTGAGAGCAAATACTTAATTTTTCTATAAAGAAACAAATACAAACTATATAAGACATTTGAAATATCTTTCCAAGAAGATAGAGAAACTCTGAGGGGTGATTAAAGCAACATGGAACATAAAATTCTTGCAGCCTTTGGAAAACATTAGTTATTGAGAACTTATCAAATTGGGTTTGAGGAACGAAGAAGCTTCTCCCATTTGAAGATTTGTTTGGCTGGAAATTAAACATAAAAAAAAAAGAAAGAAAGATAAATATAGAACAAAAACTATCAAGTTGTTCCAAATTCCCAGATAAGATAACGAGACATTATAAATATAACAATGCAATCAAAGACATAATAACTAAATGTAAAATACATCAAAGTCATAATAACTAAATGTCAAATACTCCCTCCGATCCTAATTATAGGACATAATTACTAGAATTTTGAGAGATTAAGAAGAGAAGTTAAATTAGTTAATTATCTATATTTTCTTAAAATGCCCTTAGTCAATTGCGCAGGATTTATCAGAGATGGACGACGCCATACCATGTGTGTTTGCATCAGCTTTGGGCGGGCCTCATTTGTTGACCTCATGCTGTAATTCAACAATCTCTCCCATTCACTTTTTTTTTCCTTACTTTTCTTTTCTTAAGAAAAAAATTGTTCCCTACTTTTTTTAAAAAATAAAATAAAAATAAAAAAACGTCTCCTTCAGTTTAGTTACACGGCGCAGGGAAGCCATCTTATTTTTAGCATATTCATTCACTCCAATCATTTTGCACCAAATGAACAATCAGAGATCTTATGCTCCTATTTCCAATCATTCTCTCCATGATGATGATGATAATAATAATAATATCAAATGTCTTGATGAAACACTAGAATTCAGATGTATGTGGCACTAATGAGTTGCAAGCATTACTTATTTTATATAATATATAGTTGCATAACTAAATTATTATTGTGTTTAATAATTATTGAAAAAGTATTAATAATGGTATTTTAGGAAGAAATTGACAAAAAAACAGTAGGGTTGAGGTGTATGTGACATTAATAAGTTGCAAGCATTACTTACTTTATATAATATATAGGTACATTATTAAATTATTATTGTGTTTAATTATTATTTAGAAAGTATTAATATGGGTATTTTAGGAAGAAATTGACAAAAATTAGAAAGTTGTTTTATAATTAGGACCAAGATCAACCTCCAAATTTTGTCCTATAATTAGGACCGGAGGGAGTACTTTTTTTGAGTGAAAGATCTTAAAAATTAAGTCGTATAAGATTGTCATATGATCTTTCTAAGTGGGAGCTTTCGAAAAATAAGCCTTATGAGAATCATAATTGAGCATATTCAGTATTTCTATGAAATTCTTGATAGATGATAATGGCATTGTTGTAATCTATGTCATGGAAGGTACAAACATATTCTTTGGGCTGTGGACCCAAATATTGTTATTATTTTTCATGAATAATATAAGTACATGATATTGTATACTTCAATGTGCTATTTAAAGAAATGTTCATAGTTCAAATTAATTGTGAAAAACCTTATGTGTGGGATAATTTTAGTGACAAAGCCAAGAAAGACTTCCAAGAAGAAGAACGTAATTGATAATTTTAATGGGTACAATTTTGATATCTGGCATTGAAAGGTCTCATTTAAATAAAAGAACGAAACATTGTCAAGCCATTGACTAGAGTCACATGGTATTGCCTGAAGTTGAGAGGTTTGCTCAACATATAGGAGATTAAAAGACCTACATGTCAGCGTCATAGCACAAATTATCATACACATTGCTATAATTGATACGTGTATGTGCAAATATAAAATAAATCTAACAGTGACGTCATGTGGATTTCATTGAAAGAGAAACTTGGAGGTACTTATAACTCCTCTTATGAGATAGCACCTATGTGAGATAACCAAAATGACAAGGGAACTGAAAGATGTTGAATATGTATTATCTAATGAACAACAAGTGTAGCTTGCTCATCAGGATGCTCCTTTATAGCTGAGAGCTCATAGAAGTTAGCACAACCCATAACTAAAACATTCTTACTTTCAACAATGTATAAGAGTACTTGGAGCTTCCATTGAACATCTAAAGGTAAGTAAATCCCCTTGACATGCTTACCTCATAGAGGAAGCAGGTCCTTCAAACTCTAAGCCAGAAAAGGGCAACAGGTTCCAGAAAAGGGAAAGAAGGACAACCCCAAATTCTAAAAGGGTAAGAGTCTCTTCAAGAAGAAAGCCAACCTAAGTGAGGTAAAATATTTTTCCTACTAGAGAATTAGCTATTTTTCAATGGATTGTTCCACGAAAAATGAGTGCAAAAGAAGTTAGGCTCCATAAATCATGACAATAGGGATTGATGATCCTTTATAAAATGTCCTCTATTGTCAAATCAAAGAAAGAGAATTAAGGTTGGCGGCGACATGAGGATTGAGGTGACAAGCATTTAGTTCCTATAACTAACGACACTGAAGTCCTTAGGAATCATGAAAAAGAACAGGTCAAGGCCATCGAATTGAGAAGTGGCAAGAATATGGAGCCAATGAAGGTCTCAAAAAGGCCTATCGAGGACGTTGAGCCAGTATTAGGCTAGAAAAAGAAGGGATGAGAAGCCACAAAAGACATCCACGAATTAGACCAACACCCATCAGTACTACAACAAAACAATAATGTAACACCCCAAATTTCAGACCCTGAGAATGGAGAATAAGCCTGAAGTAGGCGAACGACTAAGCCCGGTTCGGGAAGAGTTCCAAGAATGTCGAGATTTAGGACGCCCCTCTGGGATTAAGTAACTCGACCATACGAGTCAGTGGACCTTGTATGCATAAGCCGTGGAATTAAGGTGCCAGTGAAAATGGGACACAAAAGATCTATATGGCGTAAATTCGGTGGAAAGGATGCCACCTAACTATGTCCTGGGGTATAGGACAATTAGTTGAGCAAAAATGTGTCGGTATAAGTAAGTACACGGCATTTTCAGGGCAGTTGGGTATGCCCTGCGTTTTTTAGAAAACCGGTATTTGTGAAGAAAACCCGAGCAAAACCTAGGCATGATCGCGAGCAAACACCGATAAAGTAACTTCAATAAAGTAAGGTCATAATGACTAATGATGACATACTTTGTGTTGGACAAATAGAATGGTGACACGTGTCCCTTCATGATTACAAAAGACAAAGAGTAATGATGCTAATAAGACACGTGGCATTCTGGGGATGGATGTTTGACTTTTTGGCACCACAAAGTACGAGGTAATTATGAGACATTAAAATATACATTTCTCGCTCCCCAAGAATGTAGAAAAATGTGCAGCCACATTGGGGAAAAATGAATAGTTGATCCGGCCCTACACAAGTCCAGTTGTGTGGCACAAGTTACGAGGAACGTTGTAACCGACAAAAAGGAGCTAAGCGGGACCGGTTAGGGTTTTCCAGAGTCGGGCCCAGACCCCTAGACATAGAGGGAGGACGAAATTGGTGGGCCCAGAGGAGAGATAAAGTGACTTAGAGAAAGAGAAAAGGTTATATCATGTAATTATGAAGAGAGAGAAAGATAAAATTATCAGAATTAATCTGGACCACACAATTTGACTTTGACATGATCGATTGAAAGACATGTAATTATGACACTTAAAGGGTCATTAATGGCACATCTAAGGGAAGATTTCGTGGGTTCCCACTGGTTGGAAGAAGTGCAGTACAAAATGACCATTTTACCCCTGCACCTAAAACCTACATCTAACAACACCAAGGACAATTTGGGAATCTGATTTTTGGGCCTAAAAAGGTGCACCCATCTGCCAAGAATTCTCTAGAATTCTTGAGAATCAAGTCAAATAAATATATTTTAATTCGAGACATCCTTTCGACCATTGGGTAATAACCAAAATTGGACAAAATCCCTAACCCTTGGAGTCTATATAAGGACACTTCTTCCCCTCATTTCCACCTGCCCAAATAAGTTCTCAAGGTGTAGGAGGAGAGGGAGCAGCTAAAGTCTTGGTTCAAGAAAGAGAGGAGGTCATACGCAACCGAAATTCCAAGGTAAGCATCTCACCGACAAACTAGAAGTTCTTGCTTCTGCCCTATAGTGATTTTTGTGGAGATGTAGTAGGATTTTGGTATTTTTTTTTTGGTTTCCATTGAGTCCAAAACGTGATTTTGAGTGGGGACAAGTCAGATTATCTTTTTCCAAATCCGAAAAGCTTAAGTCTTTAAACTACAAAAATCTGCCGATTCTTATGGTTTTCTGGGCAGTGTGTGTTCATCAACATATTTAAAATAGTAAATGAATTCCGTTTTCTCTGAACTTTTGCATGGTAAAATTATAAATTTTGAGGATGAGTTTGGTATAAGGGTTTGTGTTATTTTGATGTTTCAACTGAGAGTTATTTAAGATTGAAAATGACCTAAAAACATGGATTCTGTTTCGGACCAGTGGCTAAGTTTTGAGAATCTGAGAAGGACTAGAACCCAGATGGCTTTGGTAACTATTTTTCCTATAAACTAGACATCCTAAGGGTTCCATGGCTACTGATTTCATGTTAATATGAGTTTTTTTTATAATTTATTAAAAATTGTCAAAGTTGGATCAGTGTTTCTGGAAAAATCCTGGTGGTAGGCGAAATACATGAAACTTAAGGTGAAGTTTGTAAATGTGACTGAAAACATGGTGTTTTGTTGTATCTTAGGGTGTTAGCTCATGTGGACTATATTTTCAAGGGAATAGTTTGCTATTTGCATGGCGTGCCAGGTAGTAACTGTAAACTTGCATACTCTATGTGGCTCTTGTATGTATGTGTTATCATGATTGTGGATATAGGGTAGGTAGGGTAGGTAGTATCTATTGGACTCTATCTCCTATGGGTGCTATTGAGGCCCGAGGCATGATGGGTAGGTAGTATCTCTTTTAGGGTGCTACTGAGGCCCTTGGCATGTAGGGTAGGTGGAGCCTATGTGATTGTGTGTTCATAGGTGTCTACTGAGGCCTTTTGGGGTAGGTAGTTAGGGTCGGCCACCCTAGCTACTGAGGCCCTTAACGCGCTGGTTCCGGGGGCTTGTCTTGACCAGGTGGTCATGCGGATTGTGTACATGCCAAATTTATGTTCCTGATTGTGATTTGCATTACATGCATTGCATACATATTGTATATGAGTTTAACAATTACTCTGGGGTTCAACTTTGAACTCCAGACTGGTTCAAAAGATACAAGTTTAAGGCAGTAGCTGTTGTGGGAGATTGAAGAAGGTAGTGCACGATGCGGGAATTTGAAGAAATAGGGGATGCCCTATTGTATTTGTACTTTATAGTATTTGAGATAGCTGTATAACTTACTGATGTTCAGTATTTATTTTTGGATGATTGTACCCTTAACCCTACAAGGATTACTTTATGTTATTATATGTACATTTTCCAATATATTGTAGTTGTCCAAACCGATCGTATGCTCTGCTGCGCACACTCTGATATTTGATTAAGTGACTGATTAACCAAGGAAAGGTAATAAGCGAAAAGGATCCCTCTAACCCGCCACCCGAAAGGGCAAGGCCGGTAGGGGTGTAACAAATAATGGTTTTCATGCTACAACATTCCCACCATATGTCACGCCAGATGTTCGTGTATCGAAAGTGATGTGAGATACTACAACATCACCATCACAACATGCCTCCAACCCAGGACCATCACGAGTCTTAAAGCAACCTCTGCCTTTCCGACAAAGGCTCCAAAAGCAAACTCAAGAGAAGTAGTTTTGAAAGTTCCTGAACATGCTGAAGCAACTACATATCAATATCCCCTTGGTTGAAGCCTTAGAGTAGATGCCCAGATATGTGAAATTCATGAAGGACATCTTATCAAATAAAAGGTGGCTGGGTGAATTCGAAACGGTAACCATGACCAAGGAAAGCAGTGCATTACTATTGAATAGACTACCTCCAAAGCTAAAAGATTCGGGCAGTTTTACGATCCCTTATGCCATTGGCCCCAATTATTTTGGAAAAGCACTCTGTGATTTGGGCGCCGGCATTAATTTAATGCCAATGTCCGTATTTACGAAGTTGGCAGTCAGAGAAGTAAGGCCCACTATGGTAACTCTGCAACTGGCAGACATATCCATTGTCCAACCATAAGGCAAAATTGAAGATGTATTAGTGATTGTGGACAAGTTTATCCTCCCGGTAGACTTTGTTAGATATGATTAGTTTTGATGATGTCTTATATAGATGCCATTATTAAAAGCAAAAAGATTGAGTAACATAGTTATCTCCTACATTGACTAATTGTTGTATTTAATCTAGATTAATCCAAGTTGAATTTTAGAGATTAATCAAGAAGGAGATATTGAAGAAGGTAGAACCTGCAGAGAATGATGAGTCCAAGCTAAATTACGAAGAATGATCAAGATGGGATATGGAAGAAGGAATAACTTGATGAATGGAATGAGAATATCATTTTACAAGTTCCAAGATTGATTCTAGAAGTCTCTATGATCAAATAGGAGTTGGAATGACTCAATTCGGAGTTAAAATAAGCAAAAGAAAGCTTCAGGATGATATAACTCGAGTTATGAACTCACAACTCAAGTTAATAAAGTTGCTACAGTGTTTTCCCTCTTCTTTATGACTCATTCCCGAAGGAGGAGGGGAACGATTCTCTCTCGCTCCTCGGCTCTTCTCCCGCCTTTTCGAGTGCTTTGCATCGAACACTACACTTAAGTACCAAGGGAGAAGAAGAACACAAGCGACCTAAGGCGGACCGACGGAGATGAGCGAGAGCGGCGGATCTGTAAGGTAAATGAAGCATATGGATCGACCGTGACTAGGGTTCAAATCCGATATTTTGCGAGGGAAAATTATTTCCCTCGCAAAATGGGGGAATTTTGCGAGGGAAGTCTCGCAAAATGGTGATTTTTTGCGAGAGAAACTTATTTTCCCTCACAAAAATCACAATTTTGCGAGGGAAAATTAGTTCCTCGCAAAAATTCACCATTTTGCGAGGGAACTAATTTTCCTCGCAAAAAATCACCATTTTGCTAGGGAAACTTATTTCCCTCGCAAATTTACTAAAATTTGCGACGGAAATAAGTTCCCTCGCAAATTTCGTCGCAAATATTGCATTTTGTAGTAGTGTCCTTTTCTCTCTCATGGTGGACGAAATTCCATGCTAATAGGACAAGGAATTGACTATTTTGCCCTTGCTTTTCCTCTTTTACCCCTGAAGTAACACGTGTCACACTCTCCTTTTCCTTGTCTGCACCAGGCGACATTTTGAACCTTTCTAGGGCTCACCATACCATCTCCCATTATTCTAACAACTTTTCTTGATTATTTCTCCAATTAAATTATTACGAAAAATAATAATAATAAAAAAAAAAATAAAGCTTCTCATTAATTCAACAACAATTACAAGTACATTGGTTACAACGGTAGGGGTGTTACACGCCCGTATAACGATCTACCAAAGGCACGAGCTTCGGGAGTACCCCTACGAGTGGTTATCTTGTATCTAACCATGGTTTTAGCAGTTGGGGCAGAGAGCTAGGTAGGGTGGAGTTATGAGGTAGTGAGGAGTTAATAGAGGTAGTGTGAGGAGTTAATAAGGACAAAGAGGTAGTATGAGGAGTTAATAAAGGGCGAGAGAAACGGGAGAGATATGCAATTGATGATGAGAATGAATTGTGATTCAATTGTTATAAATGAATTTAGTGGTTCTACTTTAAGAGCGTATTTTACAAATATCTGGTCCTAAAAGTATATTATTTATTTATTTTTAATTCAATTACTTTTAAGACCGTCCTATTAACATATATCTGATTCTAAAAGTCTATTATTTATTTTTTTCAATTCAATTACTTTTAAGACCGTCCTATTAACATATATCCGGTCCTAAAATTATATTATTTATTTTTTCAATTCAATTACTTTTAAAACCGTCTTATTAACATATATCCGGTCCTAAAACTATATTATTTATTTTTTCAATCAAATCAATTACTTTTAAGACCTACCTTTTATATTGTATCGGTCCTAAAATTCATTTATTTTTTTCCAATTTTTTTTTAAAGTAAGAATTTTTTCTTAAAAAATATTACTTTTCAGAACAGATCTTTTACAATATCCGGTATTAAAAATTGCTCGAAAAAATAAACAAATTTATTATTGAATTACAAAAATTGTGCAATTGTTCATTTACAGAAGATTATTGGTGCTACAACATATATTTACAAATGAATTTAGGACATTAATTATTGTTTTGACTTTAAGAGGTCATATAGATATTCACAAAACAAATTGCGTATGTGCTCCACTTCATCATCAGAAAAGGGATCAAAGACAGGCAAAACTCTGTAACATCAAAGATAGAAATTGATTTAACTTGCGTGCATATTTCATATGTAACATTAAGCCAAAAACTGAATTTAGCCATAATATGTAACATCAAATACATTTACCTTTGCAATGAATTTAGTCCTTCCTTGCGTGATAATATCATATATGTGTTTCAAGACTTACGGGCCACATAAGTTGGACTCCTTTGGTTGCCAACGGGTCTAAAAAGAACAAGAAATATATATAAGACCATATATAGCTTACTGACCAAGTTCGCAAGGCAGTGTGCCAATGTCCAAATATGTACTAACCTTTGGTGTGAGCCATTTAGGATCTTTGGCATCATACATATGCTTTTTGTTTACCTGGATTTGGAAGGTCCTCATGGTACTATCATCAAAATCACAAATTTATCAATAATGGTCATTGAAAATTCACACAAGAGATTTCAAACAAGAGAATCAAAATGACATGCTTACTCGTTCACGGTTTGCATCAATGTAGGTCCTGGACTGCTGTGAGTGGAGCATAAGAAGACCACTGTATGTTGGTCCATGCACATGAGGACCAACTGCTAGTGGTGGCTGAAAATTCACAGCAGTAAAGTACTCAGTGATATATGTAACAAAATTAAGTGAATTGCAGACAAGAATTGTGATATGTACCCATGGTAGTATGGAAACAAGTACACCTTTTTTTCTCACTTCACACACCCTCGTTGATATGTACAGTTGTCTATCAGCCATGGGTGTTGTACTTGCATGGGCACAAGAATCCAAAATCTTTGCTTCTCGCCCGTTGTTCCAATTCATCTGAACCTAAAATAATGAGATAAGGGAATTAGTATATATGTATGTGTGTCTAAACGATGCATTTAATTTATGTACTCATAGAAGAAGATACTTACTTTATAAACATTTGAACAATTGCACTAGTAAGCTCCTTTCCAGGAAGCAGTAGGGACGTTAAATCATCGAGGTCAACGTAAACCGGTTGGATATGAGGGAGGCCTACTACTTTATTGACAGGCCACGATTTATCTTTAAAATATCCATTGGATACCATTTCGGATATTTTTTGCTTGGCAGTCAAATTAGCAGTAGGAGATGGAGCTTGAGGAGGAGTAGAGACATGTACAAGCTTCACTGGCCAAGATATGAAGGTTCCTTGACATGACTCGACAACCTTCGCCTAATCAGTTGGGAGAGGGAGAGTTGCATCAATGATCACCTTTTCAACTGACACTCTGACTTCATCATCAGCCATTTGTGGGTGGTGTACAGTTGATCCCAAGTTGTGGACAGTCCCTTTTGCAACTAATCGTCTATGAGGTTTTTCCACATACATGTAACAAGGTTGCTCTCACTGTCCAACAATGCGGCTCCTCTAGTTTCGCCGCATAAGTGCAAGTGAATGTGTGAAGGGAACAATGGTCTCTGAACGAGAGCTCAAAAGCAGCTTCATTTCATTTCATTCATTTCCTCCTTCATTTGGCTCAGCTGGGATTGAAACATTGCAGTCAATGAAGCTTCTTAAGCCGCTGCTTCCTCATTTATTTTGGCCACCGTTTGTTTCATCTCCTCCCGGGTAACCATACTTTGTTTATGGCGTTTGAATTTACCAAAGTATTGGTTTAGGCCTACCCGTCCTCCAATCCCCCTTACATGCCCCGAGTGATTCGGTTTTTCGATCGCAACGGTCAGAACATCATTCCTCCCGTCCGACACAAAAGATCCCTCTGCTTCTTTCTTTTTAAGATCTTTCTGTAAGATACAGATAACAAGAAGCTTAGTAATGAAACATGTTTAGTAACTAAAAAATAACAACAATGATACTTACAATTCTTTCAGCAACTAGACGAGTTTGTTCACTCATGTAGGTGCCGCTTGGCTTTTGCCAAATATACAACTACAACTCCTCACGACGTATTGGAGATGGCGGATCATGTATCGCAGACGGATTGGATTCAGTTTTATCTTCCAATCTCTTCCTCTTGGCCGCCATCAATTCTTTTTCGGCCTTTCCATATCCGCTGCGAGAAGCTCTATGTCTTGTGCTTGTTCCCTTATTTTTTGTGAATCAGAATTGAAAACAACTATTAATTATGAATTCCAGCCATCTCACTAACAGAAATTAGAGAACTTCTACTTGATATGAACCTCAAACATTAGTCAAATTCATTTCATCAAGTTTCAACATTTTATTTAAGGAAGATGTAGAATTGTAGAAGAAATTGGGAGAAACAGAGGAAAGGGAGTTGCAGAATTGCTTCCAACTCAGTCAATTCATTCATTCTTCATAACTGGTTCCTACACATATTAGACTAACCTCTCATTTATAGATAGAGGCTTGACTCTTAAGGCCCAATAACAACTTGCATCAAAACCATTACACAGTTAACATACAAACTAACTAATAGCAATGTCTAACCACTACCTACTATAACATAACTAAGACTATAATAAGGGCTTGACTCTTATGCCATTATTATTTCCCTAATTACCTACTTAGTATTTTACCTTTTCACGGTTTACATATCAAACTTGCATAGAACTAAGACATGCTCCTCTGATGCAGGACAAAGGTAGGAAATGTATACTTCTATTCACATATCAAACCATTTAACTAACACGATTAGATGAACACAATAACATTCACATATCCGCACAGGTTAGTAAGCAAACAAAAGGGCAAACAAAACTAAATATAAACTTACCAGGGCTTTAGGAGTGGTTCGCAGCTGAACAAATTGTTGCCAAATTTGTTCATCAATAAATGTGTACTTGTCCCAAGGATTATGGTCAGGCTAAACCTTGGCAAAAATATAGTTGTTAGCTAGAAAGGTCTTAAACTTCCTCCACCAATCAGCACAATAAGACAATGCCTTGTCTTTCAACTTCTGACAGTCAGAGATAGTGTATGTAAGCCGGATAGTGTCCCAAATAAGATCTTTTATTATGCGAATGTCTACTTTTTTCCACTCATCTGTCAAGATACTAACCTTGCTGCGTGCTAGATAGCTGACAAAACTATTATATTTGTTTTTATTAGGACCGAAAGGTTCCAACTTTTCATCAAACTGAATCTCGAGCTTTGATCCAGAAGTCCGACTTAGGGATACATCCATCATTCGTGTGCCACTTCTACCACGGCGTGCACAATGGTTACGAGGCTCATTGTGAGATGAAGAGGGTTCATTCTGACTCACACTAGTAACTGGCGTTCTAGGAATAGGACTAGAATCGTTTTCACCGTTCATTTTCGAGACAGGAAGAGAGGAATGCCTGAGCAAATGCGAGAGTAACAGAGGCTAATGGTACGTGTGCGAGGAAGAGAGGTAATGCAACAGGAAGGGTTTTGCAACGTTAACAAAGGTTCTTCAATGAGAGTAATGAAGGTTTCCCGCGAAGAAAAATATATTTGGCGCTTTATTTTTAAGACCAGATACAGAAAAAGTCGGTCTTAATATATAACATTTAAGACCGGTTATATTAAACTACAGTCTTAAAAGTAATTAATTATTTGTTTAATTTTCTTTAACATTTTTGTACTGGCCACATTTTAAGTCCAGTCTTAAAATATTTAACTTTAAGACCAGACAAATAATAAGACGGTCTTAAAAGTTAACCTTTAAGACCGATCCTTATAAAACTCTGGTCTTAAAATTAATTAATTTTTTGTTTAATCTTTTTCTATATTTTGTACCGGCCTCATTTTATGTCTGGTCTTAAAAGAATACCTTTTAAGATCGGCTATTAAATATGTGCGGTCTTAAAACTTTTATATACTTTTATATTTAAATTTTTTCTTATTATTTTGGACCGCAGAAAATATAAGTCCGACTGTATGAGATTTCTCTATAAAGTAATTGATATTTCAAATTTTTTAATAACAGTTTTAAGAACGATTGTTTTTTAAACCGGTCTGAATAATATATTTAAGACCTATTAAAAAACGATCTGGTCCAAGAAGTTATTTATATTTACAAAACTGTCACCGGTCATACCTTTAAGACCGGGGCGTCGATACTCCGGTCTAAATTGAGGTGGTCTTAAAACCATTTTTTGCACTAGTGAATGTTTGAATTCTCAAAGATGTTGTGATTTGAAATAAGAACTTGCACTTGAGTGTAATTCTAGAATCACTCAAGCAAGTGCTAATCACTTGAGTGTTTTTCAATCCAACTCGAGTGTTTGATGAACTTTGAGTTCTGGTAGTGAAGTATTGAAATATTGGGTCACTCGAATACTAAACACTTGACTCGAGTGATCTTGTGTTTGTTTGAAAATAGCTTCAACACTACTAGTGATTCGAGTGCTTACTGCAAGTGA
Organism: Acacia melanoxylon; assembly: GCA_019022615.1. Lineage (NCBI taxonomy): Eukaryota > Viridiplantae > Streptophyta > Magnoliopsida > Fabales > Fabaceae > Acacia > Acacia melanoxylon. The sequence goes on from JAFJYJ010000099.1 coordinate 1,000,226, forward strand.
CCTTCAAGTCACTCGAGTGACTCTCAAGCTGACTCGAGTGATTCCCAAATGAGAATTACTACACTCTTGGTCCATCAATGAGTGACTCGCAATAAACTGGTGAGTTAGCCATCATCACTCAAGTGACAACTTCCTCACTTAAGTGAGCTTCAATCAACTGTTAGAAAATGAGCAAGTGACTTGCAGAATGTCTGTGAGTGAATACCATCACTCGAGTCGCAATTCATTCACTCGATTGATCTTCATAAATCTTTCAAAGAACAAGTGAGTGACTTGCAAAATCTCAACGAGTGATCACTAGCACTCGAGTGGTCACTTGTTTACTTCAGTGCTTTGAACTTATCACTCAAGTGATGAAACCCACCACTCGAGTGATTTGCCATAATTTCCAAAAATCTTGCAAGTGACTTGCTAACTTCCTGCAAGTGTAGGGGGATCACTTGAGTGCTAACTTAGTCGCTTGAGTGATCTGGCATTACTCTTCAAACTTTCAGCCAGTGACTTACAAAATCACAGGAAGTTAAGGATCATCACCCGAATGGATTACCTAACACTCAACTGATCATCTTATATCACTTGAAGTGAGTATTCTTGTTTATTGAAATTTTAGTTTAAATAAAGTTCTATCACTTGAGTGTCTTCAAACACAGAACTTGAGTGACTTGAATCATCAAGTCCTCATTGTTTTTTAAGGTTTGTTATCATCAAAACATAATCCAAAAGCTAACACAAGTTAGCGGATTGGAGTGCATAAGGTGGGAATTGAACTAATAATAAGAATTAATATTTTGATTGTATACATAATCTTTTGTAATATTATGATGATGTTATTGTTGTATGAATATCATGATTTTGCGAATTGCCCACTTGGCATCCCACAAGCATGTGGTAGTTACACTACAAGATGGAATTTAGTTAGTGAGTGTTGATCTGACCTTTTATTACTTAACATTTTTCCAAGTTAGAACGATAGGTTTGGAGCTTTAGGAAAGGTACTGGACAAGTAACAATTACTCTTGTGTTCTTATGGTTATGTTAACTTGATTATACCACTAGGACCTTGGATTCTAGAATTTGGACATGATTTAATGATTATTCATGTTCTATTTTTTGTCATTGTGCCTCTCACCCTGGTGAGCAAGTTATTCGTTGAGGCGAGCAATTCTGGGTTCTTCACCTAGCGTGTGAAGTGTTTGTTGAGGCGAGCACCCCATTTTTGAATAGTTTATTCTTTCCTTTTGTTTAAACTTAAGTTGAGTTATCTTGGTACATCACCTTTTGTGTTGGAGGGCGGAGCCTTGGAGTTCAGTTCCTTCATATATTATAGGGATAATGGTCTTATTTGCCCCGAAAGTTTTCGCTCAGGAGCACTCAGCACCCGGAAGTTTTTTTGGGAGCAAAATTACTTCGGAAGTTTAAAAACATAGCAATCTTACCCTTCTGTTAATCTTGACCGTTAAATTGTTGCTCCAATTTGTAAACTTCTAGGGCAAAATTACTCCTAAAAAAACTTTCAGGGCAAAATTGCTCCTAAAAAAACTTCCATGACAAAATTGCTCTATTTTATTAACTTATGGGGCAATTTTGCTCCCAAAAAAACTTCGAAAGTCTTTGAATGCTTTCGAAAGTGAAAACTTTCGGGGCAAATAAGACCCTTATCCTTATATTATACTACTCTCTTTGGTCCACAATATAGGGAACCTCAATCATATCACGGGAAAGAAGAATTGACAGTTAAGTCATTTAATATGTCCTAAAATGTAATTTTTTTTTTCACTTTTACCCTTTCTTGAGAAATGTGTTTAATTGCATTAGGAATGTTATTCTAGAGAGAGAGAGGGGATATAATGAGTTAGTAAAGTTGGAAAGTGAATATTAATCACATGGCAAAATAGGAAAATGAGCACTAATTAAACTAAAGGTAACGTATATTTTAGATCATGCATTCCTTTTAGAAGTGTCCTATATTGTTGATTGGAGGGAGTAGTTATTACATGGACGAGTTAATTATTTTTACTGCATGCGGTCAAGAAAAAACATTTTAATTAACCATGATAGATTTATGTTGCGTTTTCCCTTTTTTTTTTAATCATGGTTAAGATTCAAAAAGTGACGTCAATCTTTTATAACCTCGATAGTCCTACCTTGAGTCATTTTCTTTTTAATTGAGGTTATACTCCCAAAATGTTTTCAGATTTACGTAAAAATTATGAGATGTACATAAGGGTGTTACAGTCTGCGGGACGATGTTTTTCAGAGTTTGTTTTCATTTTCTTAAACAGCAATGGTTTGGTAGATCGGTTTTGTGTCACTTCAGACAACAAAGTCTAGCCTAGTCTAGTATGGTCTTTCGGCAGCCCATGAACTACATCTCTAAACCGCTCTCTCACTATTTCTCTGGATGGGGGATATTTTAATCCAACCCACATGACCATAAAAGGGCTAAGTCTTAATTTTAATTCATTTTTATTTCCTTTTTATTCCAGTCCGTTTTTATTTTACTTTTTAATTTCAATGTATTATTATTTCAAAATTTATTTTATTATTATAAATCATATTTATTGTAAATTGTATTTATTTAAATATATATATATGGTAAATTCAATTTATTATGAAATAATTCCTTCATAATACTATTCAAATATTAGCAATAAAATTGTGATGTTACACTAGACTCCAAATCTATTTGTTTTTCCTTTTTATTATTTTTCTTCTAGACGATGAAGTGTTAACGAATGAAAATGGTGTTGCAAACTAGGGCCTTTTATTTTTATTATACTCTTTTTCATAATTTATGTTTTGATGATAAAATAAAATTTAATTAAAGCATTGTTGGTAAATATTAATTTATATCCAAATGTAAGCTTAATAAGACATTTTCGTTCTGATTCCCAAACTAATTTCATTGCCCATGTATCAAAATTGAGGCCTTTATATGGAACCTGGCCTAAAGATATTTTATTTGAATCGTTTCACATTTGTATGTACCACACAACTATATGTCCATTTTTAGCAAAAAAAAAAAAACTATATGTCCATTTCTTTTAGGTTTTTTAGAAATATTTTTATTATATTCGAGGTAAGTATATAAAATGGGTTTTATTTCAACTTGTGAAAAATTACTTAATTTTTTGTTCCAAGTAAGCATACATTCAAATTTTTTTTTTTTTTGATAGAAAAGATTGCTAGAAGCCTACATTACAATTGAAAAATTACATAAAGGAGGAATTTAATCATAAGCTCTCGTGATCAACCCAAGTCTTAAGATACATAGGACACACATCTAAAATAGAAGAATTAGAAATTCCCGATTTGGCCAAGGCATCAACAAACACGATTAAAATCTCGTGGTATAACACGAAAACCCACATGCTAATCCTAACACCTCATATCCCTAACCTTAGTAATCAAATTACTATCAGTGGTACAAAAGTCATCTAAGATCAAATTAATGACCTCATTAGAATCAGATTCTAAAATGATCTTCTTCATCCCTAAATTCCAAGCCAATTGGAGACCCTCCGCCACCGCCCATTCCTCAGTAGTAGCCGATTGACATATACCAACCCTTATGCTAAAACCCATAATCCAGTTACCCAAAAAGTCATGGATAACACCTCCACATCCAGCTATTGAAGACTACAACTCCATAGCCCCATCAACATTCAACTTGAACTAGCCATTGGAAGGTTTTTTCCAATTTAAAACTTGAGCAGAATCTAAAGGGACAGACGGCCCTGCAAAACCATCCAAAGATACATACCTCGTCAGATCATAGACAATGCCGAAGCAGGATTACAAGGCTTAATAAAAGAACTATCAAAATTACATCGATTTCTCCAACCCCAAAGCTTCCGAATAGTTACCCCAAAAAATAACCTCCAACACTCTCCCCAATCACACACACAAATTATAGGCCTTGATCTATCTCCATAATGGGCCGAACAACACACATTATGGGCCTATTCTAATTATCGGATCCTTTCCTTATCGCTGCGATACGCCCCAATTAATGCCGTTTGGTTGAGAAGGATACCTATTTTCTTGTTCGAACTTCAAAGGCACCCACTTCACCGCGCCCTCTCCCCACCATACGAAGCTTCATTCCAGTAAATAAATCTGACGGGTTAGCTGGGTTTGAGAAAAACCCAAAACCCTAGCTATCGGTTTAGCCACCATGAACTGCTGCAGTAAATCTCTTTCTTACGATACGTTCTTTGCGTTTTTCTTGTGTTGAATTAACTATGCTTTTTCGGTTCATGTTAGTTTCATTTCTGCTGATCTTCCTCTCTTATCGTTGTTCTTTGCTGTCCCTACAGTCTCCGGCGAGGTGCCTGAAGAGCCTGTAGTGTCAAAGAAGTCTGGGTTGCTCTATGAGAAGCGTTTAATTGAGAGGCACATTGCGGTACCTTTTTCTCCATTCCTTAATCTTGTCCTCTTGCTTGCATTTCTGCTATACTTTGTGGAGTTTGCTCAAAGAGTATGAAATTGGGTCTACTGGAGGATAAAGAGGGAAATTAATGGAAAGAGCGATGCTTTGAAAGACATATTTTTCTCAGGCCAAAAAAAGAGGGACAAAAATGATGTTGTGGGTTTTAGCTCCTCCTTGGAAATTAGGGTGCATAATTGCGTGAGCGCTTTCTCCATTCAGGTTTCCTCTTGCATTTAGTATCTGATTTGAGGAATATGGCTAGTAAAATCAACTAGTTTGTAGAGTCCTCGAGGTGATTGGTTATTCATGAAGCGCATAGCAATGGATGATTTTCCTATTGTTCATGTTTTCTGAGTTTTCCTAATTTTGTTAATCAATTGCGTAGGACTATGGAAAGTGTCCAATTACTGGAGAACCTCTTACTTCAGATGACATTGTTCCAATAAAAACAGGCAAGGTATGGTGGTACTGGTATCAGTAATGGTATCAGTAATTAAGCTTTTTAATCAGTCTATAAGTGGACTAACCTACTCATGTTTGCGGCTCTTTGCTTTTCAAGACCAATAGGCAATTCAATCTGGATAATTTGTCTTGCAGATAGTGAAGCCAAGGCCTGTACAAGCAGCAAGTATCCCGGGCATGCTTGGAATGTTCCAAAATGTATGGTTTTTAAGGCTTTAGGACATTTTACCATATTTAATATACGCTATATTGGCTGCAGAATGTTTGTAAACTTGTATTATAATTATTTGTTTTTGTTTATTTATGTGCTTTCATTATTCTCTTTATTGGGAATCTAAACTTTGTTATCTGCCCAGTGGCTAGAAAGTCTGGTGCTTGACTGCCAATTTTTCTTTATAACTGGTCTCTTTGTTTCTTGGATGATAAGAACACTCACAGTTGAATGTTCTGTCAATTGAATATTGAATATCTAATTTTTTTAGCTTTTCATATAAATGTAATTCAGCTTGACATAGAGACCTATGGTATTTCTGGATTTTTCATTCTGCAATGTATATGGAAGAGGGAAAAATCAACATTTACCTTGAAGTATAATAATTTTATTTCAGTTCTAGTATTCTTTCTCATTTTATTATGTTGAAGATTGCATGTTTATTTGCGTATTATAATTATACTGAGATAGGGGAAATTTTCTTCCATACGGTTCATCCTCAAATAATCAGCCTGGTAATAACATGAAACTAGTGAATATTCTTTTTGCCCCCAAAAGAAAGAGTGCAGGAAGAAAAGGAAAAAATGAGGAAGAAAACCATCCAGAGAAGATGATTGACCACGCTTGAAGAATAATGCAAACCTAGCTTCAGGGAGAGTGACGGAGAGTGTGACATGAAGTCATTATTCTAATTGAGTAGTTATTTTTTATTTTGTTTTAATTAAGGTTTATTTGTTCATTTTAAAAATTTATTTTTGTTTTCAAGTTAGTTTTAATTCTTCTGTTTAGATTATGATGCAATTATCCTATTTTTGAGAGTCATGTCTTTTAGTTGGGCTTGGAGTAGTAGGCTGCTCTCTCTCTGTTTTCTTACGTTTTAATAAAATAAATTTAGAGGATCATTAGCCCTGCATTTCTGCATTTGGGCATTCTGGATTCTCTTTCATCATCATGCCTGACCAGCCTTTAGAGGCATATTATTGGAGTGGTCTTGTGAAAAGTAAAAGCTTAGTTATTATTAGTGAAAGGAAATACCTGTTGGTCATTGACAGCAAAACTTAGAGCTTAAAATTGGGTTATTAGGATTTTTTCCTGGTATAATATCCTATAAAATATACTTAAATGAGATGTATTACTTTACCTAATGATGGATTTTTGTTGCATATATCTTTGATTGATCAGAAGTCAGGATGATAAACATATGCAGAGTGTGCATATTGTTGGATTGATTGTAGCCTAGAACTAAATACTGTGATTGGCCAAGGGGTTTTCACTTTAACATTTTTGCCAGCTTCTCCTCTAAGAACAACGTTGTAGGGAAAGGTTGTCTGCTACTTAAATCTAATGAATACAACCATTTGTTTTTATACTTTTACATAACCAGTTTTCTAGTAATTCAGCTGAACAATATTAGAAAATACTTGATAATCCTGCTTTTGACTAATTGGATAGCAAGATAGACAGACATCTTTACTTCCGGGATACCTACAAAACAGAGTGTAGGGGCTGTGATCTACAGATTATATGTGGACAATGTATTCTTTAAGATCTTCTTTATATCGTTTTAATTGCTTTATCATGCTTTACTTGCTGGCTTAAAGTTTTACTGCACAAAACTTTGAAAGAAATTGTTAAAATTTAATCTTAGTTTGCTTAGCTTGTACTTAATTGTGTAGTCTTCTACTTATGATGAGTTTGTTTGTTTACTTGTAGGAATGGGATGGATTGATGCTGTCTAATTTTGCATTGGAGCAGCAACTACACACAGCAAGGCAAGAGCTAAGTCATGCTCTATATCAAGTAAGCCAACAAAGTTGTGTGATATGACTAAAAAGTTTCCCGTCTTTAAAGATTTGTGGAAGTTTTTTGAGTGGAAGTAATTTATGCTTCTTTATCATGTCAATGAAGCATGGTCAACTATTGTGCCTTCTATTTATATATTTTAATGTGAAGTGATTTATTGACTCGTTAGAGTAAGCCTTATAATTGTGTTAATAGATTGAACATTTTAAGAGGATTTTAATGTTTTAGCTCTCAATGTTGTGATACGTGTTAGGAAATTTCCTCTCTTTATAGGCTTGTGGAAGTTTATTGACTGCTTCGCTGTATTGTTGATCTAGTATGGTCAATTTGAATATGCAATTGGTTTATTGATTCATGATATTAAGCACAATAATTGTGTGATAAAGACAAATTTCAAGATATTTTAATGTTTTTACTCTTGATGTTTTCTTATGCGTGATAAACACATTATTTCAATTTTTTAATAAAAAAGCTTTCCGCATCTTAGTACACAAGTTTTTTTGTTTGGAAACCAGTTTGATTGTGTTATTTTATATAATTAAAAAATCTGTTATTGGAAATTTTTTTATATTCTATTTCATCTCAATAATAGTTTGTTACAGATAGTTTTTCCCCCCCTTTATTTTCCCTAGAAATACAGCTCTGGTTTTGTTATTAATTTTTTGTATACATGATTTTTTAATTTTGAATGTAAATTTTAAGAATTAGTTTTAGCTATTATATTTGCAATGCCAGAATTGCACTTAATTGATTTAATCTATAGCATGATGCTGCTTGCCGAGTGATAGCAAGGCTTAAAAAGGAAAGGGATGAAGCAAGGTCATTACTTGCACAAGCAGAAAGGCAGTTCCCTCTTTCAACACCAAATACAATGACAGCGAATGCTGTTGCTACGAGCAATGGGAAAAGAGGTATTTAAGTTTTTTTTGTCAATTTTTCTTGTTTTATATATCTTCAATGTTAAGAAAATCAGAATGGACCAGCATAAGGCTGGCCTGGAAGAGGCACAAAACTGGCCTCTTATGAAATTTGTCAAAGGCCAGAAAAACCGGTTAACAACTGGTGAGTTGGTTGAAAACAGGACTGGTTGCTAAAAGTTGCCATCTTAAATATTTTAAAAAGAAAGCTAAGTTGCTAAAACAAAATTTAGGACTAATGGGCCATAAGCTCATCCATTATTAAGACAGCTAAGGCAATTTGCGCCAGTCAAGCTGGTACCCACTCCTTTATATGGAGTTGCGTAGACACACAATAGCATGCACATAGTTCGCTTTCTTTTCTCTACCTTTTGTTTCCTCCTTGATCTTTGTTCATTTATTTTGCTCATTTCTTGAACTTGTTTCTTTAGGAAAGGGCACATCTTTGTGATTCCAAATATTTATCAATATGTTTATTTTTAAAAGGATATAATGCCATCCTTCTAATCTTTGATGACCATAAATGTGCTCCCTTAGGCAAATGAGTTTGGAGTAATTTAACGGGCCTATGATGAGCTTCTTTGCCGAAATTATGAAGTGTGCAAGTTTAATTCAATCTTTTGGTTTAAACTTGCTTCATTTTTTCTTGTTTTATTTAAAAAAAAAAACAGAGAGAGAGAGAGAAAAGGACAAGGCAAAGTTAGCTTCCCTTAACATCATCAACACACATGTTCATTCTACCATCAAAGCTTTCTTATCATCATATACGGATGTAAGTTTCTAAATATTAATACATTAAAGGGTCAAGGTGCAAAAATACTTATGAGTTTTTAGTCAAAGTGTACCCAGCACCATTTACATTTCAGAGGTGCAAAAGTACTCATAAACTTTCAAAATAATGGCAAAAATACCATCACAGTTAATCTTAGTTAAGTTTATTGTTATTTTGACCAAGAACGTTGACATGGAAGCTGAGTTGGCTATAATAATATCTTGGTTGGCAGTGGAGAAAAACATAAAAAATAAGAATATTCCATATAGACCCACAAATATTAATTTATTATTTTAAAAAATAAAAATTTCAAACATTGTCTTCCATCAATAGATCCTACATAATTTGCATTGCCTCTCCCAATTACAACCTCACCTCCTCCTCACTGACCTTGTTCCCATCCGCCATCCTCCGCCACACCTCGTTTTCTACCCCTCTTTCCGTTACCTCAGCTACAACGGTGATGGAGTCCTTCCCACTTTCTCGATCCCCCTCTTTCCTCCCTTTGTGTCCACCTTCCTCTCAAATCTCAAATCTCCTCCCTCAAAATCTTCTTCTCCGATGGCGATGGAGTCCTTCCCTCTTTCTTCAACGCTGAGATCATGGGAGATCTATTGGCTTCTTTGATGCTTGGACTTGAAAGCTCAGATTTGGTGCTAGCAGAGGTGGTTGGGGTTTGGAAGTTGCATCGATAGTGATGGGGTCTAAGAAAGATGGGAATGATGGAGCAACATCATTTACTTCTCAGATTTAAGAGTGTTTAGCAAAAATAGGGATTGGCTTCTACTTCAAAAGTCATGGCTTCTTTCCCATATTCCCTGAAGTGTATGAATTTTCTGCTACAACCTTCAAATTTAGGAGTTAGTTTTTCAATCATGCGTTTTAAACTTATCAATTTCTTGTTCGATAATTTCTCGCATAGCTGCTGCTGCACACATGATGAATGAGGATTTGCACAGATGACTTGATTCCTGCCTTTCATCAATTGATGGTTTTGATTTGTGTTTTTTATTTTGATTCATGAGTTTGTTGATGTGTTCTTTGAAGGTTTTACCTTTTGATTTCTCAGAAAAGTTTTTCTTTCTCCCCAACTGCCAGCTAGACTAAGATTAGCTAAGTAAGCTTCCATGTCAGCGTTCTTGGTCAAACAAACAGTCAACATGATTGAAATTAACGACAATGGTATTTTTGCCCTCATTTTGAAGATTTATGGGTACTTTTGCACCTCCGAAAAGCATATGGTGTTAGGTGCACTTTGGCTAAAAACTCATGGGTATTTTTGCACCTTAACTCGACATTAAAATTTAATGAATTTTACTAAGGTTGGTGCAATTAGTAAGGACTTGGCTAATAACCCCCTAAGGTCGTCAATTCAAGTCCCACTGCTGATGAAAGAACCTTATTGGTGGGTGATTAGTACATCTTGTAAATGCTCTGAGTTTGCAGGATTGCTTTGGCCCTTATGAGCTCTAGAGACTCAAATCACCTAAACCTTTGTTTAGAAAAAGAGAATTTAGCTTTAACTAAATCATGGTAATTGATTATTCATTACTTTTACTTGAATTTGAATATTGAGGTATGAATGATGAAATATATTAATGCTAATTTCTTATTGATGCATTTATACACATACGTATAACCTTTTTCTATCTTTCTAATTAATACATTCCAAAAATATTAAATTTTATTAATTTAATATGATTGGCTCAACCCTAGTTTGACCATGGTCCAACCATTGAATTGTGAACTAGTGCTCTTCCAATGACTAGTTCAGTTTTTATAACATTGCCTTTTTTCCCCCTTTTAATAGCTTACTGTGAAACTATTGTGGAGATGATGCCTGTGGTAATTAGGTTTTTTGTGTGTCTGCAATACTAATTTGAAGTCGTCTTTTGTGTTGTAGCTGCTGAAGATGATGAGCAGGCCCCTGGCGGGAAGAAATTACATACTGGAATCACTTCTGCCATTATTGATGAGCTGACCGAGTGTAATGCTTCTCTGTCACAGCAGAGGAAAAAACGGCAGGTATGCCAATAAAAGAAATTTATTCCGCATTGAATTTCCCATGCTCTCTATTCTTGCAGTCTTATTTTTTTTAGATGGCCTCACCTCTGCTTGATTAAAGTGTGTGGGTTTATCTGGACCTTGTGATATTTTTTTTGGCTTGTTTACTCAACTCACATGTTCTATCCTCCTTACATGGTTTGGTGAAATTGTAGTAATATTAGTGTGCTTCTAATAACAATCATCTGGTAAAATTGGATATTTTGACTTTTTCTTGTGCACATCATGTATTCTTCTTGAAATTCTGATTTTGAGCTGGCTGTATGTCCTTGGTTATTAAATATAGTATTTCTTTTTTGTTTATTTAGATTCCTGCAACTTTGGCTCCTGTTGAGGCTTTAGAAGGATATACCCAAATATCCAGTCACCCCTTTCACAAAACGAGCAAACCAGGCATTGTATCTATGGATATTCTTTATTCTAAGGTATGGCATTCAATCTCCAATATGCTTGCACATAATTTTCAAAAGGGTTTGTATTTTAATATTTAAGTCATATAGTACACTGATCTTAATTATAGTGAAGGACAATAGTTATGCTTGCACAGCTGGGCTGCATTTTGAAAGATGATATTTCTTTTTGTTTATTCGTATAAAATTGTGTTATATTGGCCATATCCTTTCTCGAACTGGCACTGTGTTTCACCTTTTAATTTGCTTGGTGCGCCCAATTTTAACTTTTGAATAACCTGCATAGGATGTTTCCTAGAGCTCTTGAGCATTTTATAAATTTTACAATTATTGGGCACCAGTAAATGATTATTCCTTTCCTTGTTAACAGGACTTAATTGCCACTGGAGGGCTAGATACAAATGCTGTGATTTTTGACCGACCATCAGGGCAGATATTATCCACACTCAGTGGTCACTCAAAAAAGGTTTACCTCCCTCCCCCCCAAAAAAAAAAAAATTGCACTGTTTTTTTCCAAAAAAATCATTCAGCTGATTGACTGTTTTTTTTTTTCCTAGGTTACAAGTGTGAAATTTGTAGCTCAGGGTGATCAGTTTATTACTGGTTCAGCAGACAAGGTAAATTGCTGTTCTTTTCTAATTCATAACTCATTACTATTCTTTGCTCTATGCAAAGTCTTCCCTGATCTTTCTCATCCCTACCCTCGTATTGACCATGCTAGGCAAAGCATCGATCTTCATCATTTCATTTCTCCTAGCACTGAAATTTTTGGCACATCACATAATCAAGATTGTGCTGTGTTAATCCATTCTCTGTAGTAGGTCTTGTTATTTTTGCATTTTTTTTTAGAGCAAAGTAGTCAATCCCAGATAGCGGCTGGCCCAAAAAATGATATAGCGGTATAGTGCATAGCGGGATGACCGCTATACCGAAGATGGCAGATACATACATAAATGTTCAAAAATAAAAATATAATAAACAGTAGATTGTCCAAGTCATAAACGAAATATACAAACATCATTAAATTAGTATTTAAAGGCCACAATCAAAGCATTCAACATATAATAAACAATAGATCATCAAAGTCTCTAAACGTCATAAACAAAACATTCAGCATTAAATTAGTCTTTAAAGGCTATAAATATAAGCAAAAATTCTCTTTATTCTTCAATGAAAAGATCATCTAAGTCCTCTTCATCATTGTTGCTTTCACTACTACTAGATTTGTATATCTCTTCCTCCTCATTGTCACTTTCTTCATGTTCCACTTCGTCTTCAATGATACCCTTTCTGTTATTGCTAGTTGAAGGCCTTGAAGTTGCATTTTGTTTATTCTTTAATTTGCTTTTCTGCCTAGTGTAAGTTCTAGGCTCACTAGCCGCAACTACCATCAAAGTGTAATCCTCAAAAACTAACTCCTCAACAACAACTTCATCTCCACCCATTTCCACCACCAACCCCTTATTACTACCATCAATGTCATTTAGGAGAATGGGATCAATCATATCACGGCAGTCACAACTGTTGATGCTCAAGCTTGCTTCTCTTAGAATGAATCTGTTGTATAATTTACAAAAAAAAAAAAGGGTGAATTTCACAAACACTAGAAATTCTATAAAGTAGAATCATTTAAATGAATACTTACATGCTCAAAAGTACTCCAATTACGCTTACATCTCGATGCACTACAAATCAAGCTTAACACTTTGATGGCAAGTTTTTGCAAGCTTGGAGTAGATGCTCTATACATCCTCCACCACTCAGCTGTAATGAGTGAACTAGTTATCAAACTTTGAATTAATGTAATTAAATTTATTAAGGAATGCGCTTTTACTTACCAAGAGCCACAGTGGTCCTTTGTCTTATTGTTTGCTTCATACCAAAGATGCCTCTAGCTCTTTTATATAATGCCAACTCATTTGTAATCTTATCTGCCTCTTCATCGGTTGGTATCAACCTCTCAATGCATTGATAAAGTCCTAAAGTCACTTCTGTATCAAATTCAATTCTTGGATTGCTATAATACAACTCTGGGTTTAGAAAATGAGTTGCTGCATGCAATGGATGATTAAGTTGGCACTCTTGTCAATAATAGCAAAAATCTCCTTGTACTTGTCTTCATTTCCATTGAAGGATCTTTGAAAGCTATTCCATTCCTATAAAAAAAATTGAGCTATGTATTGATAAGTTCTATACCTTGCTTCTTTATCACAAGCATCATTTATACTTCTTTGCTTGTTCTTTCCCAATTTGATAGTTGCTTTAGGACTTTAAAAAAGAAGTAAATCCATAAGGCCTTTCACACTTTTGGCTTTCTTGGTAGATGGATCGCTTGATGTTGATGGCCTTTTTCCACTTCGTAAGCTATGAATTTCTTCCATCTCTTCTTCCTCATTATCATGCAACTCAGTGAAAGTTTGAGCGACCTTTTTCTCAGCAGCTTCCTTGAGTAGATTCTTAACTTTCAGGTGGACATTTCGAACAAGCGTTCACATCTCCTCATATTCCCATTTGGTGCCTTTTTGTTTGAGTAATCCCGCCTGTAGTGACTTTGCCACAGATGTCACGCTCTTCCTATTGTTTATATCTTAAGCTATTCCATTTCCATGCTATATCAATATTTTCACCAGTAGGTTTTACCATTGCACTAGAAGGGACTGTGGCTGAGGTCTGTGGTTGCTGTGTCTGGGACGATGAAGCCTTTTTTACTGTAAATGGTAGGCCTCAAAACGCTGAAAATGGCAGGACTCAGAACTCAACATCGAAAATGGTAAGAGGGTCAAAATTCAGAACGCCCCTGGCGTGGTATAACTGAATGGCTGGCTGTTGTGTCTCTCTTCACAACTGCGTCTGGTTGGTCTTTTGACTTCAAAGCCTTGTCTCGCCCTCTAGCTGTGTTTTGGGAATGGACTGTGCGTTTCAGGTTTGCCTTTTTTTACTGTACCCTAAACCTAAATCGTGCAATGCACCACGGGACCAGGTGCACTGCGACTTGTGCTACAGCCGTGATGTCATAATGCTCCGCGAAGGAGCTTTTGTTGCAGCAAGGACCTGTTCCGTTCCACTCTATCGCTACTACACTGTTTTAGAGTTGACATTCCCTAAGCATCAGTGGCTTTTTATAAACTGAAAGGGTATTTACGCTACTTACAATTTTGATTATGAGTTGACTTTAAAGATGGAGAATGGTTGTCTGCAAATATTTTCTAAGATATGAAGTTACTATTACTGCATTATTTAAGTGGATCATTGTTGTGCTTGGAGAATGCACAATAGCGTCACGCAGTTCATGTAGCCAACTGGTGGGTCAGGCTCTCTGTTGTAGTGTTTTTGTGTTTTTTCTGTGTTTGTTTATCCTGTGTTCTCTTTGGAGTTGTCATGAAATATATAAATTGAGTAGTTGAATGCCAGTTTTACCTGAGAGCGCAATTCTGTTATGATTTTGTTGTTTTTATTGATCGTCTTCCATATTGATGAAGGATTATTCATTTTGCAGACAGTTCGTTTGTGGCAAAGCTCAGATGATGGTAACTATATCTGCAGACATGTATTGAAGGATCATACAGCTGAGGTGAATGAAATTCAGTGCAGTAAATCACAACCCATAGCTAGTTTCTGTATTGATGAATAGGTGTTGTCATTTTGAATTATTTGCATCTCATCATTTAATGGACTTCTTGTCCTGTAACAATTAGTTCACAAATTTAAGCCAGGGTTTCTTGTCCAACTTTTTTTTCCTTAATTATAATTTTGCCCGAATATTGGTTTCCTGTTTTCTTGATTGGTTCATGAATTCTCACATGTCTATAGGGCATTCCTGTCTCCAGTTGAGGAATTGTGCTCTAGAATTCTTTAGTTTGAAAATTGGTATTACTAATCACTATGAATTCATGAAAAAGAGGGAAAATGATAGCAAGGTCCCAATTAAGAAAAATAATATCATAAAAGTCCTATAATTTGTCAGTGATTGCTCTTGTATTTGTCATTGACAAGCTGTGGGACTTTTCTGATATTATTTTTCTTAATTAGGACGTTAGTGTGATTTTCCCAAAACAATTTTTTTAAGGTGGAAAAAATTGATGAAATTGGCTGCATATGAAGTTGCATATTCTCTGGTCAACTATAATGTTCTCTACCTGAGGCTTCTAGATTTTGTGATTTACATTTCATTATGGTTGTCTCATTTAGCTGCTATGCAATGTAGCATTGACATGCCTTTTCAATTTCTCAGGTTCAAGCAGTGACTGTCCATGCTACCAACAGCTACTTTGTCACTGCATCCCTTGACAACTCGTGGTGCTTTTATGAACTTTCTTCAGGGACATGTCTCAATCAGGTATGGTCAGTTTTACAGACAGGCAATAAAGGCAAGACGCCCAAGATTTTAATATTTGAGTAACGCTGACGATACTCACAGACATTGATGCGGATTAGGAAATATATGTGAGGTCTTCTAGGGCAATGTGTAAGATTAGTTTATTTATTAGTATTATTATTTTTTATCACTATCAAGCTCTCTTTGGATGTGGTAGGGCTTTCTGAAGAATATTCTGGATTTCTTGATATGTTGAATTAGAAACACATTTTGTTATTTAATCGTATAGTAGATGAATTAGTTGGATTTAGTTGGGGTAGTTAGGAGAGATGACGTTAGTAGTTAGTGGCTATAAATTAATGGCTTTGGTACTAATTGTAATTTGGCTTTTGGTGGTTGATGGAAACTTGATTCCCCTGTTTCTCCTCTCTCATCTTTTTCTTTGTATGTCTCCTCTTCCCCCCTCCTTTCCCTTTCTCCTTCCTGTCAGAATTACAAAGACACGTCACTTTTCATGATGAATTTTGCAGGTTTCAGACTCTTCTGGATCTTCTGGAGGCTATACATCTGCAGCTTTTCACCCTGATGGGCTTATTCTTGGAACTGGCACTGCTGAAGCTCTTGTTAAGATCTGGGATGTAAAAAGTCAGGTGTGTAGTCTTGTTTCTTATATTCTATTATTGATATTTGCAACGTTCCTGGTTGATAATTACTTTTTATATTTATATATATATATATATATATTTGCTGTTATTGCAGGCAAATGTTGCTAGGTTTGATGGACATGTAGGGGCTGTGACTGCTATATCCTTTTCTGAGAATGGCTACTTCCTTGCGGTACGTGACAGAACATAAAAAGAAAAGGCAGGATGGTTGTTCATAGTGTTCTTATTATACTCGTATATTTGACAGACTGCAGCTCATGATGGTGTAAAACTGTGGGATCTACGTAAACTGAAAAACTTCCGGACTTTTGCTCCATATGATCCAGAGACTCCAACAAATTCAGGTATTCATTTTCATCATCGTATTCATTTTTTTTATGCATATATGCCTATCAATTAAGTTATACATATTTTGAAAACATGTAATTGTATGTGAACTTTACAGTGGAATTCGACCATAGCGGTTCCTACCTTGCTGTTGCAGGATCGGATGTAAGGTAAGTGATTGCTCATGTGACTGGTGGATTTGTTGGTTCCTACCTTCCTGTTTGTAGTTTGATGGAAAACTGAGAAATGGGTGCCAAAATTCATACTCCCTCCGGTCCTAATTATAGGAACACTTTTGTAGTGCAAAAATTATACTACAAAAGTGTTCCTATAATTAGGACTGGAGGTAATACTATATTTTACTCCTTTTAGTCTTTAATATAAGACATATTTACTAAGTTTGATTTAATTAATGAAGTTAGTTAAGTTAATTAATATGACGTCTATTTTCTAAAACATCCTAATCATCTTCCTTAATTACCTCGTCTCCTTGATTATTGTTGAGGAAGCATTGATAGGCAGTAAATTAGAAAAAAGTTGACAAATATGAAAACTATATCTTATATTAAGGACCGGAGGGGGTATACCTTATTGCCTTCTACAAGTCACAACGTCAAAGCTGATGACGACATCTCAAAGTACAGAAAATGCTATCATGGATGCCCGTAAAATAATTTCCTGACAGCTAAGGAAACACAAGCGAAAACACAGCAGATCAAATGAAAGAGTTTCTTTGCTGAAATATCATAGCAGATGGTACAAATGACGCTGATAGGCATGAAGATACTCGGCTATACAGTTGAAAACACTTGTAAAGAAGATTATAACACAAGATGAACACTAGTTTATTTCAAAGTCCACTTTTATCATATACCCACCCACCCACCCTTACCTACTTTCCAATTGCTGTTGGAATGTAATGACAGAATAAGATCAAGCTTCTAATTAAGGATAGTAATCAATTATAATTCAATAATGAAGGGTGTGCCCTAAGATAGATAGGGATATAAGATACCTCTAGGCAATCTAACAACCTTAATTTACCCCCATCACAAATTTCTCCCGCTTATCAATAAGACAATTTCATCAAAACATTATTTTGGGATCGGATAGCCTAAAACCCATCATGAGAATATAACACTAGTTTATTAAACTTTAAATATATATCAGTGCAGTCTACTTAAATAATACTTATTTTCCGCTTTGTCGTTGTCCTCTCTCTTTTTAAAAACAAAACTTAAGAGTTTTGAAAGGGAGAAATAGTTTGAATGAGATGACAGGCACCATCTGCAAGATCTGATGTAGGCATTGGGGAAGCTGTGGTGTTTGTCGAAACATCGATTGCAAAATTTAAAATTTGGGTTCAAGCAAGCCAAAATTTGTTACAAAAGCCAAAATTTTAATCTGATTTGCAGTTTCACAGCTTTATGTCAACATCAGTATTTTAACAATCTTGGATTTCTTACTCTCTTCTTGAAGAACTCAGTCTTCTTTCCTGCGTGCTTACTTTCGATTAAGTGCCAATTAGCCGTTAGAATGCTGGCATTTTTACCTTGTTCAATTTGAAGAGAACATTCAACATCCCTTGTTTGTATGTCTTCCCAAGTTCCACTAGAATCAGCATCAGCACTGAATAATAGATCATTTTTATATATATAGAAGCATTATATATGCTCAATTATGGAAATATAGTTGTCTGTTGATTGTGAGTAATTAGCATTGCAAGTGGGTCTTGTGCGTAATTAGTCATAGTAAATGGTGTGGGTCTTGTGCGTTGCTCAAAAATTCAAAAGACGAGTTTGTTTAGTGCGGCTTATCAGAGTTCTCACACACACACACATATAGGAGAGGAACATTGGAGTTTCAAGAGTTAAGAGTATTAGGACATATGGGATTCTCCCTAGAGTTCTAACATCCAATTCTTAATTTTACAGGAGTGTTTATCCTTGATTCTGTCTACCTACGGGGTAATGAAATCATTTACTTGAGAACTATGATGACCATAAAAGTATTTTGCAGTTAAAAGCGTGAAATATGTAATAGTAAAACTCAATGTAAAACTAATAAAAATAATTCTTAAAATAACAAGTTGGAGGCTTGTATAAAAAATTAACTTAAAATTGAGTTCTGCTCTTGCAAAGATCTTATATTAGAATGGGGAAAAACCTGAAAATGGTTTTTGTTAAATGTTCAATGCTTCTGATCTGCTTAATGTGGCTAACATCATCTTTTGCATCTTCATTATGCTAAACAGTTTCTGTTAATTTGATTTGTTGTTACACTTATTTGCGGTGGCTGGTTTCTTGTGCAGGATTTACCAAGTTGCAAATGTGAAATCTGAATGGAACTGTATTAAAACTTTCCCTGATCTGTCTGGAACAGGTTTCTTTTTTGTTTCCTTTTTCCTCGTATATCTTTTCCTCAGGCTTGTCTCTTACCCAGTGTGTGTATAATATTTTATAGTCACTAAGATATACACATGTAATCCTTTCACAGGAAAAGCCACCTGCGTTAAATTTGGTGAAGATGCAAAATATATTGCAGTTGGATCAATGGACCGGAATCTTAGAATATTTGGCCTACCCAGTGAAGAAGGTCCTACTGAGTCATAAGTTGCCACAAGTTTCAAACGTCCAATTTGGCGGATTGAAATCAATAGTGCTGCAGTTGTAGTTTCAATGCTTGGTATAATTTGATGGATTGAAAAGTGAATGAAAGCTGTGATTCTTCTGATTGTTGAGTCTTTTGGAGCTTCCCACAATTTCTGCAGCAGTGTTACCTGTGTCCCTTGTCCACAAATGGATAGGACTGAAAACAAGTTGTATGTGCAAAACCTAAGGCACACGATGAATATGTATTATTTTTAGCAGCTAGATTATCTTGTAATGTGATTCCTTACTAGTGAGAAAATTGAAATTTGTCGGCCATTTACTTGTACTAAAAATGGTTGGTGATTTGTAGCTTTTTTTTTTTTTTTGACTTAATAGACATGACTGACTTTAAACAGTAAACCAAAGTGTGGCTAGAGTAAATACCTTCTCAGAAAATATGTTATAGTCTAAAATATGAACATAACGCTTTTCTTGAGGAAAAGGAAAATTATATATTCTCAATAAAATAGTTTAAAACACAGTATTAGTATTCATTTTCCAAGGGGAGAAACTAGTCATAATCATTGAACTGGACATCAAAGTTGGGAAAGAAACGTAATAATGATGATATATCCGTGGCAAGACGATTATTGGAGTTGATGAAAAAGAATTTAGAATCTTCGCGAATTATTTTTTTTTAATGAAAATTAACAATCTGATAACCTTTTCTGGATTACTGTAATCCGATTAAATCCTATTTGTGGGAACATACCCTTGTTCGATCCGTATATTCCTCGCATGTTGAGAATATTTTGAAAATTTCATTATTCTCATGTTGAGAATATTTTCAAGACCTTCAATTTTTATCAAAAGTGTAGAAGTAATTAAAAACTATTTTTTTAGAAAAAAAGTAATCATAAATGAGAACAAAACCATTAACGTCATGAATAAGTGATACGTTGACCATTTATGATAATGTTTGACATAAATAACATAAATGAGAGCAAAACCATTAACGCCGTGAATAAGTGATACGTTGAATATTATGTGTGATCTCTCTCTCCCTCTATCCTCATTTATCTCATTTAAAAATTTGTCTTTTCAGTTACTTTCTCTTTCACGCCGAATCCTTCCAGAATCTATTTCTCTAAAACAATCCAATCCAATTTAATCTCTCCTCATCAATCCGTTTAGACCTTTGTAGAAAATATTGTGTAAAGTTTAGGTACTTTGTATATTCCTTTAGTCTTAGTACTTTGTATATTCCTTTAGTCTTAGTATAGGACCTTAATGGTATTGGACCTTAATAACTATTTAGTGCCCATATTGTATAAATGGGGAACAATACAGGTGTAAACTGATTCATTCATTTATTGGATTTCTTATCCATTTATTTTGCCCACATGGCATCAGAGGCACGAGTTAAATTTTTCAAGAAAGAAGACTTTTTGACCGCTGCACTTGGGTGGTTTCCCAAGATTTACCTCTGAGTCTTTTCCTGTTGCGTATTTTCTACATCTCCAGAGGTCGTCCGCTGCTACTCTTCGCCACACTCGACAGCCGACGCTACTCCTTTGCCAGGCGAGGTCGAGATCGCCGAGTAACCATGATCGTCAGGCATGATCAGCCAGTCCCAGTCGAGCACGACAATCAAGATCGCAGGCTGCCGGACGGGGACAGAGCTGAGATCGACACTCTTCTCCTATTCGCTGAGAACGCCGGCATCGGACGGAGCAATCGATCTACTCATCCACCTCGTCGTCGTGACCCAAGATTTGCTCATCCTCGCAAAGATCGACGTGCCGCAAGATCGATTCGAAGCAGTCAAGATCGACGCTTTGCTATCTGAAATCGACGGCTGACGTCGTAGACCATGGGAGACCCAAAGAGCACTGTGACCACACCGGCGACCACCGTAGACTTCTCTCACCCTCTGTATCTACACCCATTTGACACTCAAGGTACATCGATTTTACCTATTACTCTCGCTGGAAATGACAATCATTCTGTTTGGAGTAAAGCCATGAGGATTGCTCTTCGTGGGAAACATAAACTTGGCTTTGTGGATGGGTCCTGCCAGAAAGAGAAGTTTGGTGCTGAATTGGAAGGTCAGTGGGAACGTTGTAATGCTGTTGTATTATCTTGGCTTCTGAATTCCTTGTCTCGGGAACTGGCGAATGGTATGGTGTATCTCAGTGATGCACACATGGTGTGGCTGGACCTGAAAGAGAGATTTGATAAAGTCACTGGGTCTCGAATTTTTGCTCTCCACTGTGAGATTAATTCACTTCAACAAGGGGAGTTGTCTGTTGCTACATATTACTCCAAATTGAAGGAATTATGGGAAGAACAATCTTCCTTTGTGGCTGTTGGACCGGCTTGCAATTGTTGCAAATGTGGAGCATCGAGGATTCAAGGGACTTTGGTGCAGCAACAGAAGCTACTCCAGTTCTTGATGGGTTTGGATGAGACCTATCACCTTGCTAGATGTCAAATATTGCTAATGTCTCCCTTCCCACTGTGAATCAAGCCTTTGCAATGGTTGTAGAGGATGAGGCTCAAAGGGCTCTTGTCGGGGCAGTGAAGATGACCCCTACTGAAGGTATAGCCATGGCAGCCAGGGGGAGAGGGAGAGGAGGAGGCAGAGGAAGAGGTATCTCTCCCTTAAATTGCTCTTATTGCAAAAAGCCTGGACATACTAGGGAAAATTGTTACCAAATTATAGGGTACCCTTCTGACTTCAAAGGACCGAAGGGGAGGCAAGTTCAAGATGAGAGATAGAAGGATACAGAAAAGGCTATGCATTCTTCAACCATGATCTCTCCATCTCTTACACAGGAGCAATATGACAAATTGCTTGATCTCTTGAAGAAGGACCCGGAAGAAAACATACATGCTCTGACCAGTATAGGTTTGATGAATTCTTCCCTTCAAAATAATGCACATGTAACTTGGGTAATTGATTCCGGAGCAACCACACATTTAGTTAGTGATTTATCACTATTGGATAACTATTAAATCTATACAGGGCCAATTAGAACTGTTAAAATTCCTAATGGAGATAAAGTGCAAATAACTCACATAGGAATTGTTAGATTATCTAATGGCATAACATTATATGGTGTCTTATATGCTCCCATGCTTAGGTTTAATTTAATTTCTGTATCAAAACTAACTCAAGAATAGAGATGTATGGTAGTTTTCTTTCCTAATCTTTGCTTGATACAGGGCCTTCAGGGTGGCAAATTGAAGGGGACTGGTAAGCTGATTGAAGGATTATATGTTTTGCAATGTAACCAAACTGACATAGTGAATTTGGCTAATGTTTGTTCCAAAGAAAGTAGAAATGTTGATGTATCTTTGTTGCATAACAGATTTGGTCATGCCCCGATTTCTATGCTAAGGCATTTGTACGTTATGAATGACAAAACCATTACTCTCAATAAAAGTTGTGATATTTATTTTCAATCAAAATAGACAAAACTTCCATTTACTCCTAGTTGCATTAAAACAAAAAGGACTTTTGAGCTTTTACACATGGATGTGTGGGGACCATATCAAATCCCTACACATTTTGGTTTTCAATATTTTCTTACGATAGTCGATGACTTTTCTCGTGGAACGTGGCTGTTTTTGATGATACGAAAATCTAAAACTGCTAGTCATATTCATAATTTTATTGCATATGTGGAAAATCAATTTTCTACCAATGTTAAAAGGGTTCGTAGTGATAATGGTTTAGAGTTTATCAACCATATATTGAGAGATTTTTTCTTGAGAAAGGGAATTCATCATGAAACTTTATGTGCCTATACACCGGAACAAAATAGTTGAGAGGAAACACAGAACATTAATGCAAGTTTCTCGTAGCTTAATGATTCAATCTCAGGTTCCAATTAGATATTGGGGAGAGTGTGTAAAAATAGCAGCTTACATAATAAACAGGATTCCTTCTAGAATTCTAGGATTTAGGACTCTATATGAGCTTATTTATGGGACTTCCACTGATTATTCTCATCTTAAAGTTTTTGGTTGTCTTGCATATGCAACGAATCTGACTAATACTGATAAATTGCAATCAAAATCTGTTGCTTGTGCTTTTCTGGGTTACCCAAGTAATCAAAAGGGTTTTGTGCTTTGCAATATTAAAACTAAAGAGATATTTGTGAGTAGACATGTAAGGTTTATTGAGAACAGGTTTCCCTTCATAGAAGAAAGAGGCTCTCGGCCAGGGGGAGTGTGTGAAGGTGCTATAGGTGACATATTCTGGTATGATGTTGAGTCGAGTGAGCACCAAGTTGAGTGTCCTAATAGTCGTACAACACATGAGAACCCACCAGAATATGGGGATGTAGCACATGACAACCTACCAAAACGTATAGTTGATCATAATAATGAGTTGTGTTCTGAGTCTGAACCTGAAATAAGTCCAGTAAGGCCTGTAAGGGAAAGAAGACCACCTATTTGGTCTCAATACTATGTATGAAATTTGATTTCACAAGGTAAAATAGGTAAATATGTATCTTCACTAAACAAAGGATCCACAGTAGGTGGATCAAGGCAATGAAATTAGAGATAGGTGCTTTAGAGGCTAATAACACATGGGATGTTGTGTCTCTTCATAAGGGACAGAAGGAAATAGGTTGTAAATGGGTTTATAAGATTAAATATAATTCAGATGGATCTATTGACAAATATAAAGCTAGGTTGGTAGCAAAAGGGTATACAAAACAAGAGGGCATAGACTTCCATGAAATATTTTCCCCTGTGATTAAGATGATTACTATTAGAATTGTTCTTAAGATGGCTGTTGTATTTGGATGGAATTTATTTAAAATGGATGTATATAACACTTTCTCTCAAGGAGTTTTAAATGAGGAAGTATACATGTGTGTACCACAGGGATTTGAAAAGTTAGAAAAGAACATGGTGTGTAAGCTTAAGAAATCCTTGTACGGGCTTAAGCAAGCTTCACGCCAATGGAACTTTAAACTAACTACTGCTTTGTTAAATGGTGGATTTCAACAAAGTAAACATGACTATTCCTTATTCATTAAAGAATATGATGATAGCTGTGTTTTAATTCTTGTCTATGTAGATGATTTGATCATAACAGGTAGTTCGAAGAGCAGAATCAATGAAGTGAAGGAGTTTCTCCACAAGCAATTTAAAATTAAAGATTTGGGAATAGACTTCTTGGGAATAGAAGTAGCTAGGTTTCATAAGGGGATTATTTTTCACAACGTACATATGTTTTGGATTTATTCTCAGGCATGGGAATGAGCGGGTCCAAATCATTATCGATACCAATGAAACCCAATTTAAAGCTTTTGGCTTATGAAGAGGGGTGAGACCGAAGAGAGGATTTATTAAGCGCTCCGGAACGTTATAGAAGGTTGGTTGGGAGACTGATTTACCTCACCAATACTTGTCTTGATATTTCATTTCCTGTGCAGGTTGTGAATCAATTTATGCAAACACCTCCCAAGGCACATATGGCTGCACGAGGCATCGTTAAATACCTGAAACAGAGTGTTGGTGTTGGAGTATTGTTGAGTTTAGACCAAAATCTCGATCTATCTTGTTTCAGTGATGCGGATTGGGGAGCTTGTAGTACTACAAGAAGATTAGTTACAGGCTACTTGCTCAAGCTTGGAGACTCTCTTATCAAATGGAAGAGTAAGAAGCAAGAGACGGTGTCGTGATTGTTGGCTGAAGTGGAATATCGTGCTCTTGGTTTAGGAGTTTCAGAAGTGGTTTAGGCCACTGGAGTGCTTAAAGACTTGGCAATTCCAGCCAAAGGCCCAGTTAGTGTCTACTGTGATATCACGGCGGCAATACATATAGCCTCAAATCCTGTATTTCACAAGCGGATCAAGCACATTGAAATAGACCTTCACTTTGTAAAAGAGAAACTTCAAGCAGGTCTGATAGGTTTACAACATGTTAGTTCACGCAATCAAGAAGTGGATATATTTGCTAAAGCCTTGGGCAAGGAGGCTCATAGTAGTTTGCTTGACAAATTAGGCACTGTTAATGTGTTTACTGTTCCTAATTTGAGGGGGAGTGTAGAAAATATTTTGTAAATTTTAGGTATTTTGTATATTCCTTTAGTCTTAGTATATGGCCTTAATGCTATTGGGCCTTAATAACTATTTAGTGCCCATATTGTATAAATGGGGAACAATACACAGGTGTACACTAATTCATTCATTCTAATAAGATTGGATTTCTTATCCATTTATTTTGCCCAAAACCTTCTTCCTAACAAACAAATTCGTTTTCATCTCACCAAGTTTTCCTCTTGACGCTTCGAATCAACTTCCATTTTTCCCTTTTGATTGATACCTGTTATTATGTGGGTATAAAAAAAAACACCCACTCATGTTGCAGAGAACAGATCTTGAAAGAAGCACAAATGGCTGAAGGGGTCCTTCCTCTTTAGTTTTGTTGCAGATTTTATTTTTGTACTTCAAGCTTACCAACTGTAATCTTATTACAAAAAGACTCACTACACCATTTTTCGATCTCTTATATTCTTCTTCCTTACCTTAATCATTCTGAAAATCACATTGTTCATTCACTTTCTCTTTCTTTTCATCTTGCTCCATATTACCCTCTCCTTTAGATCATCAATAATGGCTTCCATCTCCGTTCTGACCTTTGCGTCCTTACTATATATCATGCTTGATTTTCTATTGATTCCTCAATCGGAGATTACTCGGTCGGAGACGCTATGGGAATCTGGGAAGAAAAGAAGATATGGACGGAAGGGAGTATTAGAGCTAATAATTACTGTTTTGTTATTGTAACTGCTTCCATTAGTTAGAAAATATTCCAGATTTAGTTAGTATTATTACTATGCAACTAAGTTAGAGATAGTAGTTACATATTTATTCTTATAAATAAGAAAACCCTTGTTTTGAGATTATCATCAATACAATATCTATTTTTCATTTCTCTTTCTACTTCATTCATAATATGGTACCAGAGCTTGTGACTATTTGATCTTAAAAAAAAATACTTCTTTCTCTTTCACCATCACTTCCGCTCTCCCATTGTCACTTCCACGCTCTCATTATCACTTCCGCCATTCGCCTCTTTCACAATTTTTCCCTTTTGCTCTTTGATCTCCAGGGCCTCGTTCAGCAAGAAATCATACTTGCAAAGTGGACGAACCTTGCGATTTTTCCTCTACCACAATCTTCGTTTCAATGGCGACAAAAACCTCCGACTTCCTCCTCTTCTCACGCCGGAAATCTTGGCGTTGATTCAACCCCCGATCTTTTCTATTCAATTCATAATGTCGGTAATTCTTTCTATTTGCATCCCAACGAAAATCCTTTTGAAAGGACCCTATTTATTGGTAAGACTTATGCAAGAAAACCTAGGAAGACACAAACAACACAATCAAAAGGGAAAGATGCTTTTTAAGGGTGCAAGGTTGACTTCACTATTTTGGTGTAATCTTAGGACACTTAGCTGCTACATAGAGTGGCTTTAATTATTTAGTCCTGTAGTACTCAACACACATTTTGGGTATTGTGCAAGGTGCTTTTTGACTATATTAGTCGTGGGAGGGAATGGGAGTTGTAGGCATTATTTTTTGAGAGTTGTAGGAGAGGGGGACAGGTTCTGTGTATTAGACTTGTAACTTTTCTTGGCTGTGGGAGTGTTTTGCTCTCAATAGATTGCTGTAATCTCTTGTACTATAGCTTGTGTGACTGATTCAATCAGTATTTCAGATACTCTTTTGTTGGTTTTTAACAATTGGTATCAAAGCAGTGAGATCCTAGGGAATTAGAAGCAAGTCAGAATGGAGGAGAGAAACTTGAGTGTGCTAGCATTAAAGAACTGATGCAGATGTTGGATGCAACTCTGTTATGGTTGCTAAAACATAAGGCAAAGTCTCAAATGCATAAGCATGATACTAAAGATGCTTTAGAGGGCAGTAGAGGAGTAGAGAAGGAGAAGAAATCAGAGATGCAGGTTGAGGCAAAATATATTGCAACAGATGAGGATGTAAAAGAGGTGGAGGAAATTAAAGTGGAGGAAAAAATAGAAGACGAGATAGTTGAAGTTGAAGTTGAAGTTGAAGAGAAAGAACATGTAGTAACTGGAAAACGGTTAAAGCTACAACCTTTTTCATCAAAACAAAATATTGAAGGAAATTTTGGTGACAACCCAAAAGAAAAGGTAAAGGCTAAAGCTTTTCAAGTTGAAGATATCGTAGATATTCGGCCTACATATATTGCAATAGAAGCAGTAAGTAAAGGAATGAGGAGAGGATGGGACGCTAAGAGGGTTTGGGCTCGACGATGGGAAATTGATAAGCAAGAGAGAGATTGGGTAAATTGTGAATTGCCTGCTCAAGAACAATTAAAGTTGTCATCTTTTTCATCATAAGAGAAAATGGAAGTAGTTTTTGGTTACAGCCCAAGAGAAAAGATAAAAACTAAAGCTTTTCAAGTCATGGAAGCAACAAAAACAACGTCAAACCGTCCCAAAGAAGCTCATCAAATGAATGTTGTTGTAGAAGAAGTGAGAATGGGGATGACGAGAAGTGGGAATGTCGAGGAGAATTGAGTTAAACATGGGGAATATGATAACAAGAAAGATGGGAAAAAGCAGAAGCCATTGACGAAAAAGAAGAGAAGCGAGATTGGGTAGTGAACCAGGTCAAACAAATCAAATGGAGATGGGGTAGAAGCTTGAAACTTGATAAGAAAAAGAAGGAGAAAAAGGAACAGGGCTTTAGGGTTATTGTAACCCAACACTCCAGAATTGGGCCTAAGTCATTTTCAGCCCAACTCTACTACCATCAAGTAAGACATGCGGATGAAGGCAGCAAGGGCGTCGTTTCTACGATCACAACTTCTAAAAGCTCGACAAAGACAAAAACGCATAGGGACACAACATTGTCTTTCTCTGTCACGTTTACGAGTGACAATCTAAAGAAAATAGATGCGACAACATTAAAGACGAAGACAATCAGCAAGCTAGTGGTGCTTTCTTACTCCTTCAATGACGATACCACTAGAAGCAATGAGTTCAAGGTTGCTCTCTTTAATGGTTGGGTTCTAGTTTCAAAGTTTCCTTGGCTTTTGATTGCTGAAGCCATGAGAAGACAAGAGAGGATAGATGCATCACTCTTGCTAGTAGCATCGAGCAAGCTAGCTATAAAAGACATCAAGAATGAGTGCAGAAAGGTCGATAGAGTTTTTCAGAGTGTTTTAAAAGAGGCAATTCTTGCGGAAAATAAGAGTTCTTTCTATCCAGAAACCTTTGAGGGGGATGGAATTGTTGCTGCAATAGGCTAAGGGATGTTAGCGTCTTTTATTTCTATGTTAAGAACCTATTTGATGCCTGGAGTATTGGGATTCCAGTTTCTAATAGGCCTCTGGACTCTATCAACACCTACCCTGGTACTTTAATATTATCAAAGTTGCACTCAATGGATTATAAGGGAACATATGGTGTTATTTATTTTATATGGAAGGGTGGTCAAGCATGCATTTTAGAAGATGAAGAGAATCTGCATAAGGTTGTAAGAGAGAGCATGAAAAGAATCTCCAAGTTTTTCCTCTTATAATGCAAGATGAGGGGGAGAAAGTGTACTATGAGTCCATGGGAGGCTATCTTTCCTCTCATAAGAAGCAAAACAGAGGTCCTGATGCTAAAACCACCATCGAAATTACAACCCAAGATTTTATAGTTGCAACAGACATACTTCATGTGATTCTCAATGAAGAAGTGAATTTTCTTGGTGTGATTACAACAAGCCGGGAATTGGAGGTCAATGCAAATGCCAAAGAATTTTCTTGGCAAGCTTACTTGATTTCACCCTTAATGGAGCATTGACAGCCACAATTCTCTATGGTGGTAGGAATGAAATGAACATACACACAACCATTGTTGTCTATTTTGAAATGATGGGACTTAGTCACCTTGGTTCTCAAAAGATCATTGAGCAAGCACCTATTGAAGGGATATCGCTAGTTTTCATTTTCAGTTTTCACCTTGAGGACAAGGTGAAGCTTTAGGGGAAGGTAATGAAAGGACCCTATTCATTGGTAAAACCTATCCAAGAAAACCTAGGAAGACACAAACAACACAAGCAAAAGGGAAAGATGCTTTTTAAGGGTGCAAGGTTGACTTCACTATTTTGGTGTAATATTAGGACACTTAGCTGCTACATAGAGTGGCTTTAGTTTTTTAGCCCCGTAGCACTCAGCACACATTTTGGGTACTGTGCAAGGTGCTTTTTTTTTTTTTACTATATTAGCCGTAGGAGGGAATGGGAGTGGTAGGCATTATTTTGTATGAGAGTTGTAGGAGAGGGGGACAGGTTCTGTGTTTCAGACTTGTAACTTTTCTTGGTTGTGGGAGTGTTTTGCTCTCAACAGATTGCTGTAATCTCTTATGTTACAACTTGTGTGATTGATTCAATAGTATTTCAGATACTCTTGTGTTGGTTTCTAACACCTTCACTTGTTCTTGTTTCTCTAGTTTTATCTAGACCGAGTTACCATTCCTGGGCATAGCAATGGGAAGAGGATCTTCTCCTCATCCTTTTTCTCCTTTTCTCTCATCAGCCTATCTAGGCCATTGATTGGGAAGAGGAGAAAGATATTAATGTGGTATTGTGATTGATTGGACGGATATGATTTAGAGATGATGAGGGATAATGAGAAAAGGATTAGGAGAGAAACCCAACCCATAGCAATGAAGATGGCTCTCATGTCGAAGAATAAGACACGATTCATTGATTGGTATTCTCTAGTTCCGAGTTTGGTTGATCCTTTGTATTCTGCCTGGGAATGTAGTAACATGACGGTTCTCTCCTAGCTGACCATATCTTTGTCTCCTACACTTGCTCAGAGTATCTTATGGATCGATAAAGCTAGTAAAGTTTGTGATGATTTGCTTGACCATTTCCCTTAGAACGACATTTTTTTTCTTGCTGATCTTGAAGAAGAAGTTTAGAATTTGAAGCAAGACAACCTTTCTATAAGTGGTTACTTCACCAAATTTAGGATACTCTGGAATGAATTTTTGATTCTTCGACCTATTATTCCATGTTCTTGTGTTCCTCGGTGTTGTTGTGGTTTTATGGATCTTCATAAGAAACAATTTGATCAAGATTATGTTTTTCGGTTTCTTAAGGGATGAAGTGATAGTTATAATACTGTTAAGTCCCAAATTATGTTAATTGATCCTTTACCAAATATCAATCGTATGTTTTCTTTTAGTTATTCAGTAAGAAAGGGAACTTGGTTTTCAATCTTTGGAGGTTACTATTCTGCTTACCAAGACCCTAGTTTCACGGTCTGCTCTTCCAGGAAACCACAAAAAATAATTTGCCTAATTTTGGAAAACAATGTACTTATTATGGAAAATTAAGACATACTGAAGCAACTTGCTATAGGAAACATCGTTTTCTCCAAGATTTAAATTCTATAATGCTTTTATTAATGTTATTTCTACTGACTTTGTTTTTGCTAGTAAGAGCTTACTTGAACCTAACAAGGTTGGGAATCAATCATATAGTTTTACCCTTGATCAATATCACAAGTTGTTGGCGCTAGTTCAAGCTAATAATCAATTCTCTTAGCCGTCTGCTTCTATCAATAGCATTCCAGCCACTGGTGAGCATTGTTCTTCCATTTCTCTTATGTTTTTTTTCTAGTTCCTGGATCATAGATTCTTGAGCTACAGACCATGTATGTTCTAATCTTGCATTATATACTTCCGATAAATCCATATCCCTTGTTTCTGTTAATCTTCCAAATGGTTCCAAAATTCTGGCCACTTGTAGTGGTACAATTCAAATTGTCGAACATTTCATTCTTCCTAATGTTCTATATGTTCCAAATTTTCAATTCAATCTTATCTCTGTTTCCAAATTGACTCATTGTCTTTCTTGTGATGTTTCTTTTTAGAAATCTCATTGTCTCATTCAACTCCTTCCTTCAAAGAAGATGATTGGTTCAGCTAATGTGTATGTAGGGCTTTATATCATGACATAACATGTAAAATCTTCACTGCCTCTTATTGGTACTATCTCTACCAATCTAGACAATCATACACCTTTTGATCTTTAGCATTTTCGTTTAGGCCATCTTTTTAATTCTACCTTGTATTCCATACATCAAAACCGTCCCTATATTTCGTACAATTCTTATTTTTCTTGTGATGTATGTCATTTTGCTAAGGGTTAAGGTGCAAAAATAGACATGTGCTTTTGTCAGAGGAGCGCCCAGTAGCAAGTGCTTTTTTTAGGTGCAAAAGTGCACACGTGGTTACAAATTAGGTGCAAAAATATTGGTTGACCGTTAAGTTTGACTTTGACCGTTAAGTTTGACTTTTTTTGCTGGCTGAGCGCTGACGTGGCATTTTCAAAGATGCAAAAATAGACATGTGCTTTGGTCAGAGGAGCACCCAGAAGCAAGTACTTTTTTGCACATGTGAATTTTTGACAAACCACATGTCTATTTTTGCACCTTTGAAATGCCACGTCATCGTCCAGTCAGCAAAAAAAGTCAAACTTAACGGTCAAACGATATTTTTGCACCTAATTTGTAACCATGTGTGCACTTTTGCACCCAAAAATAGCACTTGCTACTGGGTGCTCTTCTGACAAAAGCACATGTCTATTTTTGCACCTTAACCCGCTAAACAACGAAAATCACCTTTCCATGTAAGCACTACAAAAGCTACTCAAATTTTTAGCATGGTTCACATGGACATTTGGGGTCCTTATCATTTACCTTCTGTACATGGACACAAATATTTTCTCACCATTGTTGATAACTTCTCAAAATACACTTGGGTTTATTTGCTTAAGAATAAATCAAAAGTTCGTTCATATATTCATGAATTTGTTCATATGGTTTCTACTCAATTTGGTGTTTCAATTCAAACTATTTTATCTGATAATGGTATGGAATTTAATATGCCTGATTTGTACAAACAACTTGGCATTATTCATCAAACTAGTTGTGTACAAACTCCTGAACAAAATAGCAAAGTTGAGGTTAAACATCAACATATTTTAAATGTTACAATGGCTTTATTGTTCCAAGCTCATGATCCTAAGATTTAGTGGTTTATGCTTTTTCTCATGCAATTTATTTGATCAATCACTTACCTATGTAAATGGAGGAAATCACTAAGAGGGGGGGTGAATTAGGGATTTTAAAAATTCTTTTTCTACACCCAAAAACTCAGACAGTAAAACAAGGTATAATAGAGGAGAGAAGAGAAGCAAGACACAAAGGAATTTATATTGGTTCGGTCTCAACTCTTGGCCTACGTCCATCACCCAGACACTCTGGGATTTTCACTAACACTCAAATCAGTTACACATTATGTACTTGAAAGTTAGCCTCTTACTAGGATACACTCCCACTTATAAAGTTGTAAACTGATAAACCTAGCCTCAAAGTCCCACAACTTTGAGATTCTTACAATGATTGATAATCAATGATAAACTCTCTAAAAGAGCAGATAAAATAATCACTGAAGTACAATGTATCAAAAGATACTTTACATGTAGGTAGAAAACACTAAATGCAGTTGAAACTTGATAGCTTTTCATTTTCTGTATTCTTGGTTGTTGTAGAGAAATGAATGCTTCACCTTATATATTTTGGAAGCATTAAATGACCGTTGGAATCATTAATGTAACCGTTGGAGACATTAATGTAGCTGTTAGGTTGCAACTTGGTCCATTCTCTCTTTAGTCTTGAGTTAATCCAGGTGCACAGTTAATCTTGTTGACTTTCCTTGAAATAAATCGGTTGGGAGATGAAGCTTCCATAGAGGGAATGAAAACATTTAAACCTTTGCAAAGTCTAGAGAATGATTTGCCAAAAGGATGCTAAGTTTTCTGGACCAACAATAAATGTGCTGACATCACCTTTTGCTTTATGTTTAATCTTCATTCTAATACACTTTTTGTTGGTTATGATTAGTTTTGATGATGTCTTATATAGATGCCATTCTTAAGAGCAAAAAGGTTGCATACTACATTTACATTATACTTTGACTAATTCTTATATTGAATGTAGATGCAAAGTTTAATAATGGAGATTGATCAAGAAAGGTATTAAAGAAAGAAGAACTTGTAGAGGTTGTCAAGGAAGCAAGATGTTACTCCAAGTTGAATGGGAGAGAATGCCAAGGAAGCAAAGAAGTTACACAAAGTATTTTGGCAATGATCAAGAGAAGAGAAGAAAGAAAATGTTCAATCATGGAGAATAACCAAGAAGGAAATAAGGGATTGAAGAAAGAAGTTCTTGCACACAATATAATTGGAATATCGAATGTCAAAGGAAGCAAGAACTTAATCAAGAAGAAGAGGGAAGAAGGTAGAAGCTGCGAGAGAATAATGAGCCCAAGTTAAATGATGAAGAATGATCAAGTTCGGAGATGGAAAAAGGAAGAACTTGTTGAATGGAATGAAGATATCATTATTCAAGTTCTTATATTGATGTTAGAAGCCTCCAAGATCATATGAAAGTTGGAATGACTCAATTTAGAGTTAAAACAAGGAAAAATCAGCTTTAGGAGTCAAAACTCGAGTATGTTCATCAATACTCGAGTATTGGAGTGTTTTCGGCTTCTCCGGCGTCTCGGAATGTCAATACTCGAGTATCCAAGTCAATACTCGAGTATGCGGTGTTTTCAGCATTTACGGCCTCTCCGGACTAGCAATACTTGAGTCAATACTCGAGTATCCAAGTGAAGTATTGAATACTTGAGTCAATACTCGAGTATCAAGTGAAGTATTGAATACTTGAGTCAATACTCGAGTATGCAGCGTTGATCAGCTCTGTTTCACGTTCAGCATGGGCGACGTCTAGTAATTTGATGATATCTCCCAAACCAGAGATCAGATTGAAGTGAAATTAGTGGCATATGAAACTAGACTCCCAATGCGTCATTTTGATATAAAATTCAAGCCCAAAACAGTTCATATGAGGGAGCTATGAATTGTACAAGTTGACAGAAACATCCACGCCACACAGCAAACCAAGCTTCAATGTTTTGAGTGTAACTCACAAAATACTAATCCGATTGAGCTGAAATTAGTGGCATATGAAAGTAGACTCACAGAGATTTCCATGAAGAGTTGAACGAACCAAAATGGAGTCAGACCAGGGAGATATGACCCTCAAAAGTTGACAGTGAATGGTGCATTCTTTCGCAAAATGCGCAATACTCAAGTATTGGTTTCAATACTCAAGTATTGAGCTTACGAGAGAGCATCTCAAGTTTTTCACTATGAGTCAATACTCAAGTATTGGTTTCAATACTCAAGTATTGATCATACGAGACTCTTTATTTGAAAGGAATTGCCAATACTCAAGTATCCATATGAATACTCAAGTATTGGTCATACAGAAAAACATTAAAGTATTCAACATGTGAATACTCGAGTATTGGGCAAACAGAAAGTTTTCAAAGTTTTTCACATGTTTATCAATACTCAAGTATTGAAATGAATACTCAAGTATTGAGATGACAGAAATTTCACAAATGTTGAAAACAGTTCAATACTCAAGTATTGAGTTGAATACTCGAGTATTGGCCATACAGAAAGGTTTGCTATTTCCAAGTGATTTGAATACTCAAGTATTGAGGTGAATACTCAAGTATTGACTTGGAAAAGTTTTCACAAAGTTTTCAAACAGTTCAATACTCAAGTATTGAGTTGAATACTCGAGTATTGAGCATACAGAGAGCTTGGCTCTTTTTCAAATGTTTTGAAAACTCAAGTATTGATTTGAATACTCAAGTATTGAAGTTTTGGACTTAAACTTATTTTTACATAAAAAGTTCAATACTCAAGTATTGGTTTCAATACTCGAGTATTGGTCCTACTCATAGAAATTGTCCAAACGCTCAAGACATGTAGTGCCTTCTACGGAAGACGAATACTCAAGTATTCATATGAATACTCAAGTATTCATATTAGTGCACAGTGCAATACTCAAGTATTGAAAAACATACTCAAGTATTGGTCGCGAGTTTTGAAAATCAAATTGAACGAATTTGTGAAAACTTATTTGCTTGATCTCAATACTTGTCATTATTATTCTCTAATATTCCCAGCTATGTTTAACCACTTTGTTAGTGAGTTTTAGCTTGATTAGAGGAGATTAAATGAAGATTTAAAGCAAAAGCAAAAAGCATGTCAGAACATTAAATGCGAACCCGAGAAAGTTGCATACTTTTGGGTAATCCTTCCGCACACGCTTACAAAGGATTAATGCCTACCTACCACATCCAAGCATTTGCTACTCCAACGGATTTATTTACTACAAGTCAACTCTAAACTTCGCCCACTGGATTAAGTGAAGAGTAGAGAGAGAAGAAGACCAAAACCGAACCTTAACCTTGGTTAATGTTACCAACGGTTATATGAAGGATTACAACGGTCATTTAATGCACTCTCAGTATAAATAGAGCTGCATTCAATTCCTCTCAATAACCAAGACTATAGAAAACAAAAATCATTCAAGTTTCCAACTACTCTTGAGTTTTCTTGTATAAAGTATCTGTTGATACATTAAGCTTCAGTGTTTATCATTATCTACGCTTAAAGAGAGTTTATTGATTGTAAATCATTTATTGTAAAGGAATCACAAGTCAGGGGACTTGGTGATTGGGTTCATTGATTGCAACTTGTAAGGGGGAGTAAGTTCTAGTGAGAGAATTACTCTTGAGTACGAGAGTGTGTAATCAATTGAGATAGTGAAAATCCCAGAGAGTCCGGGACCGGACGTAGGTCAAGGGATTGGACCGAACCAAGTATAAATCCTTGTGTCTTGCTCTTCTACCCTCTACTTAGTTCATCTCTGTTTTTAGTGTACAAAAACAGAGTAAGCTGAAAAAGTTTTTAAAATCCCCAATTCACCCCCCTCTTGGTGATTTAGCTCCACTTTCACTTTTAATCATTTGAAACTCACTAAAAAACTGATTAAACATAGTTAAGAATGGTAATGAGTGATAATAAGAAGTATCTAGATCATATATAAAGATTTCGCAAATTCAAGAGAGCTTATTTTCAAACAAAGCGCTTTATACTGGAGTTTGTTCAAGCAAATTGGAGTTTGCAATATTTTCTTAAAAGCTAAACTCGAGTTTAGAAACATACTCAGGTAAACATCGCGATTGAGCTTTGAAGAACACTTTGAAACAGGAGCAAACTCAAGTCATTAAATAACAAACTCTCAAGTTTGGGACTTTTTGAAATGAAAATATGTTTAAGTCCACAAAGCTCAAACTGGAGTTTTCAAATGCAAACTTGAGTTTTCTTAAGTTTAAAATAGTCAGAAGCTCTCGGCTTGACACAAACTGGAGTTTAATAAAACAAACTCAAGTTTCCTTAAAAGAATGGAAAGTTTGAAAAACTCTCGGCCAAACGCAAACTAGAGTTTACTATACTAAACTCGAGTTTGCTTAAAAGATGAAAAACTTTAAAAGCTCTCGGCCAAGCACTAACTCGATTTTGATAAACTGAACTTGAGTTTAGTTAAGTTCAAAAATCATTGAAGGCTCTTTGTCTAACACAAACTCGAGTTTTCCATAACTGACTTGAGTTTACTTTAACTTGAAAAACTTAGAGTGCTCTCTATATGACAAAAACTCGAGTTTGACTAAGTTTAGAAAAATTTGAGCTACTTTTTGTCAAGTCCAAACTCAAGTTTGACAACTCCAAACTCGAGTTTGCCTTTGACAGTAAGTTTTTCAACTTAATAAAGACAAACTTCATTTTAAGTTTACAATTGTCAGTTATCATCAAAACACATAGAGAACTAACAACCTATACCTGTTTTAGAACATAAGTCACCTTTTGAAATGTTGTTTCACCAAATTCCAGAATTTAGTAATCTCATGGTTTTTGGTTGTCTTTGTTTTTCTTCACACTCACACAACACTGCACTAAATTTGATCCTAAAGCTTATAAATGTATTTTCCTTGGTTATAAACATGGCACAAAAGGTTTTATCACATTGGATTTAAATTCTCGTGCCATTACTATTTCTATAAATGTCTACTTTTATGAATATATTTTTCTATTTTGTGATTATGTCATTTTTGTTTCTTCTTCATCCATTCCATTACCACAAGCCTTACCTTGTCTTGATTATCCTTTGGCCTCCTTGTTTGTTCTCCATGTTTACCAACTAATACTTTGTCCACATCTCCCTCTTTTCATTCAGTTTCTCGTATTTCTTCCTCATCAAACCTTAGACGTTCTACTAGAGCTAGGCGGTTACCTACTTATTTGCATGACTATGTTTTTGCTTTTCAATGCACATCAGTCATACCGGATTCTTTAGAGGCAGATAGTTATCATCCTCTTTCTCATGTTCTTTTCTATGCTCCTCTTTCTTCACCTTATTGTCATTTTGCTTTATCCATTTTGGTTGATGATATCCTTAAGTCTTATTCTCAAGCCATTAAGCACAGGGGTTGGAGAAAAGCAATTGAAGCTAAACTAGATGCCTTACTATAGAATCATACTTGGGTTTTAGCTAATCTTCCTCTTGGTAAACGTCCTATTAGGTGCAAGTGGGTTTTGCTAAAAAGTACAATTCGGATGGCACTTTAAATCGTTACAAAGGCACTTGGTAGCTTGTGGTTACACTCAGGTTGAAGGTATTGATTTTAATGATACTTTTTCCCCTGTGCTAAACTTACTACTATTCATTTGTTACTTGCTCTTGTTGCTCCTCACAGTTGGCATGTTAAGCAACTCGATGTTAATAATGCTTTTCTTCATAGGGATCTTGATGAGGAAGTTTACATGTTGCCTTCTCTTGGTTTGTTGATTTCTTCTCCCACTCAAGTGTCTAAGCTTCAACGCTCTCTTTATGGATATAAACAAGCTAGTATACAATGGGTTTTCAAGCTTTTCAAGGCTCTTCTTTCTTGTGGTTATCATCATTCATATGTTGATCATTCTTTATTCATTAAGAATTCCACTGATTCTTTTATTGCTTTGTTTGTTTGTGTGGATGATATCATCATTAGTGAGACTAATTTGAATGAAATTAATCACATGAAATTTCTTCTGGATTCTTGTTTTAAAATCAAAGATTAGGGTGATACTAGATATTTCCTTGGATTGGAAATTGCTAGAAGTTCTAAGGGAATCTCTCTTTGCCAACGCAAGTTTGCTTTGGATATATTGTCTGATGTTGGTTTAATTGACTATAAACCTGCTATTACTCCTATGGCTAAAGATCTGAATCTTTCTCTTGATTATGGTGTTCCTTTGGAAGATGGTTCCATGTGTCGGACTTTGGTAGGCCGTCTTCTTTACCTTGCTAACACATGGCTTGATATTTCTTTTCCTGTTCAGCAATTGAGTCAATTTTTTCGAAAACCTATTGATGTTCATTTAAGGACTGCTCATAGGGTGCTTTAGTATATAAAAGATGCTCCTGGTCGTGGTTTGTTCTTTACTGTAACTTCTGCTATGAAATTGAATGCTTTTGGTGATTCTGATTGGGCTGGTTGCATTGTTACACATAGTTCTATTACTAGTTTTTGTGGCTTTTTAGACCAGGCTTTAATTACTTGGTGTGAAAAGAAACATCAAATTGTTTCTACTTCTTCTTCTGAGGCTAAATATCATGCTTTGGCCACTACTACTTGTGAATTTCAGTGGTTATCTTATTTGTTGAGAGATTTGGTTATCCTCTTGCTTCTCCAGCTGTTGGTCGATTTCCTTGATGGCAAGTGAACCAGTCGAACAAGTAATAAAGTGTAAGTAGAGTATCGTCTTACAGAGATTGAGATACCGAAGAGTGACGCTTAATTACTATGATAGTTGTGCAAACAGAAAGTAAATATAATTGGTTTGAGAGGTTTTTGTATTTATGCTACTAACAAAAATAAACAGAATAAGTTTTGAAGAAGATATCAGTGAGAAGTTAGGCTGAACTCGGAATCACCCTTAAGTGCATCAATCCCCTAGTTGCTCTACCCATTGCTATAGCATCTATACTGCATAGCTTCCGCAATGCTACAGCACAGCTACCAACTACAACACTATTCGGTTAACCCACCATTATGATCTATCGACTCTTCCGCGTCCGACACATATGATACTAACTATACTCCTTCCATATTCCTTTGGCAACTTTCTAGTTAAATCTGCATTACACTCGAGGTGTCATGGTTATGAGAGGTAGATCCATTCCTGAAGCCTACAATAAATAGGTCAAGCCTTGCATTGGCTGCCTAGCAAACACTGTTTCTCAGAGGTCTAACCTCAACTCCTTGCCAGTAAGCCGAGGCCAAAAATCTAGCCCTTAGATTCCTCTAATCGACTAGTAATTAATTCACTGATAAGCAAACCGAATCTATTAAATCAAGAACTTGCAACTGGGTTCATTTAACACTTAAGAATTCATCCTTGTTTAGCCATCAGAAAGTTAGTTCATGACTGACGAGGGAAACACAAGACAGATAGCAACAGAATGAACCATGATCTAACTACTAAAATAAAATAAAATAAAAGCAGAAAGCTTGACGGCGTGGAAGAAGCCCTGTCACGTCACCACTCCACGTCTTCTTCCCTCCGTCTTACTGCAAGGAAGGATGTTGGGTTATCTTGGAATTCTCTCGCTAGTGAAGTCTCTCACTCTTCTTTCGAGTGCGACGGGAATGTGAAATCTCGTTTAGGCTTTGTGCGACTCTCTCGCTAGGGTTGACTTGCTGTTTCCTTTTATACTCGGGCTTTCTTGTGACGCAAGTTTCAGCAAGCTGGGCTTTCCAAATCTGTCGGGATCTATTGCATCTTCGTTTGTAGATTGATTTCGCTGATCTTGCCGGATTCTTCAAATCTTTCCGTTTTGATCCTCTGCATCTTCTATTTTATTATGTCGCAAGAATCTACCTGTCGATCTCGATCTTTATTATTATTATTCCGAAATCGATAGATAAAAAGGTCGATAATATGCCGCATAGCATTGCGTCCTTTACTTTGCTATAGCTTTCGTGATGCTTTTATTGCACTTCGAGTTGCGGTCGAATGCTATAGCATAGTATCGCTTTGCTATATGTTCTTTAAAAACAATGTAACTTGCTCCTTTCTTAGCACATGTTTAGGATGTAAATGGTTTCTACCCTTCAGTTCCCTATATCATGAATATATGCCTTTTTGCTTGGATTGTTTGCAGTTAAGCTTTCATTTACCATACAATTCAATCATGAAATATAGGGAAAAGATAGCATAATTTGTGCTCATCACCAGCTTCTTTATATTGTGATAGTCAATCAGCTCGTCACATTGCTGCTAATCCTACATTCCATGAGTGAAATAAATATCTTGGTATTGATTGTCATCTTTGTTAGTTCTCAGATTATAGGTTTTGATGATAACAAACACTTGCAATGAAATATAGACTTGATGATTCAAGTCACTTGAGTGTGTATTAAATAGCACTCGAATGTACAATAGTTAGTGAAACCAAAACTTGAATCAGAAAGCCAATTTCAAAGTATATGATATACAGACACTCGAGTGTTACTCTGAACACTTGAGTGTTGGGTTGATACTTCATAGGAAAAGTGCCTAACGCACTTTTCTATTATGAAAATTCTGACTTGAACACTTAAGTATTACAATGAACAATCGAGTGTTGGGTTGATACTTGCTGAAAGAATGCCTGACACTCAATTCTGTCATGAAGAGGTTGCTGGACACTCGAGTGTTTAAGTAAAACACTCGAGTGTTGCCCAACACTTACAATATCAATACTTGACACTTGAATTCACTACGGAAACAATAAGGCTAACACTTGAGTGTTGAGGTAATTTCTCTCAAGATCAGTGTATGATACTCGATGATAAACTAAAACTTTGTGGCACACTTGAAGTGTCATTAGTGACACTTAAGTGTGACACTCGAGTGTCTGGTAAAGATCAATGCATCTTTTCTAAACTCTATCTTTTGGATAGCATCCTACCAGACACATAAAGAATCAACACTTAAGTATGGATAAAATACACTCGAGTGTGGATTTATGATACTCAAGTTTTTGGAAGAAAGCACATATTTTCAACTGAGCTTTGTTTTTGAACAGTCTTCTTCTAGAGAGCAAGTTCATCAACACTTAAGTGTTGAGGAACAAAACTCAAGTGTCACATCTCTCTACACTGAACCTTCATCTTTGTAAATTCAAATTCACTGATTATCATCCTATATCTTCTAATTATTACGCATTAATGTTCCCAATACTTCTAAACATGTTTATTAGTGAGTTTCAGATGATTAGTTGAAGGATTACATGTAAATCCGCAAAAAACAAGATATGTGTCAGAATATCAAATGTTGTAGCAAAAACAAAGCGCGCACATGGAAACACAGTCAGAGCAGGTGAAATGATCATACTCTCAGATACCCATTATGGTGAAAGTGAAAGCCACTCTACCATAGTCAATTATAGAGACCAAAGGGATGTCATATAAAGATTGTCAACAACGATATGAAAGTGACATACTTCAAACCTTTGAACAACTCGAGATTGTGCCTAATAGGAAGCTTCCCCTGTCTAACGGATAATTTGAATACAACTAATGGAAAGCTTTAACAGTCATTAATGAAGTTCACCTATAAATTCAAGAGCATTAAATCTGGAGCCAACTACAACCAACTATGATAAGTTTATCATTGTCAGTTCATGGTAGATATGAAACTGATAGAAAGAGCACCAGTGGACAATGTCAGTTCCTCGGTGTCTCCATTGTATCTTGGTTCAGTAAAAAGAAAAATATTGTATCATTGTCATCTACTGAGGTTGAGTATGTAGCTGCCTCAAGTTGTTGTGCTTAAGTGCTTTGGCTAAAGCAACAATTCAAAACTTAAGAATTTATCTAAAAGAAATTCCAATCCTCTGTGATAACACAAGTACAATAATCTTGGTCAAAAATCCAGTTTAACATTCAAGAACCAAGCATATTGAAGTGAGGCACACTTTATCGGATATCATGTACAAAAGAAAGATGCAAAAAGTGATTTTCATTTCTACTCATTACCAACTCGCTGATATATTCACTGAGCCGTTAACCAAAGATCAGTTCCTGTACATCAAAAGAGAATTGGGTATGGTAAATTCTAATGAATTGTAAGCAATCACTT
The DNA here is from genome assembly GCA_019022615.1 of Acacia melanoxylon. Classification (NCBI taxonomy): domain Eukaryota; kingdom Viridiplantae; phylum Streptophyta; class Magnoliopsida; order Fabales; family Fabaceae; genus Acacia; species Acacia melanoxylon. The sequence continues at coordinate 1,042,359 of JAFJYJ010000099.1, forward strand.
TCATTCTATTTATTTTAATGTTTAAATTGACAAATTAGGACTAACTTAAGCATCAGGATATCTAGTCATCTATTTTGCAGGATGCCCTACTCTTTCGATGAAAAACAAAGCTAAACAGAGCAAGAAATCTTGTGATAACACTCAAGTGCTAGCAAGAATCTTGCACAATCAAGAAGAAAAATCAAACAACACTTCAAGTACATAAGTATGCACTCAAGTATGCATTTTAAGTACTCGAGTGTTAAGGAATTTATGTGTTTATACATCACTAACTATGCAGACGTCCAGTGTAAAAGGCTTGTCGAAACGCTAACACTTGAAGTGCAAAGAATCACACTCGAGTATGTGTAAGCAACACTCAAGTGTCATTGTTCACTTTATGTATATTTGCTTGTAGAATTGCTTAACTTTTGCAGATTGTACACTCACGGTGCAAAGAAACATACTTGAGTGTGGATGAACAATACTCGAGTGCCAAAGAACCAGGACATATTCAGTGACTACAAAATGAGGACACTTGAAACGCAGTAAAGAGGTACTCGATTGGCATGTCAACAACAATTAAAACATGTAACACTTGAAGTGCAAAATCAAGAGACTCGAGTATGACACTCGAGTATGGTTTTCTAGCACTTGAGTGCCACCATTTACCAAGAAAAATGAAGAGCTTTGCACAGTTGAAACATCATTCCAACAAGCTCACACTTGAGTATTGAATCTAACACTTGAGTATCATTCAAAGTCGTCAAAGGATTCAAGTATTCACGGTACATACTTAGAGTAAGGTACTTTTATTTCTTTGAAATTTTGTTTGAACACTCGAGTGTTCATTTTGACACTCGAGTGTCGGGCGCTAATACTCAAGTGTTCTCGGACACACTTGAGTGTAATGTATTGATTTGTATCTTATAAGTTCAGTTAAGTCATATTGCATTTCACTTCCATTAACCTTCGTTTCCTCTCGCATCAAAACTCTCCCAAACCTTTTTACTTTTCCTATTCCAAATTGTCAATTGTTATGACGTTTCGTTTCAATTGACTTCAACGGTCTTTTTAATTCACTAAAACCATTTCATACCTCTCTTTTCCCCTCCTTAAATCTCCCTTTCCTTTTCAATTTCTCATTCTCGTCTTCTCCGAGTCTCAAATCTTACATTTGAAAGTTTCACAAAATGGTGAGAATTAAAAATCCTGAACTCCACCCTCACTCTTCTAACTGCTCTTCATCATCATCCACTAAATCTTCTTCTCCTCCAACCAAAAAGCCTTCCACTGAGCAAACCCAAAAAATCCAGAAGCAGCGTCCAAAGGTGAAAGAGAATGCACCCAATATGAGACCCAATCCGAGACCAAGGGCCCAAGGCATTGTTATTCAAGAGCCCTCAAAGAATCCTCATGAATTTCGTTCTAAAATGGGTGCTTCTCTAATTCATGGCAAAGGGAAGGGCAAAGCAAAAGAATGGGACGTTGATATTCATGCTTGACAAGAAGAAGAAGACATTGAAATTATTCTTCAAAGGCTCAAAGGAAAGTCTAAATTGGGTTATGAACAATCAGGAAGCAAAGTCACTCTGGGAGTTTTTGGTAATCCTTTCCTTCTTAAGGCAACTCGATCTCTTGTGCCTCCCTTAGGTTTTATCTCTACCCCTTTGTTTATCCATGAGTCTGATCAGAAAGACTTTCAAGATCATTATGGGGAATGAGGATTTTTCCCTACTGTGTATGTGGACCTCATTAAATTCAGGGAAGAGCGTATCTAGATCTTTCACCTTGACTAAAACAATTTGAACCCTTACTGGCCTTACATACTGTGTATTGCCCATCTGTTGTGAAGTATTTTTACTTTTATATGAGGATAGCTAATAGGGTTGATGATGATAACGTTGTGGAAGAGAAGCTAGAGACTGTGGTCCGAGGCAAGAAGATTAAGCTTACTAATGCCTTTATTAACATTATTTTGGGCATTACTGATATACCTTCTGAGCCAGAGCAAAGCTTATCTGATGAGCAAATTTTCAACATCTTAAGGCCAAGTGAACCATTAGGACCCCTTACCTTTAACCCTGCTGATATTCCTCTCATACACAAAGCCATTTAGTATGTTTATTCCAGAAACCTAGTTCAAAAGGGAAAAAACTTTTCCCATTTCACCCCTCGGGATTACCCTCTGCTGGCTTCTATTATCTCTAAACACCCTCACAATATTGGCCAATAGGTCCTTGTTGGTTGATTTCCTTGTGGCAAGTGAACTAGTCGAACAAGTAATAAAGAGTAAGTAGAGTTATCGTCCCACAGAGATTGTTGATACCAAAGATGATGCCAATTTCTTGTGAAAGTTGTTTGTGTTGGGAGTAGAGTTGGTTTGTTTGTTTGTTTATCTATTACTAATGACTTGTAAGTAAATAAGTGATCAGTAGTTGTGGGGAAATATCAATTTAAAGATAGGTTGAGTTCGGATTTCATCCTAAGTCGTATCATTTCCCTAGTTTGCATGTGACGCATTGCTATAGCAATTTGCTGCACAGCTTCCACAATGCTACAACAAAATACCTTTCGCAACGTTATTAAGCTAACCTACCACTAACCTATACAGAAGCGTTTGCATCCTGTAAGTACACTCCTTGCTCTACTTCTCCCATATTCTTATGGTGATTTTCTAGTTTAGAATTTCAGTTTAACCTAGGTTTTCTGGCTGTGTGAGGTAGACCCATTCCTGTAACCTACAATTTAGGTCGAGCCCTGCACAAGCTCGCCCAACAAACACTGTCTAACAGAGGCCTAACCTCAACTCCCTTCTAGTAAGCCGAGGCCACTAATCTAGCCCTTAGCAGCCGTTAACAGACAAGATATAAATCACTGTTAAACAAACTAAATATATTGAATCAAAAGCTTAGCAAACTACAAATTAGAAATCAATCCTCACCTAGCCAATGGAATTTAGTTCATGATTGATGAGGGGAAAAAATAGAGTAAAGCAGAATAGCCAATAGAAAGGTTAAAATAAGAAAAAAAGAAAGAAAATAGGGAGGTTCGTTAGAATGATCGACGACGTAGGGAATGTCCTTTCACACGACGTCTCTACGTCTTCTCGCATCCGACTAACTTCGAGGAAGAATCAAGTCGCTTCGCAGCTCTCTTTCTTGATGATTCTCTCATTCCTTCGGTATGAGTCTAGCTAGTCGAATTGGAATTATACTGATTGCTTTGACTCTCATGACTCCGACGACTCTTTAGGTTTAGTGCGCTTTCCTCTTATAGTCAAGTCCTTTCACACTGAACGTTTAGTGAGCTGGGCCTTCCAAATCAGTTGGGTCCAAATCCATAGATTCGGTTGATTGATCCTCTTTTAATTCTGTGGGATTTTGCAAATCTTCTATTTGATTCTCCGCATCTTCTATTTCAACCTTTGTCAATTCAACCGCCATCTAAACGTTCGTCTTGATACCTGTAATACCCGGATTTTAGCAAATCCGAATTCTTGAGATAAGAGAAATTAATGAATATTTTGATGAAGCGAATTCATGAGTTTAAAACTATTATAGAAAATTGTTATAATTGTCGAGTAAATTGTCGAAAAAGTTACGTAAATATCGGATGAACGAATGACTAAAAATGCAATAATGGTGATAAAAAAAGTCTAAAAACATTATGATAAATACCGAAAGATCATGAGAAAATTATGGGAGTATTATCTTTAATTATAAGAATTTAATAAATTATTTTAGAGGAAATAACATGAAGAAATGTTTAAAAAGCATTCCAGGACCATAAAGTAACTTTATGGTGTAAACATTTTTAATATTTTACGTAGGATATAAAATGACAATGTCGGTATGAAGTTGTAAGATAATAATATACTGTAAATTATAAAATTATCAACCATTGGTAAGAGAATGATTAGATAATTACTATCTAATTGATTCGTAAAACAAGAGAAATATAGAAAGTTAAGTTTATCCTTAATTAAGAGATTAAGGTTGGTAATTAGCATAAAATATACTTACTAATTATGATAAAAAGGATTAAGGAAAAAATTGGTAAAGATAAATGTATGAAGAAATCTAATCCTAAAAAGATCACTAAACGAAGAATTTAGGCCCGATTAAACCTTAATGAAGGCAAGGGGTAAAACATGAATTTTTGGTAAAAAATATTATATTTTTTAAAAATGGAAAAAATTATGAAAAAATAATTAAAACTGAATTTTAAAATGAAGGGGCCGAAATTCTTGGTATTTTTAATTAAAATGAATTGTTTAAATAATTAAAATGATAATTAGAATAAAATAATGATATAATGCGGTGAGTCGAACATATAGGCGCACCGAGGGGAAAAGTCGAAATAAATTCTCAGTAAACTGTGAGGTAAAAGTCTTTTCGATGGTCAAATTAAGAACAAGTAAATTTTTACACGAAGAAAGAATTTACCAGACGTTGATTTCCGCAACCAAAAACCCTAATTCCTAATAAGACGGAAAGCTGATCATATAGAGTAGAGCCAGATAGGCAAAGTGAGAACCTATAGAAACAATTTCGTATTTTCAAACACGGGATTAAGTTAGGCAACAACTGAACATTTTATGATTCAGCGAATTATTGTCCAGAAGTTGGTTCTATCGGAAGCAATTTCCGTAACCGGACACGTTTGTCCGAATATCTTCCGACGCACCGGAGAATACCTGGATATGATCAAAAAGAGGATCAAAATAGATAATATGAAAGAGGATGAAAAGATCTTCAAAGTTACATGCCCAGATTTTTGAGTTTCGCGAAATCGCGTGAAACGGACACCGTCGGTAGTTTATCTAGCCGTGAGGCCATAAAGCAAGAGTCATCATTGGATGACAACTCATTCTTTGACTTTTGGGACCCTTGATGTCGGCCTTGACCTTGGATGGCCAAGATTTCCTCTCACAAAACCCTAGATCTAACGGTCCGTAAACAAAGCGAGAAAATTCCGTTACGTCCCAAGTTTTCACTATAAATACCCCTCCACTCTTCTTGAAAATTCACACCATTCTTTCTCTTCCTTGGCCGAAATCTTAGAGTGAGAAGCTCGGAAAAATTCCGCTTCTAGCTCCGAGTAAGTCCTTTCCGTCCTTAGCTTTTAGTTTCCGTAGTTCTTTCGGTAGTTATAGTAGAACCGTTGTTTTGATCTAGGAAGTTTGAGAATATATTCCTATACTTGTTTTTAAGCCTCATTGCATTGAAATATGCCCGACGAGGTAAAAACGTAGTGGGGATAATTTTGAAATGGAATAAGGTCAAAGTAACGAAGTTCGCGAAATTCCGCCAAATAGGGGTAGTAGGGGCAAAAAGGTCTTTTCACCTAAAATGCCTGTTATGCTGCCAAATATTCATAAGTGTGTTATTATTCTGATTAGAATACTTCCTGACGTCGAACCGCTGTCAAAATTCCATCGTTCCGCTGTTTGCCGCTGAGCCATTTGTTTTTGTTTTTACGTACGCGTCAAAAAGTACCGTTTTTAGCAGGAAGAGCCGATATCTCGCAACTAAGGTACGGACGCGTCATCGTAACCCTAACTCTATGCTGCTTATATACTTTTGCGTTATAGATACGTTCATAGACCGAGGTTGCTGAGAATCGTCGGAGATACTTACTGACTTTACCCACGGATTATAGTATTGGTAATGCCGTTTGAGTTATTCCTAGCGCTGAGGACACGTTAGTGGCGTGGCACTGGATATGTGTAGAACTAGTCGAGAGAGAGACTTTACATACTGCTTTGTGCTTATGTTCGTCATTCATGTTGTTGATCATACATCTCGTTTGTTTGCTTTTGTGATGATACGCCGTATTGAAATGAATATCTCGTTGTACGTATACTGTTTTATTTGAGCATAAGGTTAACCGTTACCTGAGATCCATATGTGGAATGGATCTCAGCTGTAGCATCAGGGTCTGGAGGACCGATGTTTGGCGATCGAGGCTAGCAGCTGGAATAGGCCAAGACGTGTCTACATTATTTATCGTTTTCTTTAGTTTCTTTAACTTTTGAGAATTCGGATGTATCGTAATCCGATACATTTACACTATGGTCCATATTTTGAATGTAATGTAAATTACTTACTCGCTCCAATGCTCTACTCTGATTACTCTGCTTGAAATATTTGGAAACGTTTTTTTTTTTAAAAAAATTTCCGCCGTTTTCAAATGGGATGTTACATTACCTGTCTTTAATTCTTGAAGAACCTCGAGGAAAAGTTGGCATAAAGTAGCGCATAACTCTGCATCATTTATGATGCTACAGTATGGTGGTTGCATCGAATTGCTAGCACAGAAGTAAGGATACCATATGTTGTAGCATTATTTCAGCTTTGTTATGCACTTTCATAGTAAACCATAAAGTAACCCTTTTCTTATGTACATGTGCAAGATAATGATGTAAATGCAACAATTTGTAGAATATATCCTCTATTTCCCTATGTGAATGAATTCTAACATAGTTTATCCGATTAAATACAATTTAGCTCAGATTCACCATTCAAAACAGTCAAAACACATAGGTAAAACATGGCATAAATATGACTCATCAGTCCTCAATGAGATGAGAAACTCCAGGTTTAGTTCCCAAGTGAAGTGCACCATTCCGTACCCAAACCTAGTTTCCTACATCTTATTTCAAAACAACATATGGTATCTTGAGGGAGATGAGAAGCCAGTCAAGCCTCTTCTATTTGGCTAGAGTCATCTCAACCAGATGAAGATATCATTTCAAGAGGGTTCTTACCAAAGGCCCCTTCTAAGACAAAGGTGACTTCTACACAAATTGATGAAGCTCAATCTTCTTTGGCTGCTACTCCTTTTGCTTCCACACAGGCTCTTACCTTTTTTGGTGTTTCTCTATAGCCTCTGTTGGAAAAGGTTGTTTAGAAGGAAATTGATACTCTGGCTATCTCTCTGACAGCTTCATTTCACTAGTTGATCTCTGACTTGGAGGTTCAAATATGAGTCTTGGTTGGAAAGATGAATACCAACTTCAACAAACTCTTTGATACTTAGGATGAGCATACCAAGAGGTTTCAGACACTCAAGGCGATGTTTCACAGCATTGGTTTCCATGTTACTGAGCCCTTCACTACTGGTGTTGGTGCTGGTCCTTTAGGGACTTTACCCCCTTCTGAGCCTACCCCTACAGAGCCCATACACACAACTCCTCCACCTTCTCAGCCTATTCCTGACCCCACAATCAACCAAATTTCTTCCTCCACTTCATCCTCCACTGCCACTACTACTTCGCCACCTTACTTTTCTACTACTACCACCACTCCTCCACCTTCTATTGCCAATATCGTATACACACCCACTGCTCCTATTTAGTCCGTTGCTCCCTCTGACTTCACTTTTCCCACCTTTTTTCCTGATGACAAAAGGGGAGAGAAGTGACGCACCGATATGACTTTATTATTTAATGTTTTCATATCTTATGTATTTGTTTATGACACATATGTATTGTGTTTATGGCACTTAGGTTGCACTAACTTTTTGATTTTCAATGCAAGTGTTTAATTATGCAATCTTGTGTCAATTATATAATGTTTCATTGCATAACATATTCTTCCTTGGTGATCTCAACACTTTTCAAAATATTTTTAAAAAATTGACAAGTGTTGTCATCATCAAAAAGGGGGAGAATGTTAGTTCTCAGATTATAGGTTTTCATGATAACAAAAACTTGCAATGAAATATAGACTTTATGATTCAAGTCACTCAAGTGTGTATTAAATAGCACTCGAGTGTACAACAGTTATGGAAACCAAAACTTGAATCAGAAAGCCAGTTTCAAAGTATCTGATATACGGACACTCAAGTGTTACTCTGAACACTCGAGTGTTGGCTTCAAAATCATAGGAAAAGTGCCTGACACTCACTTCTATTATGGAAGTACTGACTTGAAAATTAGAGTGCTACATTGAATACTCGAGTGTTGGGTTGATACTCGCTGAAAGAATGCTTGACATTCAATTCTATCATGAAGAGATTGTTGGACACTTGAGTGTTGGCCAACACTTACAATATCAATGCCTGACACTCGAATTCACTTTGGAAACAACAAGGCTAACACTCGAGTGTGCTCATCAGCACACGAGTGTTGAGGTAATTTCTCTTAAGGTTAATGTAACATACTCGATTATAAATTAAGGCTTTATGGCACACTTGAGGTGTCATTAGTGACACTCAAGTGTCTAGTAAGCATCAATGCATCTTCTCTAAACTTTATCTTTTTAACAATATCCCACCGACACACAAAACATCAACATTAGAGTATGGGTAAAAGACACTTGAGTGTGACACTCGAGTGTGGATTTATGATACTCAAGTTTATGGAAGAAAACACATATTTTCAATTGAGCTTTGTTTTTTAATAGTCTTCTAGAGAGCAAGTTCATCAACACTCAAGTGCTGAGGAACAACACTCGAGTATCACATCTCTCTGTATTGAACCTTCATCTTGGTAAATTCAAATTCACTAATTATCATCCTATATCTTTTGTCTATTACTCATTAATGTTCCCAATACTTCTAAATATGTTTATTAGTCATTTTCAGATGATTAGCTGAAGGATTACATGCAAATCCCTAAAAATCAAGATATGTGTCAGAACATTAAATGTTGTTGCAGAAACAGAGCACGCACATGGAAACACAGTCAAAGTAGGTCAAATGATCAAACTCTTAGACACCTATTTTGGAGAAAGCGAAAGCGACTCAACCTTAGTCAATTACAGAGACCAAAGGATGTCGAATAAAGATTGTCAACAGTGATACAAAAGCGACATATCTTCAAACCTTCAAACAACTACGAATTGTGCCTAACGGGAAGCTTCCCCAGTCTAACGAATAATTTGAATACAACCAATGGAAAGCTTAAACGATCATTAATGAAGTTCACCTATAAATACAAGAGCATTCAATTCGGAGCCAACTAAAACCAATGATTATATATCTACTATGTGAGAGTTCTTATGATTAAATTGATTGTTGTAAAATCTCAAGGTAGTGGGACCTTGAGTGTGGTTGTCGGATTATGTTTGTAAGGGGGAGTGAGTCTTGGTGAGGATTACTCTGAACTTGTGTAATCATTGAAAGATAGTGGAAATCTTAGAGACACTCTAAGGACTGGGACGTAGGTCACGTATTAAAATTTGAACTAGTATAAATCTTTGTGCACAATTTGGTAATATCTTTCTAATCTTTCCTCGTGATTTAATTATTTTTTAAGATTATTTTAATTTTATAATTCACCCAATTCACCCCTTCTTGGGTGATACACTAAAACTAACAAGCTTGTTCATAAAAAGCTTCAAAGTGGATTGATTCATTTACTACCAATCAAGTCTCAAGACCAATTGGCTGACATTTTTACTAAATCTCTTGCTCCTACTCCATTTTGTACATTCCTTTCCAAGCTGGGAATGATTGATGTGACACCCTACAAGGCTGCCAATATTCTTGACCATAATCATACGCAATTGTGTGGCAAAATTAGAAATAGTTCAATATACTGATACAAACTTAAATTTTGATTACATAGCAAGGGTATTCCAAGGGCTTATACCCCTTTACATACGTTTACATTCATTATAGATAGTGAAAACTAAACAAAGTAAACATTGTTGTCCCTTGGTTCTTCAACTATCCTTCTGTTGGGTCGTCTCCAAGCAATACTCTCTTCTGGAGCCTTGTGCAACACATCTCTCTAGTGCTCACCCGTCCATTAGTTGGTAGTGGAGGGTGAGATTCTAAGGAATCCTAGTAGTAGAAAATACCAATACAATGCATGCAAGATAAATGCTAGAGTATGAAATGTTTGCCTTGCATAGGCTCATGCTAACATAATGACAATTCTGCATGCTCAATGCTCAACACTCATACTCATGGCCATAACATAACTAGAAACAGAGCTTCAATCATTCAAATATGTTACGCATAGATAAGCAAGTAGAGCAATCATACACATCAAAACAAGTAATAATATCAAATATATGCAAGTAAGGTTAGCCCACTACCTTAAGGACTAACGTCCTTCTTTGGTTTCCTCTTTCACCAACTTCCGGAGTTGCTTGAAGTTCCTTCCTTCTCCTTATGGCCCTAAGGACATATCCATAACTTTAGAACTAGGGAAAATGAATGTTTACCAAGGTTGTATTAACCTTACAACTTTTACCCCTTAATTTCCTAACTTTTGCACTTAACCTAAATTCCTAGAATTTTCATTAAACTTTGAAAATTCATATATAAATGTAAAAAAATTAAAAATAATGTGCTTTCAACTCTCACGTGTTCCTAGACAAGTCCACTTGCACAAAAAATATAATGCCAAATTTTAGAATACGTCATATCAATCACAGTTTTTAAATTTCTTTTGACTGTTTAGTATGAAACTCTAGAAACTTTTCTTAACTTTAAAAATCAATATATCATCGTACAGAGCTCCAAAAATTGCTCATTACATATCAAATTAAATCTCTGCATGTCCTCTATCTATTTGGGAAGTTTCATAAAGTTTTGACTTCATTTACCTAGTCAAACACTTCACACAAGCTTACTGCCCAGTTTAATTTTCTAGAAACTTAGGTTAGTTTGTAAAAATCATAACTCCTTGTATATAACTTCAAAAATTACAAACTACCCACCAAATTAAATATCTACATCTCTACTATCTTTATGGAAAATTTCACAATTTTTAGAGATCATTAACTTAGTCAAAACTCAGACTGCTTCCAGAAATTCAAAACTGGTAGGTTTCTCATTTTTGAAAAACTTATGATTTTTGGTACCAAATTGCTTTTCAAAAATTATTCACAACCTTATTCCCACTCCATTTTCCATGGTGAACACTTTGGTTTCTGAGTTTTGGTTCGGCCAAAATTGTGTTTCATGCAAAGACCTTCAAAATTTTAAGAGAAGGTTTAGGACCTTACCACTTGCTTTTGATCTTGAGCTTGTGGTCATTTTCTCTTCTCTTTTCCTTGCTTAAATTTTGGTCTAACCCAAAAATCACATGGATGTTGGTTTCTTGCTCACAAAATTAACTTGCAAAGGAAGATTATAAAGCTAGATTAGGTGTTCTTACACATACCTACCTCTTTCTTCTTGGATATTCCTTCTTCTTCTTCTTCCTTATACCTGAAAATCTTCCAAGTTGATTGGTGAGAAGTTGTGTGAGTTTGAAGATGAGGTTGTTGGTATTGAGGGAGGGAGAGCCATGAGGTTGAGGGGGAAGGTTGAGAGGATTGTTAGAGTGTCTGAGAGGGGAGGAGAGGTCAATGTTTGGGTTGAGAGGGTAAGGGAGATGTTAAAGTTTGAGAGGACGAGGGTGGCCGCGAGGTTTGGGAGAGAAAAGAAGTGATCTGATTGTTGGAGAAGGAGGAGTGAGTCGAGAATGAAAGAGGGAAGGGAGGAATATGTCGTGCAAAAATAATGGAGGATGGAGGAAATCTGATTTTGTGAAATGTGTGTGTAGCTGTGTATTCAACCTTGTATGGTGCCAAGTGTCATTGTAGAAGGGTGTGGGTGTACATGTGTATAGTGGTGTGTGTGCATGTGTGACTTGTCACCATGCATGTGTGTCCATTTGTGTGTATTGTGTGTGTGTGACAAGTGTTATGTGTGTAAGAGAGAGGGAGGGCTTGATTTTGGAGGGAGTTGAGTGGTGTTGTGTGTGTGTGTGTCACGGTTTTTGAGGGAGAGAGTATGTGTGTTGTGTGGGTGTTGCATGGTTTATGCAGCGTACCAGGGATTCTTGCTCAAGTTTTACTTGGGATTATGATGCCGAGACCCGTCAAAAGATACCATATGCCAAAGTCTTCTAAAAATCGCAGGGCACATCGATCTACCCTAGAAAATGTCGTATATTCACTTATATCGGTATATTTTCGTTCAACTAATCATCCTATGCCTTAGGATATAGTTGAGTGGCATCTTTACAACTGGATTACCGCATAAGTGTTCCGTGCTTCTTTTTTACTGGAACTTTTAACTCTACGGCTTATGCATACTAGGTCCATTGACCCATATAGCCAAATTACTTAGTCCCTGAGAGGCTTTCTATCTCTCGCCATTCTTGGGACTCTTCCCGAATTGGGCTTAGTCGTTTGCCTAATTTAGGCTTATTCTCAATTCTCAAGTCCTAAAATTCAATATGTTACAATTGATATACATTATCCAGCTTGGCTAGAAGAATTAGAGGGATCGTCTCTACAACAAGAGGAATGGAGATGGAATGATTCCTTTGCAACAGCTGATTGAGAGCATCCCAGACGGTGTCGACCTAAATGACTGGACATGTTTTGTCCAAGCTAGGAGGAGTCCAAAGGGACAATTATGTTTTTTTTATAACAATAATAATTATAGTTTAATATTTGTTTAAACTTAGTTTGAATTAATTAATAGTTTAAATTTTGTTTAAATATTAGTTAATTTATCGTTTAAATTAAATTTAGGTTAAATATTATTTAAATGTAGTTTATTTTATAAATATAGTTTAAATTAATTTATAGTTCAAATGAATTTATAGTTTAACTATTGTTTAAATTAATTAATAGTTTTAGGGTTTATATTAAATATAGTTTAAATTTTGTTTAAATTAATTAATAGTTTAAATTTAATTTAAATATATTTTTAATTACAAATATAGTTTAAATTATAAATATATTTTAAATATAGTTTAAATTAATTTATATTTTAAATGAATTTATAGTTCAAATTAATTAATATTTTTAGGGTTTAGGTTAAATATAGTTTACATTGTTCTTAAATATAGTTTAAATTAATTAATATTTTAAATATAGTTTTAATTAATTTATAGTTTAAATATAGTTAAAATTAATTTATAGTTTCAAATTTGTTTAAATACAGTTTAAATTTTGCTTCTCCTTGTAGGTTAAATCTAAGAGGAACATTAGAAGTCGACAACTTCAAAGGATTTATCACGGCGGGATCCAATACATTTGTTGTGACCTACAATGAGTTGGTATGTTCAAATTTAAATTAATTTTAGGTTTATTGATTGTTTTATTTTTGAAATAACAAAGTTTATATTCTTTTAATTCTTTTAGAAAATGAAGGCTCAGGAGGAGAACCGTCAGACGAACTATGGGGAGCTGTACACATACACCCATAAACACCGTGATGGGACGACGACATCTCGGCGGTAGAGGAGATGATTCTAAGTTACAAACAAATTATTTATATAGTTAATTTAATATATTTAAATAAATTGTTTGACTAATGTTTTATGGAATGTGTGTGCCCAGGGGGATTGAGTAGACCTAGGCAGAGCTGCGAACGTTGTAGACCCTAGACAGACCCCAGAGTCACAGGGGTCTGTGGATCCTACTGCCCTATTGAAAGTTGTCGTTGGCCCAGTCGAGCATCTTGACCGCGTTAGGGGTATGGGGTTAGGCGCCAGGCCCAACATGGTCTACGGCAAGACCTCCGCCTTTGAGGTCGAAACCTCCAGGTCAAGAAGGCCAACAGCTGAGGGGTTCAGGAGATGATTGCCGAGCAGGTTTCCGTGCAGGTTAACGCCCGGACTCAGGAGATTATTAGGCACATGCATGACCAAGTCGACAGTTAGTATGCTAATCAGAGGTAGAGCTGGGATGCTTTTGCCGGTGCCTTGACATAAATGTTTTCTGACAGGCGGTTTCCCCCTCCCTCGCCTTCCCCTCCCCCTTCGCCTCCTGCTGTTACTGATGACGAGGGAGTTGTTACCTCTACTTGTGCGCACACTGAGACAGCCCCCTGAGACAGGACCGATCATCGGGCTCCGATAGTTAGTTTTTATTTATATTTGTAGACACATTTTTGTATTTAAAATTGTTGTTATCTTTTTTTGTTGTTGGGTTTTTTTAACAATTTTATTTGTTTAAAATATTTGTTATCTTTTATTTTAGTTATTTTTTATCATGAAATATTATTTTAATACTTCTATTAATTTACATTAGTTTATTAATGTTACTTATAATATATAACAATTGTTATTGAAAAATAAATTTAGTGAAATAAATTTATTATAGTTAACTAAATTAGATATTTTTAAATAAATAATGGAATAAATATTTAGTGAAAAATATATATTTTAAAATATAAAATAGTTAAAGTTAACGTTTGTATCGGTTTACATATATAAACCGCTACTAACGTATGACATTTGAAATTTAAAACATTAAAACCGCCACTTTTTTAAACCGTCAAACTTTTGTAGCGGTTATGTGGACACAAACCACTACTAATTTGAATTTCAAACTACATAACGGACCGCCAAATATTTGTAGCGGCTACTATAACAAACCGCTACAAAAGTCATGGATAAGTCATGGATCAAGTTGCCGCGCAATTCTCTTGCATATTTAGCGGGGTTGAACACTTTTTAGATTTCGCTTTCTCTCACTCTGGCATTAATGGCAATACGTGTGTCCGTGTTGTTGATGCTAGTTTAAGAAGTGGTAGACATGAGAAGTTGCTATGGAACATCTGCTTTTGAAGCCTTTCCCGGAAGAATATACATTCTGGGGAGTTCGTGGTGAGAAGCATGGTATGAGATATGGGGAGCATCTTCCTCAAAGCTCACAAGTAGGAAATCAATTAGATCAAGATGATCCGGTTAATGAATCTGTGCGCAATGCTTTTGGTTTTCAAGACGACAACTTCACGGCAGAAGTTCAAGGTGCAGAACCTATTTTCTTTAGGAATGATGCAGCTCGGGAATTTTTCAGCCTCACGGATGAGAGTGATCATCATTTGTATCAAGGTTGTCGGAAATACTCCAAATTATCTTTCTTGATCAAATTGTACCATATCAAGTGCTTGTGTGGGATCACTGATAAGGCAATGTCAATGTTGTTGGAATTACTACAAGATGCTTTCCCTGACACGGACATTACCACAACCTTCTACGAGGCCAAGAAGATAATTAACAGATTAGGCTTGAACTACGAAAAAATCGATGCCTGTCCCAACGACTGTATGCTTTATTTGGGGGGGGGGACGCTCGCAGGGAGACTTGTAAGAAGTGTCATACTTTGAGGTTCAGGACAGTTTGGAAGGGGAAAAAGAAGAAGAAGAAACCCGCAAAGATTCTCAAGTACTTTCCTTTAAAATCTCGCTTACAAAGATTGTTTATGTCGTTTAAGACAACTGAGCATATAAGGTGGCATGAAGCTGACAAGAACGAAGATGGTAAAATCAGACATCCATGGGATGCTGAAGTATGGAAGCATTTGACTCAGACTTTCTAGATTTCACAACAGACCCTAGAAATGTTCATCTTGCTTTAGCGACCGACGGTTTTAATCCATATGAGAATATTAGCACAAGCTATAGTATATGGCTAGTTGTCTTAATACCTTACAACTTGTCCCCTTGGATGTGTGTGAAACAAAGCTCCTTCATTATGTCTATGATCATTACAAGCAAAAAGGCACCGGGAAAGGACATCGATCTGTATCTCCAACCACTTATTGTGGAGTTGGTGGAGTTGTGGAATGTAGGCGTCAAGATGTATGACGTGTAGCCTTGATGTGGACGATAAGTGACTTTCTTGGCCTGGGAACATTATCGGGGACGAATGTGCATACCAGCCTTGCATGTCTAGCTTGCAATTTTGACTCTGACTCGTGCGCCTTCCCCACAGTCATAAGTGGGCTTCATGGGCCATCGAAGGTTTCTCGATAGTACGCACACGTTTAGGTTGCAATACAATTGTTTCAATAGGCAAAAAAAAAGAGGACCTCCTCAAAATTTATCCGATGTAGAAATCATAAAGCAACTTCAGGATGTTGAATTTGTGTATGGAAGAAAAGACGATCCAGCAAAGGCTGGGACAAAGATTTCCAGGGCTTCTGGTTTTGCGCCTTAACAATGGCGAAAGATAAGCATATTCTTCACTTTTCCGTATTGGAAAGATAATTTGCTCCGACACAGTCTAGATGTCATGCACATTGAAAAGAATGAGTGCGACAATGTCTTGTACACGATTCTAAATGAATCAGGCAAGTTAAAAGATCATCTTCAAGCGAGGAAAGAATTACGGGACATGGGCATTCGTAAAGATGCGTGGCCGGATGAGCATGATAGGTTTCAACCGGCAAAATTAATGTTAGTTCTCAATGTGTTTTGATGATTAATAACAATTGTAAACATGAGAGAATGTTTTTGATAAAGATTTGTAAAGCTTGATTGATCTCAATTAAAAAAAAACATTCTGTCAGTGCCAAACTCGAGCTTGCCTCTTACAGAAAGGAAACCAAGCTATTTTACATTTTCCAAACTTGAGCTTGGTCCATAAACTTGAGCTTGAAGGTTTTCAAGTTCACTCATATTCGAGTAAGCTCGAGCTTACACCTGGAAGCTCGAGTTTAGGAAGAGTTGAGGATTTTATCAAGTTACTCAAATCTCAAACTCAAGCTTATTTTTTTCAAACTCGAGCTTACCTCAGGCAGAAAGCTTTTCAAGTTTTCTTCAAAGTGTAAACTCAAGTTTGGAGTTGTAAACTCAAGCTTAGGTCTGACAGATGCTTTTCAAAGGTTTTAATATTCTTAGCAAACTCAAGTTTACATCTCTAAGCTCAAGCTTGCACTTTGGGAATCAAAATTATTTTTGACATGAATAGTGTCAAACTAGAGCCTGCTCACTAATAGACTCGAGCTTGCCATTTTCCATTTTGGCTCTCAAAATGTTTTCAAACTTGTTTCCCCGACAAAAGCCCAAACTCGAGCCTACTCACTTATAAGCTCGAGCTTGAGACTTCCAGAAGCAAAACCCAAGTTTTAAATGAAGACCAAATTCAAGCTTGTTATAGTAAACTCGAGATTAGAGCTTCTGTACAAATGAACGCATCCGAGTATACTTTGCTCGATTTGATTTTCGCTTAAGCTTGATTCTGCTAAATGGTTTCTTATGATTTAAATGATTCATATCAATATTTCTAACTTGATTTAACCGGCTTTGCTTATGAGATTTCAGAAGACCTAAGATTTGTTTTAGGAAACATTAAAGCATTCAAGAAGAAAGATGATCAATCAACGCTTAATTACAGATAAGCTATTAATGATCAAGATTTCCGTCAATCTGTGTCAACGCCTTAATATCAATTGGAGATATCCCATTTCGTCGAGATTGGTGCAATCAATTGAAAGCTCTCAATGGACAAATTCAAATATTCAATTTCGAAATACTCCCAACAGCCTATATTCATCATACATGAACCCAACAAAGCTAGTATTTTCGAATTGATTCAAGTCTAAACGGATCTTTAACGGTCACAAGCTTCAATCCAAGTATAAATACATGAAGGTTTGAAGTCTACGTAAAGAGAAGACATACACGAAAAACGCATACAAGCATATCGTCTTTTTCTGATTAATTCGCATCCCGTATCTTTGATACATTGTACTTCAGATAATCATCTTTATTCACTCTTAGAGAGAGTTCATTTCGTATTTCATTCATTGTAAGAATCTCAAAGTTGTGAGACTTTGAGGTTGGGTTTTCGATTACAACTTGTAAGGGAGAGTGTATCATAGAGAGAGGATAACTTTCGAGTACGAGTGTGTATCTAAGTTGAGTGATAGTAGAAAAAACCCGGAGAGTCCGGGACGGACGTAGGTCAAGAGTTGAGACCGAACCAAGATAAATCTTACGTGTCAAGCTCTTCTTCCCTATCTCCATTTCGTTTCGTTGTGTGAGTGTTTTAAAAAGAATTTTTAAAATCCCCAATTCACCCCCTCTTGGTGATTTCCTTCACTTTTATTTGGTATCGAGCCGGGTTATCTACTTGAAGGATTAACATCCTAGATCAAAGATCCAATGGAAGGAATTCTACCCGATGGAGCCTCAATCAATGAGACCTCCCGGGTTTCAATGGAGAACATTACTCTTTGGAAGGCTAAATTCAGAGTCTACGTAATGGCAACTGAGTATGGCCTATGGAAGGTGTTCGAGAAATGAGACTATGTTCCAGCCTCATCTAAAGATGGTATCAATACTCCTAAACCAGAAGAAGCGTATGATGAGAATGACAGAAAGCAAGTCACTCTCAACATGAAAGCAATCCACATGTTACAAAGTGCTCTAAGCCAAAAGGAGTATTTTCGAATTTGCACTTTGACATCTGCCAAAGTTATATGGGAAGCTCTTGAGATAGCCTATGAAGGGACAGCTGGTATCAAGGAGAATCGAGTAAACACTCTCATGACTGAATATGATTTATTTCGTATGAAGTCTGGAGAATCCATTGGTGAATTCCATCTTAGATTCACTCATCTGATCAACCAACTTGCTGCATTGGGTAAAGTTTATGATCAATCTGTCCAAGTGAGGAAAATACTAAATATCCTCAGCAAGGAATGGGAAGCCAAGGTCACTGCAATCGAAGAAGCTCGTGGTGAATCAATGGCTTCAGTAGTAGCATTATTTGGCAGCTTATCGGAATATGAATGTAAGATCAAGTTCAGAAAAGGACTTGATGAGATTGATGGCAAGAACAAAGGAATTGCCCTCAAAAGCTGTCAAAGAGACAAAATCGAGATGATGAGGAAGATGAAGATCTTTGAGCTAGGCATGATGGTCCGAAGATTCAAGAAATTTTACAAGAAGGACCAAGCTTTCGAAAGTTTCACAAGAATAGTTCTAGCACGAAACAAAGAAACCTATCATATGCTATGAATGTGAAAAGCCAGCCACATCAAGTCCGAATGTCCACGGTGAAGAAGAAAGAAAAGAAATTCAGTAAGTTCAATAGAAGAGCTTATGTTTCAGCTATATGGGGCGACAGCTCATCCGATGAAGATGAAGCTGAAGAAGAAGATAGAGCTAACATATGTCTTGTAGCTCAAGAAGATTCAGAAAATAAAGAGGTAAATAACTCTGACTCATCTTATGATGAACTATCTTGTAATATGATTCCCTTTTTATTGAATTTTGAAAAATTGCAAAAGAGCTTTTATCTTCAAAGAAGAAAATTAAATTTTTGGAAGAACAAGGTCAAACTTGTTCAACTTCATTTCTCTCGTGAGAACATTTCGAAAAGAATTGTGAAAACATTTGGAAAAGGTTTGTAACAATTCTTTGTATTTTAGAGAAAAGAAATTTATATCTTACAAAAACTCTTGAGAAATTCACTAGAGGTAGTGAAATGCTCAATGTTATTTTAAAACAACAAAGGTTCACAAGTGACAAGTCGAATTGGCTATAGACTGATTCGATAAACGAAAAGGCAAAAAGAAGGTTGGACCGAAATCCTATTTGAACTATTTTCAAAAAGTAGTCCACTCCTCTAATCCTTTTGCTCATTGCAACTACTGCAACCGTAAAGGTCATGCAATTTCTTCCTGTTTTCATAAAAAGGAAAGAAGGAACAAGCCTATAGGTAATTATCAATGGGTGCCTAAGGAATCCTATAAGATTCCGAGACACAAACTAACCCAAAAGGACCCAAGAAAAATGGGTACCTAAGACTTGATATTCTATATCATGCGGGTTTGTCTTAGAGCATCAAAATCCAACAAATGGTTTATTGACGGTGGATGCTCAAGACATATGACGGGAGACGAATCAAAATTTGCTACAATCAAACCTAAGGATGGTGGCAAGGTGACATTTGGTGGAAATCAATCCGGAAGGATTCTTTGGAATTGGAGAAGTTGGAAACAACAAAGGACCACAAATAAAAGATGTCTACCTTGTGGAAGGCTTATGTCACAACCTCCTTAGTGTGAGTCAAAGCACAGATAAAGGTAACTTAGTTATCTTTGATTCTGAAGAATGTTTGATTGTGAGCAAAGATGTTCTCTCCTTAGACAATATCAGAACTAAAGCTTTATTTAGAGCTCCTAGAGAAGGTAACTGCTATTCTCTTAATCTCTCTAGTAATTCAGTTTCTGAAAATTGTTTTATTGGTAACTTGGATGAAAGTTGGCTATGACATAAAAGATTGGCTCATGTTAATATGCTTCAACTTGACAAGTTGCAGAAAAAGGATTTGGTCATTGGTTTACCAAAGTTACTTTTTATAAATAACATGATTTGTGATGCATGTCAAATGGGTAAACAAACCAAATCTTCTTTCAAATCTAAAAATGAAATTTCAACTAATAGACCTCTTCAACTAATTCATATGGATTTAGTTGGACCGGCTAGAGTAAAAAGCCTTGGTGACAATCTTTATACCTTGGTCATAGTTAATGATTTCTCTAGATTTGCTTGGACCATATTCTTATCTTCAAAAAATGAAACATTTGATCGTTTGCTATTTTTGCCAAGAAGGTCCAAAACGAGAAAGGATTCTCTATTAGGAATTCGTACGGATTATGGTGGAGAATTTGAAAACCATGCCTTTGGAGAATTTAGGTGACAAGATGGGCATTGATCACAATTTCTCGGCCCAAGAACTCCTCAACAAAATGGAGTTGTTGAAAGAAAGAATAGAGTCCTAACCGAGATGGCAAGGGCTATGTTGAATGAAAATCAAACATCTCAAGTGTTTTGGGCTGATGTCATGAGCACGCATGCTACATTTCAAATAGAGCATATCTAGGAAGAAGCTAGACAAAACTCCCTATGAATCGTACAAAGGAAGAAAACCCAATATAGCTCATTTGCACATCTTTGGATGCAAATGTTTCATCCACAACAATGGTAAGGACAACTTGGGTAAGTTTGATCCCAAGGCGGATGAAGGTATATTCTTGGGTTATTCAAATAGAAGTAAAGCTTATAGAGTCTTTAATTCTGGAACACGTGTTATTGAAGAATCCATGCATGTTGTATTCTGTGAAACCATACTAGACAAATCTTTGGATGATGATGATGATGATGTGCTTCCCATTTCAAATCAATGCGGTTACGAAACACCTCCTACTTCAAGTAATTCTGAAAAACCTTTGGAAAAGGAACTTTTTTTTGAAAATCATTGTGAAAATGTTTGTGAAAACACCGATCAACATCAACCTAAATCTTGGAGACACAATAAGAGTCATCCTCTGGATCAAGTGATAGGTGATGTTAATCAAGGAGTAAGAACCAGAAAAAGCACTTTAAATGAAGTTACATTTTCTGCATTCATTTCGAAAATTGAACTCTCTAAAATTGATGAAGCACTTTCAGACAATGATTGGGTTATAGCAATGCAAGAGGAGTTACATCAGTTTGAAATAAATCAAGTTTGAGATTTGGTACCTAGGCCTAAAGACCATCCAGTCATTGGCACTAAATGGGTATTCAAGAACAAACATGATGAATTTTCCATAATTGTTCGAAACAAAGCAAGGCTAGTGGCAAAAGGCTATAATCAAGAAGAAGGAATTGATTATGAAGAAACTTATGCTCCAGTGGCAAGATTGGAAGCTATAAGAGTTCTTCTAGCTTTTTCTTGTATTAAAGGATTCAAACTTTATCAAATGGATGTAAAATCTGCATTTTTAAATGGTTTCATTCAAGAGGAAGTTTATGTTGAACAACCTCCTGGTTTTCATAATGATCATCATCAGATCATGTTTATCGCCTTAAGAAAGCATTATATGGTCTTAAGCAAGCTCCTAGAGCTTGGTATGAGCGATTAAGCAAATTCCTTCTTGATCAAGGATTTGTAAGAGGTAAAGCGCTTACAACTCTTTTCATAAAAAGCAATAAGCTCAATGAAATTTTAATTGTTCAAATATATGTTGATGACATAATATTTGGTGCTTCTAACAATGCTTTGTGTGAAGAGTTTGCTAAGAACATGCAGGGAGAATTTGAGATGTCCATGATGGGAGAACTCAATTATTTCCTTGGTCTGCAAATCAAGCAAAGAAAATATGGAATCTTCATATCTCAGACCAAGTATCTCAATGATTTGCTGAAAAAGTTTGGGATGGATGGATGCAATGGAGCTGATACTCCAATGAGTTCAACCACTGCCTTGGATTCTGATGAAGAAGGAAAGGACTTCAATATTACTCAAGTATAGAGGAATGATTGGTTCATTGCTCTACCTTCTGGCAAGTCGTCCTGACATCCAATTCAGTGTGGGGATGTGTGCAAGATTTCAATCTGCTCCCAAGGAGTCACATGCTGAAAATGTGAAAAGAATCTTCAAATATCTTGTTGACACAAAGAATCTTGGTCTATGGTTTCCCAAAGGTCAACCTGAACATTTGGTGGCATATTCAGATTAAGATCATGCTGGATACAAGACAGACAGAAAGAGTACAAGTGGCCAATGTGAATTTCTTGGTGGTTCACTTGTCTCATGGTTTAGCAAGAAGCAAACAAGTGTTGTTGTATCCTCAACTGAAGTTGAATATGTGGCAGTATCAAGTTGCTGGGCTCAAGTACTATGGCTCAAGCAACAAGTATCTGACTTGGGAATCAACCTAAAAGAGATCCCCATTCTGTGTGACAACACAAGCACAATAAGCTTGGCCAAGAATCCAGTGCAACATACTCGAACCAAGCATATTGATGTGCGACATCATTTCATAAGGGATCATGTTCAGAAGAAAGATGTCAAGGTCATGTTCATCCCAACTCATCTTCAACTTGCTGACATCTTCACAAAGCCTTTGGCAAAGGAGCAATTTGTGTTCATAAGAAGAGAATTGGGAATGGTAAATCCCAATGAATTGTAAGTAGCTCCTACTTAATGTTAGTTATGTGTTTTATGATTACTATATACTAACTTAAGCATCGGAGTATTTAGTTATGTTTTATGCAGGACATTTATGATGATAATCAACTCTGACAATTTGCTGAAGTTTGTTGTCAAGAGAAGCAAACTTGAGCTTACTAGTGTAAGCTCGAGCTCGAAGGGGTCAGAGAGAAAATGAAATTTTGGAGAAAGCCAAACTCGAGCCTATAAGTGACTGAACTTGAGCTTGCAGAGGAATTTCAAGAGTTTACACATACACTCTTGAAGTCCAGGTTAGTACAAGTTTATGAAAACTCGAGCTTGTCGCGCTCTTTATATATGTAAAACCTGACTGTTCCTCTTCACTCTTGAGCTTGCTCCTACTCCCTCTCAAAAACCTCTCATCTTCTTTGAAAAAATCCAGCGAAAATGCCCTCTAAACGCTCTGCTTCTGCAAATGTCTCTAATTCAGAAACCCAATCCACTCAAACTCCTAACCCTGAACGCCCTAAACGGACGAAAATGCTCCCAAAACGATTCAAGGCTGGGATAGACACTCACATTCCTGGAGTTACTGCACCTCATTCGACCCCTTCATCTAGACCAAAAGGAATTGAAATTGGAAACCAACCAGAAGTTTCCAAGAAGCGAGCCACCCCAGAAGAAACATCCAGCAAAGGGAAAGATAAAATTCCTGAGGTGACTGCAACCTACAAGTCTAAAAGAACTAAGAAGACTGCCTCTAGGACTGGTCAATCAAGCTCTCATGTTCCCTCAGCTTCTCAGCAACAAGAGGAACCTACTCCTCAGGTATCTAAGGAAACTCCTGCTTTGTATGATATTTACAATCACACCTCTACACCTGAAGGTTTTTCAAGTGAATCTATTCGAATAGAAGTAGAACATGCCATTAAGTTTAAAGAAAAATTTGGTCCCAAAGTATTCTGTCCTATTGTTTCTGTGGACCTAGTTAAGCTTAAGAATAAATGCAATTTGGATCTCTCTCCTTGCCTCAAACAATTTGAGAATCTGATTTCTATTAGAGCCTATTATAGCCCCACTCTTGTCAAGGTCTTCTACTATGGCATGACTTATAATAACCTGTTGGACAGAGATGGCAATTTGATAGAGGAAAGGATCACTACTTCCATTAGAAGCAAACAAATAACCCTTACCCCGTCCTATTTAAACTCCATTATGCAAATTCCTAATCCTCCACCTGTAGCATCTTTGAACTACACAGATAGGAGAATTTTTGAATTGTTAAGACCCAATGAACCTATTCCAGAAGGATTAGATATTCTTAATTTTTCTCCTGGTTCAATGTCTCCTACAATTAGAGCTATTTGGTACATCTACACCAGAAACCTCATGCAGAAATGAGGAAATTTCACTAATTTTGCAAAGAAGGATTACCCTATCTTTGCTTCTATCATTGACAAGGTACCTCACAATGTTGGGTACTGGATTTTCCAAGAAATGGTTAAGTTTCGTTTCACCTCTAGAAAAACCTCCCAAATTCCTTTTGGAAGCCTTATTTCTGTGATCCTATTCCATGAGAAAATATGGTACCTTCCTGCCAAAGAGAAACCAGAAAAACCTCAAGTCTTTGGTAGACATATTCTCAACCTCATGAGAATAAATATGGATGAAGGTTCGGCCAATCAAGGGCTCCACCTCAATCAAGACCCGCAAGATCAAGAGCAACTCAATCTAGAGTCCAAGAAGCTCGAGTGCTCCTCCTCCTCAGCCTACTCCCTCTGTACCTTCTGATTTGGATGCAACGATCAAAGAAATTGTTGATAAGGAAATTTCTGATTTAACTGATAGGATAGAGGCCGAAGTGGGAAAGTTGGTCTCTGAAGTGAATCAAGGTCATAGCAATCTGGTGGATACTCAAGAAGGGTTCAACATTGATCAAGCAGAACTGAAAGAAGGCCAGAAAGAATTGAAAGAAGAAGTTGAGAATCTCAGTGGTCACATTGAAGATCAATCAGCCAGCATCTCTACTTTGTTGGTAACTATGGTGAGTCTCAGTGACAAAATGGACAAAATCTTGAAAAATCAGTCCATGGATGCTTCTGGTTCTGGTATTGGTGCATCTACCTCAGCTGGTCCAAGTTCTACCATCCCCAAACCAGATCCTGAACCCTCCACAGAACCACAATCCTCCCCATCCTTCACCTTTGCTCCACCACCTGAAACCACTCTTCCAGATACTGATCCTCTCTCTCACACCTCCCCTGCCAACATAGACACTCCTCCAGCTACACCCTTGTTTGCTGATGACAAAGGGGGAGAAGAACAGTAAAGTGAAGAGAGCAGCAGCTTTTGTATTTTGTTTTGTTTTGATCATTTTAATTGTAGCTTTATCATTTCAGTTGTATATTTGCTTTTGAAACTCTTTTATATTCTGCAGTAATGCTTAGATTCTGATGAATTGTTAAGTTCTGCAGTTTATTGCTTCTTAGATTTCAGCTGCTAATCTCTGATTGCATCTTTCAAATTTATCTCTAAAATTCTGCTGATATTTGATGAATTTGATTAATCTCTGTTAGTTGATTAACATATGTGCTCATATGCTCCTATACTAAAACTGAGTTAATCAAATCAAGTTTCAAAAACCGCAAGTTTACAAATGTTTTTACCAAAACCAATTTCTCTATGCTCAAATGATCAATTCTGTTTTTAAAAAGAAACAAATGTTTACAAGTGTTGTCATCATCAAAAAGGGGAGAATGTTAGTTCTCAATGTGTTTTGATGATTAATAACAATTGTAAACATGAGAGAATGTTTTTGATAAAGATTTGTAAAGCTTGATTGATCTCAATTAAAAAAAACATTGTCGAGCTTGCCAAACTCGAGCTTGCCTCTTACGAAAGGAAACCAAGCTATTTTACATTTTCCAAACTTGAGCTTGGTCCATAAACTTGAGCTTGAAGGTTTTCAAGTTCACTCATATTCGAGTAAGCTCGAGCTTACACCTGGAAGCTCAAGTTTAGGAGAGGATTTTATCAAGTTACTCAAATCTCAAACTCAAGCTTATTTTTTTCAAACTCGAGCTTACCTCAGGCAGAAAGCTTTTCAAGTTTTCTTCAAAGTGTAAACTCAAGTTTGGAGTTGCAAACTCAAGCTTAGGTCTGACATATGCTTTTCAAAGGTTTTAATATTCTTAGCAAACTCAAGTTTACATCTCTAAGCTCAAGCTTGCACTTTGGGAATCAAAATTATTTTTGACATGAATAGTGTCAAACTCGAGCCCGCTTTCACTAATAGACTCGAGCTTGCCATTTTCCATTTTGGCTCTCAAAATGTTTTCAAACTTGTTTCCCGACAAAAGCCCAAACTCGAGCCTACTCACTTATAAGCTCGAGCTTGAGACTTCCAGAAGCAAAACCCAAGTTTTAAATGAAGACCAAATTCAAGCTTGTTATAGTAAACTCGAGCTTGGAGCTTCTGTACAAATGAACGCATCTGAGTATACTTTTCTCAGTTTGATTTCTGCTTAAGCTTGATTCTGCTAAATGGTTTCTTATGATTTAAATGATTCATATCAATATTTCTAACCAGATTTAACCAGTTTGCTTATGAGATTTCAGAAGACCTAAGATTTGTTTTAGGAAACATTAAAGCATTCAAGAAGAAAGATGATCAATCAACGCTTAATTATAGATAAGCTATTAATGATCAAGATTTCTGTCAATATGTGTCAACGCCTTAATATCAATTGGAGATATCCCATTCTGCCGAGATCTGTGCAATCAATTGAAAGCTCTCAATGGACAAATTCAAATATTCAATTCTGAAATACTCCCAACAGCTATATTCATCATACATGAACCCAACAGCTAGTATTTTCGAATTGATTCAAGTCTAAACGGATCTTTAACGGTCACAAGCTTCAATCCAGTATAAATACATGAAGGTTTGAAGTCTATAGAAAGAGAAGACATACACAGAAAAACGCATACAAGCATATCAGTCTTTTACTGATTAATTCGCATCCTGTATCTTTGATAAATTGTACTTCAGTAATCATCTTTATTCACTCTTAGAGAGAGTTCATTTCTGTATTTCATTCATTGTAAGAATCTCAAAGTTGTGAGACTTTGAGGTTGGGTTTTCAGATTACAACTTGTAAGGGGGAGTGTATCATAGAGAGAGGATAACTTTCGAGTACAGAGTGTGTATCTAAGTTGAGTGATAGTAGAAAAAACCCAGAGAGTCTGGGGACTGGACGTAGGTCAAGAGTTGAGACCGAACCAGTATAAATCTTCTGTGTCAAGCTCTTCTTCCCTATCTCCATTTCGTTTCTGTTGTGTGAGTGTTTTAAAAAGAATTTTTAAAATCCCCAATTCACCCCTCTTGGTGATTTCCTTCACTTTCAATTAACCCCTGACAAAACTGAATAAGGAAATCTTCCTCATGACGTTGAAGAAAATAAATGTTCCTGATAGGTATTCGAGCAACATTTCATGATGTGTTGACGTGCAGGCTTGAAAGGTTGCTGGGCTGAAAAGTCATGACTGACTTGTGCTTATGCAATAGTTACTTCCTCTGGCCATCAATAATACGCCGCCTCTCGATGTGTCAATCTTTTTGGTCGAGCTGTGTTCTTTCTTCCGAAAGTTGTGTTCCAACGTTTTGATCATGGAGGAGCTCGAGCAACTACAATAGAAAATCATTCTTACGTTATGTCATTTGGAGATGATCTTCATCCGTCCTTTTTCACGGTGATGGTTCACCTGATAGTACACCTTGTTCATGAAACAAAGCTTGCTGACCTAGTTCATTACCGATGGATGTATCCTATTGAGAGATACTCATTTAAAATTAATTACTTCAGCATTACTTCCTAGCAGCACATTTTCAGCATTGATATATCGACATTTTTCCTTCTTTACTTTATAGGTTTCTTGGGAACCTAAAATCTTACGTCAGGAATAACGCGTGGCCTGAATGTTCAATAGCATAAGGTTATTTAGGGGATGAAGTCTTGTATTTCTGTTCAAGTTACTTTGATGACATTGAGACGTCTTTCAACCAACCGCCTTGTGTAGACGATTGTACTGAGCTAGAGCTAGAGCCATCATCCACAGAGTTGTTAATCCCTTGTGTTGGTAAACCAGTTGGCAGAAGTGAGAACTTCAAACTGATGACACTTGAGAAGTTTCAAGCACATAGTCATGTCTTGATTAATTGCACTAAAGTTGAACCGTACCTTCAGTAAGGATTGGACATAGATATATGTTATCCTATATATTTCCTTACATTTTATACTTACATTTCATGATCGTCATTGCTTGGTTAATTACAGGGAATTCAGGAGTCATGCGAAGCATCAATTGGGGACCCATTCATAAACATCCTCCAAAATTGATAGAAAGGTCCACCGAGAATTCCCAAGTTGGTTTATGAGGAGAATAGTAAATGACCATAACCCGCACTCACCAGAATTCAGAGCTCTCGCACTCGGCCCGCTTGACCACGCCCAAAGATTTACGACATTCAATGTCAATGGTTTCAAGTTTTGCATCGTTTCACGAGATCAGGGATTTCTAACCCAAAACTCAGGTGTCTTTGGCAAGTTTGGAACAAGGAGTTATGCCAGCAGTAGTGACGAGAACATGCAGTTCGGTGAAGTCCTGTATTATGGAAAGCTACTTGATGTGGTCAATATAAATTACCAAGGTCATTTCACTGTGACGCTATTCAAGTGTTTGTGGGAAAATACAACAACGTCTCAGGGACTCATGATTGACGACTTAGGAATCACATCAGTGAATTTCTTCACACCGGTCGGCCTATTCACCTTAGAGGGTGTTTATTATGTCGCCGAAGATGATGAGCCATATACGAGTGAGTCGTTCCGGCCGGTGATAATGTTGCCGCCGAAAACTTCTTCCTAGACGGCGATGCCACAAATAATAACATTTCACTAAAGTTTAATTTGTGTTCAAAAATATTAAACTCACAAGTAACATTCTCTTCATACTTTTTTTGTAGGGATGGCGACGAAGATTGAGATAAAAAATTATGCTTGTGACTTAATCTGTAATCTTCTATTATTATTATTTTTTTTTTAAAAAAACCATAATAGGCTTTGTAGCGGTTTTACAACAACTACAAAATAAACCCAACCGCTACACATAAAATCGCTACAATAAACGTCATCTCAACCGCTACTAACTAAAACCGCTACAATAAACGTCATCTCAACCACTACAAGTATTATGTAGATATCAATATGAATACCTCTACCACTCCTCATTTTATATGCTTTAGTTTTGTTTTGTACGCACGTTTTCTCTCATCTTTCTACATTTTCTCAATGAGGTTAAGTGTTTTAAGATGGCAAGTGTTGTTCAACCAAATCAAATATGATGATCATCGTAATATTTCTTTTTACTTCTAACTTTGAGATACTAAATTTTTTTAATTCACAATTTTATAAATTTTTTCAAATTTCCGTTCACTTTCATATACAATATTTTCATAATTAAATGAAATCATAATTAGTTATTATTATACCTACATAGTCTCATTTTTCTACACCTATATAATAGCCACATATAAATAAATATCATATTTTAATATTAATAATTTTTACTAGAAATATAAACAATTTATATTACAATTATTGGTTAATTAATAAAATAATCTAAAATAATTTTTTTTTAAAAAAACAATTTTATTACTTTGTAGCGGTTCCACAACTGCTACAAAAATCTAATAAAAACATTTATCCATCATTTGTAGCGGTTAAAAGACCACTACAAAGTTGGAAACAAATTTTATAATGGCCGCAAATTTTTTTTCTAAAAAATGGAGGGAATTTTTGTAGCAGTTACATAATTGCTACACTATAATTTGAAACTTTGGCGCCTCTTTTAAAATTTTATCAAATTTTGTAGCAGTTATTAGAACTACTGCAAATTGTTTCCGCCATTTCTTAAAAATTTGGTGATATATTTAGTAGTGATGGTTACTATATCGCTACAAGGTTTTTCATTTCATATTGTAGCGGTTTACTAACCGCTATGAATTCTTGAAACATGAGGTCATCCCAGCTTCATATAGTAGCGATAGTGTGGTACCGCTACAGTTTCAGTAGCGGTTAAGGTAGATGTAGTAGCGGGTCAGGATAATCACTACAAAATAGCTTGCAACGGTGTGTTTTGTAGTGGTTTCACTAACTGCTACTAATGTCGTTTGTAGCGGTTAAAATCGTTACAAATACGTCATTTTAACTGCTACAAATGATATTTTTTTTTGTAGTGTAATACAACATAAAAATTCTAAACCGATTAAATTTCAATATTTACTCACTTCTACAGGCCTATATTTCCATTTGTTGAAACTCAACACTTGCTTCAAGCTCTAACCTTCAAATCCCATCAAAATTTATACTTTAAAAAAGCTCTCATTGAGTAGGAAAATATTTCTGAAATAATTTTTAGAGTTGGGAGATTTTATGAGGATGAAATGAATCTGAAAAGTATCCCAAACCTCTTCTCTAACTCACTCTTGGCGTTGGAGCTCGGTGCAGGAAAAGAAAAGGACCAAGGAGGGACTAAGGGTGTGCTTGGTTTGAGGGGAGGGGTGGGAAGGGAAGGATGGGAGAAATTTTTTTTACCTTGTTTTGACCAAATTACCCATATAAATTTTTCAGTATTCCATAGTTACATTCTCAACAAATTTTTTTTTTCTTCTCATTAATGACATTTTGGTAAAAGTTCTCCCTCCCCTCCTCTCCCGGCCCCTCAAACTAAAGACACTGTAAGTGATGGTAGGAGGAGAGGAGAGGATATTATAAAAACATGGTGTGGGCCCCACAATTTTTATATTATTATTCTTTCATTCTTTTATACTTTTCCAGATATCTCTTCCTTCGTTTCGTTTTTTCCTTAACCTTTTTATTTTATGTTCTTTTATTGTATATAAAATAGACAAAACTCTTAACTCCCTCAAACTCATACTCATATTTTGACATCACGAAATCTCTAAGTCCTCCTCCTAAACAAACCTCTATTTACAAAGATTATCAAAAAAATAATAAAAAAATCCATAATTAAGCTCTATATGTATATTTCATTCCAATAACATTTTAATACTACAAAAATTGTAATTGCAATTTCGTTAAATTCAACTCATCCTTAGTAAATATATACTAGCTTAAATTCTTAAACATATTCCAATATTTCACTATTCTCTTAATATGCTTTTAGATCTTCTCTAAACCTTAATTAAATTAATTAATAAATCACATCCTAATAGTACTTAATTACTATAAATAAAAATTGGGATGTTAGAGTTGTTTTTTTAAAACCGTTATGTTTTGTCTTCACTAATATAAGAGTTTGAAAGTGAATCGTTTGTAAGTGTTACATGACGGTTGTTTCGTAAGAACCATAATTTTTGTCACTAAATAAATAACAGTTATAATAACTACAACCGTTATATTTGTGTTTTTAAAAATGTGATCAATTCCGGAGCTTCCACACTAGAATCGCTCCAATTCATGGATTCCAATGCTTTATAAGTTGATTTGGTTGTGAAATTCCCATTCTTGGTAATATAAGACCGTGGGCATGATATGATTAACCGTTAATTTTTAGCATTATATATTCTTGTGCTACCTTTGGGTCAATATATATGATATGTATATACAGTAAATAGAGCCTCCTCTTCTCTCATATTGATGAAGAATGGCGTTGAAGTCACCCCCCAAAAGCCATGGGGATGAAATAGTAGAAGCAAGTCTGGTCAAGATCATGCCGTAGGAGTTTCCCGAGCTCGATTGAGGGCTACCATAAATAGCGGTGAAGAGAAATTTTAAATTGCTCCTAAGCCAAGTAACTTCCATGTGAATGAATTGTACTTGATTCACTAGGACGTTGATTGACACCTTTGAGGACCATAAGATCCGATGCCTCCAGAGAATTAAGCTTCAACTCGTGGGAATATTGGAATCCAAGCTTCTTAATAACTTTATCAGCCTTTTTCACCCGAAATTCTTGGTTCAACTATAACAAAAATATCGTAGTTGTAGTTAGACACTATTGTTTTAAAATGTAAGGAAACTTCGTTTATAAGCTCCCCGACAATTCCAAGTAATAATTGACATATTAAACATTAGTGGGTAAATAAGGAGCAACTCCCTCTTCAAAACATTGCATCATCGACGCGCCAACCTCAGCTTGATGTCCTTGCCGCTGCTTCATTAAACGAATGTAAGGCCCAAGAAGATCAAGATTGGGTTTAGCACCCAAATTATGAATAGTGACACCGAAGCAAGCTTCGAGGCCTCTACTTTTAGAGAGAGGGTCCATTCCTTCACTCGATTCGGTGTCCTCGCTAATTCCCCGGTTTTTACGATGTAATCCGGCATCATTAACTTGGATGGCAACATTGTAATTTGGATCAAGAATGTGGTGGCCTTTGAAGCTACGTAGTGCTTGGAGTTGAAATGCTATCTTGATTGATGCTCAATAGTTGTGGCTTTTTGCTTAGTGCTCAATAGTAGTTGCTTTTTGCTTAGTGCTTTGAATAGTAGTAGCTTTTTGCTTGGTCCCTCGTGCTTGTCTTTTTATGATCTTTTGACTCTAAGTGCCTTTTTTCCTCCGGACAAAAGAATTTGCATTAGGAATAAAATCCTCCTTGGCTTGATCATACACCGTTGGATGCTCCTCATCGCATTTCGCTTAGAATTTCGTACCGTGACACACCGGCCACTTTTTTGTTCTCATGCGGTGCACTCGTTTTGTCCTCCGACAGCTGCACGTCTTTCGTCGTTGCACTTGCATCCATGCCCCATACCGGGATGTCTCAAGCACTTCAGAGTAACGTTGGGTTGTGTGCGGGGTAGCTTCCTACTGACTCCGCGGTTGCACCGATTCGCGCGGCATGCTTGTTGGAGGTGGCCATATCTCCCACAATTAAAACATATGGAAGGGAGCCCTCATACTCCACAAAAGACGAGCTCACCGTCAACTAGGATCTTAGAGGTGAGAGGCTTTGTGAGATCAATCATCATCGCAATTCTTGCGAACTTCGCACGATCGCCGGGAATCAGTATTATAATCCACTTTGATAACTTCTTCAAGACGTTCCCAATAGCGCGGATTACACTTTTGTGGTAATAAATTGCAGTGGCGCTTTAGGGAGACGTATCCAGCCCATAACCCGGTTTATAACATGGGTTTGAGGTTTAAAAGCAAAGTACCAAGGTTGGACGACGAGGTAATGGCCGAAGATCACCCATGGTCCCGTCAAGATAGCGTTTTGGTAGTCTAAGTCATCCCGGAATCTTACAAGGAAGGCCATCGTCTAGGTCGATGAGCTTTATCTCGACCCGGTTTCCAAATCTTCTCAGAATCGAGAACGGAGTATGCGGTAACCTATTTTCCGCGAGCAGCCTTGACCACTACGGCAAGTCCCATCTTCTTATTTAATGTATGAATAATGTGAGAGGCAAAATCAACCGTTGGGATGTTTTCGTTTAGGCCAATGGAAACATCATTCGGTTCAATGGGAGATCGTCTTCATTATCCTCGTGGAGCCATTGAAACCGAGTTCAACAGCTTGTCTTTGAATGAAGGAGCTTTAATACCATCATCTCGCATTATCAATATTCATCTCGTGTTTCAAGAACCGTAGACGGGTGTAACCGTAATTTATTCAATGTTATATATGTGTGAATCTGTAGTAGTGAACCCTAGCTAAAAATGGTGAACAAACAGCGCTGAACTTGTTTGGTAAAATATCTATAAACCTTATACCAGTATTTCACAACCGGTCTAACAATGAGAATTTAGTTAATATGTCTTGTAGCGGTGAATCTTCGCGTTAATTTCGGGGTTCAGATTTACATAGGATGGAATCAATGTTTAAGAAGAGAAGCGGGGCCTACGTGGTTCTTTTTCAAAGGCACTCCCAAAATGTGCGATATACTAATAAATTAATAATGGAAAACGCGGCAACCAGATTTTACAAAAGGACAAACAATAACCACTCAGGTTGGTCCTTGGGCTTCACGCTATTTCCTCCCTCACATATACCTGACACGAAGATTATTCTTCGGAACGAAACATCCACGCGCACAAATTAAGAAATTATTCGAATTTGATTTTTTTTTTTCCTTTAAAAAAGAAGTCAAATTGAGAAATAACTTTGAATAATAATATCAAGAAGACAAGCAATATTCATAGTTAAGTCTTTTTCCCTCTCGGTAATTTTATTCTTGAAAAAAGAGAGCAAAGTGTAACAACCAACCATAGTGGATGAATCGAATTCATCTTCTTCCTTTGATATCCATGCATGCAGAAGAACCTTTCGGAGCAATTCCAACCAATTCAACGTAAAAGTCGACGTTTTCCATTTCACATATATATACATATATATATACACACATATATATATATATATATATCATGCATCCAATGCTATAACATATCTGATTCAAACACAAGGTATCAAAAAACCAGTAGTCTGTGCTAGTCAACCGAGGATGGAGGAGAAGAAAGAGGAGAAGTCGACAAAAGAAGTGCGGTACCGTGGTGTCCGGCGGCGGCCATGGGGGAAGTTTGGAGCGGAGATAAGAGACCCAACAAAGCAAGGGGCAAGGCTGTGGCTGGGAACATTTGAGACAGCTGAAGAGGCGGCAAGAGCATATGACGAAGCAGCATACAACTTCCGGGGTCATCTTGCAGTTCTTAATTTCCCCGAACACTACAATCTTCCTCCTCCGCCGCCATATCAACCATTCTCTTCTGACAGCGCAAGTTCCTCAACTGCTGGACGGCACGCCCCAAGGGAAGTTATTGAGTTTGAATGTTTGGAAGATAAGGTATTAGAAGAGCTTCTTGAATCTCAGGAGAAGAAGAACAAACAAGATTGAGTACTAAAAAAAGAGCGTCTAACTTGAAATAAAAATACACATGCCGTGTGGAGATAGAAGTTGTGATTATATTTTAATTTATGCTAAAATATATAAACCTCCCTGAACTTTGTGTGCGTTGCTTATGACTTCTTTGATATTTAAAAATTTAAATCTATAAGACCTTGAACTTTCACATTTTTACCATCAACTCCCTTATCGTTAATGTTACTGTTAAATTTAATGGTTCTCGCCATCTCACTCTTTCTTTATTGAGCAATATGCCACTTGACCCTAACACATGGAATTGTAAGCATTTTACCATCAAATGCTTAGGGCCATTGTGTCATTTCCATATTAATTAAAATAGGTTTAACCTCCTGAGCGGTTTCCTTTAATCTGACAAGCTAGCTGACGGTGAAAGAAAACGTGGTGGAGGCGCACTCATCCACGCGCGTGGGTTGGAGCTAGGGAGAGTGCGGCTAGCTTAGCTTGGGGCTTCATTATCAGCCACTTTGATTCTACTTCCAATTAGAGCTGGAAATTAGGGCCGGCCCGTGAAGGGTCAGAGCCTAACAGGGTCGGCCTTTAGGGCCTGAGGTAAGAAAAAAATGTTTTTCAAAGCCTGGCCCGAGAAGCACCAAGATCGTCGGCCCCCCCCGAAAATTACTATTCCAAATTTGAACTATTTTTCCTTTATTTTTTAAAAAAATATAATTAGTAAATTATAACACGAATCATCCAATAAATAAGCACAGTCACTAATTCATAATCAAAAGCAAACTATGTTCACAAATAACTCACATAAAACATAAAAAATATATTACTAAGCGACATTAGTATAATGACTATTATTGTCGTCATCTTCGTTACTATCATAAATTTTAACGACATTTGATTGTTCTTCACTTTTAGTAGTAGCCTCCGGTTCATGAGTAAAAATATCATGAATTTCTTCTTCCGCATCATGAACACATCCATAATCTTTATTTGCAACAAATAATAAATCAAATCATAAAATTAAAGTATAGTTTTTATGTATTTGTAGTTAAATGGATAAATAACTCTATAACAAATATAAAAAATATATAAATAGCTCTATAACAAATACAAAAAATATAGAGTAAATACCATTTTTGGTCCTTGACAAAAAACCTAAACCCCATTTTGGTCTCTTACAAAAAAAATCAACCCTTATTCGTCATTTTTATCGACTAAAAAGGACCTTTTAGAAATATGTGTGGGATCCAAATGTCTACCAATCAACCCTTATTCGTCCTTTTTATGGACTAAAAAAGACATTTTGTTTGTAAGGGACCAAAATGAGGATCGCATTTTTTGTCAAGGACCTGAAAGGGTATTTACTCAAAAATATATAAATTAATAAATTTAAAAAGGAAAAAAAAATTACAGTGAAAAAGGGCCTGCAAGGCCGGCCTGTTTAAGCCCGAGGCCCTTCAGGACCAATTTCAAATATCTCGTTTATTTTTCAAGCCCAGCCCTTGAAGGGTCTGAACTTAAACAGGCCGGCTCGATAGGTCTAGCCTGATTTCCCGGCTCTATTTCCAATATTACTATTTTTCCTCTCCATCTTTAACCCTAAGGAGTTGGTGGTAAAAGTGTACAAGTCTAGGGTTTAAGATTTAGATTTCTAAAGATCGGAGGTCATGCGCCACACACTCCAAATTTATGGATATTTTGTATATTTTAGCCTTTATTATACGTACACACATATATATACTGATGGATTACCAACAAAAGAAGTTAAACAAATTAACAATGATGCATTACTGCATAAATTAAGTTACGTTTTTTTAGTTGATTCTGATTATATTATAAAGTTAATAATAATAATTTTTCATCACATTTATTGAGATTTCGTTATTTAGATTTGTTTAAAAGGCTAAAAACATATTTCATATCTATACTTTATCAGTCATATATAGTATAATTGATATAAGTTTGAGAGATTATATAAATCATTTAAATTTATAATTAAACATTTTAAAACATATTAATTGCTACAAACATTTATAAACACATTTAGTCAAGTATATAATTATTAATATAATTAAATGTTTTATGTCTACGTTAACTAAATTGCTTGAACTTTTGTTCAAATATGTGATGAAGAAAATGAACAAATAACTACTTGAAAATTTTTTAACAAAATTATTCAACTCATCAAAATAATTTTAGACAAAATTAGATATTTAATATGATGATCAGTATTAAATTAGTAAATAAGATTTATTTCAATATTTCTTAAAATATTTTTAATGGAATTAACAGTTTGGACTTAGGTGTTTGTTTTCAAGATAGGGCGGATGTCCATATAATTAAGACAAAATGTGAGGGAGGTTAAGAGTATTTCACACTTTTTAATAATTATAGGTAGTGATAACAATAAGATGAGTTTAAACCTCCCAAAAAAACTTGCGGACTATAACTAGTTGGCCTTATCATAAGTAAACCTTTTCCCACGGTACGGGGGAAAGAAATAAAATTTTACTTTGAGTTGCAGTTGAAATTGCCCTATATATAAGGAAGGTCCTTCTGCATGCATGGATTGCTTCGATATGTAAGAAAGTAAGTAAGTTGGATTCCTTTAGTACGGCTATATGTTTTGTTTTATTGATTAATTATTATTTCTTGGTATAGCTTTATAGTATCTAATAGGGTTAAGGTGATAAAATAACCTTCAACTTTTATTTAAAATGCAAAAGTAATCATAAAATATTTTTTGAAGAAAAAATAATAATTAACTTTTAAAATTGGGGTAAAACAGTTAAATCCAACTAATTTCTATCTATTACAACGGGAAAAATTAATCTATTGGCCCTTAAAGTTATAACTTACTTATAACTCAGTCTCTAAACTTTTGACTTGCTTGTAACTTAGCCCCTGATGTGTTTGAGTCATCATATGTAGCAAAAAATGTTAAAATATTGTGAAAAATTGCTTAGGTAGATTTTGCATAAATTGAATATATATATATATATATATATATATATATATATAAAACATCATACCCTTCGCGACCAACTCCTACCCCTATCCACCAGCTCCATCTATTACTAAAAAGAGCGATTGTGTGCCTGGTATGTTGTGAATTGGGCGTGCTTTGATTTTTTTTTTTTTTTTTTTATCTCATATTCTTCCAAGTGGTATTCATCATTTATCATTCAAAAGTTAAGAAATCTCTTTTTCTACAACGACTTCTTCTTGCATACTTGGATGCTTTATGTCATACCCCTCGGTATTGTGGCATTTACCAGAGTATATAGTGGACAAAACATAAATAGCATAGTATACTGACAAAAGAATACTATTCTTGGTTACATAACAGGAGTTCCCCACAAGGTTCATAATACAGTAATCCAAAATACAATGGTTCCATAATACTAGTGTATTCCATCTAGAAGTAACCAAAAACTAAAAGTATGGATAATCATTCCTAACTATTGATCATTACCGTATTCATCATTTGCCTATGTTCGCTACCTTGCCCCTTGGAGCTATTTCCACTGTACTATTCATTACATAAGTAGTAACAAGGGCTGTGATTCCGAAGAATCCTAGAATAACGGTTACACTCATATACAACATATAAATAGTACATGATAGTTAACCACATATAGTAAACAGTCCACAACATCATATAAAGCATTCAGGGATCAAATATCACATATCTCAATCACATGCAACATTAACTGTAAACAATCATCACATGATCTATTACCTCAGTGTTGGGTACTTAACTGGGTTAGGCAATAACCCGTAACAACTGAATGCACTAGGTTTGCCATCTAAGGACTATTGGTCCAATAGGTCCTACACTTAGCCTCAGGGAATATACCATGGTCGGTCCTTCCAGCTCAATTGATCTCATGAGTGGTGCTGGCCCTATATAGGCGGGACTTTTATAGCATGGTTCAAAAAAGCATATACAGTCATATATAGTATGTGAGATTAGAATTATTACCTTATTGCTTTTCAATTTCCTAACTTGGCTTCCAAATCCTCTATTGCTCTGGGCAGGCATTAATTCCTATAATGGTACATTTGCAGACAACGGTTATTACTTATTCAATCTCTTAATATGCTTAATCATGAAGCTAAAGGGTTTATACTATCTCCATGAACTCATCTTAACCCTTGAAGGTTAAACTATTTACCATTGCCCTTTACTTTCATCATTTTCGCACCTTGACCAAAATTGCCAGAATTTTTAACAAACTTTGAAAATTCATAACTTATTGTACAAGTGTTCAATTAGGGTGGTTTCAAAGGCTGTGTAATCATTGTTGAGCCTATTTTCAGGAAAAAAATTCCATCTACATTCAAACAAATGCATACTATTCTAGTTTTTATCAAACAACACACACTATCCAGAATGATATTTTTGTTTCAAGGGTCATTTTCAAAAATTCACATCTCCACATGTACAGATCCAAATTAGGCATATGACCTATCAAATTAAATATTGACATGTCTATATAAAATATGTAAAATATCATAGCCATTGGACATCATTTGCTTATCCAAAAACACATTATATGTTGATTGCCACACATGAAATCAACACTTGCAAAATCAGGGTTTTTGTATAATTCAATTCCAATGCTTCTAAAGTCACTTCCTAACCATCACCCTACACAATTTTCCATTTTAAACACATTGTAAACATCAAAATGGTCCCATCCTTTAAGCATGTTCTATTCTGGCCAAAACTTAAGGCTAGGAAACACTAAGTTGTTCTTCCAAGTTTCATTCCAATAAACACCATAGATTAGCTCTAAATCACCTTGTAGCTTATAGTTTAGGCCTTAATCATGCTTTAACCATTTTTTAGAAAATTGAACAGAACCTCTCCTTAGCCTTTAAGGTTTCCAAAATCATAAGAACTCAAATAGAAATCAGTTTCAATCACCAACAAGACCAAAACAACAACAAGAAGGCTAGAATCACCACTTACCTTGGCTTTCCTTGTGTTTTCTTGCAAACTCCAGCTTGTTTGGTCCTTAAGGTTTCAATTCTGCCTTGATAAAACACCAAAGAGAACCATATCAAGAGAAATATTAGGGCTAGGAGTCATCAAGATTGAAGAAGTAGAAGAGATGATGATCATAGCTTCCTAACTCACTTTTGTCTCTTGATCTTTTCCTTTTGATTTTCAATTAGCTCTTCCTTGGTATGCTTCTTGAGTTTGGCCGACTTTGTGAACTTGAGAGAGGAGTTTAGAGTGCTCTTGAAACAACATGGAGAGCAACTGCATGAGCCCCACACTCCTCTTCCTTCTTGACCGACTTAACCCTCTCTTTCTCCTTTTTTAATCTTGCATGTGCTTAAATCATTTGATCACATGCTCCCTCTTTCTCTTTGCCACTTGGCGAATTTAAGGCTAATTTAAGAGGCTTATTTATTACTCCTCTTGACGTTTGGCACATGCAAATGTGTTAATTAAAAATTTCCACTTGTTGCCCAAGAAGGACATGTGGTGGCAAGAAGAACAAGGAAAGATGAATGATGACAATTTTTTCAACACTTATACTTGTTTACACTACCTCTCTTTCTTTCTCATGTTCGCCAAAATTTTGAGCATGTGTAGGAGGCTTATAGGTCAAACTTATTGACCAATTTATCATGCTCACATAATTGAATTCCCACTTTGTTGGCCAAATATTACATGTGGCACAAAGTATGTAAGGAAAGGTAATTGGTGGCAATGTGACCATTAAACATGATCATGAATAAAATTCCACATTACCTTCTCTCTTGTTTCAAAATTATGGGCCTTATTGGATTAATTGAATGTTAATCCCATACAATCAATTCTTGGGTTAACATGTGTCCCAAAATTTAGCGCCCGAAAAATTCAAGCACTTAACCAAAATTCACTGTTTCATTCCATTCAATACACACATTGTACTGGGAATTTTGATAAGGTAAATTCAGGATATTACATTGCTCCCCTCGTATAATAAATTTCATCCTCAAAATTTGCTATACAATTTTCTCATGTTGCCTCTGTAGAAGATAACCCTTTCCAAACCAATTTCACATACTAAATACTTATGTGTCTGACCCGTTCCTCTTAACGATCAATAATTTACTTTAGCTCAACCATATATGTATGGTCATCTTGTATGTCAATATCTTCATACTCAATGACATGTTCAGGGTCTGATTGGTACTTCTTCAACTGAGAGACATGAAATACGTCATGGAGTCTGCTCAAATTTGGGGGTAAAGCTACCTGATAAGCCATTGGTCCACATCGTGCCAAAATCTCAAATGGACCAATGTAGTGAGAACTAAATTTCTTCCTGTTAATTGCTCTACTGTTTCCCATAATTGGAGATACTTTTAGGAATACATGATCTCCAATTCCAAATTCTATAGGTCTCTTTCTTTTGTCAGCATAACTTTTTTGTTTACTCTGTGCTGTTAGGAGCCTCTTCCTGATAATTTTGATATGCTCTAAGACAATTTTGTCCAACACACGGGTGTTTAGCACTTCCTTCCAGGTAGTGCTTCATATAAAGCCTTTTGAATGCTAACATGATAACTACTATTGTAAGTGAATTCAGCACATGGAAGTTAATGATCCCAATTTCCCTTAAAATCCAATACACACGCTCTTAACATATCTTTTAACGTCTAAATAGTTCTTTCTAATTGTTCATCCGTCTGAGGATGATAGGCCGTACTAAATCTCAATTTTATTCCCAAAGCTTTGTGTAGAGCTTTCCAAAATTGAGATGTAAATTGAGGATCTCTATTATAGATAATATGTTTTGGCGTACTATGGAGCCTTACTATCTCCTTTATATAGATTTCTGTCAAATTCTCAAGATAATAACTAGCATTGATGCGAATAAAGTGCGCCAACCTTGTAAGTAGGTTGACAATTACCCAAATCATATCATACTTTTTGATCTTAGGCAATCCCACCACTAGATCCATGGTAACATTCTCCCATTTTTATTCAGGAAATTCCAGACCTTGTAGAAGTCTTGCTGGTCATTGATGTTCACTTTTCATGTTTTCACAAGTAAGACATCGAGCTACGTATTTAATCATGTCTCTCTTTTGTCTTGGTCACCAAAATTGGGATTTTGAATTTTGATATATCTTAATCGCCTCTAGATGGAGGGGTACTTACTCATGTGTGCCTCATCGAGTATTTTGCACCTTAAATTGGCCTTTGGGGGTACATATATATGCCCTTTATATCTTACTAGCCTACTTGGTGAAAAATCATAATCTTGAGTTTCACCTCACGTGATCATCTCTCGAATAAAGTATGCTCGCTCATCTTGCCTCTAAGCTTCTTCAATTTCAGCTCTCAAATCACTTTTTTCTTGACTAACATTGAGGTTAGCAAGAAATGGTTTATTGGGCACATTCATGTTTAGGAACACTTGGTTTGACAAATTCAAATTCCAAAATTTTATAAAAATTTTTGTTTATGCATCATCATATTTGCCACCTGCACTGTTTTCCTACTTAAAGCATCTGCAACAACATTTTCTTTCCCTAGATGATATTTAATTTCCAGGTTGAAATCTTTCAGCAACTTCACCCATCTACACTGTCTCGTCTCATACTAAGTTCTTTTTGTCAAAAAAGATACTAGAGACTCATGTGGTCGTAGTACAATTTAACAATGTTGCCATACAGATAATGTCGCCATATCTTCAAAGAAAACACGTTAGTTGTAAGCTCCAAATCATGAGTAGGGTATTTAATTCATGAGGCTTCAGCTGTCAAGAGGCATACGCAACGACTATGCCTTGCTAACTTTGGACACATCCTTATCTTTGCTTACTAGCTTTACTGTAGACCACATAGGTCAAACTAGGATCTAAGATAAATAACACTGGTGCTGATGTTAACCTCTCCTTTAGTTGTTAAAAGCTCTCTTTACAACATTCATCCCACACAAATGATTGGTTCTTTTTAGTGAGCTTTGTTAATGGTAAGGCAATTCGAGAAATTTTTGTATAAACCTATGGTAGTAGGTATACTGGGTATACTGTGCTAGAGGCATTTCCTTCTCAAAGATAGCCCGCTCATATATTGTCCAAAGAATATCCCATAACTCATGGTCAGGCCACATATCATATCTTACTGCTACGACTCTAGCTTTAGAACTAGAAGCAGCCTTTAGGACTGATGGTACTCGTGGTTGTCCATTATCTCCTACATATGAGGTTTTATTGTGACGGTCGAGGGTGAGGTCTATAAACCGGCCATGGTATCACCCGCTTTCTGGCAGTATACTTCACCCTAGCATTACTTGACGAGTGAAGATGTAATATTCAGCGCTCTCCAGATGTAGGCTGATTAATTGATTCAGAGGATTTGCTTCCCTGATGTCGCCTACCTCTTATCTCTTGTTACATATAATCAAGATCATATCAGTACATTATTCGATATTGCCCAAAACCATGCTCTGATACCACAAATGACGTACCTCTCGATATTGTGGCATTTATTAAAGTATATAGTGTAACACAGTGGGCAAAACATAAATAGCATAGTATATTGATAATAGAATACTACTTTTGGTTACATAATAGGAGTTCCCTACAGGGTTTATAATACACTAATCCAAAATACAACAGTTCCATAATACTAAGAGATTCCATTTAGAAGTAACCAAAAACTAAAATACAAATAACCATTCCTAACAATTGATCATCACCAGGTTCACCATTTTCCTATGTTTGCTGCCTTGCCCTTTGGAGCTATGTCCAATGTACTATTCATTACACTAGTAGTAACAAGGGATGAGATCCCGAAGAATCCCAGAGTAACAGTTAAACTCACAACATATAAATAGCACGTGATAGTTAACCACATAAAGTAAACAGTCCACAACATCATATAAAGCATTTACGGATCAAACATCACATATCTCAATCACATGTAGCATTAATTGTAAACAATTATCACATGATCCATTACCTCAGCGCTAGGAACTTAACTGGGTTAGGTAATAACCCATAACAACTGAATGCGCTAGATTTGAAGCCTAAAGACTATTGGTCCAATAGGCTCTACAGCTGGCCATCAGGAATAAACCATGGTCGGTCCTTCCAGCTCAATCGAGCTCACGATGGTGCTGGCACCATACAAGTGGGACTTTTTAACAACATGGTTCAAACAAGCATATATAATGATACAGAGTACGTGGGATTAGAGGTATTACTTAATTGCTTTTCAATTTCTTGACTTGGTTGGGCAGGTGTTAATTCCTATAATGGTACATTTGTGGACAACGATTATTACTTATTCAATCCCTTAATATATCTAGGGTGGATGATGACAAATTTTTCAACACTTATACTTGCTCACACTCCCTCTCTTAATTTCTTGCTCATGTTCGCCAAAATTTTGAGCATGTGTGGGAGGTTTGTAGGTCACACTTATTGACCAATTGCTCATGCTCACTTACTTGAATTCCCACTTTGTTGGCCAAATATGACATGTGGCACAAAGTATGTAAGGAAAAGTAATTAATGACAATTTGACCATTAAATGTGATCATTAATAGAATTCCATTTGGCCACATTACCTTCTCTCTTGTTTCGAAACTATGGGCCTTATTGGATTAATTGAATGTTAATCACATACAATTAATTCTTGGGTTAACATGTGTCCCAAAATTTAGTGCTCGGAAAATTCAAGCACTTAACCAAATTTCACTGTTTCATTCCATTATTTTGATATGGTAAATTTATGATATTACACTTTATAAGAGTTAAAAACATAATAAGTGGCTTCAATCTATTCTCCAATTCGAGAATTCGCTACCCCACTAGGGCTTGGAAGGATCTACTATAGACACTGCTGGTGCCTAGCAATCTTTTTGGAAAACAAAGGCGGAGGAGTATGCAAATTGGTGGGGATGGGGGGACACTAAATTAATTTTTTTTGGTTAATTTATGTAAAATCCACCCAAGCAATTTTTGACAATATTTTAACCTTTTTTTTTTGCCACAAAGGATGACTCAAAAACATCATAGACTGAGTTGTATGCAAGTCAAAAGTTTAGAGATTGAGTTATAAGTAAGTCAT
This sequence comes from Acacia melanoxylon, assembly GCA_019022615.1. Classification (NCBI taxonomy): domain Eukaryota; kingdom Viridiplantae; phylum Streptophyta; class Magnoliopsida; order Fabales; family Fabaceae; genus Acacia; species Acacia melanoxylon. Next base: position 1,086,963 of record JAFJYJ010000099.1, read on the forward strand.
AACTTCACGAGCTAAAAGATTAACATTGTAATATATGGAAGTTAGTTGGGTTTAACAGTTTTCCCCCAATTTTGAAAGTTCATGACTACTTTTGCTCCAAAAAATAATTTATACTTATTTTTTCACTTTTGATATAAAAAAAAAATTAGCACCTTAACCCTATCTAATATTATATATCAAAATTTAAATTTGAGTATTATTATGTAGAAATAACATTACCTTTAGCCCTTAATTTAAAAGAGACAAGGGTTAGAGTTTGGTCCTAAATATAAGATAATAATCTACTTTATCTTTTAAATTTATAATTTTTCTCAATGTATCTCTATTGATTATGCATATATATACATTACGTGGATTTTCATTAAGGTGTAGTGTTAATGCACAATATTATATGGGGTATTTTAGTGAAACTAACACCTATTTATTATAAATAAATTATTTTAACAAATTCCTTAATATATGTAAATTAATTATCTAATTCTTTTATCAAAAGACCGGAGATAGTAGCAATAATTTTTGTCATCAGGATTGTTTAAAGTTCATCCTTTTTTTTATGAAATGATAAATTATATAAAATGAAGAAAAATTATACAACCACGGCTAAAGTTGATATGGGAGGGAACATAGTACCTTCCTATTGAGTAATTGAGCGAACTACGTACCAATAGTGTGTGTGTGTATATATATATATATATATATATATATATATATATATATATATATATATATATTTTCAATTGATCGAGGAAATTGAACAAATTAAATTCATATAGAAAAAAGTGCATAATTTTAAAATCCCTCGTTCTTTTTTGAGTAAATACCCTTTTGGTCCCGGAAAAAACACGGACTCATTTTCGTCCCTAGGGACTAAAATGAGATTTTTATGGACTAAAAAGGGCTTTTTGGAAATTTGCGAGGAACCAAAATGTTCACTAATCGACCTTATTCGTCCTTTTCGGGACTAAAAGGCATTTCTTCGTGTGAGGACCAAAATGGGGTCCATGTTTTTTTCCAGGGACCCAAAAGGATATTTACTCTTCTTTTTTTGTAATATGCTCATTAGTTAAATTCACTTGTTCATTTAATATTGTAAATAAAAATGTATATTTGATTTACTTTACTTAAGCACAAAAAGATGTTTGATTAATTTTGGTAATAGCTCTTAAACAAAATAAAATAGATCAATCGATTTTTACCCCAAAAAAAAAATGATTATTCGATATTTTTAAGCAACGTCAAATGGCCAAACACTGGACATGTAACAAATTATACATTAACAGATCTTTTTTCTCATTCAAGCCCAAAAATGTTGCAATATCGATTCTATATATAGTATAAATCGAATATTACATATCACCTACTATTATGAAAAAAAAAATAGTGCCAGAATAATTCATTATTTTTTCTTTTAAAGAAAAACACAAGAATTCGCTTGTTTATTACTTGGTCCGAAAATATCCTAGCAGGCATATGTGGGCACGTAATCATTTGAATAATTTGATTATTGAAGCAAATAATCATGAGAAAAGATGAAGTTTGCCCCAGTAAATAAATATGTATTCCCCCAGATCTGTTGGTGGCTTGAGGAGAGAATTTTGGGTTCCACACCGACTACTTTATTTGACTTGGACTAAAAACGGCAGCTTTGCTTGGATATATAAATCAAAATAGAGTTTTCACGTGCCTTGATTTTGTTTTCCCCAATTATCAAACAAGATAGAGAGCCAAGATTTTTCACATAGGCGTCTAGTGATTGCTGGTTTTTTTTTTTTTTTTTCAGCGGTATATATTGGATCATGGAGGTCCAAGGTCATCATATAAGCAAGACCAAACCCCCCAACAACAACAACAGTAATAACAATTAAAATATTGATTGAGTTAGAATATACCTAGTCCACATTTAGTGGATGAATGAGATACTCTAATCTTCCCTCTATTTTGTCTTTATATCACATATCTTTTCTCTATTTTGAGAGCCTATATAGATTTCCTTTAAAACTGAAATGTATGTTACACAATTTTTCCTTATATTTTGAAATTCTATTTTTATCTACTGAAAACATTAGTTAAAGGTTAAATTTAACTTTTGAATTTTTTTATACCAAAATAACGGACTATTACATTAGAATTATTTAAACATATATATGTAGGTTAAAAGAGTTATACCACCAAAAATTAATTCTAATAGATTTTTTAACATTCAAATATGTTAAAAGTTTATTAATTCTGATATTATAGAATTCATAATTTAAATTTCTTATTGTATTTATTAACATTAATTTATTTTTATTTTCATAAATGAATAAAAATAAATATCAAACACATACTTTCTATCAAATATAATTTAATATTTTTTCTACAAATATTTAAGAAACTTACTCACATTTTTAAAAGTTTATGATATTTACAATCTGTCAAGTAAGTCAAGTAAAACTTTGGACTTAGTATTAATTGTAAATTAGTAAATAAATTTTAATTAAAAAATATTTTTAGAATCATTTTAAAATATTCTTAACAAAATTAAAAGTTTGGACTTAATTGTATGTTTTTAAAATAGAAAGGAGGTATATATAATCAACATATCCCTTTACACAACTCCACCCAAGCTGAGTGCTTAAATAGAAAGGAGGTTTTAATTCTACCCCCAATCCTCAATATTACAAAAGCATATTCTAAGTATCACTCTTCCACCTCAAAGTTAACCATCGATCATAAACAACAAGCATGCTAGGATCATCTTGATTCATAGTTTCTATTCTATTCCCAAATCATTCAGACAATATAATCAAGTATTCCTAAAGCATTGCTGACAACGCAACATTAATCACAAGGTTCATGCATTGGAACCATAGTGCAACCTTAGTCACATTTTGACCTAAACACTATTTCAGCTTAGATTGAATTCAAGCATATCCTCAATATTTACTGTATTCACCATATTTCATACCTCAAGGCATTCAGGTCTTAAATCAAAAGGTTTCAAGTTCCTATAATACTTCCCAAAGGGTTACCCATCCCGAGATTTCTCTCATTCAAGCATGCTTAACCTCAAAGTTCATATAGGATTTAGGGTATCTAGTGCCGGTACAAATCCATATATCACTAGGTATCGACAACTCATTTATATCTTGATCCTATTACAACATATCTACATTCTCAGAAATGCTCAATACTGTCCCCACAGGAAAACATAAACAATATCAGCTTCTTGGTGCAACTCCCTTATGTATTCCCATAACAAAGGGTGACATCTAATTCATATCCTTACTCAATATTAGGAACCCCAGAGTTAGCAATAGAATCTAGGTCATATGCTATCTCATCTATCTCTAGAGCCTCAACTTGTTGATGCCTCGACCCTTTTCCTTAGGGTTTATATCCTTACTCCTCCGTTTCTTTCCTTTGAGCCTCCTTTCACTCATAACCATATAATCAAGACTATATTAATATGCTATTCTGTTGTTGACAGAATTGCTTGCTCTGATACCAAAAATATCTTTGTAGCACCCATACGCAGTGACAACATTTGCTACCTAAACAACTAGTTTTATGCATCACCTCACGGCTTAGGGTACTCTCATTTCCCTTAGTGCAACCAGGTACGGTGGCTAGTGGCCTGGCCATGTCGGGTAAGAGGCAATCCTTCACCACAAATCAGACTATGAGAACCCCGATCATGAAAGAGTATCCACCATCTAATGCCAAACTAGCTCTAATACCAAAAATGTTAAACCCCTTAATATTTTGACATTTATTAGAGTATTAATACATAGCTTAGTGGGAAAAACAGAAATAACATCTATATACTGATATAGAGTACTTGATTACGTAATAGGAATCCTTAAAGGGTTGTACATCATGTTTACAATACCAAAATTTTAGTATACAACTATAGATAACCAACGTCACTATTTGAACAGGTCAATAACCTTTAGCTGCTGGTATCTACCGTCTTGCCCTGGGAGTCACGTATATTGTGTTGACCACCCTTTAAACTAATAGGAAGAGCCTAGATTCAAACATATCCCAAAGTAATAATTAATCTCACTTAAAATGCATACACTGTATATGGTAGTCAACCAATAAACATATTAAAAATTCAGAGATAAACATAACATGTAGCATCGACTAGAAACGTAGGACCTAGCAGTTCATTCCCACATCGCTCGGTATTCAACTAGGCATTGACCCTTCTCATCTGAATACTTAATAGGTTACACAATCCAATAACCACTAGTCCATAGGCCCTACTGCCTTCATCGTGTTCACAACACAAAATCACATAACATGATTCACACATGCACATAAAGTCATGCATAGTATGTGAGAGAAAAGTTACTACCTGGTAGTCTTTCCAATTCTTGAATTGGTTCCCAGTTCTTTGATCGTCCCAGGAAAATGTTGATTCCTATAATTACGTTCATGGACGGTGAGTTAATACTTATCTAAACTTTATTATCTCAAAATACTAGGGTTGGTTATCTTTAATGTTATTTCACAATGCCCAACATGTAGATGAAGGGCCTACATGAAATCCAAGTCCTTATCTTAATCCTTGGAAGTTAACTTTATTACCATTGCCCTTACTTTCTCATTTTTGAGCAAAGTCAAAAGTAGCAGAATTTTCAATCAACTTTGAAAATTCATATCTTTATGTACAAATGTCCTGTTGCAGTGATTCCAAAGGCTATGTGATCTTTATTAAGTATAATTTCATGTACAAATGTTTCCTTTAGCCAATTGGACGCACAACATTCCAAAACTACCATTCACTAGACACTGCCCCAGAAACTTGCTAGTTTTACTTGACCAATTTCAAAAATGCACAACTCATAGTATATAGATCCAATTAGCCTATATGACCTATCAATTAAAAGAGTGACAAGTTTAGTTTTACTTTTGTAAAGTTTCACAGCTATTGGATATTATTTGGTCAGTTAAAAACACATCACAAACAAACTATTACATAGGAACCCAATCTAGCAGCACTATAGCATATTTACATTTTTAATTCTAATCCTTCCAAAATTACTTTATCATATTTATCCTACACAATTTTTTCATTTTAAACCCATTGGAAGCATGAAATGGACAAAATCCCTTTACTTCTCATAGCCATATTCTGACCGAAATTAGGGTTCCAAAACAACAATCCACTAATTCACAATTTACTTACTAAATTAGGTACATATGCTTCCAAATCATCATATAACCACATGTATATGAACAAATCATCATGAAACCCTAAGAATCCTACTTGGCTGAAATATTAGGGTTTTCTCAAAACATTCAAAAACTCATCAAAACTCAAGTCAATCGGTTCAAAATGAAGCTTAGGCTTACCTTATCGTGATTATACAATCGGTTCAGAAATCCGACGACACCTCGTCCAACTAGTTGTCACAAAACACCTCCGACAAGAAAACTAAGACTATAGGAATGAAGATCTTGATGAGTAGAGCAACTTTTTTGAAGGAAGTTTTTGGGTTGGAGGTGGTTAAATGAGAGTTTTTGGCTAGTTCATGTTTCTCCCTCATCTTCCAATTTCCCCTCCAATTTTGAACTAGTTTAAGCTCTTTTTTTTCCTGGTTTGGGTTGAAGTTAATGACGAGAATGAAGGATGATGATTATATTAAATTGAAAGATTAAACTTATTTGACTACATCCAAGCTCTTCCAATAAGATCATTCCATTTGTCCATTTTTCTTTTCCCTTTATTCTTTTCTCTTCTTTTCTTTTTTCTTCCACTTCTTCTTGCTTTTGTCGATGGCCGAAATTGAATGATCGTAGGATGATTAAATGATCTTTAATCTCATGTAATTAGCTCTTGTGTTGATATATGGCCAAGTGATCCAATCACAAGATACCAAGTGTCCTTGAAGCATCTTCTTTCCCTTTTCTCTCTACTATTAGGTGCCACTCTTTGTTAGGAAACAAAGGCTTGATGAATTCCACTGACTCCCAGTTGGATTCCTTGGACTCAAACGCTAGGTGGCGCGTTCTTAAGATGCCAACACAAAAGTGATCTTGTACTTTGTCATGATGAGAGGACTTGTATCATATTCTTATTGAACTAACACAAAGGTTGTGTCATCATGACCTACATTATTAAAGCTACTTTAATAAAGTTACTTTGTCGATGCTTACTTGGGATTCTACGCGAGATTGCGACACGCATACTGAGACCTGCCAACTTACACCAGGTTAGACTTTGTGTGTGGGCCACTACATACCTGTGTCTTATCCAAAAACGCAAGGTACATATGTCTGCCCTATAAATGACATGTGCACACCTATACTGGCACATTTTATTTGACCAATCATCCCATACCTCATGACATAGCTGGGTGGTATCTTTCTACCAATCCAATAGCACAATATATGTGTCATGTACCCTTTTACCCCGATACTTTATTCCTATTGCCTACGCATACTAGGTCCTCTGCCCCATAGGGCCATATCACATAGTGCCAGAAGTGTTTCTACCTCTTGACATTCTTGAGACTCTTCTCAAACTGGCTTAATCATCTACCTAACACAAGCTTATCCTCAAATTTCTAAGCCCAGCATTTAGGATTTTATAAATCTCCCCCGTTCAATAAATTGCATCCTCTAAATTTGTTAACAGTCCAATTCTTAATAATATTTCAAAAGGACCACTATAGCGAGAGCTAAGCTTATTTCTCTTGATTGCTTTACTTATTTCAGTAACCAAAGACACTTTCAGAAAATACATGATCCCCAACTTCAAATTCTAGAGGTCTTCTCCTTTTGTCAGCATAACTTTTCTTTCTACTATGTGCTGCTAGGAGCCTCTTCCTAATATTCTTGATTTGCTCTGAACTGTGATCAACCAGATTCAGCCTATACAACTTTCTTTTGGACAATTCTATCCAACACAAGGGTGATTGGCACTTCATTATGTAAAGTTCTTTATACGAAGCCATATGAATGATCTCATGATAGCTATTATTATACGAATTCAACAAGTGCAAGGTAATGATACCAACTCCCTTGAAATCTAGTACACACGCCCTTAATATATCTTACCAGCGTCTGTATAGTTCTTTTCGAATGGGCATCTGTCTGAGGATGATAGACCGTATTGAATCTCCACTTCATACCCAAAGCTTCATGTTGGGTTTCCAAAATTGGGATGTAAAATGAGAATCTCTGTCTGAGACAATACTCTTTGGCGTGCCATGGAGTCTAATTAACTCCCTCATGTAAATTTCTACCAATTTCTTAAGAGAATAACAGGCACCGATGAGATTAAAGTGTGCCAACTTGGTTAGACAATCGACAATTACCCAAATTACATAGTGATTTTTGATTATGGGTAACGCTTTCTCACTTCTATTTGGGAATTTTAAAACTTGGAAGAATTTTTGCCATTCATTGATGTTCAACTATCACTTTTTGATAGGTGACACATCGAGCCACGCATTTGTCATGTTACTCTTCAACCATAGCCACCAAAATTCGGACATTAAATTTTGATACATCTTGACCGCTCCTAGATGTAGAGTATACTTGCTCTTGTGTGCCTCATCTAAGATTTTTCGCCACAGATTGGCCTTCGGTGGCACATATATGCTCTTCTTATACCTGACTAGTTCGCTTGGCAAAAAATCATGATCTTGAGTTTCACCTTGTGAGATCATTTTTTGAATAGACCTTGCTCGCTCATCCTTTGTCTGAGCTTTTTCAATCTAAACTCTCAGACTACTTTCCTCTTGACTAGTACTGTAGCTAGCAAGTACTATATGACTTAATAAGTTTAGATTTCTAGATCATTCTATCAATTTTTGTTCCTGTGTCATCATGATCAACCACTGGACTAGTTTTCAATTCTACGCCTCAGTGACAACAATCACATTACTGCTTTTCCATTCTTCTATGTTGTCTCATATTCAACTTTTCTGATTTTTCAAGTATTCAAAATTTTTGTGGTCGCAGTACATTTTCATAATCGCACTATACGAGAATAGTGCTTTCACATTTTCAAAGAAAACATAATCGCTGCCAGCTCAAATTTATGAGTGGGGTAATTTATCTCGCGATTTTCAACAGTTTAAAGGCACATGCCACCATTTTGTCCTGCTTCATCAGGATATATCCCAATCCTTTCTTTCTTTCTCATTCTAATGCAGACCATACTAGTCATTGCACTACAAATCTCACACAGGTTGCATCTGTTGGTTAATATTTGGGTGTGTTGCTTGACGTTCAAGCAACACGCTCATGAGATTGAACAACAAAAATTTATTATGTGAGATTTAATATGTCAATCATTATATTGCTTATGAGAACTTGTAACTCTTTACGGTACTCATGAGTTATACTGTAACTAAATGATAAAGAAAATTAGGATGTGAAGAATTAGAAATCTTTGTTAATCATTGCAGAACCCATTATTATTTACGGTCCTTATGAGTTATACCTAGGATCTACTCTTTAAAATGCGTATTGGGGTTTAGGATTAGCTTTGATCACATGAAGACGTCAAAGTGTATGATGTCCTCTAACATTGATCCACACGATTGCTTCTTGATTGCAACAAGAACTCTTTCTACTTGAATGCTTGCTGGGAAGTCATAAGGTGGAGGCTTCAAGTCTTTTGGTTTTCATTTCTCAAGATGATGATGGTGTCTTGAGGTTAGGTGAAGCGCAACAATGGAGAATGGGATGAACAAGATTGGGAGCTTACCTTTCTTGAATTTGCCACATACCAAGTGCGCCTTGTACTTCTACAAAAAACGCAAACAAAAAGTGGCACAACATTTTAGCCACTAAAATTAGGGTTTAAGCCTAATTTAAGTGCTTACAAGAAAGGCCTAATCCAACCAGAAAAGCCCAGTCCAACTAGAAAAGCCTAATATTTATCGGATCTTTATTCGATCTTTATCCAATCTTTATTGGATATAGCTTTGGATAATTCAAAATTATCCTTTACCACTTCACCTCTTAAATTTAAAATTTGAACTTAAATTCAAAATTCAAAATCCAAATTCAAATTGGCCCAAGACCCCATTGAGCCTTCTAACACATTTGGGCCTATTGGTGGAGAAACTAATTTCTCACTAAACAATCAAATGTGGTGCCAAATATAATTGGGCTTAGAGTCCCACTCCAACCCAATTACACCTATTGTCTTGACAAAGCCCGATAACAATTATTAGCTCAAACTTGCTAAATTAAGCAATCTAGAACAACCTTAGTTTGACCCATTATGCCCATTAGTTACTGACATAGATAAACTTGGGAAAATTATGCTTCTTTAACGGGTCCAATTTATCTAATGACCACATAAGATACTAACAATGCTTTACGGCCCTAAAACTAATCAAGTGATCTATCTTTCTAATGTGGATATCATGCTAGCATCATTCCTCACATCGTCGTTCACATTTAATTGAGAGCAAGAATAGTCATCTCTCTTGGTTGACTTAATGTAGATTTTCATGGAACTAGGAATCTTCTTCCATTGACTCGAAGACGGATCATGACTCTTCATGATCGCTTACTATGCATAGATTCTCGAGTCAACTAGAAGTCATCCAAGCTCTTACATTCGAATCATACCCAAGAGTACACTGTTCTCCCCATTTTCCATGCCGATAGAGTTGTACAGTCAAAGTATGACCCTAGGACATAGTGTTTGATGACATCCTCTAGTCTAGGATGATCTGCACTATCAAACGATGAGAGACAATACAGATCCAGTGATACTCTCTACAATGAATCCTCGTGGAGTCTCTCGGCGAGTTAGTTCAATCCTATCTATTCTCTAATATATCCACCCATGACATCAGCTAATGCATGACCATGTTTGCATTCCATGAGGTCCTTACCTTGTATCTCTATACAAGTAGATGATGTCATATTAGTCTTATTGAGATCACCAATTCCCTTTGTTGGTGATTCAAGACTAGGAACAAGTTTCAAGCAATAGACATGCAGTGCCTTCGAGTCCTTATGATCATGATCCCTATTGATAGATTCTTGAGTGTACACATGTTCTATTCCTAAGGTCTTTATCTTTAAATTGTATGCTGATAACATCTTAGGGTAATACCTGACATTCAAGCAATTTGCTCATGAGGTTGAAAAACAAAAATTTTGTTAATCATTGCAGAACCGTAACTCTTAATGGTCCTCATGAGTTATGAACCCTTTGCAACTCTTTATGATACTCATGAGTTATTATTACATAATTTTCATAAATATATCATTGTATTTCTCATAAGTTATAACCCGTAATAATTTATGGTACTTATAAGTTATAACCCGTAACTATTTAAGATACTCATGAGAACACATAACTCTTTTTGGTGCTCATGAGTTATAACTTGATTATTTTGAGATGTTTCTGTTGAATATTAAGGAGCCCGTAACTCATTACGGTACTTATGAGAACCCATAACTCTTTACGGTGCTTATGAGTTAAAACCCGTAACTCATTACGGACTTACGGTACTCATGAGAACCTATAACTCTTTACGGTACTCATTAGATATTATTATGATATGTTTAGGATCTACTCGTTAAAACACGTAAGGGTTTTAGAATTACCTTAGATCACTCAAAGACCTCAAGGTATATGACATCTTCTAAAGTTGATCTACGCAGTTGCCTCTCAATATTTATTGGATCTTTATTTAATCTTTATTAATCTGTATCCAATCTTTATTGGATATCTACCCCATCTTTATTGGATCTTTATCTAATCTCTACTAGATATCCATCCAATCTTATCTTTATCTTATCTTTATTGTGTTAGTATTTAGGTGTTCAAGAGACAATCTATTTTGACATATGAATACCATTTTACATTGTAGTATTTCATTATTAATATAAATGAGCATGTTACACCCCTACCAGCCTCGCCCTTTCGGGTGGCGGGTTAGAGGGAGTCTTTTTATCTTTACCTTTCCATTATTATTTAGTCCATTTAACTTATATCAGAGTGAGCGCCACAGAGAATTTAACCGGTTTGGACTATCTACTTTATTGGTAAAAGTAAACAGAAAGTAAAAGTCCCTGGAGGGTTAAGGGTACAGTCATCCAAAAATAAATACCAAAAATATAAATACAATCATCCCCAAAATATAAGTACAAATACAATAGGGCATCCCTTATTCTTCAACTACATCGATATGCCCTACCTTTCCAAAAAGGTTCTTCTACTTCAGGCACGTCCCCCTGTATCTACAGAAGTGTCTAGAGTTCGATAGTGAACCCTAGAGTAACTGTCAATACTCATGTACTATATGTGTATAGTGTATGCATGCAACCATGACATATAAAACACAGAAAAGTGCCAAATATACCACATATGCAAATAGAAACATACACAATAACCGACTACCACGCGCCATCAGGCTACCTAACCAAGGCAAGCCCCGGACTTACCAGAGTCACGACCCGTTGAGATGCCTGCATCAGGCTATCCCCGGACCTATCGACCTGTTGAATCGCCAATTAAGGCCGACCCCGGACCTCTCCTCGGTGCTAGGAACACAATAGTTAGGAACTCAAACCCCAATATGCTCTGTATGAATATTTGGCAAAAATATACACAAACACACATGGCAAAACAAACATACAACAAACACATAAAAGTACTTGAGTAAAACAATTACTACCTGAGGGATGTGTACCACTTAAAATTTTTAGAGTGCCTGATAGCTTCCCAAAATATGCCTTAACCATAAATAACACCAAAATACCTTATTTTTAGTATTTCCAAAAATACCGCTACATTTATCACAAAATCCGAGCCTAGGCAGAAATTTCCAGAAAATCCAGCGTTTTTGGCCCAACTTCAAACATTTTTAATAAATTCCAAAAAAATCCAATTGACATGATATTGGTGCCATCTAAACCATTAGGATGTCTAATTTTCAGTAACAATATTTCCAAAGTCCAAAAGCTTTCATATTTTGGTGTATAACCAAAACATTAGCCTCTGGTCAGAAAATTCCTGCAGCTTTTTGAGCAAACGTTTCCAATTTATTTCTCTTAGTATAAAACTCAAAAAGAAATAAAATTATACATCAAGGTGAAGCTCAGGATGTCTAATTATTTCCTGTAAAAGTGCAGCTCAAACAGACTTCATTTACTATTTTTAAAACAGGGTTGAAACTTCACTGCTCAGAAATTCCAGAAACCGGTAGCAAGCTTCTTCTTTGTGTTTTCGGTGTTTTTGAGTTCGGAAACTTTAACCATGAACTAACCCTATATAAAATCATGTTTTAAACTCATTAGAATCCTTAGAAACACAAAAATCAGATCACAACACCAAGCCCTAACTCCATGGACGAAAATCCTAACTTGAACTTCAAAGAGTTGAGTTTTCTGTGTTTACCTGAAATCGGTGGGTTGCTTGGTGTTCATGGTGATTTGGCTCTTTTCCTAAGTGTAGAAGACTTGCTGGACTCTCTCCTTGCTTCAGCTGGACACTCCACTTAAGGATCAAAAAAAGAAAAGTTTAAGTCCTTTTAATAATAGCTAAAATGATCTGGGCAGCCTAAAATATTTGGTGTATGTTTTTGTCCACTGGTTTATAATTTTGGATCAGGCTTTTGTCTTAACCTCCAAGAAATTCCAAAGAATTCCAGAGCAGGGACATGTGGCGCATCCCCATCTAAAAGTGGCAGATTTTTACTTTTTAAATTGTGAAAATTACTTGTTTTGGCTTGAAACACCCTTTTGTCCATTGGTTAAAAGCTTGTACCCTAATTATTGGCTCATTTTCTCTCCAAAATTTTAGATAATTATAGAGATCTCTCAGGGGAGCATGTGGTGCCTCCAGCGCCCCACACAATCTAATCCCTTTTTTTTATCTTCTTTATCCACTTTATCCGGTCCACTTCTTTATCCACTGGTCCTTATAGTGCACCGCTGGTTAAAAGGGCGCTCCCTTTTGCACTTTTCTTCAATTTTTCAGATATTTTCCCCTAATTGGGCATACATATGTGGCACCATTTTATTCTCCAATATGGCCCCACATTTGTCTCATTTAACTAAAAAAGAAGCCCCTAATTGGTCCTTATCGGTCCCTTTTTCATCGGTTAACCTCCTGTAGGACCCACAATTTTTGTGTGGGCCTAAGTACAGATAAAATCATCTGACTTTCCTTCCCTCTCCATGTGTGGAAAAAATGAATCCTTAAGGGGTAAGGATTTGACTATTTTGCCTTTACTTTTCCTCTTTTAACCATGTGGTGACACGTGTCCCAATGTAATAATTACACTGACTTTTTCTTTTTAGCATGTGTCTTTTTCAGTGTCTCTTCCTCTTCCTTGACCACAAGTGGCGCATACACACTGACCAGGGGTGGGAATCCTTGCTCTGCTCATGTTCCCTGACCCCACTTTGTTGTACTGGCTTATCCTACACCGGTATTTTTACCTCGGGCCCGCTCTTTTTCAAATCAGGGCAACATCACAACCTCTTTTCCCTGACTAAACTAGGCGACATTTTTCCCTTTTTGAACATAATATCCTATCTACCAAAAGTCTTACAGACCCTCTTTAATAATTATTTTAAAATAAGATCTTACAGAAAATAATAATAATTAAATTAACAGTCAAAACTTCTCATTAATTCATCAGTTCTTACAAATACATGGTTCACAAAAATAGGGGTGTTACAGAGCACATTTTATCTTTATCTTATTTATGTCTCACCTTTACTTAAGGTCAATATACGTTTGAAGATAAAAGACTTAAGAATAGAACAAGTGGTCACTCGAGGATCTATGATAGGGATCATGATAATGAGGGCTCGAGGACACTACATGTCTATTGCATGAAACTTGTTCCTAGTCTAGAATCACGAAGAAAGGGCATTGATTTTCAATAAGACTAGTACGACATCGTCTACTTGTATAGAGATACAAGGTAGGGACCTCTTGCAATAAAGACATGGTGATGCCTTAGCTGATGTCATGGGTGGATCTGTTGGAGAATAGATAGCATTGAACTGAACCACCAAGAGAATCCACAAAGATTTATTGTAGAGAGTATCGTTGGATATGTAAATCCTCTCATCATTTCGTAGTTTGGATCATCCTGGACTTGAGGATATCATCAAACACCATGTCCTAAGGTTATACTTTAACTGTATAACTCTATCTGCCTGAGAATGGGAAGAACGGTTTACTCTTAGGTATAGCTAGAATACATCAGTATAGATAGACATGCCGAAAGGACTCACAATCCCTTACAAGGGATTAGTCATTCACAAGACCGATAGAGCTTGGATACCTTCTAATTGACTCGAGAGTCTATACGCATAGCAAGTGATCATGAAGAGTCATAATCCATCTTAGAGTAAATAGTATATGATTCCTAGTTCTGTGAATTAGCAACATAAAGTCAATCAAGAGAGATGATACTCTATCTTTGCTCTCGACTAAATATGAATGACGATGTGAGGGATGATGCCAACACGGTATCTAAATTAGAAAGGTAGATCACTTGATCAACTCAATTAGTTCTGGGGCCGGAGAACATTGCTAGTGTCTTATGTGGTCAGTAGATAAATTGGGTCCGTTAAAGGAGTTTAATTGGTTCAAGTTTATTTATGTTAGTGACTAATTAGGCCTAATGGGTCACATACAAAGGTCATTCGTGATTGCTAGAAAGTAGCAAATTAGGCCAATAATTGTTATTGGGCTTTGTCAAGACTAAAGGTGTAATTGGATTTGAGTGGGATGTAACATCCCAATTTTTTATTCTAGAACTAAGTAATATTTCAAAAGAAATTAATTTATTGTAATTAAAATTTATCATGTAATTACTCTATGAAAATAAATTTTCTAACGCGAGAGTTTAAGAATTTTTAATATATATATATATACTTTATATATTATATGATATAATAATATATTATAAGATATATATTATGTATTATATGATATAATAGTAGATTATATAATATTATCAAATATAATAACGGTATATTAAAAGTGGGAAGGTAGTGTGTGTGTGTGTGGTTAGGCCACACACATCCAAGATGCAACACATACCCACACAAACACATAGAACACACACAGTGACGGCAAGACGAGAGATCGAACACAGAGAGAGAGAGAGAGAGGTAACACTGGTTATTCTTTTATATACTTATCAACTGTATATATATATATATATATGTATATATTAAACTATTTTGGGATTTGTTGTGCCCATTGAGGGCTTGATTTAGAATTATATATGTGACGAAAATTATATTGATGAGATGAGAAAATTTTCAAACATGCTTGTTGTACATTAGAACTCATGGTTATGTACTGTAAAAACTTTTTAAGCATGACTATGTATTACAATGACAATATTATTTATTTCCTTGTGATGGTTTGTTATTGTTGCATATGAATGGTGGTACATTTGTGATGGGTTGGAGTAAGGAGGAATTTTTATGATGAGATTTGTTTATGCCATCACTCAGTGCACAGTGTATGGTACTTGTCAGGGCCCCTTTTTCAATGTCTTCCTTTGCCCAGAATTGCATTGGAGCTGTGGGACAGGTGACACCTCCTTAATTGTGTTCAAGGAGGGGACCCATAGTCAAAACTTAAGCTCTATACCTTTGTTCGGGTGTATCTTAGGATTTGGTGAGCTTGAGACAATCAAGTTAAATGGATGGGTTTCTGTTGGACTATGTGTTAGCCTATGGCTCTAGTCATAGGTATAAGGATGGAAGGTGATATAAGGGAGCATATTGCATATTACATATTGAATAATTGTATAGTGTGTGTGTATATATATATATTATATGATAGCTTTTATGAAAAATATTTGGAAAATGAATTATGATGTTTTGTAACTCTTTTTGAGAGTGAGTTTTGGTAACCGAGTTGAGAACCAATTTGTGAAAGGTTTTGTATAAAGTATAATATAAATATATTTATTTTGAGATGAATTATATTCTTGAACCGTATGTTCTTGATCTTGGTTTGCACGTATATTTTTGAATAACCAATGATTACTGAGATCCTTGGATCTTATGGTTATTATATTTTTTTTCAGGATATTATTTTAGTAGGGAGCAAGGGAAGACACTTATGGAGTGAGTCTTGAAGACTCTTTTATACTCCTAGAGTTTCTTATGTTATTTTTATTTGCCATGACCATAAGACTTTTGCATTTTATCAATTCTGAAAAATGTTAGAAATTTATTTTGACACTAAATATTTTTGGAAATTAATGTGACCCTATAAAAAATTATTTTTTGGTTTAGTATTTGGTTGTTGAAAAGTGGGTGTTACATGGGACTCCAAGCCTAATAGCAAAATGACGTCATATTTGAGCTCTTAGTGGGAAATCAGTTTCTCCACTAAAAGGCCTAAATGTTTAGAAGATCAAACGGGGTCTTAGGCCAATTTGAATTTGAAATTCAAATTTTTGAATTTAAGTTTGAATTTTAAAATCAAGAAGTTAGGCTATAAATGATAATCATAAATTATACACACATATCCAATAAATATTGGATAAATATCCAATCAAGATTGAAAAATATCCAATAAACATTGGACAAAGATAGGATAATTAATGAATAAAGATTGGAAAAAAATGATCTTGAATTTCGAATTCAAGACACAATTTAGATATGATCCATTATCTTGTATTTTTAATTCAAGGTATAAAATCCATTATCTTGAGTTTTGAATTCGAGATATGGATTCAATCCATTATCTTGATTATTTGGATAACACCAAAAATTGTTCCTTTCTTCTATAAATATAAGGGTCTTGGCTGAAATCAAAAGACATAAAGAAAGGTCTTGGAATTTCAGCCAACTATACAAGAAGAGAGAAAAGAGCACCAATTCATAAAGGTAAGATCCAATCTTGGTCATCCTATCCTCCACCTAACCTTAAAACACCATCATTGTCTTGGAAAAAGAAAAACCAAAAACTTGAATCCACTACCTTGCTATCGCCTAGTAAGCATCCAAGAAGAATGAGTCAAGTAGAAGGAGTTATCATTACAATTGGGAGATAGCTGTGTTGATTAACATTAGAGGACATCATAATCTTTGTCGTCTCTTCAATTGATCAAAGGTATTCCTAAAACCCCTTTACGTGTTATAACGAGTAGATCCTAAAATAATGGTAACTCTTAAATCTAACTTGAAACAATATTTGAAATATAAGAACTTCAACTCAATAATACCATAAGTAGTTACATGCTCTCATAAGTACCGTAAAGACTTACGGGTTATAACTCATGATCACCGTAAAGAGTTACGGGTTCTCATAAGCACCGTAAAGAGTTACGGGTTAATGAGAAAGGAGATTCTCTGGGTAAAGAGTTAAATATTATAACTCATGAGTGTCGTAAAGAGTTACAAATTCTCATGAGTACCATATAGAGTTACGGATTTAAGGAAAGAAAAATAAAAATTATAACTCATTGATACGAGGAGTTATGTTTAATAACTCATAAGGACCGTAAGGAGCTACGAGTTTCCGTAATGATTAACAAAATTTTTGTTCCTCAACCTCATGAGCTTTCGCTTGAAAGTCATGTAACAACCCAAAATCAACCAATAAGTGGTATAAGAGCCTTGCTCGTTACAATAAACACGTGGGGTTATTACTATTAAATTCGATTCAATCATGTTTTAGGATTTGCAAAAATGTTTACATGTATTTTTCTAACCTTTTTGTAGGTAGAAGAAAAGGGATGGTTATGGCGTCTTGAATGTATGATTTAACAATGCCATTTGCAGTGTATGATGCTTAGAATGATGGTTTGTGCTGGACTAGATTTGTGGTCTGTAGACTCAGCTGGTCTATGCATTTAGGACAAAAATGTAAGGTTGTTACATAGTGGTGTGATACTAAGTGACAAGGAGTTGTCAACCTGATGTTCTGAGAGAAGACATGGAGATGTTGTTGATAAAATCAACCTACTGGATAATTAGTTTTGCAAGCTCAGCCGAAACTAATGATTCTAGTCGTTTTGTTAGCATACTATGGATATCCTTATGAAGGATAACCCTAAATCAATAACTGAGGGTCATTGATTCTAGAGAAAATAGTGGGAGGGCCACATACTTTACAAAAGTCTTCCTAGATGGTTGTTTAAATTTCACGTAATACTTATGTCCATCTTTTAATTTCAACATTTTAGTCATGGCCACTCTACTTTGGATGCTAATAAGTTAGTTGGACCTAACTTTAAGGACTAGTATCAGAAGCAAAAATTAGTTTTACATTCTGAGAAGATAGCCTATATCTTAAATTCTCTGATTCCTGTTGCCCTGCTCAAGAGCAAGATGGGTATGATCAATTTGACTGGGAAGCCTAAAAACAACACCTGGCAGATAATGACCTAGTAGTCTGCATACTGGTGGTGTCTATATCTATGGAGCTCCAACGTCAGCATAAGCATATGGATGCTCCATCCACTGTCTTGCATTTGCAAGAGCTTTATGATAAGCAAGGAAGGGCTGAGCGATTTGAGATTGCCAATAAGTTGTTTGGTTGTAAGATAGCTTAAGGCAAGGTAGTTGGACCGTAAATCCTCAAGATGATTGGGCTGATTGAGAAGCTTCCTTCTATGGGCTTGCAGTCCTTGCCACATTTGTTTAATCACTTTGTGGTCAATTATAATGGGAATAAGATGGAGTTAAACTCCCAAAATTTTTAAGTCTACTGACCACTACTGTGAGTACTGTTAAGAAAAACATGACCCAAGCTCTTCTGATTGATAGGCCTTCTAAGGCTAAGGGCAAGGGAAAGTCTTTGGCAATAGACAAACACAAGCCCAAAGCCAAGCCTAAGAAGAAAAATGGCAAAGGAAAAGAAAAGGGGAAGTCTAAAGACACTGTTGTATGCTTCCATTGTCATAAAGAAGGACATTAGAAAAGGAATTGCCCATTGTACCTTGCAAGCCTCAAGAAAAAGAAGCATGGTGATGCTTCTACCTTTGGTATTAAAGAATCCTAGGAATGGTGAACTTCTTAGCGTTCAAGTTAAGAAAGCGAGGCTAAATAATCGATCCTATCTTTGGCACTGTAGGTTGGGACATATTAATGAGATAAGATTGTCTAGACTCCATCATGATGGATATGTAGATTCCATGAATTTTGAATCCTATGGACCTTGTTAATATTGTTTGGCTGGTAAGATGACAAAGACCAAGCTTGAGAAGATTATGAGTGACAGAGCCAATGAGTTGTTGGAACTCATTCGTTCAGATGTTTGTGGGCCCATGTCTACTCAAACTAGAGGAGGATACTCTTACTTCATCACCTTTACTCATGATAAGTCCATATTCGGATATGTGTATCTTATAAGAAACAAATCTAAAGCCTTTGAAAAGTTCAAACAATTTAGGAATTAAGTAGATAAACAACTTGGCTATGATTAAGACACGGGTTAAGGTGCATTTTTACCAATGAACTATTGGTCCAGGAGCGTCCAACACAATTAACTATTAAGTGGACCAAAAATACCAAAAAAAAGTTTTACTCAGGAGCGTCCAGCACAACGCCGTTAGACAAAAGTTAACGTCCGTTATTTAAGGTGCAAATTGGCCAATGAACTTTTACCCCAGAAGTGCCCGGCACAAAAAAGTTTTACTCAGGAGCGCCCAGCACAAAATTCTAAATCTTACTAAATTAAATAATTTTTTCCTCATTTGTCATTATTGAAAACTACTTGTATAGATATATATGGACAAAAAGTATTCATTCTTCAATTATGTCAAAATTATAATTTGCTAAAATAAACAACATTTTTAATTAAAAAATTTAATTATATGATTTAAATAAAACTCAAGGTGTTTTATAGTTTAATTTATATGTTAAACAATATATATATATATATATATATATATACACATATGATTTATTTTTAATGGATATCAATATTGATACTTAATAATATAAACCGGCAACTTGATGATATATTTGTTAATTAAATGATCTATTGATTATTTGTGACTTGTTGACAAAAAAAAGAAAAAAGAAAACTTAAGAGGCTTGATGAAGGACGATTTAATAATAGGTTAAAGAGCAATTTTAATGGGTTAAGGAGCAACTTGACCTACGAAAATTTGATTAACATTAAATGAATTTTTTAAATTACATAAATTTCTTCTAAAATAAAAATAAATCATATATTTTTTTTGTTTAACATATATAATAAACTATAAAAGACTTTGATTTTTATTTAAATCATATAATTATATTTTTAATTAAAATTTTTGCTTATTTTAGAAAATTATAATTTTGAAAAAATTGAAGAATAAGTCATTTTTGTCCATAGATAATACAAGTAGTTTTAAATAATGACAATTGAGAAAAAAACTTATTACATTTAGTAAAGTTTAGAATTTTGTCTTTGGGCGCTCCGGAGTAAAAGTTTGTTGGCCAATCTGCGCACCTTAGATAACGGACGTTAACTTTTGTCTAACGGCGTTGTCGGACGCTCCCGAGTAATTTTTTTTGGTATTTTTTGTCCACTTAATATTAAGACACTTCGATCTAATTAAGGTAGCGAATATCTAAGTCAGGAGTTTCAGGATTATCTAAGAGGGAATGAGATTGTCTCATAGTTGACGACTCCATGCACTCCACATAAAAATGTTGTGTGTGAGAAGAGGAACTGAGCCTTGCTTGACATGGTATGATCAATGATGAGCTGTATGAAGCTCCCAAAATCATTTTTGGGGATTCGCCCTCAATAGAGTGTCAAACCTTCTTAATAGGGCTCCGTCAAAATTTGTTCAGACTATTTTATATTAGATATGAAGGGGATGGAAGCCCAACTTGAAACTAAGGGATACTACTTTTACTGCCATGAGGACTACAAAGTATTTGTGTCCAAGAATGCTACCTTTGTTGACAAGGATATACTCTCTCAAGTAGATAGTGAGAGTAAGGTAGAACTTGAAGAAATTTAAGACCAACATAAATAGATTATAGAGCCCGAGTCTATTGATCAGGCAATACCTCAAGTAGAGGCAGTAGACACCCAGCCTCATAGGATTTCTAGGGTTAGTCGTCAACTTGAAAGGTATGGTTTTGTGATTAAGAATCAACAAACCATTGAAAATGACAAACCTATTTCCTCCACCAAGGCGGTCAAGGATGTTGACACCTTAGAATGGCTTTAAGCCATAGAATTTGAGATAGGTTCGATGCATCAGAACAAGGTATGGACCTTTGTTCCACCACTGAGGGAATAGTTTCTATTTGGTGCAAGAGAGTCTTCAAAATTAATACTGATACAGATGGTAACATTCAAACCTTCCCCCTATTGCCTTGATCAAATCTATCAAAATTATGCTAGCTATAGCCACATATCATGATTATGAGGTCTGGAAAATGGATGTCAAAACCTCCTTTCTGAGTGGTTTCTTGAAGGAGGATGTGTATATGACACAACTTGAAGGTTTTGAATCCAAAGACCAAAAGCATATGGTATGTAAACTTCAAAAATAAATATATGGGCTTAAACAAGAATCCAAGAGCTTGAATCTTTGTTTTGATGAAGTAATTAAAGGTAACGTCTTCATCAAGTATGAAGATGAACCATGTGTTTACAAGAAGGTCAGTGGAAGTGTTGTTGTTTTTCTTGTGCTTTATGTGGATGACATATTGCTCATTGAAAATTACATTCCCATGTTACAATCCACAAAGATATGGTTATAAGAGAATTTCACCATAAAGGATATGGGAGAGGTGGCCTATATACTTGGTATAAGGATCTATAGAGATAGATCCAAAAGGTTGTTAGGATTATCCCAGTCCACATACATAGACAAAATGCTAAAGTGGTTTAGCATGGATGGGTCAAAAAGGGGTTTTCCTCTTGTCAGCCATGACATTTATCTTTTTTTAAGGCCATGTGTCCTATGACAATCGGCTGAAACAGGAACGCATGAAGAGGATTTCATATGCATCGGCAATTGGATCCATCATGTATGTCATGCTATGTACTAAACCAGATGTCTCTTATGCTTTGAGTATTACGAGCCGATACCAGGATGTCCCCAGAGAGGATCACTGGACAGCCGTAAAGACGATCCTGAAATACTTAAGAAGGACCAAGGATATGTTTCTAGTTTATGGTGGTAGTGATGAGCTGAAAGGGAAATGGTTCACTGATGCAAGTTTCTAGAGTGACAGAGATTACTGTAAATCCCAGTAAGGCATTGTCTACACCTTGAATGGTAGAATAATTTGTTGGAAGAGTTCCAAGCAAGAGAACACAACAGGCTTTGCTACCGAGACAGAATACATAGTATCTTCAGAAGCAGTTAAAGAGGTAGCATGGATCAAGAAGTTCATTAATGAACTTGAAGTGGTTCCAAGCATTGTTGATCTAATACCTTTGTATTGCAACAACACTGGAGCTATAGGTCAGGGCAAGGAACCTAGGTCTCATTAAAGATCCAAGCATGGGCTCTGCAAGTATTACCTCATCGGAGAGATTATTGAAAGACATGATATAAAGATGAACTATATCCTCATCGATAATAAGTTGCTAATTCTTTGACAAAGGGAATTTCTTAGAGAAAATATGATAGTCATTATGAGTCTTTAGGTATAATAGGTCGACTTGATTGGCTTTAGGCCAAGTAGGAGATTATTAGTATTTAGGTGTCCTTGAGACAATCTGTTTTGACAGATGAACACCTTTTTACTTAAGTATTTAATCATTAATATAAATAAGCATATTTTATATTTATCTTATTTATGTCTCACCTTTACTTAAGGTCAATATGAGTATAAAGATAAAAACCCTAAGAATAAAACAGGTGTTCACTTGAGGATCTATGATAGGGATCATGATCATGAGGGCTTAAGGATACTACATGTCTATTTCCTAAAACTTGTTCCTAGTCTAGAATAACCAAGAAAGGGCAATGATGATTTCAATAAGACTAGTATGAAATCATTTACTTGTATAGAGATACAAGGTATGGACCTCATGGAATATAGGCATGGTGATGCCTTAGCTGATATTATGGGTGGATTTGTTGGAGAACACATAGCACTAAACTGACTTGCCAAGATACTGATGTCAACTACAATCCTTCAAAGTTTGAGAGCCATTGGATATAATTTACTTAGCCAAACATATGTCACAAGTAAACTGCCATGTAGGGAATCAAAACTGGTAGCTTAGGGTTTTTTAATTCAATTCCAATTCTTCCAAAATCACTCATAACATTTACCCTACATATTTTTTCATTTTAAACTCATTGAAAGCATCAAAATGGAAAAAAAATGCCATCCCTTATACATGTCTTGTTTTGGCCAAAACATAAGCTAGGAAAGACTATGTTGACTTTTCCAAGTTTTCATTCGGTTGTCACCATAGTTTGGCCTTAAATCACCTCCTACCTTATGGTTCCATCCCTAATCAAGCTTTAACGAATTTTATACAATTGGACAGAACCTCCCCTTAATCTTTCTTGCTTCCAAAGTGACAAGAATTCAAGAAGAAGGCATTTCAACCACCACCAAATGAAAAACAACATCAATAAGGTTAGAATCACCTCTTACCTTGGCTTTTCTTGAGGTTCTTGCAATTTCTTCTTCCTTGATCTCTCTAGGGTTTTCGGTATACTTTGCTAACCACCATACCAAGAGAGCTAATTAGGGCTAGGAGTGACCGCAAGAAGAGGATGTGAGGAGGTCTCTGAATCCTGTCTGAAGATAGAATATCACCTAGAGGGGGGTGAATAGGTTATCTCAAAAAAATTTCACGAGTTGTTCAAGAATGCAAGTAAGACAGACACCTTGGGCTTTTCACTAACTCTTCAAATACTTGTTCGGTCTAACACTTCGACCTACACCCAGTCCCCAAGTACACCTTGGGCTTTTCACTAACTCTTCAAATACATACACAATTACATACTCTGTAACTTAGGATGATCATTTCACTCGGACTCATTCCCCCTTACAAGTTGTAATAGTACACCCACACTTAAGGTTCCACAACCTTAAGATTTACAAAACAATAATCAAATAAGTGTTTAGTAACACCTCACGAATAGATAAATGTTAAACACTTAAGAACACAGAAAATATCCGAAGATATTAGCTTAGTTAATGAAACAGCAAATTGCAATAAGTTTGAATTGAATGCACAACGTTTCGGTAGATGAAGACTTGAATGCTTATGGCTTTTATAGATGATAGCAATTAATGCTTGTTGGAAGAAAGCTTAAAGAGCCGTTGGGAGTAATAAATATATCTGTTACTCTGTTTCTTCGTAATCTTCCGAGGTTGGTGAATATACTCTGTTGACATTCTTTGTTCGATTTGTCGTTGAGATTCGAGATAGAATATTGATTTGGAAATATTTGAAATGCTTTGCAAGTGGCTCGAGGATCTATATTCTACTTTCGTGCTTCATCTCTGTTTTGCATTTAATGCATTTGACATAAATTTGCTTTATGGAAATTTGATGATTAAAACATTTTAATCATATATGAAAAGCACTAGCAAACTGATTAAACTTGATTAGAAGAAGTATAAATCAATAATAATAAACAACCAAGACATAATCATTGATTTACAGTTTACGGCAGCAGACATGTTAAATGGCAACAAGCATTCTCAAGAATTGTTCATATGGTTCTCAAGAATAGTTGAGCAAGTATGTTAATCCAGAAGTTGAGTCTCGCTGATACTCAAGAACTATGTTCAAGGTTCTCAGGAATTCAAAGTACAGAGTATTTCATATATAGAAGATTTTTGGGCATTCTTGAGAATTGTTGTGTTCATTCTCGAGAATCACTCTTAATCTCAAACTAGTGATGCATGATGCCAAAACGTCTTTCGATTATTCTCAAGAATCTCCAAATGATTCTCGAGAACCATTCTCGAGAATTGATTCTAAATTCTCGAGAATCACTCGAGGAACCATTATCTCAGTGAACATTAGATGAAGCATTCGACCATTCTCGAGAACCCTTTTGCTGATTCTCGAAAATCATTCTCGATAATTGATTCTCAATTATCGAGAATCACGATTCAACACTCTTCTGTAATGTGATTCAGACTTCATCAGTCTCAAGAATTACTGGGGCATTCTCGAGAATCCTTTGTTCAGAGAGTTGTGCGATGGTAACTTAACTGCCATTCTCGAGAATTGCTTCCTAAACTCTTGAATACATGTTAAACCTGATTCAGCATGTTTTCAAAAATTAGACTTTTGTTATCATCAAAACATTAGGAGCTAACACTGTCTTCAATCTCCTTGGACCTTCTCTCATAAAAGTGTGGTTGAGTCTCTGCCCATGGAACCGTGGATTCAGTTGACTGGGAATGTGAATTCTCTGTGCCTTTTTCTTCAGAATCAGAACCATTCATCGTGACAGGATAATCCACTGACTTGGATTGAGAGCTCTCCTTTTGTTCTGCTTCAGAGTCCACTAAATGTGATTAATATTGAGAGCTTCCTAGGCTTTTTCTTTTATCGGATGGTAGAGAATGAGTTTGGGAGCGAGTAGTGGGTCGAGGAGATTCGACGATAGTCACAGATTTTGTCTTCTTCTTCGGTGTCTTTGTCTCCTCAAAAGCTTGAACCTTTGGACGATACTTGGTGCGATGCTTCTTGGTGGGTGGTTGTTGAGGAGAATCAGAGTAAGACTTAGCCATAGCGATTAGGGATTGAGAGACAAAACAAGAAATGGCAGATGGACTATGGTTTTGGAGAAGATGAAGTGAGCAGAGGGTGATAATGGAGGTTGAGAGCGACGAGGAGGGGTTCTCGGGAGTGAGAGAGAATGAGGTTTACGAAGGGTTTTTTTTTTTGAAATAATTGGAGTAAAATGACACTCCCTTTTGAATGAAACGACATAGCGTCTGGAGATGACTCGTCATAATAACGGTCGATCATTCTCGAGAATTGTTGGTAATTCTCGAGAATGGCTTGAAGTGAGACCATTTTGTTAAACCAACCAGACACGTCAATTCTTGAGAATGGATTGTGATTCTCGAGATGACCTCAACTTTTGAGAGTATGATCATAATTTCTGAGAGTGTGCCATTTAACAGAGGGCTCTGTCAGCGACAATTCTCGAGAATGGTGATGTTACTTTGGGCATTGATACTCACTGAGCCCAAAAATTCTTGATATTGCTCGAGAATGGTTTCGAATTCTCGAGAATGCTTAAGGTTTGCAATGAGACTTACTTATCAATTCTCGAAAATGATGACATCATTCTTGAGAATTAGCAGACTCTGTAGTTTTCTGGTTTTTGGTTTACTGAACAACAAGGAACCTGCAAAACATCATCTAGAAGCTCTGATGCTTAAGTTAGTTTCTAATACTCATCAAAACATGATTAATGACATTGGAGTAACATTACTTACAATTCATTGGGATTTACCATTCCCAATTCTCTTCTAATGAAGTTGAATTGTTCCTTGGCAAAAGGCTTTGTGAAAATGTCAGCAAGTTGTAAGTGCATGGGAATGAACATCACTTTGACATCTTTCTTTTGTACATGGTCTCTGATAAAGTGATGTCTCACATCAATATGCTTGGTTCTTGTATGTTGAACTGGATTTTTTGCCAAGCTTATTGTGCTTGTGTTGTCACACAGAATTGGAATCTCCTTCAGATGGATCCCCAAGTAAGATAATTGTTGCTTTAGCCAAAGGACTTAAGCACAGCAACTAGAGGCAGCAACATATTCAGCTTCAGTTGAGGATACGACTATAGTGGTTTGTTTCTTGCTAAACCATGATACTTGTGATCCTTCAAGAAACTCACATTGTCCACTAGTGCTTTTTCTGTCAATTTTGTATCCAGCATGATCTGAGTTTGAATATGCAACCAGAAATTCTTGTTGACCTTTTGGGAACCAAAGTCCCAATTCCTTTGTATCCGAGAGATATCGAAAAATTCTCTTAACATGCTCAAGATGTGATTCATTAGGAGCAAATTGGAATCTCGCACACATTCCCACATTGAATTGTATGTCAGGTCGACTTGCAGTTAAGTATAGTAGAGATCCGATCATTCCTCGATATTTGGTTATGTTGAAGTCTTTGCCTTTTTCTTTATCAGCATCTAAAGAGGCTGTTGAACTAATTGGAGTGTCTGCACCATTGCAATGCTCCATTCCAAATTTCTTTAACAGATCACGGAGATATTTCGTTTGTGAAATAAATATTCCATCCTTCCGTTATTTGATTTGCAATCCGAGGAAGTAGTTTAGTTCGCCCATCATAGACATCTCGAACTCACCTTGCATTTTCTTAGAAAAGTCCTTGTACATAGATTCATTAGAAGCACCAAAGACAATATCATCAACATAAATTTGAAGAATCAAAATTTCATTTAATTTGTTGCTCTTAATGAAGAGAGTTGTATCAGCTTTGCCTCTAATAAAGCCTTGATCAAGAAGGAACTTGCTTAATCACTCATACCAAGCTCTAGGAGCTTGTTTAAGGCCATATAGTGCCTTTTTGAGACGATACACATTATTTGGATAATGATCACTTTCAAAGCCAGGAGGTTGCTTAACATACACTTCCTCCTGAATAAAACCATTTAAAATTACACTCTTGACATCCATTTGATAGAGCTTGAATCCTTTGATGCAAGCAAAGGCTATAAGAACTCTTATAGCTTCCAATCTTGCCATTGGAGCATAAGTTTCTTCATAATCAATTCCTTCTTCTTGATTATAGCCTTTTGCAACCAATCTTGCCTTGTTACGGACAATGATTGTTGTTTCATCATGTTTGTTCTTAAATACCCATTTAGTCTCAATGACCGGATGGTCTTTAGGTCTAGGTACTAAGTCCCAAACTTGATTTCTATCAAATTGGTGCAATTCCTCTTGCATTGCGATAAACCAATCATTGTCTGAGAGGGCTTCGTCAATCCTTGAGGGTTCAATATGGGAGATGAATGCAAAGAAGGTAACTTCATTTAAAGTACCTTTTCTAGTTCTTAATCTTTGTTTTACATCACCTATTACTTAGTCTAAAGGATTATTCCTAATAAATCTCCAAACTTTAGGTTGCGATTAAATAGTATTTTCTCAAACATTTTCAGAAGAAATTTCAAAAACATCTTGAGAACTTTCAAGAGAGGAAGGAGTGGTTTTTGAAAAGAATTGATTTCTATAAGCATTTTCCTCATCATCATCCAAAGGCTTATCAGATTTGGTTTCGCTAAATACAATATGAATAGATTCTTCAACAACACGAGTACGAATATTGAAAACTCTATAGGCCTATTTCTATTAGAGTAACCGAGGAATATACCTTCATCAGATTTTGGGTCAAACTTCCCCAAGTTCTCCTTACCATTATTGTGCACAAAGCACTTGCATCCAAATATGTGTAGATGAGCAATGTTAGGCTTTCTCCCTTTGTATAGCTCATAGGATGTCTTCTTAAGTTTCTTCCGGATGTATGCACGATTTGATATGTAGCAAGCAGTGCTCATTGCATCAGCCCAAAAGACAAGAGAAGTTTGGTTTTCATTCAGCATTGCTCTTGCCATTTCAATGAGAACGTGATTCTTTCTCTCAACAACACCATTTTGTTGTGGAGTCCTTGGGGCAAAGAAGTTGTGGTCTATTCCAAAAGCCTCACAGAATTCTGCAAATGCATGATTCTCAAATTCTCCACCATGATCAATCCTTATTCCTGAAATAGAGATACCTTTCTTGTTTTGGACCTTCTTGGCAAACACAACAAACTGATCAAAGGTTTCATCTTTAGATGATAGAAATATAGTCTAACAAAATCTTGAGTAGTCATCAACAATGGCCAAAGTATAGAGATTGCCACCAAGGCTTCTTACTCTCGTTGGTCCAACTAAATCCATATGAAGTAGTTTGAGCGGTCTGTTAGATGAAATCTCAATTTTTGGTTTAAATGACGACTTAGTCTGTTTACCTTTTTGGTTTAAAATGAAGTTTAGGTAAACCAAGTACTAAGTCTTTTCTCAACAACTTATCCAGTTGGAACATGTTGACATGAGCTAGACACTTATGCCATAGCCAACTCTCGTCTAAGTTGTTGACAAAACATTTTTCAGAATCAATTTTGGATAATTCTAAGGTATAACAGTTTCCTTCACAAGGAGCCTTAAATAATACCTTAATTTTATTTTTGTTGATTGGGAGATAATCTTTGTTGACAATGAGACACTCTTCTGAATCAAAGATGATCCAGTTGTTCTTGTCAGCACTCTGGCTTACACTTAGGAGGTTGTGATGGAGTCCTTCTACCAGGTATACGTCCTTGATTTGAGGTCCATTCTTTGCACCAATCTCGCCAATCCCTGTTATTTTTCTGGATTGATTTCCTTTGAAGGTGACTTTGCCACCATCCTTTGATCTCATTGCAACAAATTTATCTTGATCCCCGGTCATGTGTCTAGAGCATCCACTGTCAATATACCACTTGTTGATTCTTGATGCTCTCAGACAAACCTGCAAATCAAAAGAAATTAAGCCTTAGGTACCCATCTTTTCTTGGGTCCTTTTGGGTTAGTTCGGGCCTTAGGAACATAGGTTCCCTTAGGTATCCATTGATAATTTCCAATGGGTTTATTTCTTCTTTCTTTCTTGTGAAAACAGGATGAAGTACTGTGTCCCTTTCGGTTACAGTAATTACAATGAGCAAAAGAATTTGATGCATGAACGGTTTTCTGAAAATAATTCAAGTATGATTTTCCACTGGTTTTTTTTGTACCCTTCCTTTTGTCAAAAATAAGATTATATCCTATGCCTGATCTATCATTGGTAAATCTTTGGGCTTTCAAAATTACGTTGAGCATTTCACTACCTCTAGTGAATTTCTCAAGCATTTTTGTGAGGTACCCATTCTTTTTCTCTAAATTCAGGCATTCTTCACAAATAAGATTTTCACATGTAAGATTTTCAACTTATTGTTTGAGAGTTATGTTCTCCTTTTTCAAGGCTATACATTCCTTAACAACTTTTTCAAATTCTGATTGTATCTCATTATACTCATCAAATAACTCATCATATGAAGGTTGTAGATCATATACCTCTTTGTCTTTTTCAGGTTGTTCTTCCTCTGCAACCAGACAAACGTTTGATGTTTCTTTTTCTTCTTCGCTCTCTTCTTCTGAGGAGCCATCACCCCATATGGCCGATACATAGGCCTTCTTTTTGAAGTGGTTGAACTTCTTCTTCTTTTCTTTATCATTATCTTTCAGTTGGGGGTATTCTGATTTGTAATGTCCTGGCTTCTCGCATTCGTAACAGATGACTTGGTCTTTATCTTTGAATTCTCATATGTTACTGGAACCACCTTTCTGGAATTTATTCCTGAAGCCTTGGTCCTTTCTGTAGAATTTCTTGAATCTTCTCACGAACATGCCTATCTCATCATCGTCATCATCTTCGTCTTTATCTTCTTTTTCCTTCACAGCATTGAGAGCGATACCTTTGCTCCAAGTAGTTTTGGCTTCATCCAAGTCCTTCTTGAATTTTAATTTGCTTTCATATTCAGATAGGCTTCCGGATAGAGCAGCAACTGAGGCCATTGATTCTCCACGAGTCTCTTCTATTGCTGTGACTTTAGCTTCCCAATCTTTTGTCAGAACATTGAGAATCTTTCTCACTTGAGGGCCTTGCTCATATGTTTTGCCCAAGGATGCCAACTGATTAGTTAGATGAGTATACCGAAGTTGGAACTCAATAATAGTTTCTCCAGTCTTCATTTGAAGAAGATCATACTCAGTGGTTAGAGTATTGATTTGATTTTCCTTAATGCCAGAAGTTCCTTCATATGCTATTTCCAAAGCCTTCCACATTTCCTTGGAGTTGATAGATTACATATTCAAAAGCACTCCTTTTGACTGAGAGCACTTTGTAACATTAAAACAGCTTTGCTGTTGAGAGTGATATTTCTTTTGTCATTCTCATCAAACTCAGCTTCTGTTTTGGGGACAGCGATTCTGCCTTCGATCCTTGTGGGAACATAGTCTCTTGTCTTATTACTCGCCAAAGACCGTACTCTGTTGCTAGCACAAACACTCTGAATTTTGCTTTTCAGAATGAATAATGTTCACCATTGAATCCTGGGGGTTGATTGATTGAAGCACCATTAGGCAATATTCCTTCCATGATCTTTCTCAGGATGTTAAGCCCAAACTGAGAAACCAACGCTCTGATACCAAATGAAGATAGAATATCACCTAGAGGGGGGAGTGAATAGGTGATCTCAAAAACTTTTCGTGAGTTGTTCAAGAACGCAAGTAAGATAAAGACAAAGAAGAGAGATAGACACAAAGCAATTTATACTAGTTCGGTCTAACACTTCGACCTACATCCAATCCCCAAGTACACCTTGGGCTTTTCACTAACTCTTCAAATACGTACACAATTACACACTCCATAACTTAGAATGATCCTTTCACTTGGACTCACTCTATTGGATATGATTAGTTTTGATGATGCCTTATATAGATGTCATTCTTAAGAGCAAAAAGTTTGTATAATATATTTATCTCCTACATTGACTAACTACTATAATTAATGTAGATTAGTCCAAGAAGAAGAAAGAGATAAGAGATTTCAGAAAGAAGAAATTGGAGAAATTGTTAAGTTCAAGAAGAAGAGGAAATATTGAAGAAGGTAAAACTTGCAGAAAATGATGAATCCATGTTAAATGACGAAGAATGATCAAGATGGGAGATGGGAGATGGAAGATGGAAGAACTTGATGAATGGAATGAGAATATCATTATACAAGTTTTTAGATAGATTCTAGAAGTCTTCTCGATCAAATAGAAGTTGGAAAACGACTCAATTCAGAGTTAAAATAAGCAAGTTCAAGCTTCCGGATGAATACTAGTTTGTTAGGGGGCATTAATGTAATTTCAACTTTTTTTCTCACATGAACAGTACCTTGCTCGAGCATGAAAAAGACCTTTCTCGAGCATGAAAAAATGTCTTGCTCGAGCAGAAGCAAATGGCATGCTCAAGCAACAACAATTTTCAGCATACTATGCTCAGCTTTGTTTTAGGCGACCTCCGGTAATTTGATGATATCTCCTAAACCAAGCATCGGATTGACGTGAAACCAGTGGCATATGAAACTAGACTCCCAATGCGTCATTTTGATATAAAATTCAAGTAAAAAGAGGTTCAGAAAAAGGATCTATGATTTGTGCAATTTTCCACAAAAATCACCGTCACAATCAGGACCAAGCTTCGGTATTTTGGGTATATCTCACAATCTACAAATCCAATTGAGTTGAAACTAGTGCCATTTGAAACTAAACTCACATACCTTTCCAAAATCATCAAGAACATGAAAACCAAAGATCAATTGAAGGACATATGATGTTTTGAAGTTGACAGTCTGTTCAGAATGTTACAAAAAACGCTGATCAATAACAACCTCCATTCATCTGATGTAATGGACAAACCACAATGAGTTTGGAGCTGATTCTCCTTGCATTTTTAAGAAGACTCAAAGAGATATATGGGGATAAGTGGTTTTCCAAATTTGGAGTTATATCAAGGACGCTACACCCATCGGAAATTGACCCTTGTGTTGATGATATGATTGCATTATGAAAGGCAGAGAACAATTCATGTTGAAATGAATTATTGCCTTGAATTCATAGCCTCGAGTCAAGAAGAAGTAGAGAGAAAATTAGAAGAGCTTTTTCCTCAAGTTCATATGTGTTGTGCCTCGAGCTCAGAGGAAGGAATTCAAGATTAGGAGTTATGCTCGACCAGAACAAGAACCTTGCTCGAGCATCAGCTTATCAAACAGAAAAATGGCGAAGTGGAAGAGACTTTCCCGAGCATGAGAAAAGAGTTGCTCGAGCACCATGCTCGAGCAGAGGTAAATATATATCTTTTTATCTATGTTTTTCGCCTCTAAATGAAGTGTGCCCAAGCATGGAAAGTTGGCATGCTCGAGCACCATCATTCCAGACAAAGAAATTACGAGATGAAGAGTCATGCTTGAGCAGGATAAAAGAGCATGCTCGAGCAAGAAAAAAAGCTTGCCCGAGCAGCATCGATGAAACCTCATTTCCTTGCCGTGGCCTGACCTTTGCCCGAGCATACCCTTATAGCTTGCTCGAGCACAAGCGATACAAAGGAATTCTCATTAGTCTCCAGTAGTGCTTGCCCGAGCATGCCTTTGAACGTTGCCCGGGCATCAACGATAGTAATTGATTTTCAAAAGAAGCTTTTCCTGAGCAGACTTGGTTTCTTGCTCGAATACTGGGTAACTCGTTCTCTCTAAAATACTCTTTCACGTCTTATGCCCGAGCACACACGGCTTGATCATGCTCGAGCAAGGTCACCCCTGCTTTGAAATCTCCGACTTCGTAAATCTTAAATCATTCTATGTGAATTCACTTCTTCATATTACTACTCATTAACATTGCTAATTGCTTTTAACTAGTTTATTGATAAGTTTCAGATGCATTTATCATGGATTAACCACAAATTCTCATAAAGCAAATTATGTGTCAGAGGAGCATTAAATGTAGTTGCCAAAACCAGTGATATCCTCGAGACTCAACGGCTACTTCCAACGGACATTCAATGATCACATCTTGAACGGGAAAAATTGCTCAACGGTTGAATGCTCTCCTTTAACTATAAAAGGAGAAGGATTCAAAATGGACAATCAGAGACATACAAGCGTGCACTGCCGAAATGCCGACATCATGAATATGCGCTTAGCTCATACACTCTGTTCTCAATGCTTACATAGTTTATCATAGAGAGTGAAATGATTTGTATTGTACTTCAGTGATTATTATTCATTTGCTCTGTGAGAGAGTCTAAACACTTGTTTAATTATCTGTTTAGTGATCAAAACTCAAGGTTGTGGAACCTTTGAGTGTGGGTGTATGATTACAACTTGTAAGGGGGAGTGAGTCCTAGTGTGACAGGATCATCCTGAGTACAGAGTCGGTAATTGTGTTCTTACAGTGCGTAAGAGGATATCTCGGAAAGAGATTGAAGAGGCTGCACAAGTGCTTGGCTAAACTTGTGAGGTTGTAAAGGCATTTCTCTTGTGCCTGGTTAAACAAAGAGATAGTTGAAAATCTCCAGTGAAGCTTGGGGACTGGACGTAGGTCAAGGATTGGGTCGAACCAGTATAAATCTCTGTTTGCATATTCTCTTCCCTAAACTCTTATATTTCAGCATATATGTTTTGAATGACTGTCTATCGGTTTATAAATTATTACAGTCATTCAAACCTTCTTTAGTAAGTTGCGAAAAGATTTTCTAAGTTTTCGAAAGTTTTATCCGACACCCACTTCACCCCCCCTCTTGGGTGATAGCCAGGTCTAACACACTCCCCTCTTACAAGTTGTAATAGTACACCCACACTTAAGGTTCCACAACTTTAAGATTTACAAAACAATAATCAAATAAGTGTTTAATAACTCCTCACAAGTATATAAATGTTAAACACTGAAGAACACAGAAAATATCCGAAGATATTAGCTTAGTTAATGAAACAACAAATTGCAATAAGTTCGAATTGAATTCCCAGCGTTTCGATAGATGAAGACTTGAATGCTTATGGCTTTTATAGATGATAGCAATTAATGCTTGTTAGAAGAAAGCTTAAAGAGCCTTGGGAGTAATAAATATATCTGTTACTCTGTTTCTTCGTAATCTTCCGAGGTTGGTGAATATACTCTGTTGACATTCTTTGTTCGATTTGTCCGTTGAGATTCAGATAGAATATTGACTGGAAATATTTGAAATGCTTTGCAGTGGCTCAGAGGTCTATATTATACTTTCGTGCTTCGTTTCTGTTTTACATTTAATGCATCTGACACAAATTTGCTTTATGGAAATTTGATGATTAAAACTTTTAATCATATATGAAAAGCACTAGCAAACTAATTAAACTTGATTAGAAGAAGTATAAATCAATAACAATAAACAACCAAGACATAATCATTGATTTACAGTTTACGACAGTGGACATATTAAATGGCAACAAGCATTCTCGAGAATTGTTCATATGGTTCTCAAGAATAGTTGAGCAAGTATGTTAATCCAGAAGTTGAGTCTCGCTGATACTCGAGAACTATGTTTAAGGTTCTCAGGAATTCAAAGCACATAGTGTTTCATATATAGAAGATTTTTGGGCATTCTCGAGAATTGATGTGTTCATTCTTGAGAATCACTCTTAATCTCAAACTAGTGATGCATGATGCCAGAACGTCTTTTGATTATTCTTGAGAATCTCCAAATGATTCTCGAGAACCATTCTCGAGAATTGATTCTAATTCTCGAGAATCACTTGAGGAACCATTATCTCAGTGAACATCAGATGAAGCATTCAACCATTCTCGAGAATCCTTTTGCCGATTCTCAAGAACCATTCTCGAGAATGGATTCTCAATTCTCAAGAATCACGATACAACACTCTTATGTAATGTGATTCATACTTAATCATTCTTGAGAATTATAGGTGCATTCTCGAGAACCATTCTGGAGAATCCTTTGTTCAAAGAGTTTTGCGATGGTAACTTAACTGCCATTCTCGAGAATCCTTGAGTCATTCTCGAGAATTGCTTCTTGAACTGTTGATAGGGCAAAACTTTATAGCTTATAAACTCCGCAAGTATACGGGCCGTATCAAGTAATAAAGTGATAAGAAAAATATCATTCCCACGAGGACTTCATACCCACAACTTCAGTTGAGCATTAATATTACACTTTTGTTTAAGTTAAGCAAATCGAATCAAATTTAATTAAAGGAAAAGAAAATGAAAATGAAATTAAAACAAGAATTAAAATAAACAAACTATCACAATAATCAAATGAGCAACCCAGAGTCATTAATCCCTTATTAGCTTCACAAACCTTGTTTTCACTAATTTAATTAGCCTTAATATCAATTTTGTTAATCTCGAATATAAATAGCTATAAGTGCACGTCGGTCCACTTACAACCCTCTCTTGAGTATAATTTGTTTTGTCTAACATAATTACTCAAGAGGCAATAAAACTCAAACACACTCCTCAACACATTATATGGGGCCATTAGGTATATGTCTATCCTAATCGCAAATTAAATCGTTATCTAATCCCATATTACTTAATCTCAGAGCTTAATTAAAATTCTCTTCGTCAAGGTAAATCCTAATTCTCCAATTCATATTCAATGATGGCCAATCACTAAATAGATAAAGCTAAACAAGATTAAGTAACCAAAATTAATATTAATTATAACTAATTAATAAAAACAAAGTCTAATCCACACCTATAAGTTCAAAGTTCCTCTAGGTTGCAAAGAGAAATTAGCCAAACATGGCTTTAACAAAAACCATCATAGCACAGAAATTCTAGATTGAGGAAAATCAAAAGGAAAGTGAATAAAAATAGAGTATTGAAATTAAGAATATGATCTCTCCCTCTGGTTCGACGTTCTCGCTCTCACAGCAATTGATGATGATGAAGATGGATGCTTGACAGATCTCAAGCTGCTTCTCTTTGTCTCATGTTAGCTCAATATGGTTCCCCTGAGAAGAAACGCTGATGATGTTGAAGACGAGGCTCGCCGGCGGCCTTGGTAGTGGATGATGCCGCCAGCGAGATAGGAAGAAGAAGGTGGAAAGTCGGGGGCATTGAATGGCATTGAAGCTCTGCTCTTCTCGCTCAGGTCATGCGTTTCACACTGTAGCTATACTGTGCGTCTTTTTTTCTTTTTCTCGTTCTGCACTCACGCTCCCGAATACTCTCCAAAATGCCGCCTCTTTTTTTCTTCTTTTTCAATTTGTGGCTTTGTTTTAGGTCTTCAGGCCTTCCTTTTTGTGGGGCCCATTTGTCTATTAATTCTTCTTCAATTGCGTCTCTTTTTTATTTTCTTTTTTAATGCCACCTCTGCCTCTCTTCTACCTTGCACAGCGTCCTCCTCCCCTTTCAATTTAGGTCTTCCATTCATCAATTGATTTCAATTTGTGGGGTCCACATCTATATTCAATCCTAAATGCGTGGCTGCAACTGTTGACCATTAAAAGCATTATTATATAATTAATAATAATAATAAAACCTATTTTTATTTTTATTTTTTATTTTTTAAAAACTTCTAAATATTACTATTTATTTCCCTAACTCAAAAAATTTTATTTTAAATTGAAATCTCATAAATGATGCATCCAGATTGATTTCTCTTAAAATCTCAATAAAATCTCTTTAAATTAGAATTAATGACTTCCCAAATATATTAAAGGGATAAGGGTCTTAAATGCCATGGAAGTTTTCGCTCAGGAGCACTGGTAAGATGGAAGTTTTTTTTGGACCAAAAATGCCACAGAAGTTTTCTCTGAGGAGCAATGTTGCCCCGGAATTTTTCACTAAGGAGCAATTTTGCCCTTATGTCCCCAAATATTAAATTTGACTATTAAATCAGTCAAATACCACACATGTTATGCCTTGAAAATGTCAAACTTGGAGCCAGAGAAGGAGATCCTTGAGATGTTGAGCTCAAGGCGGCTAGAATTTGTGAAGTCGAAGCTGGTCAAAGGGATGAAAGGTCGATCTTGTCACAAAACCCAAAGGAAGCATCACTTATGATCTAAGCAAATGATCAGTCTGTACAAACGTAAGATTTGTTTTAACTAAACCAATTTTTGGAACAATTCATTTCTCGTTTTGCGTTTCATTTGCATTTTGTGACAGACCTTTCAGTCCCTTTTACCAGTTCGGCTTCACAAATTCTGGCCGTCTTGAGTTCAACATTTGAAGGATCTCCTTCTCTGACTCCAAGTTCGACCTTTTCAAGGCATGACATGTGTGGTCTTTGACTGATTTAATAGTAAAATTTAATATTTGGGGACAGAAGGGAAAAATTGCTACGTTTTGTAAACTTCCGGGCAAAATTGTTCCTTAGTGAAAACTTCCGGGGAAAAATTGCTCCTCAGCGAAAACTTCCGTGGCAAAAGTGATACTTCCGGGGCAAAATTGATACTTCCTGTGAACTTCTGTGGCATTTTTGGTCCAAAAAAAACTTCCGTCTTACCAGTGCTTCTGAGCAAAAACTTCCATGGCATTTAAGACCCTTAACCCTATATTAAAATATATCTCAAATGTATTAAAAATGGGAAGTCATCAACTGTTGAACACATATTAAACCTGATTCAACATGTTTTCAAAACTTAGACTTTTGTTATCATCAAAACATTAGGAGCTAACACTACTCACCTATTTCTCTTGGTTTCCTTCTTCTTCCTCTTTTCTTCTTTCTTTTCGGTTTGGCTCTCCTTACTATGCCCTAGCTTGAACCAACTTTGGGTAAGGAAAGATCAAGATTAGAGAGACTTAGAATTACTTGGGCAAGCTCATGGGCCCTACTATGGCTTATGACCAACTTCTCCTTCTTTCTCTCTGTTTTTTCTTTTATTTCAACATGTGCTAAAATCAATGGATCCATGCTCCCTCTCTCTCTTGTCCATTTGGCAGAAAATTAGGGCATGAGTAGGAAGCTTGTATATCACATTTGTTCACTAATGAGGTATGATCACGTGTATTTAATTCTCCACCTTGTTGGCCAAGCTTACATGTGAGAGAATATCCATACACTCATTCTCTCTCTTGGTTGAAAATGGGATGTCGTGTGAAGCTTTAAGTTCACACTTATTGACCTTTGGTACATTATCATCTGGTCATTTAATATCCCTACTCATGGTCCAAAGAGCATGTTAGTATGTACGTGTCCTAGAGATAATCTATTTTGATAGAGGAATACATTTGTCTATTTAGTATTTTATGATTAATAAAATTGAGCACATTTTATCTTTATCATATTTATGTCTCACCTTTTTTTTAAGGTCAATATGCGTTTAAAGATAAAAGTTATAGGAATAGAGCATTTGCTTGAAAGTCATGCAACACCCCAAAATTAACTAGCAGAGCATGCATCATGGTCAAGAGCAAGGAAGGCAAAGAATGATGACATTTTGGCAATTATGCATAGTCACCATTAGCAACCTACCATATATTGCCCTAGTGAATTAAATGGATGTCTCACTTCCTGAACTAGGCTTAATCTTCTGCCCCAAAGTTCAGCATGTTACAATTGATAAATAAGCCATTAAGCAAGCAAAATAATAATAATAATAGTAACAACAACGGAGAAAAAGAAAAAGAGAAGAGACAACTTTGAAATTAAAGTCAAAATCTTTGCAACTATAATCACGTGTCCCCTAAGTCTTTGCTACTTGAAGTACAACACAAAATTTAAAATTATATATATAATATATTGAAAACTAAAACATAAAATAAACTTAAATTTTAATGGGTTAAAGTGTAAAAATACATATGTACTTTGGTCAGAGAAGCGTCTAGTAGCAAGTGCTTTTTTTAGGTGCAAAAGTGCACGTGGTTACAA
Organism: Acacia melanoxylon; assembly: GCA_019022615.1. Lineage (NCBI taxonomy): Eukaryota > Viridiplantae > Streptophyta > Magnoliopsida > Fabales > Fabaceae > Acacia > Acacia melanoxylon. The sequence goes on from JAFJYJ010000099.1 coordinate 1,126,333, forward strand.
ATTAGGTGCAAAAATACCGTTTGACCGTTAAGTTTGACTTTTTTTGCTGACTAGACGATGACATGGCATTTCAAATGTGCAAAAATACACATGTGGTTTGTCAAAAAGAGTGCCCAACACCAAAATTATTTTTAAAAAAATTTAATAATTTTACTTCAATTAAAAGAAAATTATTATTTCTCTAGGTATTTTTCCTGGAGGCCAAATTTTTTATTTTGATTTATCATTTTGGGAAAGGGAATTTATTCAATGGGTAAAAACGGTAAAAAAAAATTATTTTCATAATTTATTTTTTATTTTTAAATCCTTATTAAAATTTCTAATTAATAATTTCTAAATTTTCTTCTTATTTGGATCTGGCTAGCGTCCTGCTGCCATCCAATACTTAAAACTGTGCCATTTTGGCGCAGTTTTAAGTGCACTTTTCTGTTTTTTAAAAAATATTTTCAGGGTACAGAAAAGTACTAAAAAGATACTTTAGGTATTGAAAAATTACTTCATGATCTTGAAAAATTATTTTACGATCTTTAAAAAATATTTCGAGTGGTCTTGAATGGTATTAAAAAAATTATTCTAGGGTATTGATTTGGTACCTTGAAATATTTTTTCAAGATCCTAAAATAATTTTTCATGATCATGAAGTAATTTTTCAATACCGTCGATAGAGTCTGAAGTATCTTTTTAGTACTATCGATTACCCTAAAAATTTTTTTTAAAAAAAAAAAAAAAAAATTGTAGTAGGCACTCTTTTTGACAAACCACAATTGTATTTTTGCACCTTTGAAATGCCACGTCATTGTCCAGTCAGCAAAAAAAGTTAAACTTAATGGTTAAAGTCAAACTTAACGGTCAAACGGTATTTTTACACCTAATTTGTAACCACATAGTTAAACTTCGGTTAAAGTTTGCACCTCAAATGAATTTTTACACCTAATTTGTAACCACATTCACTTTTGCACCTAAAAAAAGCACTTGCTACTAGGCGCTCTCGACAAAAACACATATGTATTTTTACACCTTAACCCAATTTTAATTTTAAAGGGTAACCATTTAAATAAATATATGTATGTGTACAGACACATATATATAATTTTTAATATGAATTAATTTCAAATTTTACAAAATTTAAATATTAAATCTTAAATGAATTTTCTTATAAATTAAACATAGTTTTAGACCGTTTTTAATTTTTTTTTATTCTTAATCAAGATTATTTCAAAACTAAAAAAATTTATACATACGTGTGTGTGTGAGTTTATCGTTTGTTATGTCACTTGACATAAGATTATGTCAAGTTACCCCAAAACTACATCGTTTTAGAGTTAGGGGAATTAATAAAAGGTGTTTTCGTAAAATTCATATAATAAATACAAAAACAAACATATAATAAATAGAAAAACAAAAATACCAAAACACCCTTCATTAATTCCCCTAACTCTTAAAACAACGTAGTTTTTGGGTGACTAGACAAAACCTTATGTCAAGTGACATGACAAACGATAAACCCGATATTGTGTGTCTATATACATATATATATGTACATACATACATATATATATATGTACATATATGTACATACATATATATGTATGTATGTATGTATGTGTATATATTTTCATGATATATGTATGTATTATAATATTTTATTGAAAATTTTACATATTCTATTATAATTTTAACAATAATTATGTAACTGTTATAAATATATTAAATTACATGGATCTCCATTGACCCTTAACTTTCCACGTTCTGTTACAATTCATGAAAATCAACTAGGTATATTATATAATATAATATAATATTATGTAATGGACATTAAAATCACCCATTATGAGCATTATGGCCGCCCACTATGTTTATAGTGGGGAGTGCGTAGAAACAACATAAAACTTCCTTACTCTCCAACCATTTCAAATACTCCCCCCCCCAACACACACACACACACAAATGTATACCAAACAAATCAATAAGAATGACTACTCCTCCTTTCTCTTGGTGTACTCTGTTAGTTCTTTGTGTGTTTTGATGATAAATGACAATTGTAAACACAAGTTGAAGTTTGTCTTTGGTAAGTTGAAAAACTTACTGTCAAAGGCAAACTCGAGTTTTGGTTTCAAAACTCGAGTTTTGACTTAAGAGAATAGCTCAATTTTAATGAACTAAGCAAAACTCCAGTTTCCATTTAGAAACTTGAGTTTTGGACTTACAGAGATCTATCCTAGTTTTCACACCTAGAAAAAACTCCAGTTTTCATAGAAAACTCCACTTTGCATAATACAGAGACTTTTCAACATTTTCTGAAAAAGACAAAACTCAAGTTTTCAAATGGAAACTCGAGTTTTGGTCATACAGAGAGTCTCCAACATTTTGGGCTTATGCAAACTCTAGTTTTGATATGGAAACTCCAGTTTTCAATTTGCCATGAGTTTTCTAAGTTTTTCTAAATTGTGAGAAAACTCGAGTTTTACTTTGGAAACTTGAGTTTGCGTTTGACGTAAAGTTTTCAAGTTTTACTCGGTTTTTGAAAACTTTAGTTTTCATTGAAAACTCCAGTTTTGACTTTGGGATAAATTTTTGAGTTTTTATACTTAAATAAAAACTCGATTTTAGTTTGGGAAACTCGAGTTTTGGGCAATCAGAGAGCTTTGCTCTTTTCATCAATTTTGCAAACTCCAGTTTTCACTTGGGAAAGATTTTCAAAGGTTTCCAATTTTAAGAGGAAACTCAAGTTTAAGGCTTACAGAGAGCTTTGCTCTTTTTATCATTTTGGAAACTACAGTTTTGAGCTTTTGGACTTAAACGTGGTTTCAATATAAAGTCCAAAACTCGAGTTTGGATAAACAAAACTCGAGTTTGCGTCGCTGGTTTTGAAAATCAACTTGCTCGAATTTCTAAAATCTTCCCATTTGATTTTAATACTTCTTATCAACATTCACTACTATTCTTAACTATGTTTAATCAGTTTGTTAGTGAGTTTCAGAAGGTTTAGATGATATTAAATGAAGATTTGAATAAAAGCAAAAGGTGATGTCATAACATTAAATGCAAAGCCTAGAAAACTTGCATCCTTTTGTACCATCATTCTCCACACGTTGCAAAGGGATTAATGTCTTCTTTCCCTAAGCAGTAGCTGCTCTTCCAACGGATCTATTACAAGGAAAGTCAACACTAATCCTCTGGACAAAAGGAATTAACTGAAGAGTAGAGAGAGAAGACACCAAAGTGCCTCCAACAACTAGATTAATACACCAAAGATTATAATGGAGATTGCAACGGTTATTTAATGCTCTCTTAGTATAAATAGAGTTGCATTCAATTCTTCTGAACTAACACATCTGCTGAAAACGAGTTGCATTCAATTTTACCAACTACTCTTTCAGTTTTCACTTGTAAAGTATCTTTTGATACATTGATCTTCAGTGTTTATGTTTATCCAGTCTTAGAGAGATTTTATTTATTGTGAATCATTTCATTGTAAGAATCTCAAGTTATGGGACTTGGAGATTGGGATATTGATTGCAACTTGTAAGGGGAAGTAAGTTCTAGTGAGAGAATTACTCTTGAGTTATAGAGTGTGTAATCAATTGAGATAGTGAAAAATCCCAGAGAGTATGGGGACTGGACGTAGGTCAAGAGGTTGGACCAAACAAGTATAAATTCCTTGTATATTGCTCTTCTTCTCTATACTCTACTTACCTCTGTTTTTAGTGTCGAAAAACAGAGCATTTAGAAAAGAATTTTAAAATCCCCAATTCACCTCCCTCTTGGTGATTAAGCTCTACTTTCATACTCTACTCTTCTTTCTTCATATTTTATTTCAGTTTTATAACAAATTATCGGCACGAAGATCTAACCAACTAAGCCTTCTTCCTGCGTCGTTCATCATCACTGTCGTTTTCCTTCCATGGCAGAAGAAGATTTCCAAGTCAATCCGAAGGATGCGCTTCAAGCTGAGAAATTGATTTTAGTAATTGGAAGAAAACGCCTAAGATGATAGGGGTGTTGAAATTAATATGTATGTGGACCCCATGTGTTTTATATAATATAATATAATATAATATAACGAAGGTATGATTGTTTCTTTAACAATTTAATCTACATTATTTAGTTATATGTTTATTTTATCTGTCTGGGTAATCTGAGCCACTATATGGAATTAAACAAATAATTTTACTGATTGTTTTGTACATCGGGTTCCATGGCTAAGATTAGAGATTAATACTGTTTTATATCTTATTTTGATTTCCTTTACAAGTTATTTTATATTATTGATATTGTTATTTTAGGATGACCAGAAACCATACACCTTTGATTTCATATTCTGAAATTATATGACTAGAAGTCATATTGTTTTGATTTCCTATTACATGGCCAGAAGCCATAGTCCTTTTATTCCTACTTTGAGATTATATGACCATAAGTCATATACATTTTGATTTACTATTTTGATATTATATAGCCGAAGTCATATTCCTTTGATTTCTATTTTTATATTATATGACTAGAAGCCATATTCATTTGATTCCCTATTATATGACTTGAAGTCATATACTTTTTCATCTTTTATTTTATTGGATGTCTAGAAACATATATTTAATTTTTATCTAACCTGAAGATAAAAGGCTAGAAGCCATATAATTCTAAATTTTTATCATTGGCCTGAAGCCATGAGACTAATTAGCCTCAAGCCATGAGAATTAATTAGCCGAAGCCATTAAAACTAAATGGCTTGAAGCCATAAATTTTTAATTTCGTTGTAATATCATAATTTATGGATTACTTATTGTCTTTATGAATTTATTATTATTTTTGTTATTATATTGTATTTTATATCTCATAATTAAATTTCTTTTTATTGTATAATGAAATTTAAATTTGTGGTTCATGAAGCATCAAAATTGTATATTTGGCCTTATAAGACCCACATGTTCTTTTGAACAAGTTAAAGGAATTGTATTACCACCAGAAAATGGTTATTCTTCCAAAAGCTCATTATAAATGGGTATATTCAATTTGCTTTTGCAGTAGCAAAATTTTGAAAAGAGGTTTTAAGAAATATGCTGAATTATTTTCTTGCCCCAAATGGCCAAACAAAGCAATGTGTTTTTGTTGTAAATATCATGAATCTCGTCCAACAGGCTCGACTCCATTCCCAGAAGTGAATGAAGTAACAAATGAATCTAATTATGGCCATGGATATGAGTATGAACATGTCTATAATCTTGGGCATGATCATAGTTGTAATTGTGATAGTTCAAATTTTCACCTGAAGTGGAGAGGTAATTGATGAGAACCATAAAAGGGAAACTAGTGGACATAATAAATATGCTAAAAATCCATATTTTCACTGTAGTGATAAGGATCATTGGTCTTGTACCTGTCTTACGCCAAGATATATTGGTAAAAGGGTCAAATATTGAAATAAATTATGTTGATAAGATCAAAATTATGATTAAATCAAATTTCAACAGTCGGAAATATGGACTAATTTGACATTTATGAGTTTTGGGGTATTACGTACATTGTAATTTTCTCTAGTACTAAAATGTCATTTATGAATTTAGGGGTATAATTATGTAATTTTCTCTAATATTCAATTTTCTAAAAGTGATGAAAATATCACGAGAAAGATGCCCTTCTTTTTGTCAAAATTCTTATATAGCTACATGTAGAATTTGTTTTCCTAATATTGTTGATTTTATCATTTAAAGTTTAAGTTTTACATATGTTTTTTATTTAGATGTCTATTGATATTTTAATTTCATTGAATAGCCATTATTCATTAATACTTTTAATTTATAATTTAATGGCAATAAGTTTTATCAATTTTATAATGGTTCTTTTGTAAAAGAACATTATTGGATCAAAGAAATGACACAACAAGAAAAATTTTGTTGTATTGGATTGTTATAAATATTAAGACCTTGAAGGCTTATGTTTCAAATATTGTATTATACAAAGGTTTTGGTAGCCTTAGAAAAGTATTGTTCTGAAGACAATAACTTGCAGAGAATTATGCCACTCAAGGGTAATAAGTCTAAAGGCTAATAGTCCTGAGGACTAATTAGTATATTTTGCCCAACTTTATAATGCGAGAGGCTAATGTTCGGACTATATATGGTAATATAAATTTGATTGAAATCTCCGGAAGAGCTAATAGTTTGTTGCATGAAGGAACAAAATTATGCATTAATAATGCATTTTATTCTAAGAAACTTGTTGAGTTTCAAATAGAAAATTTACAAATAATAATGCAAGGAATTGTAAATGCAATCTAGAAGTTTGCTACTACAAGTCAAATGTTTGTCAATGCTGCCAGTGAGATATTAACAAGGCAAAGAGCTGACGAAAAATATGTCTAGATTTATTTTGAAGCCAAGAAGAAGAAAGAATAAGCTCAGAAAGTAATATGATGTTTAATTTTTTTCTTATTAAAAATTATTTTATTTACATCTATTGTGATCACATCTCATAAATTTGTTGCCAAGAGGATTTTCTGCTAGAGAATTTCCATATGTGTGATTCTAAGTTATTTTGATCATGAATATCTTCATATGTGGTGGACTGTATATATTTTGCATATATATAAGTAAATTGAAGTATATTATTAATGAGTAATGAGATTTTCTAGTGATGTAATATTATATGGTAGTTCCTGAAGAACTAACATAGATTTTCCTTCCTAGCTTTAAAGGGTTTGAAAGTGATATTGAAACATATATAAAGAAAGTGTGTTTATATGACTCACTTGAGGGGAAGATTGTTAGAATACAAGTATGAGCTATTGTTAGAATACAAGTGTGAGCTAATTTTTTTAAAAGTTATATACTTCTCACACAAAGTCTAATAGATCTCCCAAAAATGAATGTCAGATTATGATTTAAATCATAATTTTGTGGAAATTAAAAAGTTTATGATTGGTTGAGATATATGTTACAGTAAACCAGAAGTTTACTGATTCAAACAAATTTATTGTTGGCATGACTTGTTTGATCATCCAAGTCACACACACACACACACACACATAATAAGATTATGTATTGACATCATTGAATACAATCTGATGGGATTGAAAGGAAGTCAACATTGACGACATATTTGCTTATAATATAGCATATGATGTAATGAATGATAATGAGGATCATGAGCCACAATCTATTAGCAAATGCCAGAAGCACATGTTCTCAAAGGACTTAAGGTACCAGAAGCACATGTCCCCGAAGGACTTAAGGTGCCAAAAGCACATGTCCCCGAAGGACTCAAGCTGACAGAAGCATCTAATTCAAATTCTTGAGAACAATTCTCAATTAAATTAAATACGCCTTTTGTATGGCTTGAAGCAATCAGGGCACATGTGATATAATTACCCTCAGCGAATATTATTTGAAAGAAGGATACAAAAAAGATTCAATATGCCCATGCATTTTTGTGAAAAGATTTAGAAATGAATTTATTATAATTGATGTTTATGTTGATGATATCAATATAACTGGAACTTCAAAAGACAATTAATTGTTCGAAGAACTACTTAGTCCAGAAGTATCATATTTTAGTGATATTAGAGCACTAATGTATCTTGCTTATTAGCAAAATAGTTCTTCACCAATACGAAGACATTGGAAGTAATGTTGTCATCAGGGGGAGTAATACTGATGTTCTCAAAAGGGGGAGTCGATACACGCTATACTCTTTTTCCCTTATCTAGGTTTTGTCTCATTGGGTTTTTCTGGAAAAGTTTTCAATGAGGAAGCATTGGAAAATGTATCAATAGATAATGTATTCTTTTCTTTAGGCTAGGTTTTTATCCCACTGGGTTTTTCCTAGTTAAAGTTTTTGACGAGGCACATTCATAATGGACATCTAAAGGGGACTATTATGAATATATTAAATTATGCGGATATCCATTGACCCTTAACTTTCCACATGCTGTTACAATTCATGAAAATCAATTAGGTATATTATATTATCTAATATAATATAATATTATGTAGTTGACATTAAAATCACAATTATGAGCACTAAGGTCACCCACTATGTTTATAGTGGGAAGTGGATAGAAGCTATATAAAACTTTTCTACTCTCCAATTATTATAAATACTCCCCCCCCACACACACACACAAATGTATACCGAATAAATAATAAGAATGACTACTCCTTCTTTCTCTCTGTGTACTCTACTCTTCTTTAATTTCTTCATATTTTATTTCAGTATTATAACAGTAACAACAACTTTTATATATTTATATGACTATTAATGTCATAATTTTCTTATAAAAATAAAATTTAATTTTTAAACCTTAAATTCTAACAAAATTTGTCACAATATTACCCACTGAAAAATTATGTGGCTAATTTTGTCCCTAAAAATACTCCATATGAAATCAGAGACAAAATTTTCCACTAAAATATTCCGTGACTAATTTCATCGGAGACAGAAGAGCTTCAAAAGACAATTAATTGTTCGAAGAGCTACTTAGTCCAGAAGTATCATATTTTAGTGATATTAGAGCACTAATGTATCTTGCTTATTAGCAAAATAGTTCTTCACCAATACGAAGACATTGGAACTAATGTTGTCATTAGGGGGGAGTAATACTGATGTTGTCAAAAGGGGGAGTCAATACATGCTGTACTCTTGTTCTTTTATCTAGGTTTTGTCCCATTGGGTTTTTCGGAAATGTTTACAATGAGGAAGCATTAGAAAATGTATCAATAGATGATGTACTCTTTTCTTTAATTGGCTAGGTTTTTATCCCACTGGGTTTTTCCTAGTTAAAGTTTTTAACGAGACACATTCATAATGGACATCCAAGGGGAGTGTTATGAACATATTAAATTATGTGGATGTCCATTGACTCTTAACTTTCCACGTGCAGTTACAATTCATGAAATCAATTAGGTATATTATATAATATAATATTATATAGTGGACATTAAAATCACCATTTATTGAGCATTAAAAACTCTCCAATTATTATAAATACTCCCCCCCCCCCCAACACAAATGTATACCAAATAAATCAATAAGAATGACTACTCCTTCTTTCTCTCTGTGTACTTTGCTCTTCTTTCTTCATATTTTATTTCAGTTTTATAACAGTAACAACAATTTTTATATATTTATATGACTATTAATGTCATAATTTTCTTATAAAAATAAAATTTAATTTTTAAACCTTAAATTCTAACAAAATTTGTCACAATATTAGCCACTGAAAAAATTCTGTTTTCGTCCCTAAAAATACTCCTATGAAATAAGAGACAAAATTTGCCACTAAAATATTCCGTGGCTAATTTCATCGCTAAAAATACACCGTATGGAAATTAGTAATGGAATTTTCCATGAAAATCAGATACGCAAAAAATTGTAAGTGGCTGATTTTAAGACGAAAAAACTCCGTTGAAAATTCTGTTGTAAACTATAGGGACGAAAAAAAAATCGTGACTAATCCAGTCAGAAATTAGATGCGTTTAGTGTTACATATCAAACTTATGAGTAAAAAGGGTATAAAAGAGAGGACATTTTAGACCGGTCACTTTTTACCCCCAAAAAAAAAAATATTTTTGAGACATCTTTACTTGAATTATTTTCTATAAGCCTTAAAAATACCTTAAGAATGTCAATCCTATTTTTCGGGACTTCTTGAACTTAAGCATTTTCTCAAAAGTATAGATTTGACCTGATAAGTATCCTTATTTATACTTTTTGCACATGAACTTATTTAACCAATATTTAAAATTCATGATGTTACAGTATTCATATTTATTGGGAATCAAGAAGCTTGCTTAATTAACGATGAAATGAAGTTATAGTTAATATTATAGGGAAAATTTCATATAGGTCCCAAGGAACGAAAAAAATTACAAAAAAGTCCCTTGAAATCATCAAATTACGCTCAAGTCCCAAGGGACTTCTGTGTAATTATTTGTATGGAGGTTTTTAAATGTTGTTGTTAATACATGCATTTTCTGTTGTAAATATATGCATTTTTACGTTGTAAATAGCCGAAGACTTACGTGTAATTATTTGTATGGAAATAAAATCCAGGTTTTTAAAAGTTGTTGTAAATACATGCATTTCTGTTGTAAATACATGCATTTTACGTTGTAAATGACCATATTTTAAATTTTGTTGCAAATGCAACATTTCGTTGTAAATCTATGTTTTTTGTTGTAAATGACCTCTCTATGTTCAAAATCCAGGGTGTTTAAATGTTGTTGTAAATATATGCATTTCTGTTGTTAATATATGCATTTCGTTATAAATGGTCGGGTATTTAAAAGTTGTTGTAAATATATACATTTCTGTTGTTAATATATGCATTTCTTGTTGTTAATACAAATAATTACGAAGTCCTTGGGACCTGAGCGTAATTTGATGATTTCAAGGGACTTTATTGTAATTAATTCCCTTCCTTGGGACCTGAGCGTAATTTTCCCATAATTTTATATGATACTTGGTGGATTATATGATACTGAGTATAGGAGGAGTACTTTTAAAAGAATTAAACTATTCATTATCATTTATTAGTTTATTCAACATTTTATTAAGGTTTTAAAATAAAAGGAGCTTGAAAAAAAGATAAAATATGAGGGTAATTATATCTTAATCTCAATATTATTTTGGCCACATTATTATCATAATTAAAATAAAATAAAAATAAAAAAAGTTTGTGAAATTGTTGTAAGTTGCAAGCATGCTTGTACTTTTATGATGGATGGGTATAGTATTCACATGTGTGCACTGGAGAGGCGCACAATCCTCTCTTGAACTTTATTGTTACGGAGAAGTAAGGATCAAGTGAGTGAGATGGGGACGTAATTATATATATAGTAGTTAAACAGGTGTCTTAGTATTTGCCGTGTCATCGTCGTTGTCCCCGCTTAATTCCTCAAGCGACTTGCCCTTGGGCTCTGGCACCAAAAATGTGAAGAGCAGTCCCAAAAAGTTCACCACTCCAAGCAAAATCAGTGACTTCTTCAAACCGAACCCTTTGCTTATAGACGCATATGCGAACCCAAACGCTCCAACTATGGCTCCGGCTTTCCCTGACGCCGCCGAAATTCCATGGCAGGTTGAACGTAGCCTCGCCGGGAATATCTCAGCGGGAACCACAAACGTAGTCGCATTTGGGCCAAAATTGGAGAAGAAGAACGTTAAAGAATACATTACAACGAACCCGATTTGATTGCCAGGGCTTTTCCAATGATCGTAAGGTATAGCAAGAGCAAACATGAAGACTGTCATGAAGAAGAACCCCATTACCTGGATCGCAAAACGACCCATGTGATCAATCAAAGCCACGGTGAACCAATACCCTGGGACGGTACTACAAAGTGCTATAAGAGTTTGTGCTTTAGCAATCCTGTAAACCTCGTGGATAGCACTCATTTCTGCTGGTGGTGGAAGCCACCCAATATTAGTTAAAACATCCTTTTGAAAAAGGTTCTGGCTATAGAACGCGATGTCCAATAAGAACCAAGTGGTTGTGGTCCCCACCAAATGCAAGCCATGTCGTTTCACAAATTCTTTGCTGAACAAACCGTATGTATGGTTCCTAGCCTCTGTCAGTTTCTTCACTTTGTCTTCATCAGCGTCCAATTCCACATTTAAGACCTTCGACATGTCTTTGGCCGCTTGCTTTGCGTTTTTCGCAACAAGCGCAGTGTAACGAGCTGTCTCAGGCATTTTCATGCGCCAGTAATATGTAAGAGCCGCAGGGACGGCACCAAACATTAGAACAATTCGCCAAACGTTATCAAAAGCGGGCAAAACTAAAGACTTGGAAGGGTTTTGGGCAAAGGTAGGGGCATTATATTTGTGGTCATAAATGGATGCCACTATCAAAGCAACAATACCACCACCGAGAATACCGAACCCTTGCATAGCAAAAACTGCAGCTATGAAAGCTCCTCGAGTTTTCTTGTTGGCATATTCAGCCATGATGGTGGCTGAGAGTGGGTAGTCGCCGCCAATTCCGAAGCCGAGCCAGAAGCGGAAGAAGCAAAGTGTGGACATGACCCCTTCTGGCGTGGAGCCAAATGAGAGGCCAGAGCCAATTGAGCAGACAACCATGAGCATGAGGGTTAAGCCGTAGACCTTTTTTCGGCCAAGTTTGTCGCCAAGCCAACCAAAGAATAATTGCCCGGCAAGGGTGCCGCATAGAGCGACACCAATTACCGCTGATTGAGTTCCAGTAGGGAGGGTGCCAGGCGCGCCCTTGCCAGGCTCGGTGTAGTAAATACGGCCGAGGAGCTTGGTGACAATGGAGATGCAAAACAGATCATAGGCGTCTGTGAAAAAACCCATTCCTGCGATTACTATAGCTGTGAAGTGATACCATTGAGTCTTGGCTGTGTCAAGTGCACTTAGCACTCCCAATTGTCCCGCCATCGCTACCAGATTTTAGTCTCCTGCTGAAATATTGGATAGAGATAGAAAAAAAAAATGGTTGAGTTCTTTTCGGCAACATCATAATTCTACAAACGTTTGAAAATTCAAGGGTACATGTAGATGGTGTATTATAGAGATCACCTACTCTACTCTACTGTATATGCGTGAGGTTCAAATGGGTTTACTTTTAAGAATTTAATTGAGTTCCTCCGATACGTAGGGTAACATGTCTAACCTGAATGGTTTTATAAATCATTTGTAGACACACTAGTGGTACGTTGGACATATATACTATAGCAATGTAATTGGGCAAGAGAACTCCCATGCATCTTGTAATGCCTTATAACCTCTTAAAAAATTTTCATTTTAGTTTTAATAATTTTATTCTATGTAAAATTAGGGACATTTTGATATTTTATGTGTATACAATGATGCACTTTTTTATGATTTTTTTTTTTAAAAAAAAAATTTGTTGCTAGATTGGGGAAAAAATGCACAATTTTAGAATTTTTGTTTGAATAATCGTGTTTAAAAAAAAAAAAAAAAAAAAAAAAAAAAAAAAAAAAAAAAAAAAACCTCAACTGCACCATTTTGTGCCCAAGAGATATCAAAAAATAATTCATCTTATGTAGAACATAATGATAAATAAATAAAGGATTGGGAGGTTGATGCAATTGCAGAAAGCATTAGAGGCCCTTTGTTCGTGATTTATGCTTGTATCATTCACAGTTATTAGCCCTTCAAGTGTAATTGGCTCTGGAAAGCAAAGACGTCAGAATTTGATTAGAGGATTACATACGAATTTTGTTAACGGACGTCTCGAAAAATGAAAGGAAAAATAAAGGGTACATGCAGCTGGTGTAGTATATATAGAGACTAATCTACTATATATGAGTTAGGTTCAAATGGGTTTTCTTTTCAGAATTGAACTGAGTTCCACCGATTTGTAGGGTAACATACATAACCTGCATGATTTAATATATCATTTGAAGACATACTAATGGTTGGACATACCGTAGCAATGCAATTGGGTAAGGGGCCGCCTCTAATGCCTCTTGCCTCAACCGCTTAAATCTTATTTTATTTTTACTATTGATTATTTGATTCTATATAAATAAATGAAACATTGATATCTTACTGTTTGAAATGATGCAATTTTGATTTTTTTTTTTATGATTTACAAAAATAAATTAAAATTGCATGATTTCAGACCTTCTTTTTGAAAAATTGTAAACAAAATTAAAATTATAACATTTTGTACCCATAACATATTAAAATATTACTCATTTTATGTAGAATGTAGAATGTAATGATAAATAAAAAAGAATGATGAGAAGGTTGGTGCATTACATACATAAAGTATGAGAGGCCCTTTGTTCGTGATTTATGCTTGTATTGTTCTCAGTTACTAGCCAACGACATCAGAAATTGATTACGAATGAAGTTTATCAACGGCAGTCTCGACAGATGAAAGGAAACGAAACAGAGTAGAAGACAGATTGCAGCAGATTAATGTAAAGGTTCCACGTGGCTGCCAACCATGAACAAGGAAAAATCAACACATGAATGTAAACTCAGATTTGGGAAGGACAGAGAAAGGCATATATAAATATATAATGGATGAGAAAATCAAGTAAAATATGGCAGATGGTCAAGTTGCCTAAAGAACCCTTCCTGAATTTAAAACAACCCAATCATGAAATTAACAGTTTCAGGAAAACAATTAATTATCCCTATGTTTGGATGTAGATAAAATTTAGGGAGAGAAAAGTTGAAGGGAAAAAAAATAGTAAATTTATTACCATTTAAGAAAGTTTGCTTTCCTGAGATATTCCCTTCCCCCTATTGTTCTCACTCACATTTCTCTCTATCCAAACATAACCAAAAAGAAAACAGATTGGTGCAACATCATATAGAGCGACGGGACTTCAGGAGAAATGGCCTTCACCCTCATTCTCACTCTCTCTCTCACACACACAGACGCACACACACACAATGAAAAAGAAAGCTAACTTGCCTGTGAAATCCTACTGATCCGAGAGAGAAGAAATGCTTACGGTGGACATGGAATAATAGAGGGAGGGTTTGCAATGTATATAAAGAGTAATGATGGCCAAGGCATATATCAATGGCATATGCTTATTCTCAGCCTTTTCAATGTTGATCAAACCTTCTTTCGTTTGTTTATGCATCAAGGCTATCCATAGGCGTCTTCTTATATATGTATTATTAATGATATTTTATTTATTTATTCTTTGATTCTCGTCAAACTAAGAACCAATATGCTTCACTCTCCTTGGTATTTCCGTTAATGATATACTCCAGCGCACATATTTTCCTAGGCAAATTATGCCAACCAATCATATTGAACTTTTAAATGTAACAACAACACTGGAGCATTGCGACCACCGTTAGTACTTAGCCGCAAGAGAAAATATCGAAACACCTTTTAAACACGGCTGGTTGGATAACTAGGTGTGCCCTGTAATGCACAGTGTTTAAATGCTTTCAAAATTGATTCATATGATTTAAAATTCATTCAGACAACAAAATATATGGTTGTTATACTTTATGTTTGTATTTGTTAATTATAGTTTCACGCACACACACACAAACACATTATATATATATATATATATTACTGATTTGACCATATTCGTATGCCTTGGGTCACATATAATATTTTATAATCAAGGATTGTAATATAGTGCAACAACTAAGGTAAAATTGCTATGATTTGAAAAATCCAGCAACAATATTTGAGACACCTCATTCTAACATTGGTACAAAAAAGGGGCTTTTAGACAAGTAATACAGGATTAGATCTAAAAAGTATGATTGGTTGTAGTTTGGTAAATATAACAAACTTTTTAGACCAGTTCCTTTAATATAAAGTCTAAAAGATATTATTTAGACTGAATTTCCAAACACCTAGTCTAAATAAATAAATAAAAAATTGATTATTTCTTAGACTAGTTGTAAGATACAATCGGCCTGAAAGACCTTATGTTTGTTATAACAAGTTTAAAACATGCGGAATAAAAAACAATATATTTATTACGGTTAAGACTGGTTTTTCCAAAAGAACCGATATAAAAGATAAAAAAGGTGAACTTTTAAGACTTTATTTTGAGCATAAACGGTCTAAAAGATTCTTGTAATACCGGATAATTATTTATCGGAATATTATATTTCGATAGATAATACCTATTGAAAATAGGTGAACATGTGGTTTCAAATAATAAGTAATAATTATCTTATTTTCTAAGGTAATTACTATGGAAATTAGGAGAGATAAAGAGCTAAAATGTATTTTTAGAGCATTAAATGGCCTAAAAATATTATGATAAATCCCAAGAGGTAGTAAAATATTTATAAAAAATTAGAAAGTATGTTGTCTCTAATTTTAGGAATTTTTGGGATAATTTCCCTTGAAAAATAATGAGGCAAAATTAAGTATTATTTTGGGATCATAAGCGACCCCATGATTTTTAATATTTTACATGGGATATAAAATACCAATATAAGTAAAATAGTTGTGAGATAATGATTTATCCTAATTAAGAAAATTATCAAAAAATTAGTAAGTGGCTAATCTGGTAATTAATGGGATAATTAAGGTATAAAGTAAATGAATTAAAAATAATTTAAATAATTATTTTTAATTGGAGAAATTCAAAATTATTAAATAAATAAAAAATAAAATATTAATAAAATATTAATAAAATATTTTATGCTTAGAAAAATAAATAAAAAATAAAAGAAAAATAAATAAATATCTAGATATTTTAAATAAAATAATAATATATATGGTAAAAGAGCCAACGGGACGTTTGAGAATGGATAGAAATAAAATCCTACACCAAGGTATAGGGATGTAGTCTAAGTCATCTGGACTTTTTATGAACCAGTGAAATTCTATCTCGGATTGAGCGGTCTCGAAAGTCGGTTACGGAACCAACGGGGTATTTAAGACACAGGATAGGAGAGAGAAAATGCAGATAGAGGATTTAGAGTCAATATTTGAAACAAGTAGTTGCCGTGAATTAGGAATCTAGTGACTTAGGTCAGATCATATTACAAACCGGTGGATTTTTGCCTAGACGCGACGCTTAGGAATTCAATTCCGTAATCAAGACGTATGTCCTAAAATCTTCAAATGAGATAATGGAATACCCTTAATGGGATCTTAAATTTCATTAAACTAGATATTCCTAATGAGAAAGATAGAAACTTCGAAACTCGCCGTCGGCATTTCGCGATTCGTCAAGATTACGCGTTTCGGACACTTGGGATGAAACTTTATTGGTACCGCTCGAGATGTCACCATCAAGATGACATCATTTTGTTGACTATTGGGGAGGGGAGGTCGGCACAAGCAAATGGAGGGCCAAGAGTGTTTTGTCCTCAAAAATGTGATCGTACGGTCCATATTCGTCGAGGATCGAAGTTCGAATTATTTACCGTTCTGCTATCCGTCTCTTCTATAAATACCAAGCTCCTCTTCTTCATTTTTCACACAAAAAATCTGCCCCTTAGAGAGAAGTTAGAGAGAAGGGAGAGCTCTTGAAGTTTTCAGCCAAAGCCGGGGTAAGTTCTTCGGTCCTTAGTCTTTAGTTTTGGTAGTTCTTTCGGTAGATATAGTAGGAATGCTAGATTTATCTTTAATTTTTCAAGATAGTCTAGATATCATATTTAGGGGTAAATATGATATATATTTCAAAAATATGATGAGGAAAAGATCTGTCAAAATTCCGGAGAGATAGAGCGAAAACAAACGAGAAGCTCGCGAAATTCCGTCGATTAGGGGTTCACGGGCAAAATGGTAATTTGTACCTAAAATGCCTGTTATAGTGCTAAAAGTTGTTAAATATTATCCTTATAGGATATACGTTATAATCGAACATTGTCGAGCCATTGTTGTGCCGCCGTCGTCCCCGTTTACGCATTGTCAAAAAGTACCGTTTTTCAACGAAGGTACGTTCGCGTCTTGTAACACTAACTCGATATTTATTGTATTCGTATATGTGATATGTGTGTTGTATATGTGTTGGTGGTATGTTATTTGAATGCATGGTGATGTTAGAGGATAACCGAACATTTGCATGCTGGGAGCGATATGTACGTATGCTATTTGGGAGCGATATATCCGTATTATTGGGAGCGGTGTGTCTTGGGAGGCGGTATGTACGCATTTGGGAGCGATACATGTAGGAATGGTTCATTTGTTATCGATATCTTGTATATGTAAATATGAGGTTAATCGTTACACAGGGTCCGTATGCATTGGACCTCGGCTCTTAACATAGCGTCGGGTTCGGGAGGACCAAGGGCCGAGGAGAAAGGCAAGCGAGGCCGCATAGAGATCGGCTGAAGATCTCTTTGTTGACACGGCATGGGCATTCCGGGGAGACACTTTTGTTGTTATTCACTTTAAAAACTCTCGGTCATTGTACCATTTTTGTAGATCAGCCAGACTTACGGCATTTATAAATATATGTATCAGTTACTCAATCGCTCCGATGCTCTACTCTGATGAAAAAAAATATACTGCTTTTGAAAATGGGATGTTACAATTCTCATTAAAACCTTGAATCGTCTCTTCATCACATCGGAAATTGAATTTCGCTCTTTGAACCTCTCTTCCTATCGCGATAACTCTCATTATGCAGCTTCACTTTATTCTAATCGTTGCCTCGCCCACCTCGCCACCCTCCTCTAAGACTCTCACTCTCTAGCTTTGCTCCAAATAGTCGCATTCCCTCAGGCACACGACAGTCACTAACTCCATCAGCTCTCAATCTCTTAGCCTATTAAAGTCAAGACGACCTCCATATCAAAAAAAATTAGCCGCTCTGGTAATGTTTACGCATAACCTTTACATCAGTCAATATACTCTTTTGTTACCTGATGATCCTTTCTTATATATTTAGGTTCCTTTTGTCCCTTTCAAAATGTGCCAAAACAAAATACAACATTTTCAAAATGGTTTTGAATGCCTTTTACTGGTTTTTGATTATGGTAATCGATTAGTTTTCCCCTTTAATTAGAAGGAAGATTGTACCCCTCCTCAATCAGGTAAGGCTTTAAAGTTTGGAGCATATAAATTTTGCCACACGAGATACAGCCTTTTACTTTTCACATTTTCATTCCCCTCTATGCCAAATTGGATTTCCTCTAATCATGTATTTCCGCATTTGGAAGGTGACCTCGGAACATGCCCTCTAGATTTTTCTTTTGCTTGTTCAAAACTCAGTTTGAAAGTTTGGGGCAAGATTCTTTATCTTCTGGTTTCTGACTTTGTTTAGTTTTACTTTGTGCTATGAAATTGTATTCCATTTGGGTTTTTCTTGGGTTGTTTGTGTGTTCTTTGTTTGGTTTTGATGCTTTTAATGCTATGTGTTTCCTTGTAGTTTCTAGCTTTTGTTCAGTTTTGCTTCTACTATGAGATTGTATTCCTTTGGGGTTTGTCTGCTATTGTTTGTGTTCTTTGTTTTTGGTTTTCATGCTTTGATGCTCTGTAGTAGTCTCGTGTGGTTTATGTTTTTCTTTAGTTTTCTTTTGCTATGAAATTGTTTTCCTTTGGGGTTTGGCTTATGTTATTTCTAGGTTCTTTCTTTTGGTTTTGATGCTCTGTAGTTTCTTGTACTTTCTGGTTTTGTTTATTTTGCTTATGCTACGAAATTTTATTCCTTTGGGATTTGGCTTTGGTGGTTTGTGTTCTATGTTTCTGGTTTTGATGATTTCATGTTCTCGGTTTCTGGTTTTGTTTAGTTTGCTTTTGCAATAAAGCTGTATTCTTTTGGGGTCTTCGGTTGTTTGTGGGTTATTTGTTTTGGTTTTGATGCTTTAATGCTCCGTACTTTCTGGCTTTGTTCATTTTGCTTCTTCTGTGAAATTGTGTTCCTTTGGGGTTTGGCTTCAATGGTTTGTGTTATTTATTTTTGGTTTTGATGATTTCATTTTCTATGGTTTCTAGTTTTGTTTAGTTTGCTTATGCTTAAAATTGTATTCCTTTGGGGTTCGACTTCAGCGTTTTCTATGTGGTTTCTTATTTATTTATTTATTTATTTTTGCTTCTGCAATGAAATTGTATTCCATCAGGGTTTATCTACCATTGTATAGTTTGGTTTATGCATTGAAATTGTATTCCATTAGGATTTGCCTTTGTCTTTTTGTGTGTTGTTTGTTTTGGTTTTAATGCTTTGATACTCTGTGGTTTCTTATGGTTGTTTCTAGCTCTATTTTGTTTGCTTAATCAATGAAATTGTTTTCCGTTGAGATTTTGCTTTGGCTATTTGTGTGATTTGATTTTGGTCTATGCTTTTGTTTTGTGCTGCGTTTATAACTGGTTTTGTTTAGTTTGCTTATAATCCATTGCTCATTGCAATAATGAGCACCAAGTGCTAATCAATGTGGCAAGATTTATACCGTTTAAATAGGATTTCAATGATTTAGATTTGAACGTTAAGAGATTATCTTTATATTATGTCTATACAAATTAAGATAATTTCTTTTAGAAAATAAAAAGCAAAAGTAAAAAAATCCAATCCAATGCATTCAAATTAGATTTGAACGTTTTGGTCTTTTTGATGTTTAGCATTGATACTGGTCCATATTCTATAGGATTGTTGGGTTTTTGCAATAAGCTGTATATATGTCTGCAATTTATATTCCACCTCCATTTTTTTTCCTCATTAATTAGAAGGAAATGCTTATTATTTTGGCTTCCAATAATATATGGTCTTGCTTGACTAAATTTCATTGCTCTAAATAGACCTTCGATTCATTTCAAGTTTGTGTAAAAAAATTAAAAATTAAAAATAACATCATCATCCACTATGATAGAAATGTGTATGCAACACATATTTTTGTTTGTTTCTGCATCTATGAAACCTTATTTTGTTGTCTCTTTATAGGAAAATGAGGGTCAAAGACATTCTTTTCCTTTTCAAGGTGAGCCAGCTAGTGTGAATTAGAGCGAGCCTGACTCATCTCAAAGTGAGCCTAGTAACCGGTCTTTACGAAAGGGTAAAAGAGGCACACGATTGAGAGAGATTACCCTAAGTCGAAGTGTAGGGAAAAGATCCCGATTCAGTTTTGTAGATATTAGAAATCAATCGGGCCTAATGCAAGCTGATATAGGAGTTTTATTTGCCTCCTAGGATGAAACAAGCCTAGCATATTGATAGAGGGGTGGAGAAGTATCGATGGTTGTGTAAAGCAACATATTTCATGCAATAGTTCATGAGGTTGAAAAATAAGAATTTTGTTAATCATTGCGGAATCCGTAACTCCTTATGGTCCTCATGAGTTATTAATTGTAACTCCTTAGATCAATGAGTTATTATTATTTTTTTATAACCCATAACTCTTTACGGTACTCATGAGTTATGTTTAGGAGCTAATTCCTGGATACTCTTGATCACATTAGAACTGTAACTCTTTACGGTGCTCATGAGATAAAACCCATAAGTCATTACGGAACTCATGAGAACCCGTAACTTTTTACAGTCCACATGAGTTAAGCTCTAAGCTTTAAACTCTAGATATTCCTTCTCGTTAGATTAATGAGTACTTATTATTTTAGGATCTACTCGTTAAAACATCTATTGGGGTTTTAGGATTACCTTTTGATCACTCAAAGATTTCAAAGTATATGAAGTCCTCTAACGTTGATCCAGACGGCTGCCTCTTGATTGCTTTGAGAACTCTTTCTCCTTGACTCCTCCTTCTCCTTGGATGCTTGCTAGGCGATGGCAAGGTGAAGGCT
Source organism: Acacia melanoxylon (assembly GCA_019022615.1). Classification (NCBI taxonomy): domain Eukaryota; kingdom Viridiplantae; phylum Streptophyta; class Magnoliopsida; order Fabales; family Fabaceae; genus Acacia; species Acacia melanoxylon. The sequence goes on from JAFJYJ010000099.1 coordinate 1,147,502, forward strand.
TCAAGTCTTTGGTTTATTCTTTTCTCAAGACTATCATGATGTCTTGAGATTAGGTGAGGTGCAAGATTTGAGGATTTTCCTTTCTTGTATTGGCGGCATACTTCTGCAAAAGTGGCGCATGTTTGCCTTCTTGAACCCTTCAAGAGTTGTGCCTTCTTGACCTAAAACGTACAAAAAAATCAACCGCCAAAATTAGGGTTAAACCCTAATTTTAGTGCTTATAAGATAGGCCCAGTCCAACTAGAAAGCCTTAGTCCAATTAGAAAGGCCCAATTCAAGAATGACGCCTTTCAAGAAGCCCAATCCTTATCCAATCTTTATTGGGTCTTTATTCAATCATTATTGGACCTTATACAATCTTTATTGGATCTTTATCCAACTTTTATTAGATATTGTTTTGGATAATTCATAATTATCTTTTATCACCTAACCTATTGAATTTAAATTACTATTTTAAATTCAATATTTAAATTTCAAATTCAAATTGGCAAAGACCCTAGTGGGCCTTCTAACACATTTGAGCCTTTTAGTGGATAAACTAATTTCTCACTAAACAACCAAATGTGGCGCCATATATAATTGGGCTTGTAGTCCAACTCCAACTCAATTACACCTGGAGTCTTGATAAAGCCCAACAACAATTATTGACCCAAAGTTTATAAATAAAGCAATCAAGAATAACTTTAGTGTGTGACCCATTAGGCCTAATTAGTCACTGACATAAATAAACTTGGACCAATTAAACTCTTTTAACAGGCCCAATTTATCTAATGACCACATAAGACACTAGCAATGCTCTGTGGCCCCGGACTAATTAAGTTGATCAAGTGATCTACCTTTCTAATTTGGATACCATGCGGGCATCATCCCTCACATCGTCATTCACATTTAGTTGAGAGCAAAGATAAAGTATCATCTCTCTTAGTTAACTAAATACAGCTTTCCACGAAACTAGGAATCTTCTTCTATTGACTTTAAGACGGATCATGACTCTTCATGATCGCTTATTGTGCACAAATTCCTGAGTCAACAAGAAGTCATCCAAGCCTTACTGGTCCTGTGAACGACTAATCTCTTGTAGGGGATTGTGAGTCCTTTCGGCATGTCCATCTATGCTCATCATGTATTCGAGTTACACCCAATAGTACATTGTTCTCCCCATTCTTAGGCGGATAGAGTTGTACAACCAAAGTATAACCCTAGGACATAGTGTTCGATGGCATCTTTAAATTTAAGACGATCTACACTTCCAAACAATGGACATTACAAATCCAATGATACTCTCTACAATGAATCCTTGTGGAATCTGTCGGCAGGTCAGTTCAGTGCTATTTGTTCTCTAATAGATCTACCCATGACATCAGCTAAGGCATCAGCATGCCAACATTCCATGAGGTCCCTGCCTTATATCTCAAGACAAGTAGATGACATCTACTATTCTTATTGAGATCACCAATGCCCGTTCTTGGTGATTCAAGACTAGGAACAGGTTTCATGCTATAGACATAAAGTGTCCTTAAGTCCTTATGACCATGATCTCTATCATAGATCCTCAAGTGAACACATGTTCTATTCCTAGGGCCTTTATCTTTAATCGCATATTAACCTAAAATATAGGCGATACATAAATATGATAAAGATAAAGTGTGCTCAAATATATAAATTATTAAATACTAAATAGTACAAGGTGTTCATTTGATAATACATATTGTCTCTAGGACACTTTCATACTAACAATCTCCCACTTGGCCTAGAGCCAATCTGGTCGACGTGTCAAACCTAAAGACTCATAATGATTATCATTATTTCTCTGAAAGAGATCCTTTGTCAGAGAATCGACCAAATTATCATTAGTGGGAATATAGTCTATCTTTATCTGTTATCTTTCAACAATCTCTCAAATGAGGCGATACTTGCAGAGCACATGCTTAGATCTTTGATGAGACCTGGGTTCCTTGCCTTGAGCAATAGCTCCGGTGTTGTCACAATACAAAGGTATTGGATCAACAACACTAGGAACCACTTCAAGTTCATTAATGAACTTATTGTTCTACTATGTATTCTGCCTTGGTAGCAAAGTCTGTCGTGGTCTCTTGCTTGGAAATCTTCCAAAAAATTGCTCCGCTATTTAAGGTGTACACGATACCTAACTGGGATTTACAATAATCTCTATCACTCTGGAAACTGGCATCAGTTAACCCTTTCACTTTTAGCTCACCACTACCACCATAAACCAGAAACAGATCCTTAGTCCTTCTTAAATACTTTAGGATCATTTTTTACGGCTATCTAGTGACCCTTTCCAGGGTCAACCTGGTATCAACTCGTAATGCTCAAAGCGTAAGAGACATCTAGTCTCATACATAGCATGACATACATGATGGATCCAATCGCATATGCATATGGAATCCTTTATATGCATTCAGTTTCAACCAGTGTCTTAAAACACATAGCCTTAGAAAGATGAATGCCATGAAGAAAACCCCTTTTCGACCCATCCATGCTAAACCTCTTTAGCATTTTGGCTATGTATGTGCATTGGGATGATCCCAATAACCTTTTGGATCTATCTCTATTGATCCTTATACTAAGTATATGGGCCGCCTCTCCTATATCATTTATGGTGAAATTCTCTGATAACCATGTCTTTGTGGATTGTAACATGAGAATGTCATTTCGAATGATCAATATGTCATCCACATAAAGCATAAGGAAAACAACAGCACTCCCATTGACCTTCTTATAAACACATGGTTTATCTTCATTCTTGATAAAGCCGTTACCTTTAACAACTTCATCAAAACAAAGATTCCAGCCCCTGGATACTTATTTAAGCATAGATTGATCTTGAGTTTGCATACCATATGCTTTTGGTCTTTGGATTCAAAACCTTTAGGTTGTGTCATATACACCTCCTCCTTTAAGAACCATTCAAGAAGGCGGTTTTGACATCCATCTATCAAACCTCATAATCATGATATGCGGCTATAGCTAGCATAATCTTGGTAGATTTAATCATGGCAATAGGCGAGAGGTTTCCTCATGTTAGTAATCAGGTGTCTTAGAGACAATCTGTGGTGACAGAAGAACATCTTTTCTACATTGCAGTATTTCATTATTAATAAATGAGCACATTTTATCTTTATCATATTTATGTCTCGCCTTTATTGTAAGGTAAATATGTGTTTAAAGATAAAAACCCTAGGAATAGAGCATGTGTTAATCTCAAGGATCAATTATAGAGATCATGATCATGAGGACTTGAGAAAACTGCATATTTATTGTCTAAAACTTGTTCCTAGTCTTGAATCACCTAGAAAGGGCATTGATGGTCTCAATAAGACCAGTATGACATCATCTACTTGTATAGAGATACAAGGTAGGGACCTCATAGAATATAGTTATTGTGATGTCTTAGTTGATCTCGTAAGTAGATCTATTGGAGAACAGATAGCACTGAATTGACTTGCTGAGAGACTCAACAAAGATTCATTGTAGAGAGTATCATTAGATATAAAAAGCCTCTCATCATTTGGTAGTGTGGATCATCTTGGACTTAAGAATGTCATCAAACACCATGTCTTAGGGTTATACTTTGACTATACAACTCTATCCGTCTGAAAATGGAGAGAACTTTGTACTCTTGGGTGTAACTCGAATACACAAGTATAGATGGACTTGTTGAAATGACTCAGTCCCATACAAGGGATTAATTATTCACATGACCGATAGAGCTTGAATAGCTTCAAATTGACTCGGGACTCTGTACGCACAGGAAGTGATCATGAAGAGTCATAATCCGTTATAGAGTTAATATAAGAAGATTCATATTTCTATGAATTAGCTAGATTTAGTCAATCAAGAGAGATGATACTCTATCTTTGCTCTCAACTAAATGTGAATGATGTGAGGGATGATGCCTGCACGGTATCCAAATTTGAAAGGTAGATGACTTAATCAACTCAATTAGTTCTGGGGCCGCAGAGGATTGCTAGTGTCTTATGTGGTCATTAGATGATTTGGGCCTGTTAAAGGAGTTTTAATTGGTCCAAGTTTATTTATGTCAATGACTAATTGGGCCTAATGGGTCACACACAAAGGTTATTTCTGATTGCTTAAAATTAGCAAGATTGGGCCAATAATTGTTATTAGGCTTTATCAAGAGTAAATGTGTAATTGGGTTGGAGTGAGACTCCAAGCCTAATAGTAAAAATGCCGCTACATTTGAGCCCCTAATGGGAAATCAATTTCTCCACAAAAAGGCCCAAATGTGTTAAAAGGCCAAACGGGGTCTAAGGCTAAGTTGAATTTGGAATTCAAATTTTGAATTGAAGTTTGAAATTTAAATTTGGATTTTAAATTCAAGAGGTTAGATTATAAAAGATAATTCTGAATTATCTATATATATATATATATATCCAACAATGATTGTATAGAAGAAATAATGAATAAAGATTGAATTAAAAAGATGATCTTAAATTTTAATTCAAGACATATATTAATGATATGGATAAGATCCATCATCTTGAATTTTAATTAAAGATATGGATGTGATCCTTCATCTTAAATTTTTGACTCAATCAAATAATCAAGATATGGATGTGATCCATCATCTTAAATTTTTATTCAATCAAATAATCAAGATAGGGATTTAATTCATTATCTTAATGATTTGGATACCACCAAGTAATGGGCCTATCATCTAAAACCCTATTTTTAGTATGGTGGCTGAAATACACAAGACAATTAGGTCTTGGAATTTTCGGCCTACCAAGGCTATTGAAAGGGGAGCTGGTCGAAATTCATGGACACTCATGCTCTTGAGAATTTCGGCTAACTACCAAGAGGTAGAGAAAGAGGCGTTATCCAAGAAAGGTAAATATCCAATCTTGTTCATCCTATCTTCAACCTAATTTCAAGAAATCACCATCTTCTTGAAAAGAGAAAAACCCAAGAAATCGAAACCTCAACCTTGCTATCGCCTAGCAATCATCAAAGGACTGGGAGGTATTAAGAGAAAAAGTTTTCATTGCAATCGGGGAATAGCCGTGTGGATCAACGTTAGACGTTATCAACAACATTGAAGTCTTTAAGTGATCTAAGCTAATCCTAATCCCCAATAGTTGTTTTAATGAGTAATTCTAAAACTCATGAGTATCATAAAGCGTTACGAGTACTCATGAGTACCGTAAAGAATTACGGATTAATGAATATAATAATAATAACTACTTAGTCGATAAGTTAAGGTTAATAAATCATGAAGACCATAGGGAGTTACGGGTTTCTACAATGATTTTTTTTTCATCCTCATGAGACTTTGCATGAAAGTCGTGCAATAGCCCAAATTAACCAACAAGTGATATCAGAACCAGGCTCATTACCGTAAACACATAAGGTACTATTATTGAGTTTGATTCAATGATAATTTAGGATTTGCAAAATTGCATGCATGTGTTTTTCTAACCTTTTTGTAGGTACAAGAAAACGGATGGTCATGGTGCCTCGAATGAATGATTTAAATTTTATTTTGGTAAATATGATTGTTTTATCCCGACTTAAATTTTATTTATATTTTCATATTTTTGGTAAATGAGATTGTTTTGTCCCGACTTAAATTTTATTTATATTTTCATATTTTTGGTAAATGGGATTGTTTTGTTCCAATTTAAATATTGCATAGAAAATTGTAATAGGAATAAGAATATAGAATTTTAGATCATGGACCTATTTATCCCAGTTGCATCGTCGTATTGCTACATCAATCTGTTGCATAGCTTCCGCCATGCTAAAGCAAACTAACTAACACAATGTTATATGGTTAACCCACCACTTATTTATACAAAAACTTTCGTAATCTTGTAAGTATGCTCTTTAGTCTACTTCTCCCATATTCCTATGCAAGTTTTCAAGCTTAGAACGTCAATTTAACCTAGTTGTATTGGCTATATGAGGTAAACCCTTACTTGTAGCTTACAATTTAGATTGAGCCTTGCACAAGCTCACCTAGCACACAATGCTTAACAAAAGTCTAACTTAACTCCCTTCTAGTAAGCTAAGGCCATTGCTCATGCCTATTATTTCCTTTTGATTCTTCACACTCTTTATTTCTGTCTCTGTCAAGTCAATCGTCCTTTAACATTCAGCTCAATTTCCTACAATTATCTTCTAAAATATTCTCGAAAAAAAGATCAGTGTATAACAGCATATCATAGGTTATCACTTATATATGATACTATAGCATTAGGACAACATTGTGATGCTAGTACAGAACAAACACCCACGATGCTATAGCATCACATTAGCAGTGTCATGCGATTTCATATTACATAAATTTGAAGCCTTTTCTTCTGCCTATATGTGGGATAATGTCTAATATGCAACAATTCACTTCATCTAATCCCTATTTCCACATATGCATGACACATTTAAGCTCATAATCATCATTTAAAACAATCATGACACAGTGGAAATATATGACAAAAATTTGACTTATTAGCTCCCAATCCTTTGGTCGTCCCAGACAAATGTCGAATCCTATAAGTATACATTCAAAGACGGTGAGTTAAACTTGCCCTAACTCTTCATTATGGCAGTCTACCTCCTAGTGGTGTCTATATTCGTGAAGCTCCAACGTCAACATGAGCATATGGATGCTCCCTCTATTGTTTTACATCTACAAGAGCTTTATGATAAGCAAGGAAGGGCTGAGCACTTCGAGATCTCAAAGAAGTTGTTTGGCTGCAAGATGGCTAAAAGCAAGACGGTTGGACTGTATGTCCTCAAGATGATTGGGCTGATAGAGAAGCTTCCTTCTCTAGGCTTTATCATTGACCATGAGCCGAGTATTGACTTGGTCTTGCAATTCTTGCCACATTTGTTTAATGGCTTTATGTAACATCCCAAATTTTGGATTTTGGGAATTAAAATATAAAATGAGATTAATCATGGAAAATTTGGCCTAAATTATTATAAAGTTAATATTTGGAATTTAAGGCATATGTTCTCATAAATTAAGGACATATAGTTGGGAATCATTTTTTGCTTAAATATTTTGGAGATCGTATTTTATGGCCAAAATAAATTAATTGAGGAAATAATAAATTGAAGAAATATTTACAAGGAATGAATTATAGCCCAATATTAGAAAGAAGGAGAATATGGAATTAGTGTAGTATGTGTGAATGATACATATTCCTTATTTCACATTATTTCCATGCAGCATGTACAAGTCACATGATTTTATATAATTCTAATTCATTTCATTCCTTATTCTTCTTCCTACCACGTAGTCCCATGCATGTTGGACAATAAAATCAGCCTATATACTCTCTTTAATTGCCATTCCTTTTCGGCCCAACAACAAAAGCATTGCAGACTAGTTCATTTCGGATAAAACCAATTGGACAACAAATTAACACCTAAACACTCATGCACATTGACACCTATACACTTCACAAATCTGATTTCTTTTCTATCCCGCCACTCCACGGATCACACACACTCTCTCTCTCCTCTTGACACCTACACACACTTGTCACTTAATTAAACACAATACACACACATTAATCAAACAAATTAGATTCCCAATCTCCCATTCTCTCCTTAACCGTAGACATTACACACACACACTCTTCACAATTGATCTCACATACGCTTCCTCACTCTCAATCCTCACGGCACAACACACTTCCCCTTCTCTTCTATCATCAACAATCTTCATCCCCTCCTCTCCTCTCCTTAGTCCACGGCATCCTCCCCTCATCCACTAATTATCAACATCAACATCACACATAAAAAGAAGTGTCACGGTTAGAAGCAAGAAGAAGGCAAGAGTTTGAACTCAAGCTTGGAATATTGAATTTTCTTACACGCATGTCAACCTTGATGGTCAAAACTCACATGCATCTGATTCCTTTGAGTATAGGCTGAAGTTTGAACAAGGATTGGTGTGGTAAAAGAGACCACAAGCTCAAGAACAAGCCTATTGGTAAGAACACTCATCCTCTCTCCAAGTTTCTGAAATTTTTGGTTAAAACCCAGATATGGAAATCTGTGGTAAACCAAAAGCAAACGTTGGAATTTCGAAATTCTGAGACCACCATTGTTTTCCTTATGAAAAATTGTGTGGGAAAAATATTTTGAATGAATTTTTAAAGTGATTTTTGAACATAAAATAACGAGCTCACATCAAAGGAATTAGAACTGCCAGTTTTGGATTCTTTGGAGTCGATACGAGTGTTTGAGTATTTTGATTGGGTAAAAGTCCTTTAAAAATTCTGAAAATATTCCAGGAGATAGTAGACATTCATAAAACGATGGGTAGTTTGTATTTTTGTGATGTCGGTGAGTGAGTAATAAATGTTACAAGATGACCCAGCGTCTGCGAGATAAAAAGCTGGGCAAAAGGTTTGAGCATGTGATTTGCATGGGTTAAAGTACTTATAAAATGATGAATTTTTCCAGAAATGTATATGACTCCGTGGGCGTTTAGGAAATATAAAGAGTAAATACCCTTTTGGTACTAAAATGAGACTTTTTTATGAACTAAAAAGGGCTTTTTGGGAATTTGCGAGGGACCAAAATGTTCACCAATCGACCCTTATTCGCCCTTTTCAGGAACTAAAAGAGCATTTCTTTGTGTGAGGGACCAAAATGGGGTCCGTGTTTTTTTCCAGGGACCCAAAAGGGTATTTACTCAAATATAAATTTTGTAATTTTTAAGGCCCCGATGAGTGAGATACGAATTTTTAAAGTTGTGTCATTAATTCTTGAAGCTTATTTGGACAGTCAAGAAAAACGTAAATTCTGGGAATTATTTGACAAGTCCTGACTTTTGGAAGTATTTTTATATGAAAGTGGACTTCTCTAGGAACACGTGAGAGTTGATGGAATATTAAAATGTTTTTTTTATAATTAATTAAAAATAATCGAAGTTGCTGGATTTTACGGCAAGTTAAGAGATTAATTCATAAATGAGTAAATTAAGGGCAAGAAATAATAAGTTTTGCAAAAAGGGTTAAAAAGGAAAGTAAACATTCATTTTCCTTGGTTCTAAAAATTATGAATATGTCCTTAGGGCCGTAAGGAGAATGAAGGAACGAACTTCAAGCAACCATGACGGTTAGTAAAAGAGGAACCCGTGTATGGACAATAGTCTTTAAAAGGTAGTGGGCTTACCTTACTTGCATGTATTTGATATTATTGCTTGTATGTATATGTTTGATTGCTATACTTGCTTGCTATGTTTAACATACTTGAATGACTGAAGCTCTGTTTATGATTATGCTATGGCCATGAGTATGATGCATGAATCATTGAGCATGTAAAAATGTCATTATGTTAACATGAGCTTGTGCAAGGCAAGTATATCATACATTAGCATTTATCTTGCATGCACTGTATTGGTATTGTCTGCTACTGGGATTCCTCAGAATCTCACCCCCCATTACAAACCAATAGACAGGTAGCACTAGAGAGATGTACTGCACAAGGCTCAAGGAGGGAGCGTTGCTTGAAGGAGGCCCAGCGGAGGGATATCTTGAAGAACCGAGGGGCGACAGTGAGCGGTGTTTAACGTGTTTTTAATTATCACTGTCTATAAATGGAAGTAAAGGGGTATAAGCCCTGGGTGTACCCTATGTTGTAATCAAAATTTAAATTCTGATGTATCAGTATAACAAACTATTTCTGATTTTGCCACACTACTACATAAAATTAAGGTAAAGAATTCCGGCACCCCTGGGGGTGTTACACTTTATGGTCAATTATTATACGAATAAGATAGAGTTGACGCTCCCATAGTTGTTGAGTTTGCTTACCACTGTAATAGGTACTGTTAGGGAAAAAAAGAACCCAAGCTCTTTTGATTGGTGGGCCTTGTAAGGCTAAAGGAAAGGGCAAGTCTACTTGGAAAGATGATTAGGAATGAAGTGAAGAAACAACTTGGCAAGATAAGTAAGACACTTGAATCAGATCGAGGAGACGAATATCTGAGTTAGGAATTTCAGGATTATCTAAGAGAAAATGGGATTCTCTCATAGTTGACGGCGCCACACACACCACATCAGAATGGTGTGTCTGAGAGGAGGGACCAAACCTTACTTGACATGGTACAATCAATGGTGATTCTGGTCTGTTCCCTAGCGTCCTCAATGTTTAGGAACCTTTCCACCTCGCTCAAGGAAAAAATTATATTAAATTCCCCTTGCTCCTCGTAGTTGCTCACACTAATATTGTAACGCCCTTAAGTCTATGGTTAATTATTAGGTTAATTGGCGTTTAATTATCATAGTGACGACGCAACAGAGCATGCATAGCGGTTTGGATGATTGAGTACTGACACACACGTGTGTGTGTGTGTGTGTGTGTGTGTGTGGACACATGCACGCGTGCGCGCACACATACATATAGCTCAGTTAGAGGTTGACCATTATCAGGGTTGTAAGTTAAAGTTAATCCCTTATAGGATAATATACAGTCATCCCCCAAACATATGTTAAGTAAATTTGACTAATAAATTAATACAGTCCAACAAAATAATAATTTAAGACTCTCTGAGTCCATCCATGCTTCAACAAGCTCCTTACATTACTACATTGCCCCTCGTTTCGGATCCACTTCCTAGCTCTTTAGTTAGACCTGAGATTCATAATTGAATCATAGAGTAATAGGTTAATCTCACATTCAATGTATAACAATATATGCCAGTTAACCACACAACATAGTCCACAACAACAAACAACATTAATAGTCATAGCATAAATCATATGTAGCAACAATTACAAGTATGACCACATTCATTACAAATATTACAGCAACAACTGTAAACAAACTAACCACATCACTGGGAAACTGACTAGGCAACAACCAAAGTCATGACTAGGCAACAACCCGAGTCGTGAGAGAGTTGAGTGGGCTACAACCCGAGTCTAGCTGTATATAGTCGGGACTTATACCAATATGTTTCAAACATACATATAAGAACATACAAAGAATGTAAGATTAGAGTTGCTACCTGAACTCATAAATTTCACAATTTCTAAGTTCCTTAATGTCTCTAGGCAACAACAATTTCATATATTTATACAATTATAAACAATGCTCATTACTTATGAAAACTATCCTTTTACAAGGTACTAACATTATTTATTAATTTGTTTATCCAATAATATTCAAAAAGGGTTCCAAACCTCTTTTTATGACTCTTATTATCTTTAACTAACCAATTATCCATCTTTGACTAAAGTTGTACTATTTTCAGACTTAGTTGACTTTCTACCTAGAATTTTCAGTGATCTTTGAAAATTCATAATAAATTACAAGAAACTCCAAATAAGGTTCTTCCAAAAGCCACATGAACTTTAACATGTATACTTTTAAGGAAAAATATTCCCACTAGCCATACAAATTCGTACCATTCCCAAAATAATTAAATTCCTCTACTGTCTAGATTGTACTTCTAGAAACTTAAGTCAGTTTGTAAAATTCATTTATCCTTGTTCAAAACCCTAAAAATTACGAAATACCTACCAAAATAAATATCTTCATGCCTACTACAAATATGAAAAGTTTCATGAATTTTGGACTTCATTTGCTTAGTCAAAAACCGTATAGAAGTCGATTGCCTCTGAAAATTCTAGAACTGGCAGTTTTGATTATCTGTACAACTTTGGTCTTTTGCTTCCAAAAATTATTTTCCACCTCATTTCCACTCCATTTTCCGTTTTAAACCTTAAAATCATAAAAATCATTTTCTTTCCTTGAATTTTGGTTTAGGCCAAAACATGGCTTAAAAATGAAGATCCAGGACTTTTCAAATCACTTGGTATTAGCCTTAGGTTGTCTTGTACTTAGTGTTTTAGGCCTTTAATCTTGTTGGATCTCAATTTTCGAATTTGGGCAATATAACCCCTTAGGGTTTCATGCCTCTAAATCCCAAGAAACTATGATCAAACAATTTCCCAAACCATTCACATAAAATAGTACAAAGGAAAGTTAGATCTCTACCTTCTTGGATTGATCTTTATGTTTGTGACAAGATTTTACTTCCTTATTTCCCTCTCAATCTTTCGGCCTTCACTACCAAAACACCATAGAAGAGTACTTTATTAGGGTTATGAACGTACCCAAGAAGATGAGAAGATGAGCAGCAAGATCACATGAACTTAGCTTCGATTGCTTCTTAGACTTATTCTTCTCTCTTCCTCTTGTTTTTTGTGTTCACTCACTCGCTCTTTTCCCTCTTGGTTTGTGTCGTCCAAATGCATGCAAAGAGGGAGTCTTGAAATGTTTTGTGTAATATCCTCCAATTTAGAGGACAATTATTAATTACTAACTTGATTAAACCATTAATTAAAATGGTTTATACACACAGTTAACTTTGGATTTTACTAGGCCTATATTTTTTAAACTAAATATTGCTTTAGAATTTGCCAAAATATCCAAAGTATGTTAAGTGAGTCCTAATGTGGCAATATACAATAATTCAATATGTACCATAAAGGTGGAAGTGCAACCGTTAGCAAAAGTATTTTAAGCTTCTGAAGTCTTCCCTGATTGACCCACACAAGAACTATCACCTGAAAAATGTTTGTAACCATCAATCCAGCTCATTATAAATGCTAATATGTGATCATGGGGTGCCAAGTGGAACATTTATATAACAAAGTACTAGACATATGATTTTACAAATTTCCAAATCAAACAGTTCTATATCATATCATAAATCACATATATACCATGCCAAGCAACAGATCGATACTCTGACAATCCTTGTCACCCCCATCCTTATTTCCGCTGACAGAACCCATGGGCTATAACGTAATAGGTTTAGTCTCTATGACAAGACTGCACCAAGCTCTCCAATAATGAGGTATAGCCTGACCAAAGACTATAAAACTCATATCGGACCATGGGTTCCCTTTCCTTCGAATATAGAAAGGTGTCACTGTCTCAACACTACTACAAAAAATAGCTTTTACTTCCCTAATTAACGTCCTATTTTAAAAAAAGGAAGTAAAAAAAAATGCGGTGGCATTTTTGTAATTATTTGGAGAAAATTTGATATATTAGGCGTCCTAATATTTTCTAAGACGCGGAAAGTGGACTTAAAACGTCCTAAAAATATATTAGGACGCCAAACGTGGCCCAAAGAAAAGGCAATCCGCGGCAAATAAAAAGGTTGGCGGGAATTGGATGAGATATTGGGCTTTTTGGCGTCTAAATAAGATAATTAGACGACAAAAAGAAAATATTTCATCGGGTTAATTTTTTTAAGGGCTAGAGTGAGAGTACCAGCAGATACAGAGCAGAGTGCTTCTTCTCCATCTCCATCGTCTTTCCCTCCAAGTCGCGTGTACTCCTTCTTCTGCCTCTAGCCGCCACTCCGTCGAACCTCCCCTCTCCCACCGTCGGTGTGCTCTCTAGCATCTTCTGCGTTCCACAGTTAAGTCGGCAAAAAGGTACTCTATCCTCTTCCAGATTTCTTTTCCAGATCTCCTAATCTAGGGTTCCTTCATTATCGATTGATTAGGTCACGTTTCTTGATGTGTTTTCCTTTTCCATGCATTAGTCCAGGCCTGAGGCCTCCACTGAACTCCCCTAGTGCGCTCTGAGTTGGTTTGAGACCGTGGAAGCATTGTGCAAAGATGAAATCGGGCTCTGAACCGCCTTAGCTCGAACGATTGCAGGCTCTTTGTCTCCATACAAAGACTTTTTCTCCTAAATTAGTTTGTTCATAGAGAAGACGAATGTCGTGTAGGTTGTTTGGGCTCATCAATCTGAGGTATGTGAAGTTATTTGTTGTTATAGTGGCTCGTCAATCTGTTTCTTTACTGATTATAACTGGACCTATAGTCTATTAGGTTTTTGTGGTGTGAGCTCATTTAGATGAATGCTTCTGAACGATTATTTGTTGATTGGTTTTCGAAGTCAACTGGGTTATACTTCTAATTGCATTTGGTGTTCATAAATTGGTCTTCGGACTCTGCATGTGATGATGATTGGCTTATCCATTGATTTGTTTCAGGAGAAGCTCTGTTTGAAGTGCGGGACTACAAAGTTGTTCTCAAATGTGTATAATGATTTACCCTTGAATCTCTTGAACGGTGAAGCCCAGCAACCTCAATCCTCAACCTTTCTCACCACTGGACAACATCTGCAAAGCACAACGGCTCTTAGCAGTCCTCAAGCACAGAAGCCTCTCTCTCTCTTGAAGCAAGGTTTTATTTCCTATTCTTAATGGGTGTTTGTCGACGAAGCTCCTCAATCTCACGTTGCGCTCACCATATGTTCTCTTTTCCATATTGTAATGTGATTTGGCTGCCAAATCAGTTATTCCTGCCATGTTTTCCTCTGTATAAAACTGTTTATCTACAGCAGCAGCAGGAAACTATAGGGACATCACATTTTCTAAACATGGAGATTAAAACTTTGTATAGTATTGGAATGGCTTTAAAAAAAAATTATCCACAGGGAGTTAGGAACCTAAATGGCAGCAATAGCTGACTTGGACTACCATGTTTGCCCATAGTACTACCATGTTTACAGAATTGCTGAAAACTAAAACATCAGTTTTCCATACTCATAAATATAAATGGCATAATCATAAAATGACAATATAATCAATTGGCATATGTAGCCTTTTGTCGAATGAGTCAGCCTATTTGGAGGATATTATGGTAGTTAGTTGGGTGATTATTGCGCATACTCAACGCGTGTGCAATGGAACCTACTAGTTGGATGTTATGTTGGAATAATTTTTGACCTAACTCAAAGCACAGAAGTCCGTTCTTCAAGCTTTGAGTGGTTGGACTTGGAAGTTTTTTCTACATTTGACTACATTTTTGTAGTCTCTGACTTACCATGCTTTATTTTGATTGTTATGGGGTTTCTTCTATTTCCCATTTCTTAAAGCTCATTTCAAATTTAAGATTCTATGAATTTAAACTGATGCTTACTCATTGAAATGTCATTGGTGCTTGACTAATACTCTGATCCCAGCTACTTTGGGTTTCTTCTGCAACAGTAGTAGCCACAGTTAACATTTTATAAATGGAAGCCCTGTACTCTAAGCTCTATGACAAGTATACCAAGCTAAAGGTGTCTCTCTATCCCTTTGTTGATGCTAACTCTGAAGTTTAGTTTTGCAACCTCACATTCACTCTCTTTTTGTCATTTAGAGTTAAATAACCTCAAAGCTTTAAGAAAAGATTTTTTAGGTATTTGAATTTGATGTTCAAACTTTGTTTTGCTAAAATATTCAGTCATTGGTTCAAAAAATTAGTTAAACATTGCATTCGGGTGTGAATTAAAGCTTTGAGATGAACATAGGTGAATAAAATTGAAATTTCATCTGGTGAATGATGCAGCAAACAAAATGAG
The DNA here is from genome assembly GCA_019022615.1 of Acacia melanoxylon. NCBI lineage: Eukaryota > Viridiplantae > Streptophyta > Magnoliopsida > Fabales > Fabaceae > Acacia > Acacia melanoxylon. The sequence continues at coordinate 1,162,883 of JAFJYJ010000099.1, forward strand.
TTTGGTTTTGTTATTGATTCATAATTTTCTTTCTTGTTCCAGGCGAAGAAACTCTCTGAGTTTGATCAAATAAATAAATCTCAAGAAGTTAAGTTTATGAATTTTATGTCTGGTATGTATCTTCTTTATGCTTTTCACTTAGACTCCTTTCTTTAAGTTTCTGAAGACTGTAATTATAAATTTATGGTAATGAGTTTACCGAAGAATTTGCAATACATTTTCAAGTTCAGTCTATATAAAATGGCTCTTAAAACTCATGTTTATGAGGTCTTGCAAACACCTTCCTTTTGTTATTCAATTCCTGGTTTTTGACTCTGACTTTTGTTTTTCCTCTTTAGTTTTGGCGTATGATTTTTAATAGTGTGGTGCAAAATAGTTAATTGCATTGAGCTGTGTCTAATAATTAGGAATAGCAGCTGATTTCTGCATAATTATTTATTTATTTGGTACTTCTAATTTAGAATTTTTTTTCCTAATTCTCTTGGTTCAAACATCTTGAGAACTATTGTACTAATTATTAGCAATCTCTTTTCAAGTCACTACTACACTACTACAGCTGCAGATGAGTTGATGGAGCACTTGAAGAGTGAAAATAACCATTTGCATGAAAAAGCGAATGAATGATAGGTACAACAGTCCCAGTGTTGGCCTAAAAACATTTTCTACATAGCAAGACTAAGTAATCTTTTTATTTATTAGGTATGTTTAACTTATATGGGTACTCATCACTGTTATAAGATTTACCTTGTGTTTGCATATAGTCTTAATTATTTAGATTTTAAATTTTCAACTCAGCATTTTTAAATAAAAATTATTTCTTTAAAAAATTGAAAGTTGAGAGATTATATATCTTTGTTTTATATTTTGTATACATTAAAATAACTTTTTATGAAGTATACACTCTTTATTATAGTTGTGACACAATAGTTTGTAGAAAATGAACCTTTAGACACTGGGTATTGCTTTGAGTTAACAACTTTACTTTTTTTGGTTATTAGGTAACTATTTCTATGTAAGTGTTGTATGAGCTGTCTAAGGATGATTACAGTTTTTAAAACTGGTAGATTATATATCTTTACCTTTATTCAAGGATTGGAGTGGCTGGCAGTGGGCAGAAATTGTCTTTAGTTCATTTCGGTTTCCCTATTGAATAGCTTGATCCATCTACATTTGTGCCATTTGTAATATGCATTTGTAATCCATTTTACAGATGGTGCTGATAAGTTGGTCTTTGGAAGCTGTCCAACACTGACTCAAGGTTATCCCTTTTTAGTTTAATATCAAATGTGGTTAAGTCTTGAGAAAATATTGTTTGCTATAGTAATTGTTGAACTTGGTTATGTTTTTGTTTATATTCTTCAAGAATCTCTACCTTAAAAGTGACAACTCACAACCCTTTTAAAGAATGCGACATCAAACTCCTAATTGGTCCAGTGAACAAATTGATGGAACCAGTGAACAAATTGACTCCGCTAAACAGTTGGTTAATCATGTCATTAGTGAGGTATTTTCACTAGGATCTTTGAGTTTGATTTGGCCTTGGTTATCATGTTTGCCATGTGCCAATTCTATTTGTTCAGAATTCTGTTGCATTTTGCATTTCCATTCATACTGTTTGATGTTTGTGTTTGCTTATTTATTTACTCTTATTATCTTGCATACTTATGCAAAGATAAACCTGGTGCCTTGTAACATTATGTTGAACTGTGTCATATAATCCTAATTACGCAGGGTTATTTCAATGTTTCTACTGGATTACTGTAATCTGTTTTATTTTGGTGGTATTGTTATAAAAAAATCAGTTACACAGGCTTAGTAATATTAATATTCAATTAGCTAATTAAGATTTTTTTTACATTATTTGCGCAAGTGTTCTTCATTTGTCTGCATTTATTAATCATTAGTAATAGTAATTAGCAATTATGTTTACCAAGCTTGTCGTATTCTGTTTGATATTTAGGAGTTAAGAATTTATTGTCCAGACATTGAGGCCGCTGGTTTGCAATATACATGTGTTGTATTATTGTTATTATCTTGATATCAAAAGCAAAAGAGCAGTGGTGTTAGGATTTTCAAAATTTTCAGGTTCCTTTTTTTAATTTGCTCGCTTCATCCTTGTTTCTTTGCCCTTTCATATCAGGACTACTCACTAGATACTTTCATATAAATAGAAAATACTCTTAAATTGATATATGTAGGGTGTTTTATTGATAATCCCCACATTGTAGTTGCATTAGCTTATCAAGTGGAATTCTGAGTAAGGATGGATATATGAGCTTCTGCTGTAGTTATGTAGGGTGTTTTCCATGACTTACTGTGACATTACATTTATGAAGGTACATGTGATATTTTATATTCTGATTTTATAGGCTTGGGAGAAATGGAGATAACAAATCACAAAGCTTGATTGCAGTGCATTTTGGATTCAGTGTGATAATCATCAAACACGGGAGGGCTTGAAAGGAATGCTTCAAATTATGCTGGGTAACATTGATAATATCGGTATGGCTACATGTCATTGGATAGAATTGTATGTTTCCCATTTTCTTTACATTAGGCCATTTACAAGGGTAAGTTTGATCTGATCTACTTGTGCAACTATTCAATATTATAGGTGTTGTTACTACTTTCCTACCACTAGTCCAATTCATCATGAACTATGTGTCTTGGGATATTTGTTATATATATATACATGTATTCTGTTTCTGTCTTCCACTTTGTTGTTACACTTTCGAGCCCAAAATATAAGGTTAGCTGAGCTAACCTTTTAGCGGATAGGTGTTGTTTATTTTATTACATTGTGGTGATTATTGCTTGCTGATATGTAAGAAAGTTTTTAAAAGGGATTGTGGATAGTGAATATACGAAGTAAAATATATATTTTTTTTTATAAAAAAAATAACACTTAAGACGTCTAATTTTTAAAATAGGATGTCTTATGCCTCCACTTATGGCGTCTAATTTTTTAGTGGAGGCATAAGACGTCCTATTTTAAAAATTAGACGTCTTAAGTGTACTCTGGTAGGGCATTTATGCTATACTTATGGCGTCTAATTTTTAAAATTGGACGCCTTAGGTCTTAACTTACGGCGTCTAATTCTTAGACTTAGACGCCGTAAGTTTCCCCTATTACGCCCCCCACATAGACGTCCCTCGAAAAAAAGACGTTAAATGTACAAAAAGTAGGACGACGTAGCCCTATTTTGTAGTAGTGCAAGGGATGACCCTTAACTAGGCCAAAGGAAAAGGGTGATACTAAGGGCCCTAAAAATATCAAAGCCATCGCCACTATGCACCGAGTGGTGACATACCACGTGGTATTATATACACAATAACTCCCATCACCGCTCCACAACCATCACCGCTCCACATCATCATAATCTTGGCATGTATATATAAGATTCCAAACATGATTTATAAAATAAAACATCGTCTCAATAATCATTAGAATGACAACATTATTTCAATTTAAGAAGTCATAACAAAAGTGCATTATCCAAAACATATAATATCATAATTTCTTGTCTCAATAACCATTTCAAAGTGCTCAATGATATATTAAATCAATAATACAATCTCACCAATCATATTTTTAAAATAAAATCTCACACGGCAACTTCATTAACAATATAGTTCTCACATATTAAAAAATCACTCACAAACATCATACAAGCAAGTACAATAAGTGGAAAGTGGTTACCTACAGTTCTTGACACAAAAACTAAACTTGAGAAAGAGCAAGTCCACTCTAAAAATAAATATAGAATTATACGTTAATAGCATTAAAAAAATACCAACTAATTCAATAATAAATAATAAATTAAACTATAATTGTGTCATGTTAGTTTTCTTGGAAGAAGTGACAATTTTATTTATTCCTCAAATCATCGTTACAATCTCATTTTCTTCCTTTATAAATTATATCTCACTAATATAATTATCAAAATATCACTATATCCTCAATTTAACCAAAATACCCAATTTCCTACAATAAAAGCTTCACCTAAAAATTCAAATATTTTCATTCATTTATAAACCTCAAATCTAATCAACCTAATCCTCAATATAACCTCCAATAAATTAAAAATGAATTATAAATTTGAATACGAAAGACCTATTATCACAAATCTCAATTTTTTTAACCTACTACTAACTTATATAAGCATAACGCAACTTATTTAACAAATCTTCAAATCACTATAGAAGCAAAATCATATCAAACTCTAATTTAAATTCCAAATCAAAACTCATAATTTTATACAATTCAAGATTTAACAAAACTAAACCGATTAAACTGACAACAATACCTCCAAGTAATCCAAATAAATACCTTAAACTTCATTTAATCGGTAGAAATATCCTATAAAGCATAAATCCTAAATTCTTTTACATAGAAAATTTAATCTAAATTCCCACAACAATTAACTAATAAATCTAAACCGATTAAAATTATATATTAATTATGCTCTACAAATATATAGTCATCCATTATCAAAACTCAAAATTTTATCACATTTCTAACTCCAAAATTTTTACTAATCAATATTATATTATCTCCATTAGAAAGAAAAATATATAGCATAACTTTTTATAAAGAAAGTTTATTATTTAACTATTTTAATCTTCTCTTCTCTCTTTCTTTTTATTTATACTAATAACAATATTATTATTTTCACTCATTTATTTTTTTAATAAATCATATTTTAAATAAAAAAAATTATCTTGCTAATTATATGACAAATTCATGTTTTATTATTAATTCTTTCTTACTTGTAATTAAATCCTAATATAAAAGTTAGGATGTTACATTTTGTAATTAATGCAAAATTACCTAAAGGTCCTCTATTGCCAAAAGACCAAAATGCCGTTAAAATATCTTCTCAAACTTGGCTTCTTGAACAAGCTCTTTGACTTTTCCACCCTTCCTTCTCTTAGCCGAAAATGATGGATTGGTGGGCAAGAATATGATGTCATCTTGACAACACAATCACTTGCTTAGGTGTCATCTTGCTTTCTAGCTTAACATGTGGAACTTTGACTTTTTGACTCACACATGTACAAGATATTTCAAGACTTCATCTTTTCCCCCTTGCTCTTGGTTTGGCTGAAATCTAGGGGTCCTTTGTGCCTCTTCAATGAGCTTTATTTATGTGTCACATTGTCTCATTTTTCCTTAGCCTTTCACCTTGTGACACTTGGCACCATCTTAGCTTTATGCTTGTAGGCTTTTCATCTCTCCTTTATTCCCTTTGACAACTACTAATTTTCATTATCTTCCTTCCTTATTTGGGCCTAAATTATGGCCACCTTTAGGGAATTATAAGTGTTGAATTCTAGTCCCTATTGATGCAACTTATGTGATAAGGATATGTTGCCATTATGTGCTAGGTTACAAAATGTCAACATTCATTCTCCTTCCTCTTCACTTTCACTACTACAAAAGAGAATGGGAGGATCTTAGTAGAGACAATGGCCCCCCAACAAAAAATTGTTCAGAATTTTGTTTAAAAAAAAAAACATAATATAATGTAAAAATGTATGTTATCTTATATATTAGACTTGTTAAAATACTTTTATTTTACATTTGGCCCCAAAATATTAAAAAAAAAATTAGTTAATGAGTAGACATTTGGCCCACCAAATATTTATCCCAAGCTCCGCCACTACCTAAGAGACGTCTCATTTTGAAAAAGGGAAGTAAAAAAAAAAAAAAAAAAAAAAAAAAAAGATGGTGGCATTTTTGTAATTATGTGAAGGATCTTGGTGTAATTTTACAAAAAGGACACCAAAAGTCGAATGTCCAAAGAAGGGACTTTTGGCGTCCTAATTTAAATATAGGACATCAAAAATGAACCCTGGCGTATTTTTGGCGTCCTAAATTAGTTTTAGGATGCTAAAGTTAGTATCTTTGGCGTCCTAAATAAAGTTTTGGACGCCAAAGTCAGTATTTTTAGCGTCCTAAATTTATTTTAAGATGCCAAAGTAATTTCAAATTTTCCTATCTATGATTTTGTTTTTGACCTCGCACTTCAACTTTCTCTTTCCATTTCACACCCATTCTCACGTGTCCTCGATCTCCATCCTTTCATTCCTCAAAACTCCTACACTTCCTCTCATCTTTCTGCTGAGAATCTTGTGTTTGTGCTTCGTCCGCCCATCTGTGCTCCCTCATCCTTGTCTTCCAAATCTCACGTTTGTTCATTCGTCCCTCCATTCTCCCTCTATTCGTGCTTCCTCATCCTTGTCTTCTGATTCTCACGACTTCTTAAAGTAAACTAACTCTCGAGGTTCTGATTCTCGCGACTTCGACCTCACCAGCATTTCTAGATTGTTAGATCTGGAATTTTTTGATCTGTTAGTCTGATTATTGGATGTGAATTTTTTGATCTATTATTCTATTTGTTACATTTGGAATTATTGGATTTGTATTATATGGATCTGCTAATCGAATTTTGTCTGCAACATAATTTTTGGAACTTTATAGTAGTCATGCGTATAGCATTTTTGGATCTGGTTCTTTCTTCCTCATACGCATTTGGGTTTTTTTTTTTTTAAAAAAAAAAAAACTTACGGTGTCCTATGTTTTTTTTTGGGACGCCGTAAGTCACTTTTATTTTGTCCCAATTTTTTTAGGATGCCGTATCTTAAATTTATTACGTCCTTGGAATAGACGCCCCACTATTTTTTAATGTTAAAAGGCTTAAAAAACAGACGTTAAAGACATTATTTGTAGTAGTGTTTAGGCCGAAAATGGCCTTGACTAAATTTGGTTTGCATGTTACATTTTTAGCCAATTAAGTGAAGTCATATGTTCATCATTTTACCAATTAACTTCTAGGTGAGAATGAGATTGCAAATAATCAATGGACTATCAATCTTATGACAAATATTAATTTATCACATTATATCCCAAAGTTACATTTCCATGAATATTTATATTGTGCATGGATTCTTAGTAAAGCAAAAATTGGGATATTACAAATATCAAGTGCCTCGGATTGAATAGGCACCTTTGGTGGGATCGCTTGTTGTGCTGGCGCAGGGACATGTTGCCATGTGGGTTGCTCTCTACCTCGACTATTGTCCCCTCGCAGAAGAGATCCTGTAGGGGGACGCTCATCTACCACCTTCCTTTTCCCCTTGTCTCTCCCGAAAGACATTATATATATAACTATAATTATTCACTTTTCAAATTAATGCAACTTTTTTTGGAATAAGACAAATATAGCTGAATATAATTTCTCACTTGACCAATTAAAAATGTACAACATGTCGATATTAAAATTAAGAGTAAATACCCTTTTTGGTCCTTTACAAAAAATGTGATCTCCATTTTGGTCCCTTACCAAAAAAAAAACGACCCTTATTCGTCCTTTTTATGGATTTAAAAATGACATTTTGAAAATTTGTGAGGATCAAAATGTCAACCAATTGAATGTATTTTGAATTTGTGAGGGACTACATGATGACTTCCCAGTTTTAGTAGATTTGATACATATTTTGATATATTTGGGAAGTCATTAATGCTAATTTAAAGAGATTTTATTAAGATTTTAAGAGATATCAATTGGGATCATTATTTGGGGATTTCAATTTAAATAAAGATTTTTGAGTTTAGGAAATAAATAATAGTAATAGGAAGTTTTCTTTTAAAAAAAAAAGAAGAAAGAAAAGAAAAAAAAAAAAAGAAATACAAATTTAGTTATTGTTATTATTATTATTATTATATTTTGTTTTCTTTGACCAGACAATTGAAATGGAATTGCATTTGAATTGAATTGATGGTTTGGGCCCACGATTGGAATTGAAAATTTGGGTGACCTAATAGAATGGAAGACGCTGGGCAATAGAAAGAAAAAAAGACGAGGGGGCGGCATATATGTTTTTGGGGGTTCTCGCAACGCACAGGGAAGAGGCGAGATTCACGATTCTGGTTGAGGCGCACAGGATGATTACGAATTAAAAAAGAAAGGAGAGGACAGATAGCTACGACTTGATTCTCGCTGATGCTGTGCAGAAAAAGAGGATTGGGTCTTCATTTTCTCCTTCATTGAGAGCAATAGCAGAGAACGCAGAAGTGTTGCTGATTCTTTGTGTTCTTGGTTTTGTATTCTCATTTGACTCTAATGCTAGTTTCTTAATCTTATCCAGTATGCTATTGAATTCTGAATTCTGCTGTGCTGAATTGGGTTTGTTTGAAGCCATGTATGGCTAATTTTTCCCTTGCAACTTAGAGTATTATGAACTTGTTTGAGACTTAGAAATTGTTCTCACTAATTAATTTTGCTTAATGTTAATTCAGTTTATTTAATTTGTTTTGATCATTCATTGTTTAGTGATTGACCACCATTAAACATGTTTTGGGAATTTAGGATTAAACTTGATGAAGGAAATCTTAAATTGACCTTGGATTAAATAATGTGGAATTAGATGTTAATTTAATTTGCGTCAGGATGAGCGTATACCTGCAGTTTCTACATAATCAAATTAGAGTGAGCCCAATTTGAATTGCATCTTAATTAATTGTGTGAGACATTGCATAATTATTTGAGGTAGGTGTATAAGTGGATAAAACAGACGTTTATACACAATAATACTCTAGATTAGCGATTATGTTAAGTTAGAATTAATTTAGTGGGAATAAAATCTAAGAAAAAAAAACAAGGGATTAGTATCTCTAAGTTGTCTCCTTGATATTTGAATTCTCTCCCTGTTTGAAAGTTTTTGTTTTTATTAAAATTCTGTTTTTACTCTTATTGAAAACAATTCTAATTCGCTTGACTTAAATGAAAAAAAGAAATTTAATACCTAATCACTATTTTGACTTAGTCTCTGTGGGAACGATATCTTTCTTATCACTTTATTACTTGCACGGTCACCGGTATCTTGCGGAGTTTATAGGCTTAAAGTTTATAGACTATTGTTTTTTTTGTAAGGGGCCAAAATGGGGATCACGTTTTTTGTAAAGGACCAAAAATGATATTTACTCTAAAATTAAATTACGGTCATAGCTAACCAATATTTATAACAAATATTAGAGTAAATACCCTTTTAGTTCACTGGAAAAAAATACGGACCCCATTTTAGTCCCTAGGGACTAAAATTGGACTTTTTTATGGACTAAAAAGGGCTTTTGGAAATTTGTGAGGGACCAAAATATTCACCAATCAACTCTTATTCGTCCTTTTCAGGGACTAAAAGGCATTTCTCGTGTGAGGGACAAAATGGGGTCGTGTTTTTCCAAGGACCCAAAAAGGTATTTACTCAAAATATTATAATAACATAATTACAAAATAAATCATTGCCAACACTATAAAGAAATAATATCACAATATTATAATATAATTACACTTAAACAAACAAAATAAAAAAATTCAATATCTTTTAAAACCTAAGTAAAAACACATGAACAAAAAAGATTAAAAAAAACATATTACACATGGTAAAGTAGGCTCAGAAATTTATAAATATTAAAAAAACATATTTAAATAAAAATAAAATTTCTAAAAACAAATATACTCATATCATAAATGAAATGAATAAAGTAAGAGTAAATACCTAATTTGGTCCCTGGAAAAAAAATACGGACACTTTTTTGGTCCCTCAATAAAAATAATTCGTCCCGTCATCCTGAGAAATCAAAAGTCATACCACGTTAGTTCTTTCGTCGGTTAGCTCCTAACGGCGTCACTAACGGTGGCGACGTGTAACGTGAGTTGCGACGTCACATGCCACGGAGGAAGGCCAAAATAGTAAATACCCAATTTGGTCCCTGGAAAAAGTACGGCCACCTTTTTGGTCCCTCAATAAAAATAACTCCTCCCGTCATCCCTGAAAAATCAAGTCTGTTTGCCTTATGTTAATGGGAAAAGGAAGAACATATATTAATTAGGGTTTAATATACTTACACTCTAACTCGATCACATCGATCTTGAACCTTAAAAATATATTTGTATCAATTTGTTTCGACCTAAATGTATCAATTTAGCGGTCAAAACTCGAATCGAACGATCATGGAGGAGAATTCGAAAACCATGCATTTTCCGAGTTACGTGACAACAATGGTATAGATCACAATTTCTCGGCCCCAAGGACTCCTCAACGAGAATGGTGTTGTAGAAAGGAAGAATCGAGTCCTCACCGAGATGGCAAGAGCAATGCTAAATGAGAACAACACTTCTCAAGTGTTCGGGCGATGCAATGAGTACGGCTTGCTACATCTCAAATCGGGCATATCTTCGGAAGAAGTTGAGCAAAACTCCCTATGAGTCGTACAATGGAATAAAGCCAAACTTGGCTCATCGCATGTTTTCGGATGCAAGTGCTTCATCCACAATAATGGTAAGGACAATTTGGGAAAGTTCGATCCCAAAGCGGATGAAAGTATATTTTAGGATATTCAAATAGGAGTAAAGCTTATAGAGTTTTTAATACTCGTACTCAAATTGATAAATCTTTGGATGATGATGAGGAAAATGTTTTCAAAAATCAATTCTTTTTGAAAACTACTCCTGCATCTATTGAAAACCTTGAAAATGTTTTTGAGGCTGATCCTCAAAATAATATTGAAAATCTTGATTAGTCTCAGCCTAGAGCTTGGAAGTTCATAAGGAATCATCCTTTGGACCAAGTAATAGGTGATGTAAATCAAGGAGTAAGAACAGAAAAACAAACACTTTGAATGAAGTGACCTTTTACGCATTTATATCTCATTGATATAATTGAAGAATATACCCATTTCAGATCTGGTAGCCTTAACTCGGATGATATGCGAATTAACAAAATGAAGAATAAACAGTTTCGGATGACCAATGTAGGGAAAACGCATAATTGGGTGAAAATGTATCATAATCCCACCAAGAAAACAAAGCAATCGGCAAATCAAGAGGGAGTAGAGTTAGCAATAGTACTTAGCCTCTGCAAATGGGTTGCTGAGCAGAGTTAGTCCTTCTATTTTTCATTGGGCATTTGGAAGTTGCCTCTGCAGATGCAAAACGCATCCTTCCTCCGTGGGTTGCTGAGGAGTGAAGATGGTGACAAGTGGGGACGACGTCGTTTTGGCCTTCCTCCGTGGCATGTGAGTGGAACAACTCACGTTACACATCAGCAACATTAGTGACACCGTTAGGAGCTAACTGACAGAAGGACTAACGTGGGATGGTTTTTGATTTCCCAGGGATGACGGGACGAGTTATTTTTATTGAGGGACCAAAAAGGTGTCCGTACTTTTTTCCAGGGACCAAATTGGGTATTTACTATTTTGGCCTTCCTCCGTGGCATGTGACGTCAGCAACTCACGTTACACGTCAGCACCGTTAGTGACGCCGTTAGGAGCTAATTGACGGAAGGACTAACATGGGATGGTTTTTGATTTCCCAGGGATGACGGGACGAGTTATTTTTATTGAGGGACCAAAAAGGTGTCCGTATTTTTTTCCAGGGACTAAATTGGGTATTTACTCATAAAGTAACTTTACAAACCTTGATTGACTAGCTCCTTTTTCTACGCCTATACTAAAGGGACACAAAATACATTTTATAAACTTGAAATACCAAATCGATACTTGATGAAAATTTAAAGGACCAAATATATACTTTTGCCTATATTTTTATAATACACTACTGTGTAAAATTAATTTTAAAATACAATATTTCATAAACTATAATATATCCTTCTTATACTTTAAGTCACAATTAAATCTTTAAGTCCTTAAAAAATGGGATATATATTACAAGGGAAAAGTATTTCTCCAGTCACTGAAGATAAGTTTATCTCCAGTGACCCATAAAACTACATCGTTTTGAATTAATGAAAGATGTGTTTATAATTTTAGGTGAATTAATGAAGGGTATTTCGGTAAAATTTATATGATAAAAAAGTCAACAAAATTGCGGAAACACTCTTCATTAATCCAAAACGACATAGTTTTGGGGGTCACTGGAGATAACTTATCTCCAGTGACTGGAGAAATCCTTTACCCATATTACAAAGGTAGAATCATTTGTCCAAAGAGTTAATTGCACAAGATTAATATTAAAATATGACAAATATGCCTTTAAAAGCCTTTATTTCATGCAAGCACTTTGTAATTCAAAGTAGTCATTAATATATGCAATTAAGCCCCATAAATGTATGGACATGAATAGAATAGTAAAATAGGGTTACATAATTTGTATATTGTATATGGATACATGATGAAAAGATCAAGTGCTACTTTTTCTAACCCATTACGGCCAGAGAAAGAGTGGCGCGCGTGTGTGGCATTGTGGTTTCCACCATATATATGGAATAAAATCAATAGCCATTACTATGAAATCTGATGGACAACGCACTTCTTAGAGACTTTATTGCCTGAAGAGCCACTAATACTAAAAAAATTATTAAAGTACACAAGATGCATATGAACCAATATTAATAACGAAGTATGACAGATTCTAACTCATAGAACTATAAAAAAATGTAAAAAGATGAGGAGCAAAGGGAAGACAGTGCATGCCTTACTTAGTGGAGAATGCAATAAATTGATCCAAAATGTGACAAGTAAAAATAAATTAAAGGACCTCTTATTGCTCTAAAGATACACTCTCTCCAGTTCATAATAAAGGCTCATTCTAGAAAATCATGGACACTCATGTCCACAATACAGGCGCCTTGCCTTCTAGAGGATCATTGGTCAATTAATGATAAATATAAATCACCTAGAGTTACTAGAATCTTTTTCTCTTTTTAATTTTACCTTCTTTATTTGTGGTACACATTGGACATCAGGAAAGAAGTGAGAGGTGACGTAGATTTGAAGAATTAAAGACGACAATGTCGAAATTTTTGTTTTTATAATTTAAGATAGATTTTATGAGTTAACCACTCTTCATTGATTTCGCAAGATAGTTAAAGTGGCTCATATTTTAAACCAAACAAAAAAATACATATAAGATTAATTTTGTTGGTCATCATTAACAAAATAATAATGTCAAATATTTTTGGTATAACTTATTAAGCTGGACGTCTGATTTTATGTTTTTTAATTAATTTAAACCAGCACGTTAGCTGTGTCTATGGTAACCCTTCAATGTAGGAATTAGAATCATTACTCTTAAAATTAACTGGCTTCGTTCCATCGTCAAGAAACATTTTCTTAAAAAAAAAAAGTAAACTGGAAAACAATATTTTAAAAAAAAATTACATTTCCATCTGCAGAAATTGCGCATTATATATATATTTTTTTTAAAAAAATACCAATATAACAAAAACAAATTAATAACAACTGATTTATCCAAAAAAGGTCAAGTTAATATTCATTCATTCCATAAATGTCCAGAAAATGCCGAAGATTCAGAATCCATCGTATCAGAATCAAATGACAAAACGATGCAGGTTCTCACAAGTACAAAATTCCTAAAGATTCAGATTCTTTAGCACTAAAGATGTTGTGCATTCTAGAGAGAAAGGTCTTTGACCTAATTGGTCTGCGCTTTTAAAAAGGTAAGCAGCTACTGATGCCCCACCCACTAAAACTCTAAAAGGCATAATGGGCAATATTTGTCTTTTTAATATATATACATATATATAAACGAATTAACTTTCAGCAAAATCTCAATCTAAATTTGGAAAATAAAATGCACTTTTGTGTTAGTGGACATACACACAATTCCTGGTCATGTATGCAATTCCAACACCATCCTCAACCACACCAAGGCCCTTTTTGGTCCGCGACATTGAAGGGTTGGATTGGGCGATACCATCTTTTCTTGTTTTGGTATGAGGTAATGAGATATCCAATCCTAATCAGAATCCCATTCTAGATGGCATACTTTAATACCATCACTTCCTGTGGTATTGCAATTTGTATCCTAGGATTAAATTTTTCATGACCATAATAGCCTCCCCAACTCAATAAGATAGTAAGCAACCCAAGTGTCTTTTGCCTCAATCTTTGTATCCTTCATCTCCAGTCACCACCAACTATCCACCGTCATCCCATCATCATTGTTAACCACTACCCACCATCCTCCATAGTACCTGTGTCGCACAATCCACCATCCCCAACTGCAGTAGAGCTTAGCCGCAACACCGTCAACGCCCTCCATATCTGTGACACATGGGTTTTGACTTCCATTGCTCATTCTCAGTCTAGATATGTGTTGGTTCTCGCTCCAAATATCCAATGAGCTACCCACAAGTTCACTGCATCAAGAATCTCCCTTACTTGTTCGATGTGCTTGTTTTGTTTGATTCTCACTCTATATCTTTTGTTCAATGTGCTCACTATCTTTTTTCTAATTAATTTTGATTTGAGAAAGAAGAGCATAATGAAGAGGAGGAAGCACCCGTATGTTTGTTAAAATGGAACTAAACTTTCACTACTACAAAAATACCATATTTGTAGCATTTATTTTAAAGTTTTTTTTAGTGTTTTGGAAACGCTAAATATCCTCCAAGTACGAAAAGAAGTTGTAGCACTCTACAACTTCGTATTTTTTTGGAAGAAAAATATACACATATTGAAAACTACTAAAAAATGTCTACAAGACCGCCACACCTAGACCTCTATAGGCAAAGACAATTTTAAAACTATGACTGGTGTCCTTTTTGTATATATTGATATAACTCAAGACTAGTCACGTTTATGCACAATCTAAAAGGTATTTTCAGGACCAATTATAATTTTTAATGTGGTCTTCATAAGTATTAAATATTATGAAATATTTAAATTTAAATTCCTTTTAGATCGGATGCTAATACATCCAATTTAAACATCTTTTTATAGACAATAGTTTATCTACATCCAGTCTTAAATGTTTGAGAGTTTTTTCAGCTCCCAAAGAAAGCTTCCCAACTCCAATGAATGTACTCTTCAACCGTTATGTCTATTTAATCTTTTCCAGTCATTTTGTTTCATCAAAATTGTCTTTCAAGCTCCCTCTTCTATCCTCTTGAGTCACGTTATAGTGTGACGCATTAGAATTCAGTTACTTTGTCCTCTATTTCCTCATCCGCCTCCACCACCTCTATTACAGCTGTCAGTGAGGGAGATTATTCTTGACCGTCCAAATGCAAGCGTGGCACAAATTGAGCAAAGCCTTGCAAGACTCGTCACTCAGCTACACGTGATCAACAAGTTGAATCTTGTACTCGACGCCAATGACGCTGAATATAATCTTTCTTCCAACCCCTCTTTTCCTTCCTCTCCTTCCTCCTCCCCTACCTCAGTGATAATATGGAAGGATGAGGATTTTTGTATATAAAATGATGGGGTTAAAGTGCAATTTGGCCAACGAACTATTATCTCAGGAGCGCCCAGTACAAATAACTTTTAAGTGAACTAAAAATACCAAAAAATCTTTAAAATGTGCAATCAGCACACACACACACACACACAAAAAATTACTCGAGGAGCGCCCATCACAAAAAAGTTTTACTTCATTTTTTGTGGTGACTGCACATTTTTGAAAGTTTTTGGGTATTTTTTGTATACTTAAAAGTTATTTGTGCTAGGCGCTCATGAGATAATAGTTCGTTGGTCAAATTGCTCCTTAAACATGAAATGATGTATATATTTTTTTATCCAACTACTTCCTTTGGGAAGAAAAAAATTGTAGTATTAGTGAAAAAAATTAATTCTAATCTTGATCTTGATTTTGATCTTGAACGTCACTTGTATCTATGTTCAGATGTTGTTTCTGTCTCTTGCTTGGCCAATTAATTTTATAATATATAAAATATATTTGTAACTCATATTATTAGAGTATTGCTAACTATATAATTTGATTATATTCAAACCAATTGTAGTGGCACAAATTCTAAATATGTTAATTTGAACTGTCATTTAATTTAACTCTTAACCGGTTTAAATGTCATTTAATCTTCTAACCGTCACTTTTAATTTAGACTATATAAGATGAACATCCGGTCTCATTATTATTATTATTTAGACTAAATTTTAGAATACGACCGGTACTTCCAACGCATACCATCATTTCTCATAATTATCATATGAAGTTTTCGGCCATGAGTCCCAATTATATATTTATCAATGCGGCTTTAATTTTGAAGTTCAAATTCAAAAGTCCTTTCTACATCTCTCTTTCTCTTCTTTGAGCAGCAACACTTTCAATCGCAACAGCAACAAAGAGGTAGCATTCCTTTCACCTCTAGCGGCGGCAGCCACCAGCAACTTGTTTTCACAACCCCCTCTACCTCCGTCCTCGGAGGAAATCATGGATGCCATCTTTCACCTCTAGGTTACCGTTCTGGAGGTCATGGTGAAGGAGACTTTTCTAAACAATTGGAAGAGTTGGCGGCAATGGATGGCAACATTGTCAACCATTTGGACTAAGGATTGTCTCCCATAATGATTATGATCATCTGATGGCCTGGGTTTCAAGAACCCCTTATTGTATACATATTTTGATGTATTTTTTATTTTGTGTTCGATTATTATATATAAATTTGCATCTACTTCCACCTTAAGGTGAAAATTATTAATGAAAAAATTTCAATATTTTAAATTCTTTTGATTTGTTACTGTTATTTCCTATTGATGATCTTCATCTTGTCATGTTATATGATCATGTCGATCATTTAAGTTATTGTTTATGAATTTTGTTTCTTAAATTTGTTTCTTTATTTTGAAAAATTTTATATTATAGGGTTGTTTTAAAAGACAATTTTGTTATGAATTAAAAATGTTTTCTTACATATTGAGACTAGCTGTCCTATCCTTACAACCCATCTTGTTATGAATATTGAAATCGGATTTGTAGAGGACCAACCTAGAACAATTTTCCCTAGTATTTGTACTCACCTTCATACTCTGACTTCATCTCTTGCCTCTCCAAGTCATGCATGCTCTTCCTCTCTATGTTGCCTCTGGCCGTCGTAATCTCTCTATCTTTCTCAGGATGGCTTGGTATTCCTATATGTAGATTTCTCCCTCTTTGTCATTGTTGTTTAGCTCTCACATTTGAGAAAAATTGTTGGCTATCACTAACCCTCAATAGCCCTCTTTTGTTAGTGTTCTATTTCGTTATCTTTGCTTGCATGAACATTTTAATCGGTTGATCTTTATGCTTAGTTCTTTTATTTCTTTGTCGAAACACTTCTACTAATGCCTTTTCATTCTTTCTTGAAACCCTAATTGCACGTTCATATCTTTTTTGTTGTTTGTCGAATCACTAATGCACACTCCTTTAATTCTTTTGTTGAAACACTGATGCTTATGCCTTTTTGTTCTTTGTTGAAACCATGATTGAAAGTTCAAATTTTTTGTTCTTTGTTTAATCATTGATACTCACTCCTTTTATCCTCAATGCTATGCATGAATGTTATTCTCTATAAATTCTTATATTTCATCACATTTTTTTATACATTTGTTGGTTTTGAACTCAAATTGTGCGTAATATTTATACATATGAAGAAAAATGTAATGTGATGAAAATGCTTTGTCAATTATCAAATTTTTAGCTAAATGTATAGACGTTTTGATTAAATTGAAGAAATTAGAAAGCTCAAAAACTCCCTCTCTTTGTATGAGGATGAGGACAAGATGTAGAAGTTTACAAGGATTATGAAAGTGGGGAAAAGAAGAATAAAATTCAAAAGAAAGATCAAAGAAGTAGCTTGAAGATACTCTTAGTCGCTTTTGGTTTGCTACAATAACGCAAAAGCGAAAAAGCTCCAAAAATAAACCTTTCTATGCGTGTTCGTCGTTGCCTCACTATACCAAAGCAAAAGAGGGGAAAAAAACCCCAAAAATGGACCTTGCTGTGCGCATTCCCTATTGCCTTACTAAAGCGAAGCAAAAGCAAAAATACCCAAAAATAGACATTTCTTACCACGTTCGTTGTTGCTACGCTCTAGCAAAGCAAAAGCGATGTTGCGAAGCTAATCTTATGCGCTTTGAAAAAGTGAAGAATCTAAGAGGTGGTGCCAAAATTGCTCATTCTTGACTAAAGAGAGGCTGGACACAAATTTGTCATTTAGGATTACTTTTACCCATTGTATGGAGTGGAACTACTAGATTTTCTTGCTTTCGCTAGTTATTAAGAATATATGTTGATTTTTCTTTATGCTGAATGCTATCTTGTGCTTGATCACCATATGATTTGATTAGTTCAATTGAATGATGTTTGAGAGAGCTATTTTGGTTGTGGAACTTGAGAAAAATCATGTTAGACTTGAAGTTTATGGATTAAATGGATGGTTTGTTGTTAGAATACAGATATATCAAACAATCTAGCATAGTTTAATGAAGAATTATTTTGGAAAGATGGTTTTCATTAATTATAAATAAGATATTGAATTTTTTTAATGAATAAACAAGCCCTTAATCTTGAAGTTAGAATCAATTTTCCAATTTACATTTTCCATTGTCCATTACTCAACTTTATGGTTTTCATCAAAGTTCCTTATTTGACTTACTCAATTTCAAATGATTTCATTCAACCTAGTTAAGAACACGGTTACAATAATTAGCTCACTTTCATCATAGTCCTTGTGGAACGACACTCTTTTTATCACTATACTTTATGGTTTTCATCAGTGTCTCATTTTCTACCAAACACTTGAATGCTCACAAAATCATACTCGAGTGTGCATTTTGTCATACTCAAGTGTTGATAAATGATGTTGGTAGAAGACTGTTTGAAAAAGTAATTCAGATAAATAATTTTAAAGTAAATACCCTTTCTGGTCCCTGACAAAAAACCCGGACCCCATTTTGGTCCCTTACAAAAAAAAATCGACCATTATTCGTCCTTTTTGTGGACTAAAAATGACCTTTTGGAAATTTGTGAGGGATCAAAATGTCAACCAATCGACCATTATTTATCCTTTTTATGGACTAAAAAAGACCCTTTTTTTGTAAGGGACCAAAATGGGGATCACATTTTTTGTCAGGGGCCAGAAAAGGTATTTACTCTAATTTTAATTTATAACAATAACTCGAGTGCCACACTCGAGTGTGCAATTTATCACACTGAGTGCTTCTCATAAAAGACACAGCACTCTTGATTCATCAGCGAGGGTTATGCACTACCCTTGCAAGTATTTACCTCGCACTTGAGTGTTTACCTTGATACTTCTAGAATGAGTACGAGTGTTAGGCAAAATCTTGCGAGTGTTGAACCAACACTCAAGTGTCCACTTAAGCACTCAAGTGTTCAACACAATACTTTCAAAGATAATGAAGCAAGTTTCAACTAAATTCTCTACAAGTGTTAAACCAACACTCAAGTGTTCATTGAAACACTCGAGTGTTCATCTCAGAACACTTCAGCAACTTTTCAAAAACATCTTTCTGATTCAAGTTTTAGATCAAATAACGTTGTACACTCAAGTGTCTTGAAATACACACTTGAGTGACTTAAATCATCAAGTCCTCTTTTCCTTTCCAAGTTTGTTATCATCAAAATTTATTAACTGAGAACTAACACCGACCACCACATATATAACAAGGTTCAACCTACAATGGAAATGAACATACAAGACATGCATATATAGCACAAAGGCTAGATGAGTGCTAAACAAACCATATATATGCATGAGTCCAAATATGTTGTATATGTGGTGGTGTTGGTTGTTATAATTATTTTCTCCTTGTTCTAAATGTAACAAGAAATTAACTTATAAATTTTTATAAGTAAATCAATAATTTTACCTATAACTTTTTCTTGTCACCAGTCTGATTCAAAAAATATTTATAGAGAATTAACACCCAAAAAAATGGTAATTAACTTATCATAAATAACTAACAAACTTGTCTTACTATTATATAATTACACTTGTGAATATTGAATCAAATCATATACAAACAATTAGTAATATATATACTCTTGTAATGTTTTTATGACTAAGATATAGAAAAAAAGCTGAATGAAACGACATACTTAGTTAGCAATAAGAAAAATAAAGAAACGATATTTAAATATAAAATTTGAGAAAAAAAGCACACCATACCTGTACTGTACTTGCCTAATGTATCCAAACTTCAGAAAGTCTACAAAAAGAAATCATATTAGATCTAAAAGTTTATCATTAAAGAAGTTAGCCTCGAAGCCTCGATCAATGATATCTCTGCAAAAGAAGTAGATCGAGCCAAAGATCTCCACTGACTTACTTGGTTAGAGGTCTCACCAATTAGAGGAAAGTAGTAGAACTAGAGATCTTCTCCTTACTTGCTCCTCATGCTCATCTTCCATAGAAAATTCAATAGGTGGATCAATTTTAAATATTGAAAAGAAAAGAGAAGTAGGAAAGAAGAGAAGCGGCTATTATTAGAGTACAAATAACCATCTAACTAAGTCTATTTATTCTAACTAACTTGTAACTGTTTACAATGAATAAAAACTATTTACAATGAATAAACTAACTAAACAATTACAAACAAATAGTCATTTATACTCTAATAGCTATAACGAAAGAGAACGAGGATTTGAGGTTAAAATGGTTGCAAATAGGGTTTTAGATGGAGGTAGATGCAAGGTATTTTAAAAAATAATAAGGAATAAATATTTTATAGCACTTATTGAGTAAACACAACAGCAAGTATACTTTTTTAAAAATTATTTAAAAAAACTTTAACCAAGATGTAGCGTTTCTTTAAGGAGACGCTACATAATGTAATTATTCTTTTTTAAAAAATTATCTTTTGTAGCACTTCCTTAGAAAAGCACTACAGCTACTTTATTTTTAACAATTGTATTGCTTCCTTTAGAAAACGCTATTGAAGGTCATTATTGTTTTAAAGAAATATTACCTTCTTTAGCGTTTTCTCAAGAAAGCGCTAGCAATTTAATGTTTTTACAAAAGAACAAATTAATTATATAAGAGCTATAGCACTTTTTAAGGAAGCCCTAAAATTTGTTATTACCTTCTTAGTAGTGTTTAGAACCTCCATCAATGAAGGAGGCATGTCTTGTGTTTATTTATTGTAATATTTTTATTAATATAATGAGTATTTTATTTTATTTTTTGACTTATTGTAAGAAAAAGTAATACAAATATTACATCCAAATATTACCACCCTACAAAACATACGTTAAAAATCTCATCCACTCTGCCGATGAGTCGTAAGTTCCTACCAAGTTACAGAGCGTGATCAAAGAGGAGTATTGGAAAGAATTTGTGCCTTCATGTCACGAGGAGTCATTCATCAAGATAATATATTCATTCAGTACAACTCAAAAGTCAATTGCATGTAACTATTTTACTTGAGTGTAGTATTTTCATATAAATTAAGCCATGAAAACAAATTAGGAGAGGGTGAAGAAGAACCAATATCCCTACAGGGCAAGGCACGGTATGTGAGCCTTGTGCGAAAGGTAGTTGAGATTGAGGTAGCAGAGGGTAAAGTCCCCCGCCATGTTGTCTATTCACATTGGGAGGTGAAATAAAGATGACATTATTGAGTATTGAGTATTGACCATGCATCCTCTCCTGAAAGAGGTAGCCGACAAATTAGTAAGTATTATTGTCCATGATCAATGCAATCATTGTGTTCTGGTATGAAGCCAGATGTCTAACCCAATGTGGGCTAGTACTTTGATCTTGGATCGAGATACTCCACCAAAATATCAATGAGACTGATATCCTCGAGGAGATATGATCACTATACACTATAGACCATACGCCAAAAAGGGGGGATGAGGAATGTGTCAAGTGGGGATGTGCACAGTGATACTGAATTTACTAGGTCTGAGTTAGAATGTGTGCATCTTAATGTTATGCCCTTGTATATATAGGGCTTGCTTTGATATCCTAACCGTATGATCTATCTTATCTTATTGATAGTAGATATGATAGATTCTCCCGGATTGTAGGTGTTCCCGGATATATGATATGACTTGTATTGGGCCGTCCCCACATATGGGCCGTCTGGCCGGACCGTAACAGTTGCCCCCCAGCTCGGTAGCTCAAGTGTTTGAACTGCCGAGATGTATCATGCCCTGGTATTTTCTGTCCGAGGTGCGATACCGAGGTTGATTGGATCCGTTGGCCTAGCATGTTGGATTTTTGATTTGATTGGGCTTGACCTAGGATTGCCACCTAGGGCCTATGTACCCTATAAAGGGATCAAAGCTACCGTAGTTTGAGATATTACTAATCCTTTGGCCGGGTGACGTTTGGCGAAGGCCTGAACCGGTTCACTATTAACCTCGGCCATGGATGTTATGTTCTCAAGAATCCGAGGTCCCTCATGGAGGTGTGCCGAATCCCTGATATTGTCAGGATTTTCTATATCTAAGAAAGTTATCCCAGGGGCCGAGGTATGAGGTAAGGCCAAGAGTCTAGGGTGTGTTTCTAGGTCAAGTAACCTTCTGCCTTCCCCATCATTGCCCCCTGCCATGTGGCATCCCTGGACTGGCGAGGGTTTTTGACTACCCTGCTTTGCCGTCTTTGGACTTCGTGCGCCTTTTAATTCGCTCAGCGCACGTCACACGTCATTCCTACACCTAGGGTAAATTTCTCCTTTTACCCTTGTTGTTTGAACTTTTTGCTTTGCTCTTCCCTCCATTACCCCCACTTTCTTTAACCTTTCCCATTACTTGGCTTTCTGCTTTCCCATCTTCCTCTATTCTCCGGTTCGATAGTTTTCTTGCGACCAAGCCTCTTTCACTCCTCTCTCCGTTCTTCAAGTTGCTTCAAGCCTCCCTTCTAATCAGGTATATTCTCCTCTTCTGGATTGCCGTATTTATTTCTTTCTACAGCTTTTATGGTTTTGATCAGTCATTCCTACTTCTCTTCTACGTGTATTTCTGTCTGGTTTTGCTTTGGTGAGTTCCAGTGAGAGGTTTGGGTATTCATGGGGTTTTGAGTTTCTCCTGTTAGGTTCGTGTCCCCCATTTTGCTGGACTTTTCTTTGTCTATTTTTCGTTTGCTTTTGCCACTTCTACTCCTCATTGTATCTTTTTCCTACCTATTCTAGGTTCATAATCTATTTACGATGGTTAGGCCTACTTCTTCATCCTTTTCGACCCAAACCTCCAACCCAGATGATGAAGAGGCGCTACACGCCGTTTCCCTCTGATGAGTCATTGGATATTGGGTTCCCCTTTGCCTCAGGGAGAATGGTCCAACCGATTGCTCCATGGTGGGTCGAGAGGGGGAAGTTCCTGGGGGTCCCGTCCTATCTCTGTTACAAGTCCTCCCCTTTGTCCTTTCTTGAGTGGATCGCCGAACCTCATAGACCGAGATGTACCTCAGGCCCTTCCGATCGAACCTCTTAATTTCTATACGCCCAGACCGCGTGCCAGGGTAGAATCCATGCCTAAGGGATACCTTGGCCCTTGTTGGGATTGTCTCGCCGACAGCTCGTATTTTATTGCTAACGGCTGGGATTTCCTGGCGAATACTACCCTTGGCTCGTGCTAACATCGGTCCAACTTAGTTCCTGCCTCGGCCGTTCAAAACACCTATCCTCCTGGTCTTGTCAATTTATCTCCTCGGCCTGACTTGCATTCTTCAGGTATGATTATAGGCTTCTGACTTCGACCTTCTTTATTTATGTTTTTAGGTATAGATGGGTTCGCCTACGTCTTCCGACCGAACACCCTCCGCCACTGGGGAGTCGACTTCTGGGAGTCTTGATCCTGGCTTGGTTCGCAAATATGCCTGGGTTGCTCATAGTGTCTTGGCTACGTATTCCTTAATGTCTCAGGCCGACATTGATAAGCTTGAGCTGGGTGATATTGATAACTGCCAGCTGTGTCCCCCGTCAGACAAGGAACCGATATGCTCTACTCGTGAAGGAACCAATACTTCATTCTTTTTCTTCTATCGCGAATACCACACCCGCCTCAGTATTCACTTTCCTTTTACCGAGTTCCAAATCTCAGTCCTGAACTACCTCCGTCTGGCCCCCTCTCAACTCCATCCTAACGGGTGGGGCTTCATGCTAGCCTTCGAGAAACTTTGTAAATCCTTTCCTGAGCCCCTTCCCAGTACCGCCACGGTTTTCTTTTACTTCTTTGTCCCTTTTACGCCAAGTTCTGGAAAAAACTCTTCGGACTTAAAAGGTCTGACTTCTATCCGGGGAGTCCCTGGTAGGAAACTTTTCCATGCTTATTCCGATTCTTTTAAGCACTTCAAAAACTCATTTTTCAAGGTTGCTTCCAAATTCGGTGAGCAACCGTGGTTCCTTCTAGGGCCAAAATCCAAAGAGATGGAGTGGAAATTCCCTCTTTACTGGACTTACGACCACCATAACAACATTTCGTCTAGTTATCAGGTTGACCCTGACGATCTTTCCCCTGAGGACGTCATTAATGTCACTCAGCTAGCGTCGTACATCTTGCGCCGTGGAGTGCAGACCGTCGCTTCCGTTCTCTCTGCTTGTCCTGCCAAGCTTCATCTAACTCTACGTATATAAATTTTTGTTTACTATGTCTTTCCTTTTTCAGAACAATCTTCTTTTTTGGATAGTTTTGCTAATGGTAGCTTGATTTCTTTTATGCAGCCCAAGCGATGGAGCCTCTGTCTCATTATCTTACTCATGCGACCCAAGGTCAGATGCCTTGGCAAAGGCGAAGAGGGTGAAAGAAAGCCCTTCTGTATCAACGGATGTCCCCCCTTCCGGATCCTCTGCCGGTTCTGTGCCTTCTAGGTCAACTTCGCCTCCTGTTGTATCTAAGACTGCTCCTGAGCCTTCGCCTCTGTCCCTACCTCCTCCTCCACCTCTACCGAAGCTCCATCGTGAGTTTACTTAGAGTAAAGGGCGGACTGAAGAACTGGCGGTCTCTCTCCTTCCACCTCGGCGTTACACCGACGATGTCCCTCTTACAGAGGTTGACGAGGCCGAGCTTTGGAGCATCCAGAAGGCTACCCTGAAGTCTGCTGGGATGGTGCAGGCGTTCGAAATAGTCAAAAGAAATTATGTTAACGCCAGTACCGCTCTGAACAAGGTTCAAGAAGAGAGGGATAGTGCTGTCGAGGCCCAGAAGAAGGCCGAGGAGGCTCTTGAGGCAGTCGAAATATTGAAAAAGAAGGCTAAGGATGCTCTGCCGGGGATAGAGGCTGAGAAGAGCAAGCTTACTGAGGAGCTCCAGATGACCCGAGAGGCCCTTGACCGAGCTAACATAGAGCTGGTCAAGTTACAAAAAGCCCATGAACAGGACATCGACTCTCTTCGGGTGGTCCAATCGCAGCGTGGGGACCTGGCGAGGGAATTGGGCGAGACCAGGGCGGCCCTTGCGGAGTCTCAGAAAGCTTATGCTGATTGCTCTGATACGGTTCAGGAGACGGCCAAAGATGCTTTTAAAATGGCCCTAGCACAAATCCGCCACTTGAACCCTAATGTCGCGTTGAACATTGAGGGATTTCACCATCTGGCATATATCCAAGGCGACAAGCTCATTCCCCCTCCTGCTTCTCCCAAAGTGACTTCGGCATCCCTTCTTGATGACGGGGATCAAACTGGTGATGGGGAGGAGCACTCTTCAGCCGACGTCCCTACAGAGGAGCCTTCCAACCCCCCGCTCCAGATGCTTAGTTTTTCGCTTCTCTTTTATCATCTTTGGGCGGTAATGCCCCTTTTTGTAATTGCTGGATGTTGCCGCTATGGTTCGGCTTGTTAATTTATATAAATTAACTTATTCTATTTGATTGAGCATTGTAAAAATGCTAACCTTAATTGACCGGGCCAAGGTCGCAATGCAGATCTGCGTTTATCGTCCAGACTTGCCATCTGGGGAAGTTTGGTAGGGTTTTCTTAATTAACCACATAGGGTGTTTATTTAACGCACTACCGAGTTCCGGCTCCCTCGTCCGGGTTCAATCGCCAAGATAAGGGCAAAATGTCACATGTTTGGCCGAATTATCCTAACTCCAAGCCAAACATTTAGACCTGATCAGGGTCGGCATGACAATTCATCTTCTTATCAAGGAGCGAGCATTGACGCGTCAATTTTG
The DNA here is from genome assembly GCA_019022615.1 of Acacia melanoxylon. Lineage (NCBI taxonomy): Eukaryota > Viridiplantae > Streptophyta > Magnoliopsida > Fabales > Fabaceae > Acacia > Acacia melanoxylon. The sequence goes on from JAFJYJ010000099.1 coordinate 1,188,788, forward strand.
TGAAGACCTTTACAGGTGGGTTCACATTGCTCGAAACCAAGGCACATCGGCCCTAGTGTCAGCCATCTAGATGTGTCAATTGAAACCGGGCTCTAAGACCGCGGTGTAACCGGGTGTATGGACCTCGGTGTCACAAACTTAAGTTATAAACCGCACGTACTTGAAACAAGAACTCCAATGCGGGTTCCTTCTTTAAGATAAAACTTCAAAGATTTGATAGCGTTAAAAAAAATAGCCGAATATAAACAACACAAATTTAAATAAAGAAAACTAAAACAAGTTCCATCGTGGACGTCATCCGAACCGAGGTCTAGCTATGGTAGGCCCTCAGCTTATCGGCATTCCAGGTTCTTCTGACGGGCTTCCTTCCTAAGGTTTCTAGTATGTATGCCCATTGCTTAGCTTTTCCTTGATACGGTACGGACCTTCCCAATTTGCTGCCAGCTTGCCCTGTCTGGCGTTTTTGTTTCCAATGTCCGCGCGTCGAAGTACCAGGTTGCCCCTGTTGAAAGAACGAGGTCTTACTTTTCGTTTATACTTTTCCGCGATGAGTTGCTTGGCCGCGATGAGTTGTTTGGCCGCCAATTCCTTACAGTGCGCCCTGACTCTGATTTCGTCAATCAAATCCAGTTCGGTCCTCAAGGCATCCTCATTCGAATTACCTCCTTCCTGAATTACATTGGCCTTCCTCCATGATGGAAGCCCTATCTCCACAGGGATCATCGCCTCGTATCCATAAGTCAACCTGAAAGGAGTTTCCTGGGTTGAGGTCTGCACACTAGTCCTATATCCCCAAAGTACGCTGTAGAGCTACTCGACCCAGTTGGACTCTGCGTCCTGCATCTGCTTCTTTAGGCCGTCTAAGACGACTTTGTTGGCGGCTTCGGCCTGGCCGTTTGACTGTGGATGTTCTACCGAGGCGAAGTGCTATACAATATCCAGATCCGAGACCATGGTCTGTCTAGAAATTGGGTCCCGTTATCCGTGACTATTTTAGCTGGAATTCCGAATCGAGAGACTATATTGTGTTGAAGAAACCTTTGAATCCGTGCCGAGGTAATAGAAGTTAAAGGCTCGGCTTCGATCCATTTAGTAAAATAATCTACCGCCACGATGAGCCACCTAAATTGCCCCGGGGCTGCCTTAAATGGCCCTAAGAGATACATTCCCCATTTGTAGAAGGACCACGGAGCCGAGATGCCGCTTAATTCTGATGGCGGAGGCCAAATAATCTTGGCAAGTTTTTGGCAACTTTCACACCTTTTGACTGCTTCCATGGCGTCCATCTTCATTGTTGGCCAATAAAATCCGGACCGCAAAGCTTTCCTGGCAATGGCCTTGCCTCCCATGTGATGACCATTCACACCTTGATGTATCTCGGCCAACACATACCTGGCCTCGGATGAATCCACACATCTCATCATTGGAGAATGTAAACCTTTCCGGTAGAGTTGGTCATCGATCATTGTGTAGACGGCTGCTTCACGTATTAACTTTTTTGCCTCGACTGAATCCGTTGGTATAATTCCTCTTTCAAGGTAATCTTCAATCGGTCTCCTCCAATCTGTAGTAGCCAATATTGTCATGACACAACTCGGCTCAGTCAAATTTTACTGGATGACGGTTCGGAAACTTCCTGGGCCTTTGGTACTGGCGAGTTTTGATAGGACGTCGGCACGGATGTTTTCTTCTCTTGGGATGTGGGTGACTATAACCTCATCGAAGTCGGAGATCACCTCCTTTGCTTTATTGAGATACTTAGCCAATAACGGGCCTTTCGTCTGATAAGTGCCCTCTATCTGTGCGGCTACGAGCTGCGAGTCGGTTAAAACCCTTACTCTCTGCGCTCCATTTTCTCGGGCTTGCAATAATCCGGCCAGTAGAGCTTCATATTCAGCCTGGTTATTTGAGGTCAGGAACTTCAGTTGTAGGGAATGTTCAATAGCAATACCATCTGGGCTTTCAACTATGATTTCGGCTCCACTTCCCTTTGCATTCGAAGAACCATCCACGTATACCTTCCATACTTTGTTTTGAACCCCTTCGATTCTGTTCGTCACGGTGAGTTCCCGAACGAAATATGCTAATGCTTGGGATTTGATTGCATGTCTGGCCTCGTAGGAGATGTCGAATTCAGATAACTGGACGGCCCAACTAGTCATTCTTCCAACCAAGTCTGGTTTGTGTAATATTTGTCGGAGCGGTTGGCTAGTTCGGACAATAATACGGTGCCCCTGGAAATAAGGTCTCAGTCTTCTTGCCGAGATAAGCAAGGCAAAAGCCACCTTTTTTAGTTTCTGATATCTCAATTCTGAGCCCTATAATGCCTTACTAACAAAATAAACCGGGGACTGACCGGCCTCGGTTTCTCTTACTAGGGCCGCACTCACTGCTTCTTCTCCCACGGATAAATACAAGAACAACGACTCACCCGGATTGGGTTTTGATAGAACTGGTGGGGTTGCCAAACAAAGTTTGATCTTTTCAAACGCAGCCTTGCATTCCGTGTTCCATCCTCCTTGTGTTTCCTTCTTTAGCAACCTAAAAAATGGGAGCGCGTTCTCGGCTGACCTCGGTAGAAACCTGGTCAGCGCAGCCAGGCGACCAGTTAGCTGCTGTACTTCCTTCTTCGTCTTCGGCAGCTGCATATCGAGGACGGCCTTGCATTTATCCGGGTTGGCCTCAATTCCTCGGTTTGTCAACATAAAACCCAAGAACTTCCCGGCCGGGACTCCTAATGCCCATTTGGCCGGGTTCAATCGAATTTGAAACCTTCTCAACTTATCAAATGTCTGCTCTAGATCAAGAACATGTTTTTGCGGGTCGGTTGTCTTCACAATCATATCATCGATGTAGACCTCAATGTTTCGTCCAATCTGATCAGCGAATACCTTGTTCATCATCCGTTGATAAGTTGCCCCGACATTTTTTAGACCAAAGGGCATCACATTGTAGCAGTAATTTGCCTTGTCGGTCATGAAAGCTATCTTCTCTTGATCCCTTGGATGCATGGGTATTTGATTGTAACCGGAATAAGCGTCCATGAAGGATAACAATTGAAAACCCGACGAGTTGTCGACCAACTGATCGATGTTAGGAATTGGGTATGAATCTTTTGGGCAGGCTTTATTCAAATTGGTATAATCCGTGCATACTCTCCACTTTCCGCTTGGCTTTTTTACCATAACTGCGTTAGACAGCCACGTAGTATATTGTATTTACCTGATGAACCCGGCTTCCAAGAGCTCCTCTACGTGCTGCTCCAACGCCTTTCGCCTGTCGGCCCCGATATTTCTCTTTTTCTGTGCCACCGGTTTAGACCCCGTCTGGACGGCCAGCCTATGACAACAAAAATTAGGATCGATACCTGGGACCTCGGATGACGTCCATGCGAATACATCTTGGTTATGTCTTAAGAATTTGACCAACCTATCTTTTAAATCTTGATCCATTGCCCCTCCTATCTTCGTTGTTTTAGCTGGATTTCCTCCGAGGATTAGCTCTTCCAATTCACCTTCTAGTTCTGGTCGTGGGATTTCGGGCTCATCCCTAAGGTCGAGCTTTACCATGCTGACGGGTCGTCCGTCTCTTCTCCGGTTTTTGGGATTCTGGATTTGTTCGCCTCTTGGAGTCTGGGGTGGGGACAACGGTCCCCCTTCTCCAGCTCGGATTGTCTCAAAATAACATTGACGAGATTCCTTCTGATCTCCCTTAACAACCACGACCTTATTCTTGTTGTTTATCATCTTCAACCTCTGGTGCTTCGTGGATACTATCGTATCCCAACTATGAATGGTTGGCCGGCCGAGTATGACGTTGTATGGGGAGGGGAAATCAGCGACTATGAATCTTACCCGTTCGGATTTGAACGCCTCCCTGGTTCCCAAAGTCAGTCTTAGGTCGATATATCCTTTGGGAGGTGAATGTTCCCCGTTGAAACCTATAAGGGTTGTTTTGCACGGCTTTAAATCTTCTACATCCATATTCATTCTTTTATAAGCATCCCAGCTAATAATGTCTGCCGATCTCCCTACATCGACAAAAACCATTTTCACCAAGCATTGGGCCACGGTTGCTGTAATAACCAATCCATCCTGGTGTCCTGGCACCACGTCTTTTAGTTCTTCAATGGTGAAGACTAATGGGGGCGGTGTCGGTTTGGTTGGATCGTCCTTGAACTTTGGGGTATTCCTGACAGAAAGTACTTCTCTCAAATATTTCTTGCGCTAGCTGATCGTGTCCCCTCCCTCGCCAAAACCTCCGTTGACTACGTTACAGTGGAATTGGGCTTCCGGGTAATCATCTTCCTCGTCGACCGGCCTTCGACGCTTCTCATCTTTCTTCAGGCTTTTGTCTGGACTCCTACTTCGGCCTCCTTGCTTTCGTTTGGGACCTTTACGCCCTTGAGTTTGTATTAGGTATTGTTGTAGCTTGCCTTCTCTGATGAATCGTTCTATGGCATCTCGAAATTCAAAGCATTGATCCGTAGTGTGCCCCGGTCCATCATGAAACTCACAAAACTTAGACTGATCGGTCGCGAATCGAACTCTGGGAGGATGAGGTCTATTCAATCTTTTCATTTCGGTCTGGACCACCTCCTTCCAAATCTGGGAACGGGAGGCGTTTAAAGGGGTATACTTTTCATATCGTCCTTTCGCCTCAAGTCGTCCTTCCTGATTGCATCCATCTCAGTTCCAGGTTTGTTGGGTGACTTCTCCCCTTGACTTACGTGGTTGGCCTTTCTGCTCTGGTGATATATTTCCTCGTTTCTCTGACCCGACCGCGTTAGCTATCTCCATCTGTTCGACATCCAAGTATTGCTTAGCTCGGGTGTGGAATTCAGTGAGCGTGTGGACTTGATTCTTGAAGATATTCTTAGCCAATCGGGACGAGGGATCCAAGCCATCGAATATGTAGTGTACGTGGACGTCATCAGGGAGCGAGCGAACTTGCAATGCTACTTCTTTGAATCGGTCTAGGTATTTCTTGAGGGTCTCCCCTTTCTCTGCTTGATTTTGCTCAACGTAAATTGAGACTTCGGTTGCTTTTTACTAGTCGCGAAATTCAACTCGAATTTCCGACCGAGTTCTTCGAAGTTGTGGATTGAGTCGGTGGGTAAGGTATGAAACCACCTCTGGGCCGGTCCGGTAAGCATTGCAGCAAAGATTCTTGATATGACCGGGCCCTTAATTAAACGGACGAACATTCCGAGCTCGAATGTGTCGAGATGGGTACGTGGGTCCTGGGTCCCATCATACTTAGGGAGATGCGTCAAATCCAGTTTCCTTGGATATGGGGCAGTGGCAATTTCTTCAGAAAAGGGGCCTCGGTTGAGGTCAGTCAAATATTTCATCTTATATTCTTCAGGGGACCCCCGAGACCGGGGTTCCTTCCTCCTACCGCGGTCTCGGCCTTGCGTGATCTTTTCTAGGCGTAACCTTTTTGCTTCCAATGCTGAAGGGCGAGTCCGAGCTGAACCTGTCCCGTGAGAAACTCGGCTGGTATCCCGGCGTTCCTGCCTCGGATGTTTACCAGGGGACCGACTGCTTGTATCTGTGGATTCCCTTTCTTGTCTTTCCCGCGGGTCTCCTCGCTCTTGGTTTCCGACTATCGACTCGAATTTGTTAAACCGGTCCTCCATCATCTGCTGCATAATTCTGAGGTCTTCTTGGCGTTGGAGGTTGGTGCGCTTCTCATTGTTCTCGATGCGTCTCAGAATTGACTCCTCCGTTTTCTGCAGGAGGACGACGTCGGGATTCTGGACCGAAGCCGCCGTCGTTGCTAAATTATGAGTTTTTTGACCTATCGGAGGAGAGGAGGCCGTATCTAAGACGTTCCCCTCCTGGACTTCCACTGGTGGCTGTTGAGCCTGATTATTTCCAGTAGCCTCAACCTGTTGCGGATTTGCAGGTTGAGTGTTCCGACTGCAACTTCTCGTGTTTGCCATCGGTGGTCACGGGGATCGAAATTTACGGTCCCCACGGTCGGCGCCAATGTTCTGGTATGAAGCCAGATGTCTAACCCAATGTGGGCTAGTACTTTGATCTTGGATCGAGATACTCCACCAAAATATCAATGAGATTGATATCCTCGAGGAGATATGATCACTGTACACTATAGACCATACGCCAAAAAGGGGGGATAGGGAATGTGTCAAGTGGGGATGTGCACTGTGATACTGAATTTACTATGTCTGAGTTAGAATGTGTGCACCTTAGTGTTATGCCTTTGTATATATAGGGCTTGCTTTGATATCCTAACCGTATGATCTATCTTATCTTATTGATAGTAGATATGATAGATTCTCCCGGATTGTAGGTGTTCCCGGATATATGATATGACTTGTATTGGGCCGTCCACACATATGGGCCGTCTGGCCAGACCGTAACACATTGTTTTTAATTAACCATCAATATTAACGTTGGTTACTGCAAAAGAAAGTATGTCACACGAAGTTTGCGAATAAGAATTTATTGAGGAATTGGGAACTTGTTTTTAATTAACCATCAATATTAACGTTGATTACTGCAAAAGAAAGTATGTCACACGAAGTTTGCGAATAAGAATTTATTGAGGAATTGGGAACTGCTTAGCACCCTGGTCTTCTTAGGGGTCGTTATAAACTTATATTTTTTCATTATAGATTCATATTTTTGTATGCTATTTGCAATATTTAATTTGTGAGATATGGTGAGAACATTTATTAAAAGGATTTTTCAGCATTGACCTTTGATGAAGGATGCGCTAAAACGAACTGCGTTCGGTCTCATCTACAACTCAGTTCACTGTTTGATAAGAATCCAAAGGGAAATTTTGTCAATTTTGCTAGGCGTCTCACGTGGCTTTCAACTTTCAAAATGTGCAAGACAAATGGGCTCTCAATTAAATCATTTTATTTTTATTTTCTATGCAATTTTATTATTTTAAATAGTCATTTTGTATTTGTAGATTATTAGGAAGATTTGATATATCTTTTACATATTTGGTCACTAAAATTTCAGTACTCGACATTCTGCTTCATTGATCAATTCTTGTAACTTTAAACTAAGGGCATCTTGGTCATTTTCCTCATGCCCTAAACACCCTCGGTTCTTGAAACGAATTCAGATACCTTAAGGCATAATTTTTCTCACTGAGATTTATTTGCAATTTTTCCTTTATTTTCCGTGAAATTTCTTCTCTCTTTTTTCACCTAGTGAAAATCTAACAACGATCGATAAAGTAATTTTCTCAACTTTCTCTCGGAATTTTCCAAAAGAAGACAAGCTTTTTCCCTTATAGTGATATAGATCTCCCTTCTACTTCATAATTTTAGGTATATTTTTTAAAATAAAAAAATGTATGCTTGAAAAAATTCAAAAAAATTTGTATAACTTACTTTATTTAAGAAAATATCTGTGTATATTTTTCAAATGTTAAAAAAACTCGTTGAATTTTTTAATAATAAAATAATAGAGGGTGGTAAATTAAAGAAAATACAAGGTATGTCAAAAAGTGACTAAAAGATTTTGTATAAACAATACCACCATGATACCTTGATATTAATGTGTTGTGACGTGTGAGCAATGAGGCAAAAAATAACAGTTTTACATAATGTCAACTTTTAATTCATTACATCTTTCCAAAAATAAAAAATTAATCAAGAAATGAAAAAGCAAAATCCAACAATGGATCCATCTGTATGTGAATGCTCTTCACACGCCTCTTCTATATATACACACACACCACTCGCACATCATTCTCTCTCTCTCTCTCTCTCCAAAAACAGAACTCAGAAATGGTGAAATTCTCAAAGGAGCTTGAAGCTAAACTCATCCCTGAATGGAAGGAAGCCTTCGTCAACTACTGGCAGCTGAAGAAACAGATCAAGAGAATCAAGCTTGCGAAGCTTCCCAACCAACCTCTTCTTCCCCAACCTGCCTTTGGTCGCTCTGTTTTCGACTCTCTTCGCTCACTCTCCAGCAACTTCCTCTCGTCCGGGGATAAATCTGATATCATAAGGGTAAATAGTGAGCGCGTGTGTGCGTTGTGTGTTTCTGATACTAAATAATATACCAGTTAATTTCCAGCCTTAGAAGAAGCAGCTCGAGAGGATATTGATGGGTGTGATTTAAGATTGCGTGTGTTTCTATAATTTTAAGAGGTTGGGTTTCGTTGGGTAGGTTTTGATGTCTTGATCATTGCATAGCTTTGGCAAAAAGCATAAAAGGTTACATCATTTTCAGACAACAAATTAGTGTTTGCGAAAATCCTCTTTACTTCATTTCACATGAATCTCTCTGGCCACCAAATCTTCAAATCAAACTTATAATGTCATGTTGAACCACTCTAATTATCATACTCCGTTTCTTTTTTGGGTCATAACACCAAACTAATTATATGATGAAATGATATGCTGATCTGTACCTTTGAGTGTGTATGACTTGTGAGAGAGAGAGTAAAAGGTGTGAATGAGTGGCTTTTTTGTGCTTTTCTTTTTGGGTGTTTCTCATTTCTCTCACGAAAGCACGCAAAATGGTTGTCGCATTTATGAATGTGGCCAAAGTTATCACGAAGTCATTGTGGCCACAACACTCACTCAGAATCATATAACGGAGATTAATGGGTGAATAGAACCAAATAAAGTAAGATTTGGTCATATAAAAACTGAAATTGTACCCAAAAAAAGGCATCTTATAATTTTTATAATAATTAATGTCGTTTTGTTTTAATAGTTGAGGAGAAGATTCAAGGAGGACACGCATGAAGAAGTTTATGAAACTGAACTTGCTCAATTATTTTCAGAAGAAGATGAGGTATTGATTTCTCTCTTTCCTTTGGTTACACGCTAAAAGCTTTAATATGAGATATTATTTTCTTTATAAAAAAAATACTCCTTCCGGTCCTAATTATAAGACCTAGTTGACTTTTTTGGAGAGATTAAGGAAGCTAATTAAATTACTTTAGAATATTTTTATTTTTATTTTTTTCTTCAAACTAATTAGTTTGACTAATAAGCTAATATATAATCTAAGGATATACAACATATGAAATGATTAAGTAACTTATTTAGCTTCCTTAATCTCTCCAAAAAAAAGTCAACTAGGTCTTATAATTAGGACGGAGGTAGTACTAATGTTTAACTATCCGTGTTTTATATGGATTGGGTTACATGTTTTAGGTGCGTGTGTTTTTTGAAAGGCTAGATGAAGAACTGAATAAGGTAAACCAGTTTTGCATAAGACGAGAGAGTGAGTTTGTTGAGAGAGGAGAAATTTTGCAAAAGCAGCTGCAAATTCTACTAGAACTCAAACAAATTCTTGTTGATCGTCGCCGGAAAAATTCTCCTGTGCCGAGAACATCTGGATCTGGAATCTCTTCACCCTCTCCAGCCGGGGATTCCGATTTCTCCGGTCAGTTCTCATCTCCACCATACATCTCTTTAATTTGTTTGATTGCTATATGATCCTCTCCGCATATACTATATCTGATATATATATATAGTTAGAGGCGCATATAGATAATTATATCTGATATGTTAAAGTGGACAAAAATGTTATTGCTGTCTACTGATGCCTCTAAGTGCTGCTGACTGCGTGCTTGCTATGAAAAATTGTTGGTGGGCCTAAAGTGGAGAAATGTCAGCGCCACACGTGATATTATATATATTTATATATAACCGGTCTACATAATTGAAGGCGATAATAAAGAAAGTTATGACTATGCTTATGATATACATATTTAAAATCATGACACAAATTTTTAAGAAATTCATTGATATGATATAGAATAAAGGTTTATAAGGATTTTTATATATTTATTATTATTAGGATATACTTTGTGTTAATTTTAGTTTGATTGTTATTTTTTATCATTAATTGTTATTTGCATTCAAGTTTATGATTCCAGCAGAGTTTTTTTTATCATTAATTCCTATGAATAGGTTGATGCCTATAAATAGTACATCAATACACTTGCTTTGGATGTTACACCTTTGATAATGAATTAAATACTCTATCTCGTCCTAATTATATGATAACATTTGAGAGTTAATCTTGGTCCTAATTATAGGACAAAGTTCTAATTTTTGTCAATTTCTTCCCAACATACCCTATTGATACTTTGTCAATAATAATTAAACACAATAATAATTTAACAATACTCCTATATATTCTATAAAGTGAGTAATACTTACAACTCACTAATGTCGCATACACATCAATTCTACTGTTTTTTTTATTCTTTTAATAATATAATTTTGAGCACTTTTTGTCATATTTAATAATGACATCACTATTAAATTACACTACCTCCAACCTTCAAGAGTAGACCGGAAGTTGTTGAGGGAGATTGACGATATTGGACCGTGTGAGAGCTTAGAGAAGTCGTATGTAAGATAAGAGAAGTCCGATAAAAAATAAAGAATCAGAATAACTGGATGTCATTTTAAATTTCAATTAAGGGCATTTTGGAAAAAAAATTAAATATAATTAACTAATTTAACTATTATCCTTAATCTTTCCAAAATTTTATATATATATATATATATATATATATATATGTCCTATAATTAGGGCCGGATGGAGTACTAAGTATTGAGTATTCTTTCGCTTCTCCCTATTTGTTTGATTTACCCCTCCTTTCTTGCTATCCTCACTCCTCTCTTCTCTTCTCTTCTCTTTCCTTTCCTTCTTCTTTTTCCCTTCTCCATCCTACATCAATCGGTATTAGCTAGGTTACCCACTTCCCTTCGCTTGATTAAGTTATTTTTGATGTAACCAAACCCTCAAGCCTCAAGGATGTCACACCGTCACTATGAGCCATGACCCAGCCATCTAGGAGTCCTCATGCTATCCTTTCAAAGTCGCCTTACCCCACCACAACCATGACCGACTTCGTTGGTTCGACCATTGCCTCAAGTCTGGCCACCAACCACCATCACATGCTCGCTCCCACACATGGAACATCTCCTTCCCTGCGGCCATATCTGCGGTGGTGTTGCTAGTTACCTTCACTAACCTTTTGTCCAATGTTGGATCACCTCGAAACCTCCACCGTTGAGTTCCCTTGGACAAACACGATTCGATCTTAAAAGATTGTTGCCAAAAACTTATGGATCCGCTATGACGTGCCGATAAAGTTTACTAAGGGTGATATCGAAGTGTGTAGATGCGCCAAAATGAACTCCTTAACTTGATCTCGAACGTGATTTCCCAAGTTTTTGCACTTCTCGC